>CM030358.1:423821728-424454610 GCA_017893485.1 Hemerocallis citrina | reverse complement strand
CCAACCCAACCCAACCCTCAACCGAACCAACCCAACTCAAGGGAGGGGGAGACCCACAGGCTCAGGCCACCACACTCCTCGGTGCATGCACAACGCAACGCACACCAGCGCTTGGAAGGGAATGGGGATCATCATCGCCATGAGGGGCTACATAGGGGACAGGCCCATAGAGGGGGCCCTCCTACTGGCCACATTTGGCGTAAGAAGACCCCCCCTCAGTCCAGCATCACCATTACAGAGAGGGACAAGCCCAGGGAATCAGGCGACATTCCAAACCAGAGTTTCAAAAGAGATCTTCTCAGGAGTACAGGTACTTCTACCAACAAAAGAGACTCTCATTCTAACAGGTACTCAGAGTCCTCCCACCACAACCATCCCCAAAGACAATACCACCATCAACAACAGCAGCAACACCACTCTCCACCACCCCAACAGAACCCCCTACCGACACCTAAATCCAGCACTGAGCGGGCCCATGAAGGGGCGCCACACGGTGGGATTACAGCGGAGGCAGAGCTTCCTCAAGATAGGGAGACGTAGACTCTGGTTACAAACAAAAGAAACAAAATACAGCACTACTCACCAACCAGTCATGTCTCTGCTTTCTCCCACCATCACAACCTCTTTCAATCCCACCACAAACACCAGTCTCCACCACCTCAAAGAAACCCCCGGACTGCACCGAAATCCGGCGTTGAGCGGGCCGACAATGGGGAGCCGCACAACGGGATTATAGCGGAGGCAGTGGTCCCTAAAGACGGGAATTTTTGGGTTCAAGGTGCCAACTAAAGAATCACAAAACAGACCAACTCCCCAACCCCCGATCCCGAACACAAGAAGAAGCTACGAAGAGGGAAGCGCAAACCAATACCTTGTTTCAATTGTAGAGATGTGGGCCATTACCGGAAGGACTGCACAAAAGAGGTCAGATGCCTCAAGTGCATGAAGTGGGGACACCTCTCCTATGTGTGCACTAATGTGATTGGGTCCAACAACGACGAAGAGCGTCCGGTCAGCAGAGGAAGATCCCCTGATAACCCCACCTCCATCCGGCTAGCAAAGAGCCTGGACATTATCAAGAACGAGGAGAAGTGGCTGCGCCAATGGTGCGCTATAGCCAGGGTTAAGTCTGGGAGCCCCTCGGAGACTCACCTACTCCAAGCGTTAAATGCAAAGTGGCCGATGAGAGCTCACAGAGACTGGGTAGCGAAGAAGTTATGCCATCTCCAGTTCTTGGTCTTCTTCTCGTCACCTGAGAAGGTGAATGAAGTAACCGGGATGGGTACTATCGACTTTGGACACTTCAAACTGGAATTCTTCGCATGGTCACCTAGCTTCGGAGTGGAGCTACCACAAGGGGAGAAATACTGGATATGGATTCATAATGTACCACTCCACTTTTGGAAATAAGAAGCCCTACAAGAAATCATCGCCGACTTCGGGTCCATCGAAGAGATAGACGAGAAGACAATGCGCCGCTCGGAGATTGTTTCGGCTAGGATTCTCATTAGGAGTGCTGATATCGCGTTGATGCCTCGCTTCGCTAAACTCTACTCCTATGAGGAATCCTATCTGATCCGATTCGTACTCGATAGGCGAGCAGAGTCGGAGGTGGAACTAACGGCCATCACGTCCCCTACTCCCCCCTCTGCGCTCAGAGACAACCGCTCCTACAGACAAGTGGTCTCCACTCAGTGGGATCTGACCAAAGACGGGCCCACGAGGTGGAGCGCGCTCACAGAGAAATCATCATGGTGGCGAGAGGGAAAGAGCACAGCCATGAGAACACGGCAGAGGGATCAGAACCAAGGTATGTTTCTCCGATCAAAGGTGGTCGACAAGGAGGCTTGACCATCAGATCCAACGAACCAGATCCAACAGATCCAAACGATACAATAAGCCAAACAATTCAACGGTGGACCTGCTCAAATTTCCGGATTCAGAAGGCCTCGGTGCTCACAAAAGGGATCTTCGAAAGGAGGAACAAGAAAAACCCCAAAGTGGCAGTCAACACCATGGAGTTGGTGGTGGAAAGCTGCGAGAGGAGGCAACTGGGCAAAAGCTAAAAAGGCCAGAAATATCTTGGAAAACAACATGCAAAACGACATGCAAGGTCGAGGTCAGAAAGGACTAGAGTTGGTGGCTTTGGGAGGATGGGGGAGGAAGGAGACTTCCATTTTGGGGAAGACGGCGACAGGTGTCAGAGAGCCCATCCCAAAAAGAAGTTCTGCAGGGTCGGAGATTGATGAACAGGGAAAGAGGAGATCTCAAAGTAGTAAAGAGCAGAAGAGAGACAGAAACGATAAGAGCTTCGTAAAGGAAAACGAAGCGTCTCGTTTGGCGCTCAACCCATCGATAACTCTGCCCTTCTCTTCGTTACCCACCCCATCTGCAACGACCGCAGTGCCCCCCACTCAGTCAAAGCCACGTGGCATGGGGGTGAGGCGGTCCAATTAAAGCAGCCAGTACACACGAGTTTCGAGAAGGGGGATATGCTGTCTCGCGGAGGAGATAAAGGAATGCATGCGACTAGAAAGGCTATCGAATCTGTTCACTATTGTGGGCTCAAAGGGGAGTCTTTTATAGGCGTTAATGGGCCCAAAGAGAGGCCCAAAACGCAATTTATTGCATCTGGGCCAAGTATAACTATAGATTTGTACAATGAACAAAGGCTTGTGACGAATAGCGGGCCCATTGAGGGGTCCGTTACGAGTGTCCACACTATTCAGATAGTTGCGACGATAAATTGTGGGCTCATTGAGGGGTCCACTTCAGGAGAGCCTACCATACAGTTGGCAAACCAAAGTGATGAAGACAATCCGGAAGACAGGCTGAACCTTGAAGATGACATGGTCTACTCTGAGGGGGAGTCCGGGGAGTCAGAGGACTATGATTTCGATGTTGATTTTCGTGCCACCTTCCCGGAGTTTGTTCCATCCACATACCCTTCTTCCCAGATAGACTCAGGCTTCACAGTCCATAAAGTGGCAAAGAGGACTAATGAGGAGTCCCTAGAAGACTATCTAGAAATTGCGGCAGCTTCCAAAGCTGCTAAAACTGGCGACGGAGGTACGCGTTCCTTCTTAGCATCTATTTTTAATTTAATGACTGATGATGAAATTTTTAATCTAGCCAAAACCTGTGGTCTTGCAGTAGGCGATACCGATAGAAATGCGTTTCTCCTGAATAAGATCAGGGGATGGGAGACCGATAGGGTCAACCATTACTCGATCTCGTCGGCCATAACGAGTCATGATCCCCCCCATAGCTGTAATTAATGGAAGCCTTTTTCTGGAACGTCAGAGGCCTCGGTAGGCGGGGCAAACGAGAAATGGTTAAGGAAGTCATAGCCAGGTCAAAGGCTAATATTTTTGGTCTCCAGGAGACCAAACTTTCTCACACGTCTAGACTTAATAGAGTTGGGGGTACCAGAGTATCTGAATGGAGAATGTCCCCCTCAGTTGGGGCTTCTAGGGGAATCGCCCTGGGTTTTAACCCCAACCTATTTAGTTATATTGACGAGTTCCACGGACAATTTTCTTTGTCGGTTGTGTTAATGCGGAAATCCGACGGTTGGATTCAGATGGTCATGGTGGTCTATGGACCGTATACGTCTGCAGCTAGAACGACCTTTTAGACGGAACTAAGAGCGATACAGGCTAAATGACTGCACCCATGGGTGGGTGGGGGGGGGCGACTTTAATATTACTAGATTCACATCAGAACACAAAGGAAGAGGATCTACCACCCCAGACATGGAAGCATTTAATGAAGTCATAACGGAACTGGAATTGGTGGACATCCCCGTCTCAGATAGGCTATTCACCTGGTCGAATATGCAAGCGACGCCCATTCTGGCCAAGTTAGATAGGATTATGGTCTCCACGGACTGGGAGACCAAATTTCCGTTGACATCGGCCAAATCTCTCCCTAAACCAACATCAGATCACGTGCCTATTTTCCTTTCCTCTGGGGAAGACCAACCCAGGAAACCGTCAAAGTTTCGGTTCGAGAAAGCTTGGTTAGAAATCCAAGGCTTCCACCATATGGTTTACGAGAGTTGGTTTTGCCCAACCAAGGGTTGGGAGGCGTTTGCTATATGGTGTGAGAAACTTAGTAGACTTAGGGACAAACTCAGGAAATGGAACCGGACCCGATTTGTGCTGATCTGGAAAGCAAAGGAGTCCCTTCTAGAAGGAATTGCGGAACTTGAAAAAATTGAAGAATCTAGGGATCTGCTACAGGAGGAGCGGAATCGGCTGCTCCAATTCAGACAGGATATTGAACAACTCTACTGGATTGAGGAAACCAAATGGCAACAACGGTCCAGAATTTTGTGGCTCAAAGAGAGAGACACAAACACTGCATTCTTCCACCGAGTGGCCAGTGCCAGACGTAGATCTAATCTCATTCACTCGATCCACTCAGACTCTGGCATGATACAAGGTGATGCTGCTATTAAGATGGCTTTCCAATCCCATTTTAAATGCCTTTTTGGGCATAAAGCGGACTTCAGGGTCCCTCTCCAACATGACTTTTGGCAAGACCATGCGGGTGACTCAGGTCCGAGTCTGCAATCCCTCGAAGCAACTTTCTCTGAGGAAGAGGTCTGGAAGACAATCCAACAACTTGGAAAAGATAAATCCCCAGGTCCAGATGGTTTTTCGATACTGTTCTATCAGATATTCTGGGAGGAAATCAAAGGTGACTTGATGAAGATGTTCACAGACTTCCACAAACATAAACTCAAACTAGGGAGTTTCAACTACGCGGAGGTGGTGCTGATTTCGAAGAAAGAATATTCGCGACGAGTCGGAGACTTCTGCCCTATAAGCCTCCTTAACTGCTCTGCAAAGATCATTACAAAGACTCTCGCTATCAGACTGGGAAATGTTATGGATGGTATCATTAGTCAAGATCAGATGGGATTCATCAAAGGACGATGTATTCAGGATAGTATCGCAACGGCTAAAGAGACTATCCATCATTGCCACACCTCAAACTCTAAGAGTTACCTCCTTAAGCTAGATTTCGAGAAAGCAAATGACTCTGTTGATTGGGACTGTCTGTTGGAAGTGCTTACTGGGATAGGTTTCGGGGACAGATGGATCAGATGGATCCACACCTGCCTTACCACCAGCAGGACGACAATTTTGGCAAACGAGGTAGCAGGCCATCCATTCTCTTGCAAACGGGGGTTCAGACAAGGCGATCCGCTCTCACCCCTCCTCTTTACCATAGTGGCAGACGTGCTTAGATCCATGATGGCCAAGTCAGTAGAGCAAGCTAGATTGCACCAGTTGCTAAGGGAACCAATCGTCAAGGTTGCTCTATACTCCAATATGCTGACGATACTCTTCTTTTTGGCAATGGCAACCTAAGGGAAACCACCGTCTTCAAAGAAATTCTGTATTGTTTTGAAGCCTGGTCTGGCCTCAGGGTTAACTTCCACAAGAGTGCTCTCACCCCCATTGCCCTCACTCCCATAGAGATTCTTGAACATATCATAATCCTCAATTGCTCCACAGAAAGTTTCTCCATTCAGTACCTTGGATTGCCACTAAGACCCTGGAAGCTAAAAAAGGCAGACTGGATGCCAATTATTGACCAGGTTGAGAAACGGCTAGCAGGTTGGAAAGGCAAAGCCCTATCCTTGGAGGGGAGAGTCACGCTTATTAATGCAGTCCTCTCCAATCTCCCCACCTATTATCTATCCTTCTTTGAGATGCCGCGATGGGTAATCCAAAGAATTGACCGGACTCAGAAACGTTTCTTATGGAAAGGGGCTGACCCGGATCGAAAGGGTTATCACCTCATTAGGTGGGAGAAAGCGTGCATGAAAAAGATTCATGGAGGCCTAGGTATAATTGACTTGCGAGATATGAATCTAGCACTTCTGGGAAAATGGTGGTGGAAAGTGTTCCACCCTAATGGAAAAGGGTGGCAGCAATTTGTTCAGGGTTACATGCATGGGAACGGAACGAGAAATCTGGGCTTCAGGATAGGACCGCGGATTTCCTGGTTTTGGAAAGGCATCACTAAGGCATACGAACCATTCTCATATTGTGTCAAGTCAGCTATCGGTAATGGCAGACTCACAAGGTTTTAGTGGGATAAATGGTGTGCTGATCACACGCAAAGAACCCTGTTCCCCGACTTATACGAGCAGGCGATACAACCACACTGCACGGTGGCCGCGGCCTGGAAAAGAGGCACCGGGAACCCTGCGTTCAAACAATTGCTTGACATAGGCTCTCAGCTCAGACATACGGAACTTCAGGCCTACATTTCCAACACTGGAATTGGCTGCTCCCAGAGCCTTGATAAAAAAATCCTGGGAAGTGGAGAAGAATGGCAAGTTCACGGTTCGCTCCATGTACAAACGCATCCATTTTAGGGGTTGTACCCTAAAGTGGGTTGCCGTCATCTGGAAAATGAAAGCACCGTTAAAAATCAAAGCTTTCTTCTGGTTGGCCCTGAATGATGCGATCCTGACTAGAAAAAATCTCGCTAAGCGCCAACCGAGTGTGGACTCCCAATGCGGATTCTGCAGTGCCCCCCTCGAGACCAGAGACCATCTTTTTCTTCAGTGTCCTAGGAGTAAGGCGGTACTCGTAGAAGTACTCAGCGCCCTAGGGACAACCCAATATCCTAGTACCTACGAGAACCTGTGGGTAGGCCCAAAGTTCGCAACGGAAAGATGTGCTATGAGAGAAGCGTGGTATTTAGCTATCGCCGCAATGACCTGGGTTATATGGCTAGACATAAATAATCTTTATTTTCGTAGATCTTGCAATAGTATTTGTGGCAATTTGACTCACATTATGCATTTTATCTCTTTTTGGGCTAATGTGGCAGCAGCAGGTCCCAAGGGAAGGATTGCAAATATTTTCCAGATAGAGGAGTTTGATGATGAGGAGATCGAGATCGGGCTGACGATTGATTGACGGCTACTAGGCTCCTTCATGCCCACCGCCCCAGGGTTTGTTGGGGGGATATGATGTATCTCAGTGTGGCTACTCGATGTTTACTTTTTGTTTATTTATTTTGTCCCACCTCCCATATTCAGTGTGGAGTTTATGTTTATTTTGTCCCACCCCCCATGTTCGGGGTGGAGGTTATGTCTTTTCTTTATGGTTGTAGGATGTTGTAGTTAGCTCAGTACTCTGAGTACGTTTTATTAATCTCTTATTAATGAAACAGGGTGACCAGATTTCACATTTTTTTAAAGAAAAAAAAAATTAAAAGAAAATTAAAAAAAAGAAAAAGAAAAGGAGGACTGGATTAGTTAGGTTGTTATCTCAGTAGTACGCATATGGAGATTAGTTCAGGGTCGCTATTGAAGGTTGTCAGCTACAACTAAGCTTCTGATAATGGATGCTTCGTTGTAAGCTCCAACGTAAGCTTTCGGCTGTCCACCAAACCAAAAAATTATCAAGATACATGGTTCAATTATTCCACAAATTAGACCAAGGTTCCTTTAAGTCCATCTGATCTTCATAGTATAATTGAATTCCCTTGATTTCCAACGGAGCACGTCACTCATCAATAATTAATCAATCGTTATCGATTAATTGTCTTTAACATCCTCAACTAATCATTATTCATTTATCGAACCAGAACAGTTTAGGACTTGGGCTGTGTTTTCGGAACTTATCTTAATTTTGGAGATCATACAAGATATATTAACTTTGATTACCATGCATTTATCTCTAACTTAAAGCTCTTTCAAATTTTGTGTTTGGGAAGAAAGAGCACTCCAAGTTAAGGAAAATTAGATAAAACTGAAATTTAGATAATTACAATTATCTATAGCTTGTGAGTAAGACAACTGTTGTTATCTTAATCCTAAATTAAGTCTCATGTATGTCAATGTTAGGATAACAAGAGTTTTGTAAAGTTAAGTAAGATAACTCTTTAAATGCTAACTGATGCGATTTGTTTCTGGGGTGTGGATGCAACAGGTGTGAGTTCTGTTTGTTTGTTTAGTGGAAGGATACAATACTGGCTATACGTCCGACCCTCGGATGGGGAGTCGGCTCGGGAGTAGCAGGAGAGAGGCAGGGGACGATGGTTCGGCTCGGATCCAGAGGCTCGGCTCGTGTACCTACACAATGCCTAGGAACACCGGGGTTGGGCCTGGTGGCAGGCCCTCCGACGATCTAGTTAGTTACTGAAGAGTAACCGTAAAGCTAGGGTTTTAGAGGGAAAATTGATTACCTTTTAAGTGAGGGAGGGGGTGAGGTATTTATAGGTAGTGGCCTGTGAGCCTGAGCTGGCAGAGCCCCAGTTGACTCCTGTTGACCTGATTATCCTGGGTGAGCACCTTTTGAGGAGATCTGGTGGCCTAGGAAAGGCCACACCATTTTACCCTATGTCACAAGCCCCCCACTCCTATAGGGGTGTGCGAGCTAGCCGTGGAGGAGTAGTCTTGATCGTGAAGGAAGAGCGGGGGGAGTTTCCTGAAGGCATTCATGGTCGTCGCGGAGGCTGAGGTCGGCTCGGAGGCCGGAGGTCTGGTCTCCGGCCGTAGGCCTTTTGACGAAGCGCATGTGTATGTACTGGGCTGGGCGGAGCCTCGGAACGCCGAGGCCAATTGCTCAAACCGCCGAGGTAAAGATGAGCGAACCCAACCACGGGGGCCACCTTGGTGCTCGACTCAGCCTCGGATCACCGAGTGTTAGGGGGTCGGCAAGGGGTGTGGCGAGCCTGTGAGCTTTCTCTGAGAAAGCTACCCTGGTGCTTGACCAAACCTCGAAGCGGCGAGGGTTTAGGGGTCGGCAAGGGGTGCAACAAGCCTGTGCGCTTCCTATTGGAAAAGCTACCCTGGTGCTTGGCCTAACCTCGGAGTGTCGAGGGTTTAGGGGTCGGCAAGGGGTGCGGCGAGCCTGTGCACTTTCTACTGAGCAAGCTACTCTGGTGCTCGACCTAACCTCGCAGCGTCGAGGGTTTAAAGGTCAGTAAAGGGTGCGGCGAGCCTGTGGGCTTTCTACTGAGAAAGCTACCCTGGTACTCGACCTAACCTCGGAGTGCCGAGGGTTTAGGGGTCGGCAAGGGGTGCGGCGATCCTGTGGGCTTTCACCGAGAAAGCTACCCTGGTGCTCGACCTAACCTCGGAGCGTCAAGGGTTTAGGGGTCGGCAAGGGGTACGGCGAGCCTGTGTGCTTTCTATTGAGAAAGCTACCTTAGTGCTCGACCTAACCTCGGAGCGTCGAGGGTTTAGGGGTCGGCAAGGGGTGCGGCGAGCTTGTGCGCTGTCTACTGAGAAAGCTACCCTGGTGCTCGACCTAACCTCGGAGTGCCGAGGGTTTAAAGGTCGGCAAGGGGTGCGGCGAGCATGTGCGCTTTCTCTGAGAAAGCTACCCTGGTGCTCGACTAAACCTCGGAGCAGCGAGGGTTTAGGGGTCGGCAAGGGATGCGGCGAGCCTGTGTGCATTCTATCGGGAAAGCTACTCTAGTGCTCAGCCTAACCTTGGAGCATCGAGGGTTTTAGGGGTCGGCAAGGGGTGCAGCGAGCCTGTGCGCTTTCTATTGAGAAAGCTACCCTGGTGCTCGACCTAACCTCGGAGCGACAAGGGTTTAGGGGTCGGCAATGGGTGCGGTGAGCCTGTGCACTTTCTATTGGGAAAGCTACCCTGGTGCTCGGCCTAATCTCGGAGCATCGAGGGTTTTAGGGGTCTGCAAGGGGTGCAGCGAGCCTGTGCGCTTTCTATTGAGAAAGCTACCCTGGTGCTCGACCAAACCTCGGAGCATCGATGGTTTAGGGGTTGGCAAGGGGTGCGGCGAACCTGTGTGCTTTCTACTGAGAAAGCTACCCTGGTGCTCGACCAAACCTCGAAGCGGCGAGGGTTTATGGGCTTGGTGCTCGCCCGAACCGTTATGCCTTGTTGATTGCTTCTTAACTGCGGACTTTCGCCTTCCGACGAAGAATTAGCGTGCGACGTTTCAACCCCCACGGAGAATTAATGGGGCGACGCTTCACCTTCCGTCGTTTGGTCTCCCTGATGTCATAAATGCGGCTTTGGGAGGCTATATATACCCCATTCCTCCATTGTTCTTTAAAAGAAAAACGCTGGTGGCCCATGTGCTATCAGGGGTGTCTGCCGGAGGCGGACGCCCATAAGTTGGATTTTTAGGCGGAGGGCCTAGGATCGGTGGCTCCCCTGCCGTCCTCTGTCTTCCTTTGGGTAGACGGTTCTGAGGGCCGTCTGCCCAAGGTGACAGCAGATGGGAGGCGTGCCTACCAAGGTCCGGTGTTCGGGGCGCTTGCTGATGGTGAGCGCCCTAAATCTTTAAAGTAAACTATTGGGGTTGCGCAGCTGGGGGTCGTCGCCGAGCGTAGTAGGTTGCATGACCTGAAAAGGCCAGGGCCCTGCTCGAGGTCGACGTCGAGCGTCTAACCCTTTGCCTGGGAGAGCAACCCTGGTGCTCGAACTAGTCTCAGCTCGCCGATCACCGTGTGGAAACTGAAGGATCGTTTGATACGTGTCTTGATGACATCACCTTTGTGAGATTCTAGGAGCCGTTATCATGGGATTTAAGGAGCCGTTTTGCGAAAATCGAGGAGTTTCTTGGCCCTCTATATATATCCCCCCTAACCCCCCTTTCTCATTCTTCACTTTCACTCTCTCTCTCTAGAAAAAAGTGCCATTAGAGCTTCTCTCTCTAGAACTCTTCGTTGCCGATGATTACTTTCTGTCGTCCCTTGTCAAAACCGAGCAGGTTAGTTTGTTATTCTTTTTCTTTAGCATGTCTAGGGCTCAGTCTGGCTCTTCAGCCTCGACTTCGAGGGAGGAAGACGACCCACACGCAGGCCTCTCTGGCTCGACATCTTGGGAGGACACCACGGTGTACGATGCGAGACCCCTTCGTGTTAGGAAGCCATTTGTTGTGGAGAGTAGTGACTCGGAGGAGGGGGATGGCGATTGGTCGGAGGAAGTAGAGGTGTTGACTTGGAGGAGGGTTCGAACTCCGAGTGTGACGATAGTGAACAAGGGGAAGAGGAGGAAGTGGAGACGGGTTAGAGGAAGGACAAGGGGATCGGTTCTTCTTCGACGGCAACCGTCCTCGAGCCACTAGCCACACCTTCACCTGAAAAGGCAAAGAAGAAGAAGCAGAAGAGGAGGAAGTGGACGATGCCAAGTAGCCCCGACCGGATGATCCCCGCTTGGGAACTGGGGACAGGCTTCTTGTAGCAGCCAAGGTCGATCAGGCAGTACCTAGACGACCTCGCAGATAAGGTTTTATATGGGGTTCAGCCCTTTTCGTCGAGCCGCCAAAAGATAAAGATGAACGCCACACAGTCTATCCTGAAGGCAGAGGACTTGTCTATGATCTGCTCAACCTATCACATTGGGAAGGGATTTGAGTTGATGTTGCCGAGTGCGGGGCTCCGGCCTACCGATCTTCTGTTCGAGTGGTATTGCATCTTCCCGGCCGACGCATTCAGCTCCGGCCTACGGTTGCTGATCCACCCATTCATCCGAGAAGTACTGAATTGGGCGTCGTTGTCTCCGATGTAGTACGGGCCGAACTCATGGAAGCAGATGGTGTGCTTCGTGCTGCTATGCAAGGAGAGGAAGATGTCGTTGAGGTTAGATGTCTTCCGAGCGATGCTAGGGATTAGCTCGTCCGGGGAGTTTGAGGGCATTTTCTACGTCTCCCCTCGGAGTGGGGGGAAAGTAGTCCATAACCACCCAGACTCGATAAAAGAGTGGAAGAAGATGTACTTCGTCATCCGGAGCAAGGAGCCTTGGGACATTCCCACTCGATGGAATTTTTACAAGTCGAACTTCAAGGGGCTGAGGTCGAAGGATCTGTCTGCCGAGGAGTGGGGATATGTCGAACGCCTTCGAAAAGGCAACAGTTTAAGCTGGCCAAAGGTGACGGAATGTCACATGGCCCGCGTCGGACTGAGCCCGACCGCGTTTAGTATGTTGTTTGTTCCATTTTCCTCGTTCTAGTATTCTTTTGCGCTTATTATTTTTAATGGGTCTTTTTGCAGGTATGAACCTCTATCCCGAATCGATCAAGGCAAGGAGAATTGCCCAGAAGAAGCAGAAAGCCGAGTAGGCCGAGCAAGGGAAGAGAGCGAGGGGGTCTTCGCAGGTGGCCTCCGATGCGCCGAAGGAGCCGAGGGCGAAGAAAGCGCTGCTCATCCCACCGAGCCTCAGCACGATGAGGGTGATTGAGTATGTGAAAGGGAAGGTTCCTACGCTCTGAGCCGATGCTGCCGACATCGTGAGCGACGAGATGTTGTAGCCATGGCCCCCAGACTGATCGATAAAGAAGGGCGACAGCTTGATCGAGAGCGCCTTGGCCATCAAGGTCACCGACAAGCTGGAGACTCCCTGCGATCGGTAGAGTTTGAGCAACGAGACCCTAGAGGTGGCCTACATGCAGTTGGCATAGGCGAATGTGTTGGTAAGAACTGCTGGCCTCTCCTTACCAATTTTTATACGATCCGACCCCCTCTTCCGACCCCTTTCTACTCGTGTTGTAGGCTTGTCTGGAAGGGGTCCAGGTGATGAGGCTCCATGAGAAGGTGCTGACGTGCGAGAGGGAGCAAACCAACCACTATCAGCGGGAGATGAAGGAGCTGAAGATTGAGCTCGAGGCCTCGCACAAGAGGGAGCAGGCGATGAAGGCCGATCTTGCCTCTATGGAGAGCGAGTGTGCTCGGAAGGTGGGCTCGCTGAAGAAGGGTTTCGCCGCAGAGAAGAAGATGCTCACCACGAAGGTCCCGAACTTGATCATCGAGGTTCAGAACGAGGTTTATGACAAGGCACCGAGTCATGTGAAGCACTTCTACCCGACCCTCGATCTGTCCGACTTTGACATCGACATGGTGATCGAGGCACCGCCCAAAACACCCGAAGGAGGCGAGTAGATCGAGTTGCCTGTCGACCCAGCTGCCGATCCTCCCCCGACCAGGCCAAGCCAAAGGTGGGGAATTAAGCAGTTCTTCTCCTTGTTGTTTTTGCTTTCACTTATTTTTTGTTTTATCCATGTATTTGCCGACCGCGGACTGGCCACCGCACTTTTTGTACGACGAATTTGATTTATGGAAAAAAGATTTTTATTTGGCCAAGTGTTTTGACTTCGACTATTTTGTTTTGGGGAAGTGTAGCTTTGCCGTCGATCCTTCTGACTTATTTTGAGATTTTCACGCTGAGATCGGTTGGAATCGGAATGATGGTTGTTTTTCCCTTGTTAAGTGCCAGCCTCCCTTTCCGAGGTGGACCCTCGATGATCCGATGTGATGTGGCTCTGGAGTAAGATCAAGGCCATGGAGTCCATTTTAGTCCGGTATTGGAAGGAAGCTCGCGATCATGATGCTGCTGTTCACTATTATCCAGACAAGTCCGAGGCGCGAAGTGTGGAGGTGTCCAAGCTGAAGAGAGCGATGGTAGATCACGACCTAAGCAGCGCCGGTCTTGGGCACACCATGTCGAGTGCATCGGTGCAGCGACCCTCGTCGGAGAGGATCCTTCGCGATGTTATAGTGGAAAAGGAGATGGAAATACAACGTTATAAGAAGATGTTGGGCATGTCTGGGGTGAGGACGACCTCTTCTTCGGGCGGTCGCCGAATGGAGGGCACCCCCACGCTAATTATGCTATTGGAGTATACCACGCCGGTCGATGCCCAGAGCTCCGTGGCTGGTGTCAACTTTGGCCGACCCCAAGGGTTATTGCGACAAGGCAGGAGGTCCTAGACATTGTGCCGGAAGGCCGCTGAGACGACCCCGGCATCGAGGGAGGAGACAGATCTCACATCGGCGGTGAACCTCCGGACGAAGTCACAGAGCGACTCTCCTTCCTTCCGTCGGAGGTCTAGTAAGGATGCGCTTGTCTTCTCGGCCTTTCTACTGGTTACGAAGTGGGCTAGGAAGTTGGCCTCTAATTGGTCGAACGGGAAGATCGAGCCGGGGACAAGCTTGGAGAACCATTCCCGAGCCGGACCCCGGAGGGTGGCAGGAAACGAGCGGTACAGCAGGGGATCCGAAGCACTGCGAATCATCATGAGATTCTTGAAACCCTCCATGTGATCAGCAGGATCACCTTCGCCATCATAGGTCTCAAACTGGGGAAGCCGGAAACTCCTGAGAATTTATGCTTCTAGGATGGGAGCCGAGAAAGGTGGTCGAGTCGGCCTGCGGCACTGAGCCAGATTCGGAACGCTTTCGTCGAGGTGGTCGAGGCGGTTTTCCATTTCCAGGAGGCGTCGAAGCACTGCATCTTCGCGCTCCGGGGGATAGGTTGGGTTGTGAGTGTGGTTGCCTCCATCGCCCGGTTGCGAGTGGGATTGGTTGAATGTTTCGGTTTTGGGGGCTCTGTGGATGGCCTCCATGATTTCATCCCGAAAGTTTCGTAATTCGGCCCTTGTGACTGGACCCTGCTCGACCGGATCGTGCTGGGGTGGTTGTCTTCGGGCGTTGCGGCTGAGCGCTGGCTCTTGCTCTCGGGTCCTCTGTCGGCGTTGGTACGGGACCGAGTTGGAAGCGGCCCCTCCCCTTGCTTGGCTAGCTTGTCGGCTTTCGATGACCTGGCGTAGGTCAGTTCGGGCCGAGGAGAGGTGCCGGATCCGGCTCTGTGCTCGCCATTGGTCCTTAGGTTGTTGGATCCTTGCGCGTCGACGCGACTGTTGACGGGGTGATCTTCTGGACGATGTCCAGAGACGGTAACTCTTCCGGCATGTGAAGCCATGTAAGAGCCCGGATTCTGAGGTGATGTCCCTGGTCGGGATCGGGCTGTGGTCGGTACCGAGAGTTCCCACAGACGACACCAACCTGATGTGGTTTGTTTTTGGGGTGCGGATGCAATGGGCGTGAGTTCTATTTGTTTGTTTAGTGGAAGGATACGGTACTGGCTATACGCCTGACCCTCGGATGGGGAGTCGACTCGGGGGTAGCAGGAGGGAGGCAGGAGACGGTGGTTCGGCTCGGATCCAGATGCTCGGCTCGTGTACCTGCACAATGCCTAGGAACACCGGGGTTGGTCCCAGTGGCAGGCCCTCCGACGATCTAGTCAGTTACTAAAGAGTAATAGTAAAGCTAAGGTTTTAGAGGGAAAGATTGATTACCTTTTAAGTGAGGGAGGGGGTGAGGTATTTATAGGCAGTGGTAAATGGATCTGAGGCCTAACCGGCCGGGTCAGACCCGTTTGCCTGTGGACCTGAGCTGGCAGATGCCCAGTTGACTACTATTGACCTGATTATTCTGGGTGAGCGCCTTTTGAGAAGATCTGGTGGCCTAGGATGGGCCACACCATTTTACCCTATGTTACTAACTTTTTGAATTTTCTCATTAATGAAAACATGATTGTTGTATTCCACTTTTTCTTAATAAAAAAAAAACTACTATTTTCCCAAATATGACCTTAATATCGAATGGACGCTAAAAGAACACAGATCAAGCAGAAATGCATGAAGTTTGACAAGGAAACTCGAAAGATTCAATTATTTCACATGAATCAAACAAATGAATCCATCTAAAAGAATTTCAATTTACATTAGACATACAAGAACCCAAAAAAAAAAAAAAAAATTGAATATATCAGTCAAGCAAATCCTCATTTGTATTCTATTTATGTACACAATGTTCATGAATTCCTTCTACCTCTCAATATCAATCTTCCTATTCCTCTTCGTCGCAGATAAATACCGATAAGCCACCACCAAACGCTTCTGAAATCGCTCCAAATCCAACCTCACATTCTGCCCGTCCAAGTACACCCTCTTCGTCACCTCCCACCCTCTCGCATTCACACTGTCCGGGTCTGTCAGCACCGGATCATCCTTTTCATACTCCCTATACAACGAGCTCTCTTTAGGCGTAATTTTATACTTCATATATTTGAGCCCCAACTTCACTGCTGGCTCCCCGTAGTAGGACTCCGCGGCCCAGTCAGTTCCTAGTGGCACAATTTGAATGAAAACAGAACCTGGCCTCATAAACATAAAGTGTGTCATCGCTGCTCCGTGCACTCCAATCATCAAATCAGATGAATTCAGTGCTCTGTAGACCTTTGCAAGCTCTGTCGTCCTGTCGGGCCTCAAGATTTGGACGTTGAACCCGATTTTAGTAGCTAACCTAGCAAGTTCGCCTTCGTTCTCAATGCCCCTAGACCCATTTCGTGAAATGATCACAAGCTTGGTGGGCTTCTTGGGTTGTTCTTGTCGTGCTGGTGTAATAGTACTGATGATGATTGCACCTTCTTCTTCTTCTTCAATAATTGATTGGATTCGGGGCTTGTAGGCCCTGTCAAGAATTTCGCGGAAGTCACCAATTGTTTTGTTGTTGGTCATTCTTTTTGCGTCTATCGTTAGCTCGTCGTGGATGTTGAGGCCTACCATGGCTTCTTTGAAGCAGTGTGTCCTCTTGTCGTTGGAGAAGTCGATTGGAGGGTAATCGGAGAGATGGGTGAGGATGTTCTCGTACTTGGTGATCCACCAATCGTGAAACTCTAGTATCACAAACACAACCTTCCTTTCAAATTTCTGCGAAGTTATATAAAGAGGAATAATACCATCATTGAACTCATGGTAGACGTTCCCCGTGTAGCCTCCCGTCGAGAAGAATACCGCTGGCACGTCGTGGGTGACATCACATGCACCAGTTTTGTTGCTAGCACGAAGAGTAAGCTCGTCGATAGTACTCATAGTATTCGCCTCCCATTTCCGTGTGTAGGGCCTAATCTTCTCCTCCTCCTCCTCTTCAGCCAGCTTACTCGTATTCGCAATCTTATTGGTGAAGAGAAGTAGAGAGTTGGACTGGGAATTGGTGCGAATATCGCCACGCATGTAGCACACATCGGTGCGCTTATTGGTGCGGTCGCAACAGATGGTGTTGTTTGCGACAGAAGAGCAAGGGTTGACAAGTTGGGTTGTATCTTGCTCAGTTTCGCTAGGGAAATAATAAGGTGGGAGGATAATGCGAGGGACGAAGAGTAGAGTGAAGGAGAAGAAGGAGAAAATGAAGAAGAGACGAAGGAGGATGGGGTTGGAGTTTACGAGGGGGAGGAGGTGGTGGTTAGACTCCGAGGAGTCCTGTCTCCGGTGGTGGGAATGGACCATTGGCGAGGTGGGTACAGTTTGAGCTTTGAGATTTGAAGTTTCAAGTGAAGGAAGAAGCAACGCAAAAGGAAGTTATTATATAATTGGAAGGGAAAAGAACGAAAGAAGCCGTGTATTGGGTGATGAGATTGACTTGGAAATGGTCACTCGGCGTAAGATGGGAATATTGCTTGGCTGGATTGGATAGAGAGTTAGGTGTCTCGAAGAAACAAACAACCACCTATTTGCTGGAGATATATATTCATTTGATTAACTTGATATTTGTTATTATAGAACCCTTTTTGGGCAGTAAGTAGTTATTGCAGCCTTTGACATTGTATACACTAAAATCTTGTTCAAACTATACAGTTCAGTTCAGTTGGAACCGAGACATAAACTGGTCCGATTTAATAGAAACCCAAAAAACTGACACACACCACACACACCCAACAGTTTGTTGAAGTAGTAAATTTAGTTAACTGAGTTCAAGTTAAAATGATCAGTTCAGATTGTCTTTATTCATTTTTTTAAAAAAAAGTTAAAATGAATCAGTTCAGATTGTCTTATTCATTTTTAAAAAAGTTAAAATAAATCAGTTCAGATTGTTTTCTAAACTTGTTTTGTTTATACAGAGCAGCATAGGGGGGGGGGGGGGGGGGGGGGGGGGGGGGGGGGGTTGGGAATACACATTTAAATAGTTTATGAAAAGTTATGGTCAAATGTAGGGGCTAGGTACATTTTCCATATTTTAATTGTTTAGGAAGCTACTAGGCTTTAACATTTGTTGTTCAAGGCTGCAGCCAGAGCTCATTTAAAACACGAGATTGAGACGTAAGGTGATCCATACTCCAAAGCAGTTGCTCTACTATTTTCTATGGGCTGCGAGTGGGCCCCACTCAAAGGGCCTTTACTCCTTTTGAGCTTGAAATGATCGACCAGATATCTATATAATAAATTACAAAGAAAGCTATCGAGTGACTCACAATCAATTCGCCCAAAATTAAAGGCCCATATCAAATCCTACGAAACATATTTTTCCTCCAAAATTTCAAATTCCAAAATTAAATTTTTCTCCCTAAAAAACTCATTACTTTATTACTATCTCTCTCATCTCTTTACTTTTTTCATATTTCTCTCTTTTTCTCTTTCTCTCTATCTCTCTCTCATTCTTTCTTTATTTACTTATAAATTTTGATTTTAAGATTTCGGTTTTGTAAAATTTCAGAATTTTTAATAGCAAATATCTCTTCAACAATTAAATTTTATTATTTTCCACACTTAAAATTCTAAGAAGTTAGATTTTATACCCCCATTTATAATTATTTTTCAATATAGACTTTTATTTATAACTAACTATTGTCATACTATTCAAACTTGAGCTACATAATTATTGTTTTACTGTTTATATGGCTTTTCGTGTTTTGTATCGTTCCGAAGACGTGCCGTAGGCACATGCCCACGAGCAAATCTAGTTTATTAACATTTTCAGATATAAATTATTATTTTATTTTGTTAAGTTTTCTTTAAATTTTTTTCCGTCATGTAAGGATAAATTTTAGATAACTCTGAGTTTTTTTCCTTTAGCAAAAAACAATACCAAAATTTTTAGAGAAAAATCTTACCGAACTTTGTTATCCATGAGGAGCCCATGATGCCGTTAAATTTAACATGAAATGCCCAAAATAATCCTAGTGACTGTGTTAACCTGTAAAATTTAAAATAAAAAAAAGATAAATAACTTTTTTTCCCTGTTTGAAACCCACCTTCCTCCTCACCTCACTATCAGCCAAAAAACCCTAATCCCCAAAATCAACGACACCGCTCTCTGCTCTCCAATTCGCTCCATATTCGACTACACCACTCTCCGCTCCAAATTCGAATCTTCCGGAATCAACCCCACCTTCATCCCCGTCATATGGAAGTAAGCATCTTCCCCTGTTTCTAAACCATAATCCCCAAAATCTAGGGTTTTCTCACTCTCTCTTGTGAACTGCAATTCAGGAACGTGCTTCAAAATTCTAAGTGCGAACTCGATGAGGTGCCATCGCTCCCAACTGCTGCTTACCCCATTCTTCGCTCAATTAAAGGTACCATTCTTCACTCTACTTTGATACTAGTGTCGACAATGCAATTCTTGTACGTCCCCATCTTATCCTGAGTTTTTTATATTTCAGTTTTGCATTTTGTGAATTGTGATTTGAATGATTGCCTTCAACATCTTTCGATTTTCTTGTTGAATTCTTGTGTGGTATGATGTGCTTAATATTCACTTGATCATTGAATGATAAGAAATACAACTTAGAACTATCTCTGACTTGTTGTTTGAAAGAAAGACTTGAATGATAAGAAATACTCCTTAGAACTATCTCATACTAATTGGTATATCTTAGTTTCATGTGCATAGTTGTTGTTTAAAAGGAAGACTTGAATGATAAGAAATACAACTTAGGACTATCTCATAGTTACAAATTTAATATAATTCTTGGTTTGATTTGCTTAGTTATGAATTGAAAGGGAACCTCAAATGGTAAGAAAATACTGCTATAGAACTATTCCATATTTACAAATTTAGTATAATTTTTATAATGTCTTTAAAATTTTTTTAAAGGACATTATAGTTATAACTATTGTTTACGACTAAAACAAGTTTACTTTCATTTTTGTGGTGCTTGCAATGTTGCAACCATGATTTCTGAAACCATGACTTCATAGTTTTGTGCAGTTTTTTGTTATCCAGTTTGTTGCTTGCAAAAAACTTTATACTGCAGCATGTCGACTTACAACCTATCTGTGAGATATATCATTAGGTGTGTGTTCTACCTTTTCTAGAGTTCATGTGAAGTAGAGCAGCCTGAGTTGGGGCTACAATGATTACTTAATTGTCACCAGGGAACAAACATAACTAATGTGCTTTTCTACTTGTGTTTGATGATATGTCATAAAGGAACATTTGTGGGATAACTTAAGGCTACTGTACAACAATTTAATTAAGTCTAGATTTGGGAATTGAAAGTGTACAGTAGAAGTAGATGAGAGTTGAATTAAAATTTAGCATGTTAAATATAAGACTATTTGTCAAGAATAACATGAGGAATTTTCGTATAAGCTAAAATCTTTGGGTAAATTGTTTAGAACGTCAAATATATTTGAACCGGAGTAGGGCTCCAGTGGAAGTGTTTGTCTAGCATCAGGATTAAAACAATTTAATCAACTGAAGAAAGTGTTCCACTAGGAATATTCAAAAACATTACCAGGTGAGGATAATTTACATGCATGATATGGAAAATTGGTATTAGCAAGTGTATTCGCCTATAATTTATTAGCAATGACGTACATATCAAAAGAATTGGTTTCAAAAGCCTGATTTAATCTTTTTTGATTTGATACCATTTCATAGAATTGAAGTCGAAATGACTTAAAGAATTATCACTATAAAAGGCAGCCTATGAATATATGTAGAGTTGGATGTAGGATGCAGGATAAGAGTCCAGAAATGCATTGGATGTATGACACAACTTTCATCATGTCTCGTCTCTAGTCTGCTTGGATTTCAAAGTTAATATCTTATTGCTGTTTCATATTGGAATTTTGGAGAGCTAATATAATTTTGTTGCTTGTGACTACACTAATCAGTTATAATATAATTCAATCACTATTAGTCAACATTAATTGTCAAATTAGCATTTAGGGTCATCACCAAATTCTCCTCCCACTAGGTGTCATCATTATCATCTAATCAAGAATGAAGCTTCAGAGAAGAGCCATTGAACACAAACCGAAATCATGAGATAGATCCAAACACTAATTTTTCACCCTTTTCCCTGTAATTGATAGTGAAATCACACAACGCTAGTGAAGCCAAATTCCAATGAGACAATATAAACCAAGAGCAGTCTCAATAGTAAAGAGAAAGGTATGAATGAACATAGAAAGAGAACTGAGTAGAATTTTGCTGCAAGACTGCTAGTATACATAAATTAAAAGCCCATATTCTACCAAAACTATTTATCGTATTGTTGCTACATTAATCTCAGTAGAATTAGTAAAGCATAACCAAAACACTCTTATCTTCTAAAAAGATTAAGACTCTTAACCTGAATACCATACAAAGCTTTACTAGTGTTCGTGCATGTTGAAATAGTGAAGTTTAAGAATCTAAAATTTTACGGTTTTAAGTAAGCAATTATAGAATGATTAGTGAGAGATACAGATCTTCATGAAGGTGATATTTTCTTAGCCATGACATAAATTACTTCATGATTTTATTTTTGATAGCGACTTGAAAAATATATGTTTTCAAAACCACTGCAAATTTAACAATCTGCATAAGAATAGAAAAGCTTTCCAGTAAGTAAGTATCCAGTTGAGTTTCTATCTTTTACTGATCACTTCAGACATAGTTATTGTATATATAATTCTACAATGTACATGTATCAACAATTATTAATGATGACTGAAATAGTGAAACCTCACACTTTTTTGTCAGCAAAGCACAATCTTCTGATGATCTTTTGGGTTATTACTACTAAATATATCTCTAAGTTCTCAGTTTATTCTTTGGAACTTATAAATATCTTGTCTGAAGCTCTTTTTTTGTTCAAATCCCATATATATATATTTCCATCACTACTCGCTTCAAAATGGTACACTTATACTTCTCCCTAATCATTTATGTTCACAATGATTGCTTATAATTTTAGTCAAACAAAAACAACTTATATGAAACTATAATTTTCAGTTATTTCTAAAGTGTCAATATGTAAACAACAAATGTATAGATAAATTTTCTGAACAAAAAACATATATTATGTATTTTGTGCCTACAAAAAAGATGCAAGAATTTACTTTTCCTTTCATATTTGTTGAGCAAGTCTCTGTATCATTTTGATTCTGATATATGGTTGCATCTTGCAGAATAGTTTCCCCCCTGCGTTTGTTGAGCAATCACAACAGAACTTTACTAGTCTTTAGACTGTAGAGTTCTTAGTCCATGCACATAGAGACTGGGTTGGAAGAAGTAGCAACTGTTAGGGTTATATACTGAAAGCATCACTTTTGTATTAACTTTATTTCCTTATTTTTTTTGAATGAGAATCATATGGGCATATGTTTGTATATTGTGTTTATTATAATATTAATGCAAGTATCTGATATTCTATAAGGTTGATAATATGGTGTGAGGAGACACACAGAAGATCATATTATCAGTTCCCTATGGAATATATAAATAGTTCACAACCTAGACGGACTTGGACAATCCATTGGAAAGTAATTTGGTACTAGTCTATCTTGACTATAGGTTTACACTAGTACACTTTGTGTGTATTGAACAAGACCACTTGAGGTTGTTCTCTTTGTACTGACTACAAAAGAAAACAAACACCTCTGTTATTATGGATGCTTATGCTCTTAATCCAGATATAATAACAGACATGTATATGCAGTGTGCATTACTTTGACTCATAAAAGAGTGAGATTCTTTATGGATCAACAACCTCTATGAATTGGGTAATATCATTGTATGTATGATGGGCTGTTGATTGTAAAAGGAATCCATGTCCCGATACGTCGGATTGATGATGTCCCCTTAAGGAGCTCATAAGGATTGTCATGTAAACCCTGTAGGTGGATTACATCCGACATGACAAATAAAGTTGAGTGGTACTACTTAAGGATAAAAGTTGTTGATCAATATAGTTGTCAGTAACTAAATTTGATCGACGGACATTCGATATCTTAACATGGGGAGCTGAACGAGCATATAATAAAAGGAGCCCATAAATATAATTTGGGATTAGGAAGGTAGTGCAACAATAGCTCTTTAGTGGATCGAGCTATTGTTAATGGGCCTGGGTTGTGTGTTCGGACTGAACACGGGATACCCAGATTCGTTAGGAGACCTAACCCTAATTTCTCCTCATGGTCCCTACCGTAGCCTTATATATATATCCTCTATTCTCTGGCCGTCATATCATTATCAGAGATAAGAAGTTTTCTCTAAATTCGTGATTCACGTAAGGAGAGAAAGAGAGGTCAGCCAAGGAGAAGAAAGGTTGGTAGACCGTCGCCCACACGACGTCCAACCCGAGGAAGGAATACGTGCAGAAGATCTTGGGGTCGCTGACGGCTCGAGGTTGCTAGAAACTATCGTCTTCTTCTCATCGCAGGTATAATTCGTGAACCCTAGATTCCGCTATAAAGGGTTAGATCACGTATTACATCTGTTAAGCTTTTATGATCGATACGCACACCAATCCGTGGTCCTGGGAATCCGTGGTCCTGGAAGAAGTAGCAACAACTACTGGAAGAAGAAGAAGAAGAAGCGTTAGGATTCTGGGTTTGAGTGAGAGAGTGAAATTTGAGATTTTGTAAGCATTATGAGCTATGTTTATGTTATTTCCAGGCATCTTGAGCTTTGTTTATATTGTTTGTGAGAATTATGAGCTTTGTTTATGTTATTTTCTCTAATCTTGAGCTATGTTTATGTTGTTTGTGAGCATTATGAACTTTGTTTATATTATTTTCAGACATCTTGTGCTCTATTTATGTTGTTTGTGAGCATTGTGAGCTATGTTTATATTGTTTCCAGTGTAACGCCCCGAATCCCAAATACACTGAATTCGAGATGTTCTACAGGATCTTTTCACTTTCTTTAGTACAATTTTACAAGGAAATTTAAACTTTTCACTTTACATCAGAGTTTACATCAATATTACACTTTACATTGCACAGCGGAAGTAAAATTTACAGCAATGAAATGAATATACAACAACATTGAGTAATCTTTAGGCATTTGTTCCTCTTTAATCTTTATCAAGCCATTTACCTGCATATAAGACTGTGGGTACGTCAGTTTATTCAACCGACGATCATTATACACGGCCATCCTCTCTATGCCGGAAATAGTATAACTTAATTTTCCATATTTAGCAAACACAAACTTGTCACATTTCAAACTAAAGGGACTACCCTATTGATGTCGTGTTGTGATTGTGCACTTAGTCCTTAATGCAATTATTTATATTAGATGACACTAATGCACACTTGTTCGGATTCTATACATCCCATACTACATAGGTCCGAGGGCAAGCCTCTTATTCGTTCTTCATCTTTGTAGGGTTCAATCCCTCGCCATGACTTAATCTACTACTGTAATTACGGTAGGTATCTTAAATGATCTATGAGTGCAAGCACGTGTACAAAAAACCTGGAGGGGAATCCCACGTCATGTCACGACTCATCGTGAAGAACCTGTGGCAATTTAGCCTCCTTCATGGCACACGATCCTCATGCAGTCACCAAACATCCCACAAGCATCACCACCAGGACGGTACCCTAGAGCAGTATCCACGTCATGTCACGACGCATCGTGAAGAACCTGTGAAATACTCTCACACCGCCAATCCGATGGCCCTCACTCGTATTTTTCTCCTACTTTCATCACGTCTCCATTATGTACTAATCCTTAGTTTTTATAAAAATCATGAACAAGAATCAAAGCTCTAGAGTTAGCCTCTCCACTAAACCGGACTTATTCATTCATTTCAACATGACCAACCTTGGTCTTTCTTTTCAATTTTCATTTCCAAATGCCGGGGGAGACTTAGCTACTCTTTTTGTTTCAATTCACAATTCACAATTTCTAATTTGAGCATTTCCAACTCATAAATTCCCATGTTGAGTTATCATACTCACATAGCATTTCTCTTTTCCAATCATGATTTCTAAATTCTTCAAATAGTCCATGACTATACATGAATTTCATATGCTTTATCAATTATCACCTTCACTTTGAAATTCACATCACTAACAAATATTCACAATTCATATTTTCCACATTATTCTCAAATGAGAATAAATTGCATCATGTCACACAATAAAATTTCTTTTTGCCAAATTAATCTTCTAATCCTTCATTTCAATTTCTTTTGTAAGTTATAATATTTCACAAAGTATATATATAGAACCATAGTTCTATTTATGCCTTTTATTCTCAAATCATAGTTTATTTCATGCAAATATTTCCCAAATCATTTTTATAAAGTCCCTTATATTTTTAGGAGAATAACCATATTTTTTTTCATAATTTTTGGCCAATTAAAAACCCCAAAAAATAATTTTTTTCAATCTTGCCGAGGGCAAGATTCGAACCCAGCACCCCAGAGACACAGCCGAAGGCACAGGCCACTAGGCCATTTGCGCCAGGCGACATGAAGAAGGCTGAGAGCCATAAGAGCTCTCGGCTGTAACAATATTTATTTTTTTCTTTCAAAAATACAAAAGTTTGGTGCCAGCAGTATTCGAACCAGCAACCCATGAGAAGCCGCACGACACTGTAGCAACCAAAGGCATCCCGACCACTCAAGCTATAGGCTCGGGTTGTCATAGGTACAACTCGAAATTTATTTAAAACAACTCTCTCTGTTATTAAAACGTTTCGATGTTCAACTAGCCTTTGTTTCATTTTGCTTTCATAAAAATCACTGTATAACTCCAGATTAATTCTTCCTCACATAATTCACATACCAGTATGAGCAAAATAATTTTTGTAACAATTAAAACATAATTTCATACAACTAATTCAAATTCTACATTATAATACTACATTTCTTCTCTTTTCGACATTTCTTTGCATTTAGCATTCTAATCTTTTTATCAATAAATTTTCACCTTAATTCTCTGTCTTTAACCATTTACCCAACATACAAGACACATATTAAGTTATTCATGCCCATATTAACACAAAAGATCTATTTAACACAAGAAATGGTATTATCAAACTACTAACTTTTGTGTGTAGTTCTTGATAGTAATAAATGTGTTTTTATCAATCAATCCATGATTCTAATCAATTCACATACAACTTAAATAATAGAACCACATATATAAAATTGCATATCCACATTTCAATCATTCAAGAAGTCATTTTTCCCAATTAAAGTGTGCTCTTCTTAATCATTTTCATGCTTCATTCTTTCTAATTAAACTAGCATGCATTCCTACTTTAGAAATAGGGAAAATTTTACCCACCTTATTGAAGAAAGTACACTAGTGATCTTCTAGACGAATGTCCTTGCAACGAAATGCTTCTCCTCCATGTACACGCGCGCACAAGCCTCCAACCCGAGCACACCAAACCGAAAGCTCCCTCCTTTGAATAGCCGGCCTCTCCTTCTTCTTGTTGCAGGCCCAACTCTCACACAACTCAATCTTTTAACTCACAAAAAATAACTACTAGATAAAGTAATAGAACTATAGGTTTGGAAGAGTTTATTTGCACAAGAATACTAACCATGGGAGGGGGTATTTATACTAAAAATCAAGGAAAATAGATGGCTAGGATTGAAGTAGGAGTTAGGAACAAATGGTGGAGATTTAAGGAGGAGTTACACAAACTGCCCATGATGAGTAACCACCACACCATGATCCCCATCCAAAATTTGAGTTTCCCTCCAAAAAGAAGCACAACCGGCCTAGAGAAGAGTGCATTTTGCACGTGTACGTGCAATGCACGTGCATGCAATTAGGTCCAAATGTTGTACATTTAATTTTTGTATAAAAATAAAATAGTCTTTAAATTGTATTCTACATGACAAGTTGCATAAAAATAGTCCATGGGCTTTAGTTTATGGGCCAAAATAGTTATTTTAAAATAAAATAAATAAATTACATTTTAGGCTTAAAGAAAAAGGCTTTTTATCTGATTGAAATAAGGCTTTTGTATAAAATAATTAAAAGCACATATTAAAATATCTTTACTCATCTTGATGAAAATATTAACCAAAATATTGCACGTGCACCCTACGTGCAAAATAAATAATTTTTCATTAAATGAAAAATCAGGGCATTACATCTAGGCACCTTGAGCTTTGTTTATGTTGTTTCTTAGCATTATGAACTCTATTTATGTTGTTCCCATGCATCTTGAGCTTTGTTTATGTTGTTTCTGAGCATTATGACATTTGTTATGTTGTTTCCATGCATCTTCAACTATGTTTAATATGTTAATGATCTTCATGAGCTCTGTTTATAAAGTAATTTCACAATATTGAGGAATTTTGAAGGATTTTTGTTTCAATTTTTTAAGGAATTGAAGTAATTTTAAAGGAATTTTTAAGGAAATATTTAAGAAATTATTAAGGAATTAAAAAAAAAGCTAATGAAATCTGCTTACATTTCCCGCCTAATCCCCCAATTTTCCAAAAAAAAACACCCCGCCTAGACTCCCAATTTTCCAAAAAACACCCCAAAAATGGCATACAGGTATTTTGAAAAACTGCATAAGGGTATTTTCGTCGTTGAAAAGTTGACACGTCAGTACTTTTTCCAGATAACAGACCAAAATTAACGGAGTAGGCCTTACAGCCTAACTAAGCAAACTTGAGTAGGGTTATTTTCCACACAAAAAAACTAAGTTTGGTTTTCTACCAAAAGGGGAAAACTCAGTAGGGTTATATGAAATTTACCCTATATTTAATTATAAAAATATGTTTTAAAAAAGAACAAAGTACTGTACTGTATAGAAATAATGCTACTTCTACAACCTATTCTACAATTTAATTCTTTACAACTTTACTTGTAATTTACACGTGCGATGAATGTCTTAATAAATATATTTTTTAAAGTGAAAATGTTGATGTAGTATGCCCTTGAATTTGAGACCTCCTTTATATTAGTTATGCATGGGCGAAGCACGAATTTGTTTGTCTACAAATGACAACTCTAACCCTCTCATTATAATATTAGAGATTAGAGATATGACACAATACTATTAGAGGTTTCTACACCCTACTCTAAAATAACCACCAATATTATTGTGTCAAATAACGTTGTAAAGAATTAAGTTTTAGAAGATGTTGTGGGTGTAACATTATTGAATGTGTAGTATCTTTTTTTAAAAGAGAAACGTCTTCGGTTAAACACTCTACAAATCAATTTTATAAATTTCAGTAAGGAAATTCTCCATCTCAATGCTGTAAAATTGTCATCATAAGAATAACTAATGAGAGAAACGTATGTGTTCAACAACGGATTGGCTTCTTTACAAACTGCAAAAACTGGAACTGAGTCACTAATATCAATACAACGATGCACCAAGGAAAGTGAAAGCTTTCATCCGCCTTGTTGCGAACGATATAATTCTTTCAAAAGTCAACCTTCGCAAACGTTACCTGCAGTTGAAAGTTAGGTGCTTGAGATGACCCGTAGATGATGAGGACACTAATCACATTTTATTCACTTGTCCTAGGACAAGGTTAGCTTGGGAAGTAGTGTGCTTGGGCTTTGGGATATTTGAGTGTCCGAGCTCGGCATTGGAGATTTGGGGTCAATGGAGAGCGAGGATAGTAAGGAAGGAGCTTACACAAGTTTAGAACATCGCCATAGCTCCTACGTTATGAGGTCTATGGCTAGATCATAACGATTTGTGTTTTTGTAATCACATGTTTTCGTAATCACGACAATAGATTTGCAGACCAAGGAAGCTATATTAACGAGAGCAAATCTTGCTAAGAGAGGGTTAATCACCTTGGTCTCTTGTCCGAGATGCGGGAGTGGGGTTGAAACTATCAGTCACCTTTTCCTCGAATGTGTGTATAGTAAAAGTATTTGGGATATTCTCCTCTTAGGCTTTGGCTTGTCCGCTTTCCCCGTATGTGTGGAAATTTTGTAGGATGAGTTTAGAGATGTAGAGTTAGTTCGGGGACGTCGCAGGGAGTGGGATAGCTTAGTGGCTGCTTGTTTATGGGTCAATTGGATTGATAGGAACGATGTCTGCTTTAGAAATCATTCTAGTAATTTTGTTCATATGATGTATAAAATTCTCTCTCTTACGTCTTCTTGGTTATCCATCCCAGGATCGAGGAACAAAGCACCCACAGGTCTTCTTTTCTCCTCCACTAATGCGGGCAATGCATTCGGCAACAACTGATGTGATTAGCTGGCCACATCTGTCTCTAGGATGGAGGCGGGGTGGTGGTGGATTGTGGTGCAGTGGCTGAGTAGGATTTGCTGGTGTTTGGAGTTATTTTGCTGCTTGTAAGTTGTAGCAGACATATGCGAGACTTTATGTATATTTTATTTATGCATACCTTTTGATGTAATGAGACTTATTGTTGTAATGACTGGATTTATTTATGAGTATCTGGACAATTCTCTAGCCTTTTATTTAAAAAAAAAAAAAAAACAACAACAACAGATTTTCGGTTATGATGCATAAATTTTTTTGCATCTGTTCATGTTTAGGCAAGTCAGGCAAATATAATGGCTAGTGTTCGGATGGAGGAGGTGGTGTAGGCAGAGCAAGAGTTATGGAGGGGGATGCATTTGATTGTATTTGTACTGTCTTTTGAGTGGTAGATGTAGTAGTTGTAATCTAGATCTTTGTAATTAGTTTTACTTTGTTTCCTTAATTTATCATTAATGAAGCGGTAATGTGGTCACCTTTATTCCCAAAAAAAAATATATCAATACAACAATGATGATGATGATGAAAAACCGAGAATATAATTTTCATCCACAGAAATGCAGTCGCGTTCAGAAGCCACCCCTGGAAAGTACAAAAGCAGAATACAGCAAGCCCTTTACAACAGCACCATAGAGATTCACAACAACATTAGAGTGACAATCAAACGCTTGCTGTATACTGCAGCTAGCCAGCGATTCATTCAGCAGGTTCCCTATCGCATTCCAGACTCAAAATTTCTTGAGACTGGCTCTGTTTTGGCATGAACCAGAATAGCACGCTTAGTTTCCTTTCAAAACAAATCAACACAGGTCACATACATTCCTAGGTTCAAATATACATGACATAGTTGCTTACCTTTGCACCTCGTGTCACTTTCATTGCCAGGTCTAACTACATGTGGCACAACTGCACATTTCATTTTCATTTCATCCATTCTGGGTCAAAAATCAATATAACAACATTTTTTTAAAATTTAAAAAAATAGAGATGAAGAAGAATCAGATAGAATATGTTGTAGTTGGTCACTACAATTGCACCCAGCTTCAGAATAGAACAACAGTATCATTAATAAGTTGGACAAGTTGCTTACCTTACCATCAATTTATTTGTTTGGGTAGTTGCTGGGATTCCCTTATCAAGTAAGAGGAGAAATTATTATCATATTCATATATTTGTTCATCTTTTATTTTTTGCATTTTTTTTGTGCTTCTGTATGAAAATGTGGTAGTGCGTAATGAGATGTAGTCTTCAATTAGATTAGAATTGAGTCACCAATTAAATTGCAAGATACTTGCAAATTGCAGTTAGCAGTCTTATGAAAATACCGTCCAACGGAATTAATTCCCACAGTTCAACAGGAAGAACACTCTTTAAATAGATGATCGTCTTAAGAATGGTATAAATTTGAACCTTTTAACCACTTAAATCTTGAGTCTACAATCCAAATCAAATCCATGACAATACGATCAACATTATATCGAAAATGGAAGAACAAAGAACCTTATGCAAATTTAATACATACATGCAAAGAATTTGAAAAACAGTACCATAACTAATTAAAACAAAAATATATCTGATATGGGTTAGATGACGTGGCCCCTCCTGGGCCATCAGATCTCCTCAAAACCCGCTTTTCCCTGATCATCAAGACAGAAGTCCAACGGGCCGTTACCGCCTCAGGCCCACAGGCAAACGGGTCCGACCCGGCCCGCTCAGGTCCCAGACCCGTTTTGCCTCTGCTGATAAATACTAGACCCCCTCCTTCATTCAAAGGTAATCAAACTTTATACCCCTGAACCCTAGCTACTGTTGCTTTTCCAAGTAACTGGCTAGATCGTCGGAGGGCCTGTCGCCGGGACCTCTTCCGGTGTTTCTAGGTAGTGTGCAGGTACCCAGGACCGAGCCGAGCCCATTGATCCGAGCCGAGCACCCGATCCCTACCTCGCTCCTATCACTCCCGAGCCGGCTCCCGCTACCCAGGGTCGGACCAGGGCCAGTACCGCATCAGGACTTCCCCTATACAAATTACAAGAACTCACACCTGTTGCAGCCACACCCTAAAAACAAACCGCATTAGGTTGGCACTGTCTGTGGAAAACTTCCTTTTAAGTACTGTCATCCTTCCGAGCTCAGCCAGAGTCGTCACCTCGGGTCCAAGCCCTCCCATGGCTCCCAAAGCCCAAAGGGCCGTCACCTCGGCACGACATCCGGACCCCCTACATCATAGCCGCACGAATGACCAGGGTTCCAACCAACCTCGGGTCAACGACACGGCCCGACTATCAAGCGCGTCGGATTTGTGCCGTGTCATCTCGGATAGGCAGGCCAGCCAGACGAGGGGAGAGGCCGCTTCCAATTCGGTCTCGAACCATCATCGACAGCCTTCCCAGGTGCGCGATTCCCCGCAGAACCCGGTGGGGCAAGCCCCCGTCACAAGGGTTGAATTCCAGAATTTCCGAGATTCTCCAAGCCATCCGAGGCGGCCAAACTACCGAGGTCCGCCACAGTTCCGACCCTCGGTCAGGAACAGGAGCCGGCAAGTCCCGCGGATCGGCTCGTCCTCAGGAACAGGCAGACGCCGTCCTTCGTCATTTGGAGGAAATGGAGAACCGCCTCGCCCATCTCGGCAAGGGCGGACCAATGCCGGGTCATGGTCATCGTCCGACCGGACCCCAATTTCCCCCCCAAATCTTAGAAGCCGAGATCCCTCGAAATTTCAGGCCTTCCCAATTCGAGACCTATAATGGCGAGGGTGATCCTGCTGATCACATGGAGGGATTTAGGACCTTTAAATTCCGAGGGGTTTAAGATCCCTCGGAATTTTAGGCCTCCCCAATTCGAGACCTATAATGGCGAGGGTATCCTGCTGATCACATGGAGGGATTTAAGACCCTCATGATGATTCACAGCGCTGTGGATCCCCTCCTCTACCGTGCCTTCCCTTCTACCCTCCGTGGACCGGCTCGGGAATGGTTCTCCAAACTTACCCCCGGCTCGGTCTTCTCTTTCGAGCTGCTAGAGGCTGGTTTCCCTGCCCACTTCATGACTAGCCAGAAGGTAGAAAATACGAGTTCTTCCCTTCTGGACCTCAAACAGAAGGACGAGGAATCCCTCCGGGAGTTCGTTCGAGGTTCACCACTGAGGCGAGGTCGATTTCCTCCCTCGACGCAGGGGTTGCCTCCGCAGCCTTCCAACACAACGTCTGCCATGGCCAGCTCAAGGCTTCTTTGGCCAAGAAGCCACCCGTGGACTTTCCCGACTTACTCAACAGGGTCGAGAAGTATATCCGGGCCGAGGAGGTCCTCAATCCCGAGGGTGCCAAGGAAACCACTGTTAAGGGGAAGCATAAGGTCGATGATGCTGAGACTTCAAAGAGGCCCGTGAGAGAAGCAACTGGTCTCAAAAGGGTCCCCCCGATTCCCCAATTCGAGAGATATACGCCCCTGACATAGAACGCCTCGGCAATCTTGATGGAGATCGAGGACAAAGGGATCATCCGCTTCCCTCCCCGACAGATGAACAACAGCAAGAAGCGAGATCAAAGGTTCTACTACCGCTTCCACTGAGACACCGGGCACGACACAGATGATTGCCGAGCCCTCAAAGACGAGATCGAAGCCCTCATCCAACGAGGGTATCTGAGGGAGTTCGCCTGGAACAATCCCGAAGATCGAAGAGAACCGAGGAACCCAAGGCCTTCGCCTCATCCTTAAGCAAACAACTGCGCTCCGAGCGGGATCCTGAACCCAGGGAAGCAGGGGATTCGGCTATCCTCCATTGCGTCCACGGCGGACCCATGGGAGGGGACTCCAACACCTCCCGCAAGGCCTTCATCCGAGAGGTCAATTCTGTTCGGGACCATCCCTCCCCCCGTGTCCAGCAGCTGGCCGTCTCCTTATTGGGAGAAGACCTCGAAGGCATCCAGATTCCGCACTGCGATGCCTTCGTCATCAGTCTTGTCATGGCTAACTTCGAGGTCCGCCGTATCCTGGTGGACAATGGCAGCTCGGTTAATATTCTATTCTTAGAAGTATTTGAGAAACTCAAGCTCCCCCGAGAAAAGCTCAAGCCTGCCAGCTACACCCTTCGCGGGTTTTCTGGCATCCCCATACAAATTGAGGGGATTGTGACACTAGATGTAACTGTAGGCACGACCCCCATCATCCGAACAGAGTCAATGGACTTCATGGTGGTCAACGTCAAGGCAGCATACAACGCCATCCTCGTTCGACCTGGTCTCTGCTCGTTCCAGGCCGTCCCATCGGCCTACCATCTGAAACTGAAGTTCCTTACCGACCTCGGGGTTGGGGTCATCCGAGGAATTAGGAGTCGGTACGTTCGTGTTGCATGACAGTGGTTGGGGGCAGTGTATTCCCCCTCGATGCGGTTGAACTCCCTTCCGAGAGAGACCATCCAGAGTTATAATCGGCGGACGAGCTGGAGGAAGTCTCGTTCGAGGTAGATGACAAATCCAAACATTTTTGTGTGTTGCACCCTGTCCCCAGACTTGAAGCCTGGCCTAATCGATTGCGTCCACCGCAACATCGACCTCTTCGCCTGGACCCCATCCGACATGTCTGGGATTTCAGAGGACCTTATCATGCACCAACTGAGCGTCGCCCCGGGCTCCAAATCCATTCATCAGAAGCGACGCAAGTTCGCTCCAGAGAGGCAACAAGCCCTGAAGGTTGAGGTGGACAAACTGTTGTCTGCTCGTTTCATTCAGGAGGTCAGCTACCCAGAGTGGTTGGCCAACGTTGTTATGTTGAAGAAGGCCAGTGGAAGCTGGAGAATCTGTATTGATTTCACAGACCTCAACAAGGTGTGCCCGAAAGAGCCTTTTCCTCTCCCAAGCATCGATGCTCTGATCGATGCGACATCGGGTCACGAGCTGCTGACGTTCATGGATGCCTTTTCAGGCTAGAACCAAATCCACATGTTCCTTCCCGACATTGCCAAGACGTTTTTTGTAACCGACCAAGGTCTGTATTGCTACCGGGTTATGCCTTTCGGGCTAAAGAACACTAGAGCCACCTACCAGAGGCTCGTCAACTGAGTCTTCAAAGATCAGATCGGTCGCAACATGGAGGTATACGTCGACGACATGCTCGTCAAAATTCGGCGAGGTCAGAACCATGTGAACGATCTTGAAGAAGCATTTGGCATCCTCCGAGCACATGACATGAGGCTCAATCCCGCCAAGTGTGCCTTCGACGTCTCCCCAGAAAATTCCTCGGGTTCGTCGTTAGCCAACGCGGCATCGAGGCGAATCCCGAGAAGATCCAGGCCATTATCGACATGGCCCCTCCTCGAAATATTAAGGAAGTTCAGCACCTAACGGGGAGGCTGGCGGCCATCGGCCGCTTCCTCTCGAAATCAGGGGAGAAGTCACTCCCCTTCTTCAAGGCTCCTGGGGAGCTAAAGGCTTCGAGTGGGGGGATGCCCAGCAGTAGGCGTTCGAACAACTAAAGTCCTACCTCGCCAACCCCCCACTCCTGAGTAAACCCGAACCAGGCGAACCACTACAACTATATCTCTCGGCCTTGGAGAGCGCCCTCAGTGTCGTCCTCGTTCGAGAAGATGACGGCGTCTAGAAGCCTCTGTACTACGTGTGCAAGGTCTTGCTTCCAGCAGAGATGAGGTACGCTAAAATGGAGAAGGTGGCCTATGCACTTGTGATGGCCGCACGGAAGTTTCACCCTTATTTCCAAGCACACTCCATTCAGGTCCTCACGGACTAGCCCCTCAAGGCCGTCCTTCACAAGCCCGAGACTTCCGACCGCTTGGTCAAATGATCGATCGAGCTAAGTCAATACGACATCAGCTACCAACCCAGGACAACCATCAAGGGGCAGACCCTCGCTGAGTTTATCACGGAATGTACCATTCCCGAGCCATCCGATGTGTGGGAGACCGACTAAATATGGGAGGTTTATGTCGAAGGCTCATCCTGCGAGGGAGGAAGCGGAGCAGGCATCATTCTGAAAGGGCCCGGTGATTTCATCCTTCAGTATTCTCTGCGTCTCAATTTTCTGGTTTCAAACAACGAAGCGGAGTATGAAGCTATGATCGCGGGGCTCACCCTAGCACATAAGGTTGGATCCAGACACATCAGGGCCTTCAGCGACTCCCAGCTTGTGGTCAACCAGATCACCGGGGAGTACGAAGCTCATGACCCCCGAATGGTGCAGTACCTGGCTATAGTCCATCACCTCTTGGCATCTTTCGAATGCCACTCGGTAGAATGGATCCCCAGGGAACAGAATGCCCAGGTGGATTCGTTATCGAAGCTCGTCTCATCATCATTCGAAGGGCTCGACGCACCGTTCTGATCGAAGTTCTTCTCAAGCCTAGTATCGACCTCCCAGAGGCTTCCTGCCTCGCCACTGATCTCCAACCAAACAAGTAGACGACGACCATTCGAAAATTCCTTTCAGACGACGATCTCCCTCCAGACCGATTCGAAGCAAGAAGGATCAGGGTCCACTCCGAAAGATTCACCCTGATTGAAGGAATGCTCTTCAAGCGCTCATACACATCAGTCGACGGTAGGCCATACCTCCGTTGCCTAACTCCAGACGAAGCGAAGTACGCTCTGAAGGAACTGCACGAGGGGATCGGCAGATGCCACATGGAAAGCAGGTCACTCACCCGAAAGGCCTTAAATCACGGGTACTACTGGCCTACAATGCTGCAAGACTCCTAAGACCTCGTCAAGCGATGTGGCCCATGCCAAAGATTTTCGTCAGTGAAGAGGCTTCCCCAGGCCAACCTCCGATCCCTATCCAGCCCGACCCCTTTCTCCATGTGGGGGATGGACCTGGTCGGCCCCTTCCTACGAGCGACCGGTCAAAGGAAATTTCTGGTGGTAGCCATTGACTACTTCACAAAGTGGATCGAGGCCGAGCCCTTAGGCACGATTACCGAACATCAGACTCAATAATTCTTCTGAAGGAACATTATCTGCCGATTTGGGATCCTACAGGTACTCATCACCGACAACGGGACCCAGTTCGCGGGTAAAAACTTTCGAAAGTTCTGTGAAGACATCGGCATTTGCCAACGCTTCTCATCGGTGTGCCACCCCCAGTCTAACGGCCAAGCCAAAAATGCGAACCGCCAGATCCTAGTCGGCCTCAAGAAGCAGCTGGATAATTCACCAAAGGGACTATGGTTCAACGAGCTACCAAGCATACTCTGGGCACACCGAACAACTAAGAGGATCCCCACGAGCGAATCCCCCTTCAACCTCACCTACGTCGCTGTGGCTGTTATCCCTCTCGAGATTGGCCTCCCCTCGCCTAGGATCATGGCCGTCAGCCAGGAGGACAACTCTTCAGACCTCAGAGCCAATCTGGACCTCATCGACGAGGTCAGGGAAAGATCCTCCATTCACAAAAGTATATACCAACAAAGGATCGAGAAATTCTACAACAAGAAGGTCCGCCCGACGGACATCAAGCAGGGCAACCTCGTGCTCAAAAAGATTGTGGTCTCTGACCCCAGAGGAAAGCAGAAACTCTCTCCTAATTGGGAGGGCCTTTACAAGGTCTCCGAAGTGGTCTGTCCTGGCACGTACCGGCTCACAGACCTGGGGGGTAGGATTATCAAGAGGCCCTGAAATGCAGAGCACCTCATCAAGTTTCTCGAAGGAGAGGGCTAGACTCATGTAACCGATCTATTGTAATCGGCACTTGCGTGCTATTCCCTTTTGTAAATAACAAAGTGTAAACTTTATGTTTTCTCTACACTTTTTTAATTTTTTAATTTTTTCTGCCAAGTTAAGGGGGCTCGACCCTCGGCAGTAAACTCGAGCAATACCCAGACTTTACCAACAAGTCTTGGGGCTTGGAGATCGGTTGTAACCTCGAGCCATTCCAACAAGACTTGGGGCTCGGAGTTCGGTGGTGACCTCGAGCCACCCCCTAGCTTTTCCAACAAGCATTGGGGCTTGGTGCTCGGCAGTAACCTCGAGCCATACCCAAACTTTTTCCAACAAACCCGGGGAGCTCGGAGCTCGGTTGTAACCTCGAGCCATACCCAGACTTTACCAATAAGTCTTGGGGCTCGGAGCTCGGCTGTAACCTCAAGCCACCCCCCAGCTTTTCCAACAAGTTAAGGAGGCTCGACCCTCGGCACTCACCTCGAGCCACGCCCTAGCTTTCTCAAGATAACGAGTCTTCGTGCTCGGCAGTACCTCCGAGCCACAACCCGAAAACTCTTCTCTTACGTTAAGGGGGCTCAACTATCGGCACTCATCTCGAGCCATGCCCTAGCTTTCTCAAGCTAACGGAGCTTCGCGCTCAGCAGTGCCTCCGAGCCACAACCCGCCAACTCTTCTCTTATGTTAAGGGGGCTCGACTCTCGGCACTCACCTCGAGCCACGCCCTAGCTTTCTCAAGCTAACGGGGCTTCGCGCTCGGCAGTGCCTCTGAGCCACAACCCGATAACTCTTCTCTTACGTTAAGGGGGCTCGACTCTCGGCACTCACCTCGAGCCATGCCCTAGCTTTCTCAAGCTAACGGGGCTTCGCATTCGACAGTGCCTCCTAGCCACAATCCGATAAACTCTTCTCTTATGTTAAGGGGGCTCGACTTTCGGCACTCACCTCGAGCCACGCCTTAGCTTTCCCAAGATAACAGGGCTTCGCGTTTGGTAGTGCCTCCGAGCCACAACCCGACAACTCTTCTCTTACGTTAAGGGGGCTCGACTCTCGGCACTCACCTCGAGCCACGCCCTAGCTTTCTCAAGCTAACGAGGCTTTGCGCTCGGCAGTACCTCTGAGCCACAACCCGACAACTCTTCTCTTACGTTAAGGGGACTCGACTCTCGGCACTCACCTTGAGCCACGCCCTAGATTTCTCAAGCTAACAGGGCTTCGCGCTCGGCAATGCCTCCGAGCCACTACCCGACAACTCTTTTTCCGCCAAGTTAAGGGGGCTCGACTCTCGACACTCACCTCGAGCCATGCCCTAGATTTCTCAAGCTAACAGGGCTTCGTCCTTGGCAGTGCCCCCGAGCCATGACCCAACAGCTGTTCAAAGCTACAGGGGCTCGGCCCTCGGGATTCTAGCTCTCCTCCCTACCAAAAGTTTTTATTACGATTTAGGGTGCTTGCCTTCGGAAAATGCCCTGAATCCCGAACCTTGGGTCGACACACCTCTCACCCGCTGACAACTCGGGGTAAACGGCCATCTGGAGCCAAAACTCCGAATTGTCAGAGGGTGGCAGGGGAGCCACTAATCCGGGACTCTCGGCCAAAAATTCTGCTTTTGGGCCCCCACCTTCGGCAAGCACCCCGAGTCCCACCCCCGAGATTGACCCACCTCTCACCCGTTGACAACTCGGGGTAAATGACCCTCGGAGCCGAAACTCCAAATTGTCAGAGGGTGGCAGGAAAGTCACCGACGGTGAGATTTCGTGGTGAAGTGAGAAAATTCCTGATGAACTCCTGGTGAAGGGGGGAGGGCTATATAGCCCTCCGAAGAGGTGCATTTATGACATCGGGGAGCCTAAACAACGGAAGATGAAACGTTTCCATTAATTGTTATCGAAAGATGAAACGTTCCCCATTAAGGGCTATCTGCAAATTAACGGCTTGGCTCCTGAGCAAGGCTGGGGGTTCGGAGCCCGGTTCTAGGAGCAATCAACATCCTAATTGTTCAAGTCAACAAGGGTCGGAAAAATAAAGTCTTATTCATAAACGCCTTCAAAGGCTAAGATACAATCGAAAAACGTTACAACATTCTTCCTATACTTCTACCTAAGGGTCCCTCCCCAGACCCTCCGGGCTCACAAGAGTCGCCTCTAGCCTGTTAGAACGACTCAGATCTCCAGCAATCTCATCCCCCAACTTGGGCATCGCCATCGCCGACGTCCCCGCAACCGAGCTCTGCACGTCAGTATGCCTCGCCATCTCTAGATACAGGGTCGGTGAGGAGCCTAAGAAAGATCAGTCTCCTAGCTTCGGACGATCGAGTCAGGGTGGTCCGACGCCTAGCAGCACTTTCAGCCTCTGAATCTCCAGATCCTTCTCAACGACGACCTCAGGAAGAACGGATTCGAAGGTCTGATGCCTGGTGGAGGCATCATATAGAGCCCAGTTTGTCTCAACACTCCCCTAATCATGGTCGGTTAGGGCCTTCTTCAGACGAGGCGCCTCTAGGCTGAGCTCCTTGGACTTGTTCATAAAATAGTCCACCGCAGCTTCTCGGTCACGAGCCTGCTTACAATAGCGAATTAGCACACTCTCCTTGGACTCCAGCTTATTCCGAAATTGCCGGACCTCGGCGGAACTAAGGTTGGTCCCGGTGGTCTCGTTCATCTAGCAAAAATAGGGGATAGGGAACGATTCACTAAGAAAGCTTGCTCAAAACGACAAGTCACAGAGGGTCGGCCAATTTTTTTTTTATAAATTCAAAAATAGTGTTACAAAAAGCGGTGGCCAGTCCGCACAAGGCAAGTACAAATAAAAAAGAAAGTAAAAATCCTACACTACTTTAGCACCTCTTCGGCAGCCGGATCATCCCCTGCCTCCTCCTCCAGACGAGGGTCCTTCGGAGCCTCGTCTTCTTCACCCCAGGGGTCAGCGGAAGTGCGAGAGGCGCCCATCCGTAGTTTAGGTGGTCGATCTTGGCCTCTGGGTAGAGGTGCAGGAAGTGCACCTTGGCCCGGTCGTATGCATCGTCTTGAGCTTGGATCAGCTCGTCCGCAGAGGACATCTCCAACATGTCATACGTCTGCTTGGCAACGGCCTGAACCACTGAGATCTCACGCACGTGCTGATCCTGCAAAGTAGCCATCTCTGCTTGGAGGACCGCATGGGCTCCCTGTGCCGCCGTCAGCTCGTCCTTTAGCTTCTTTTCCTCTCGGAGATACCGCTCGGTCTCGAGCTGAATCTCATCCTCCATGCAATTCTTCATATGTGCCCCGTGCAACATCACATAGCTAAGGAGAATTGAGTTAGATGCAAAACTTATAAACACTAAACACAAAGCAGATAAATCACAAAAACTTACCGCGATCTACGCCTGAGCCCACTTTATGTGGGCCACCTCGGACGTCTCTATTGCCAGATTAATCCGGTCGTGCTCGGTGATGAGCTTTTCCATCACCTCCACAGAGATCGGGCCCTCCGTCATGGAGTCGCCCTCCTTCACCGCCCAATTCGGGGCAAATGGCCTTAAACCCTTTTGGCCCACCATTTCTCGGAGTGCTGGGGTCCCCTCCTTCAAGACCTCCACCACCTTCTTGCTTCTGGAGCTCGGCTCCACCCTTTGTGGCCCTCTAGATGAGTGGCTTCTTTTCGACTTCTTCGGAGGTGGCTCTGAAGATCCTTGGGCCGCCCCCTTGGCGGGCTCTGCTGCCGGGGCAGCCTTCTCCTTGGCAACCTTTTCCCTTTCGGCCCTCCTCTTCGCGGCCAAGGCCAGGAGGGAATTGCTCGTCTCGAGGTTATTCGCATCCATAGCTCAAGAAAGAGAAAAAATGTTAAAGCGAAGGCAAAAAATTAAGCAAAGTAAAAACAAAAACATACAAGGGGGTGCTGGGCTCAGTCCGGTTCGAGCCAGATGTAACTCTGTGACGCGTGGCCAATCGATGCTATGCCCCTCTACAATTTTGTCCACTTCCGCCCACTTCTTTTCCGTCAAGTCCCTCTGCCTTGGGGGTTTATGGTTCAGTTTGTAAAAATTCCATACTATGGGGATTTCCTAAGGCGTCTCGCTTCGGCCACAGGGTACTTCTCCTTCCATGCCTTTATCGAGTCCGGATGTCTGTGCATCACTCTCTTGTGGGGGCATGGTGACATGTAGAAGATCCCCTCCATATCTCCGAGCGAGCTCACCCCCAAGACGGCACGGAATTACTTGAGCCTCAGCTTGAACCCCTTCTCCTGGCACTTTAGGATAAAACAGAACAGGTGCTTCCATGAGTTGGGCCCATACTGCATCGAACTCAGCCCCCCCCCCACCTTAGCACCCTCTTGATAAATGGGTGCAGCGGCAACCTCAGTTCCGAGATGAATGCATCTTTGGGGGGAACATACAGAAACTCTTCTCCAACTCAGTAGTTGGACGAAGACCAGCGGTCGGAATGTGTAGCTCAAACTACCGAGGAATGAAGTAAGCTGCCCTTAATATCGGTAGGTAGTTCGCCTTCAGCGCACACTGGATGCTGTCCATCTTTATCATTGTCCGATCAGAGGCATGCTCCCCCGCAACAAATTGGACAAGTTCTTCAAAATCTTCAGGATACATCCTGATCGACCCTGGGTTCCTATTGGTCAGGGGAGGATCCGCAAGCCCTTCTCCAAGCTCGTCCGGAGTACTCGGACTATCCGGCCGAATCCACTTCCTTTTCCTCTAACGTGGGCGAGGCTTCCTCTTCGGAGACGGAGTCGACAACGAAGCCAGAGGGGGGAGACCAATTTCTTCCTCCCCTACCTCTCCCTCGGCTCCTCCTTCACCGCCCTCCTAGTCGCCCTCTCCCACGATCCCTTCTTCGCCCCCCTCCCGATCGCCCTCTTCCTCGGCAAGATCCTCATCGGACCCCTCCTCAATATCCTCCCCCGATGTCCTCTCTTCTGGCATACGACTTTGCAGAGGGGCCATGTCAAGAACCACATCGCTCGTTCCCTCGGATCCTGAATCGGACTGTTCTTCCTCCTCCAAAGCAGGGTCACCCAGGGACCAAGACGTCGACCGTGACTCGACCTCCACAATACTGTGACCCAAAGTGCTCGCCTCGGAACCAGACTGAGAGCGTGACATAAGGAAACAGAATACTAACCTGATTACCGACAAACGGGAGGATCACTGAAAAATTCGTCGACGGCAGCAAAAAGGTGAAAAATTCCTATTGTAAAGAGAGAGTGCAAAGTGAAGAAATGAAGGGAGGGGTGGGAGACTTCTAAAGTGGGAAAGACTCCTCGAATTCCACAAAAGAATCTCCACCATCCAATCTTGATCATCAAGATCTAACGGCCACTAGGATCACAGAAGCCTCAATTTTCACACCCATAACGTCAGCGTGACACATCAAATTCTAGTTTTACCTTCGGCCTTGTGTAACATCTGTTTTTTTTTAATTCCTTAATTATTTGGTTTAAATTATTTTTAAATAAGTTTCTGAGTATATTTACCCTTATTAATTGATTTTATGTGTATTAGAGTGATTAAATTGACTTTTGGGGTTAAACGATTTTTTTTTGAAATTATAGGAGTTTTGGAATGAGTTTTCTCGGAGGAAACGAATCCGATTTAACCCGAAATTTTTCTAGGGTGATTGTGCATTATAGGGGGTCAGTAAAAGACTGGAATTTTTAGTTTGTGGCATTTGGTTGCAAGCTTTTCAAAATCGAGTCGAAATTGCTTATTTTAGGCCTTTTTCTTAAGTAATTGGGCCTAAAGCCCATAACCCTAAACCCAAATGTTATTAAAACCCTAAAAAAAATCACAATTTTGCCATTTCATACTCTCTCTCTCTCTCTCCCTCCTCCTGGTTTGGCCGACCGAAACCCTCCCCACCATGGAAACCAATTAGGGTTTTTGAAATCCACCCAATTTCCACCTCCCACTTCAAATATTTTGGTGCTTCTATGAGATTTTTAAGTGCTCTTCCTCGTGGCGGTGTTGGTTTTTCAGGAAGATTTCAAGAAGGTATGAGAAATTGTATGTTTGTTTATTAAATTGTATGCTTTTCATTTCTTTTACTAGGAAATTGATGTAGGGAGGTGTAGAGAGCACATAGAACATGTTAGGAGTTAGAAAGTATGCAAATCATGGTGAAATTGTGAGGTGGTGATTTTGGCATAAAGCCAATTTTAAAAAAAATAGGTGAAATTGGGTAAGAAACTTGCTTTTAGTGAGTTCAAAAAATGCATAGGAGGTTGTGGAGTAGTGTGAGAGTGTTAATAAGAATTTAGAATGAATTTTTGTAGACTTAGAACTTAATGGAAATGATTGAGAATGAAAGTATGATTTATATGCACGCCGGGTGTTCGGTGAAATGCCCGAGCAAGACTTAGGTGAGAATTTGTTAGGTTTGGAGGTGTAATTGGGTCTTATTATTATTATTAACCCTAATTTGAGAGATTAAAAAAAAGGGGATTAAAGAAATTAGGAAATAGGAAATTTTCTTATTAGAAAGCCTCCGATCAATATGTGAATTCTTGCATTGGGGTCCGAATTTGAAATCCGTCGATGTAGCTCGTCTACTTATGTCATTTGTGATGTGTGGGTGAAGACAGATTCGAATTTGGAGGTTCGTAGGTCAAGTTTTGAGTTTTAAGCAAATCGGTCATATAATTTTCCATTTAGGTGGAAAAGTTGAACTTCGACTGGTGACCGAGCGGACGTGGGACAACGTTTGCTTGATCCTTCAGGTGAGTATGATGTATCTACCTATATTTTATGTTGTGGCCAAATTTCGTGGCTTTTTGATATATTTCGTAGAAGTTATGTTAAAAATTGATTTTGAAGAAAAATACGAATTTTTAAGGGCCCGAAAATGGGTTTTTGTGATATTTGGTGAAATTAACTATTTTGAGTATATAAAACCTATATTATGGATTAGTGTGTCGTTTTAAAGTATAAAATTAAATTTATTAAATGGTTTATGCATATTTTTACCCCGTGCATGTTTTGTGCATGTTTTTGGGTATATAAGCCAATATAGGTGATTTGGTATATGTGGAGCCTTGTGTATGGGCTAATATGTTATGGATGGATGTCATGAGATGTAATTAGGCAAAATAAGTGATTGTGGTCATGTTTTGGAAACCTGTGTATGTGTAGTGCACGTTTTGTGCATGTTTTGGGGCATATAGGCCCTTATAGGTGATTTTACTTACATGGAGCATTGTGTATGAGCTAGCATGCTATAATTGGTTGTTATGAGGTTTAATTAGATGAAATAAAGGATTGTGGCTCTTTCTTGGAAACCCGGTAATGTGGTGTATGTTTGTGATATATATATATATATCATGGTAATGGGTTGTGTTGTGATAATTGATGAAATTAGTCAGTGGGTATATGTTTATATTATAATTACATTCGAAATGACTTAATGGGAAATAATATGATATTATTATGTGATGAATTATATATTTTGATACACTTACGATCCAGAATAACATGATTTAATTCTTTTATTCATGATATAACCTGGCGTATGCCTATATATGATATAATGGGTAATAAATAACATGGTATTCATAACGTGTAATGTTGTGGTAAAATAAATAACTTAGTGCATTCATTGTTATACAAAAAGATGATATGTCGGTGTTATATGTTAAATGACATGGTGTATGCATAATGTGGTATAATGATATGATAATTAATATCGTGGACATCGGATCTGCATTAAAATGGTAAGATAAAAGATAAGATGGTATGTGCTAATAAAATGTGTTAATAATTCATATGGTTGAAGTCAAAGACATGACTAGCTTGTGAATCAAAAGTGAAATGCTTGTGTTGATAAAGTAAGATGGAAAGATGAAACAATTAATGTTAATAACAGTTAATTTTTGTTGACCAGTACCTACAGCAATCCTGGGGGTTTGAGCTAGACCTCCTAATACCCAAGGACCGGCTTGGGGTGCAGAATTTATTACCCAAACTATGTTTGGGGTGTGCAGTTTTTATCGCCCAAGCTATCGGCTTGAGGCCCGGTTATTCCCTTGATGACAGCTGTCGCGAGGAAGTACCCAGTTTACCTAGGATGCAGAGTTTTCCCTCTTGGCTTCGGCTGGGAGAAAGTAACCAGTTTACCTGGGGTGCAGAGTTTTCCCTCTTGGCTTCGGCTGAGAGGAAGTAACCAGTTTACCTGAGGTGCGGAGTTTTTCCCTCTTGGCTTCGGCTGGGAGGTAGTACCCAATTTATCTGGGGTGCGGAGTTCCCTCGCTGGCACAGGCTGGGAGGAAGACGTAGCCTCAGACGTGTAAGACTCTGTGTGAACATCGGTCAGCGTGTTTTACTGGGCTATCGGCTTTCAGTATATTGGGATACTGTGGCTCACTGGTCGACAAACTAATAAAATAAATAGGTGTAAATAAGAATGAGAAAGTAAAGAAAGTTAAATGTGAAAGTGAAGTGAAATTGTGAATGTGAAAGAAAGTGGTTGTGAATGAAAATGAATATGAAGGAATACGAGTGATGAGTTTGTGTATGGAAAGAAATGATAAATGCAGTATGTGATTAATTTAAAATGAAAAAGTAAAAGAGACATGTGTTAATATGAATGGTATGATGTAATCGTATTATGAGAATGATTATTAAAGTAAAGTGTAAGGTGAAAAGTAATTGAAGTAAATTAATAACCGAGCTATTGGCTTGAGATGTGATGTGATACTACCCAAGTTCTACTTGGGGTGCAGTGATTATTACCCAAGCTATCGGCTTTGGGGTGTGATATATTATTGCCCAAACTATGTTTGGGATATGGAGTATATTGTGATGAGAATGAAAGTGAAATTAATGGCAACTTGAGATATAGGTGAAGATGAAAGTAAGATTAATTCTCAATAAGATTGAGTGGTAACTAAAGTGTTATAACAGGATGAGAATGAGTTATAAAACATGAATTAATGTGGTATTATGGGAATGAATGCATATGTTTATGACACGATATGTGATGTAATACAATAAAATAAATATCTGTACGATGAGAGGTTATGAAAATGGTTATTAAAGAAAGCATATTGTGATATGAGTTTGTGTACCTTGAAGTGTGTCGGGAAACTACTCGCCCGCTATTTCCGTGGGAATGGTGGAAACTACCTGCCTTGGCACAACTTCCAGGGTGAATAGGTGAGTTGATGTTATGATACAAGTAAATGAAGCGCATGGCTAAATAAAGATGAAGAAGAGATGTAGTAACATCATGTGAATACATATATAAATAAAGAACTGCTGATGTGACGATAATTGTGGAAAGATGAATGTTTGTGTTAGAGAATTCAAATTGAAAAGTAATGGATTGTATGTGATTTTGTATTCTCCAAATGTAAAATAAGGATATATATGTGATTAGTGTGATGTATATAGTGAACTGTGTGGAGTTATGGATATGTATACAGTTGGATGCAGATTTGAAGAGTAATTTGATATAAAATCGTATTGGTGACATTTTTACGTTTAGACTCCTGGTTAAATCTTCTTATCTTTATGTTTGTAAGTTCAATTCATTTTCTTTATACAATTTAATTTATTTATTAGATTAATAATTATACTCACATCAGAAATGACTAACCTCTATTGTTTTCTGAGGGTTAGGGGGGTCCCTCCATGAGGGTGGACAACCCTAACTCTCCTGGAGGTTTGCTAGCAGCCTGGTGAGATAGATATAAAGTTAGATATTATATTCTTGTTGAAATGATAGATTCTATGTATTTAGCATATGCAGAAATGTGAACAGTTATTGTATTATTTTGTATTAAGGTAAAGATATATAGATATAGTACTGTGATGAGGTAAGAAAGCCCGTACCCACCTCGTTGTGGAGTATTAAGTTCTGTGTTTGGTCTTTAGAAAGTTTTTGTATAGTTTTCTATTACTTCTATAAGTTTTTAAAGGAAATTTATGGTTTTTAAATTATAATTGATATTCTGTTGTGAGTTTGGCCTCCAGTGCATAATATTTATATTGCCTGTGTGATTCTCCTTATTTTGGCCTGGAGAGCCCATGATTATATTGCCTGTGTTGTGAGCTATGAAATTTAAAGCTGAATTCCGTAAGCTTTTTGTGTTTCGGGACAGAAATTTCAGCGGAGACTCTGCCAAAATTTTATTTGAAATATACCGATCTTAGTTTATGTTTAAAGTGATATAAAAATTGAAAGAATTGAATTTAGAGGTTTAGTTTTCATGAAAAAAAAGGGTGTTACACCTTGTCAGCTGGCATAGTAGCTCGTCGCTCCTCCTTCCTCCTACGACAGAGGAGCAAGCTAAGCCTCTCACACCTAGGCTTTTCCAACAAGTCTTGGGGGCTCGACGCTCGGTTGTAACCTCGAGTCGTACCAAGGATTTTCCAACAAGTTTTAGGGCTCGGCGCTCGGTTGTAAGCTCGAACCATACCAGAACTTTTCAAACCAGTTTTGGGGCTCGACGTTCGGTTGTAATCTCGAGCCATACCCAGGATTTTCCAACGAGTCTTGGGGCTCGGTGCTCGGTTGTAACCTCGAGCCATACCAAGGCTTTTCAAACAAGTCTTGGGGCTTGGAGCTCGGTGGTAACCTCGAACCATACCAAGGCTTTTCCAACAAGTCTTGGGGCTCTGCGCTCGGTTGTAACCTTGAGCCATACCCAGGCTTTTCTAACAAGTCTTAGGGCTCGGTGCTCGGTTGTGACCTCGAGCCATACCAAGGCTTTTCCAACAAGTCTTGGGACTCGGAGCTCGGTGGTAACCTCGAGCCATACCAAGGCTTTTCCAACAAGTCTTGTGGCTCGGAGCTCGGTTGTAACCTCGAGCCATACCAAGGCTTTTCCAACAAGTCTTGGGGCTTGGAGCTCGGTTGTAACCTCGAGCCATAGCCAGGCTTTTCCAACAAGTCTAGGGGCTCGGAGCTCGGTTGTAACCTCGAGCCATAGAAAGGCTTTTCCAACAAGTCTTGGGGCTTGGCACTCGGTTGTAACCTCGAGCCATACCAGAACTTTTCCAACAAGTTTTGGGGCTCGTTGTTCGGTTGTGACCACGAGCCATACCAAGGCTTTTCCAACAAGTCTTTGGGGATCGGAGCTCAGTCGTAACCTCGAGCCATACCACGGCTTTTCCAACAAGTCTTGGGGCTCGGAGCTCGGTCATAACCTCGAGCCACACTAGAACTTTTTTCACAAGTCTTGGGGCTCGGAGCTCGATCGTAACCTTGAGCCTAGGCTTTTCCAACAAGTTTTGGGGCTCGGCGCTCGGTTGTAACCTCGAGCCATACCAAGTCTTTTCCAACAAGTCCTGGGGCTCGGCACTCGGTTGTAACCTTGAGCCACACAAAGGCTTTTCAAACAAGTCTTAGGACTCGGAGCTCGGTTATAACCCGAGCCACACCAAAACTTTTCGCTCGGTGGTGACCTTGAGCCACCCCCAGCTTTCCCAGCAAGTGAGGGGGGCTCGATGCTCGGTGATAACCTCGAACCACCCCTAACTTTCATCACAAATAGGGGGCTCGACTCCCGACCCTCGATGCTCGTTGAGCGAGCCCCTACTTTCGGCTCCCGACACCCCCCAGCTTTTCCAGCAAGTGAGAGAGGGCTCGGTGCTTGGTGGTGACCTCGAGCCACCCCCCAGCTTTTCCAACAAGTGAGGGGGGCTCGGCGCTCGGTGGTAACCTCGAACCACCCATAGCTTTCATCACAAGCAGGGGGCTCGTCTCCCGACCCTCGACGCTCGGCTAAGCGAGCCCCCCTGCTTGTGATGAAATACTAGATGCTGGAGTTTTGCTATCATGTTTTTCCTGTTGCTATTTCAACAATTGTATCTTGTACTTGGATTTATTTGTATTCGAGCAATGTGACCCAGGATATTGACTTATTCAGATCTGAATAATTTGAGATTATAATATTTTGGTTTCAAGTATTCTTATTGGTATTTGATTCATATATGCATGCTTGGTTGACTTCTCTTGCTTCCGACTCTGATTATTCTTGTAAAATATTGTAAAGATCCTAACAGCTTATGGATGATGAAAATTATCTGCTGGGCTTAGTCACGTATCCGTATTCTGTATTCTCTTTTGGGAAGCGGGGCATGACAAGGTTTTTAGTGGTATCAGAGCCTAAGTTGGCTAATGTATTAGTTTGACTGATATATTAGACAAGCTTGGCTCGATCTGGGATCGGCTCAACATTTCACATTGATTTGGATAACGCATGCATGAATGAACTATAATCAACATTGATTTGGATATTAGTCTTATACCATTCATTTTGGTCCCTTCTTATTTCTTTGATTCCTTGATTCGTCTGTCTTTTTCAATCATCCTCTTGGATTGATCTCTTGTTGGATATGAATTCATTCTTTCGTATCCATATTCCTTGATTTTGGTGCCATCCATTCTTTTTATTTTCTGCTTGGTCCGTCAGTCGGCATCGCTGGATGCTATTGGCAGAGTCTTCCCGATCAGAGTTGCGCAGCGGAAGCATCGTGGGCTCATAACCCATAGGTCCTAGGATTCTCTTGTTATTTCTCCTTCCCAGCAGTATTTGCTTCTTTTCATCCCTTTTACTCGTCTTTATCCGTTGACTCCTTGCTTGGTTCATCTCTTCCTTGTCCATCCTTTCTTTGATTCCAGCTCTATCTATTTCTTCATCTCTTTGCTTTGTTATCTTGCAAGTCTTGTGTTGTTTCTTCTTCATTTTTTATACCGGTTACTTCTTTATTGCAGTCCCTTTTGCCATCATGCACTCATTCATTATTTGATTCAATTCCTCCCTGTCCTTTCTTTCTTTGATTCCAGTTCTGCCTACTCCCTTACTGCTTTGTTATCTTGTGTTGTTTCTTTTCTTTTGATACTGTTTATTCTCTTTCATGCATTCTATTTGACCTCATTGTTATCAACTTCCTTCTTATTCTGGTGTTACCACTGCCTTGTTCCTTCCTCTTTAATCCTCTGTTTTGTTACCCTTCCCCCCAGTTTGCTTTTGCCTTGTCCTATGTACCGCCTAAGCAAATTTCGAGGACGAAATTTTGTTGTAAGGTGGGTAGGATTTATAACCCTTGTTTTCCCAAAAACTTTTTTTGTGTATTTTCTGCATTTAAAATTTTCGGATTTTTTTTTCGGTTTTCAAATTTTTTTGTCAAATTGTACTATTAGATATCCTATTAAAATCTGTTTTCGATCTATAATTTCATTTGTAACTATTTTCTACGATTTTTTTAGCATTGTAATACAATTCGTATTTTTTTTATTATTACTCTTATTATTATTATTGTTATTAGTATTGTTGTTGTTATTATTTTTTTTGACTAGTTATTAAAAATCCACTTTTATTTACTAACTATAATTGTAGTTATTTTAAATAAAGCCTATATTGTAATGTAAATTACATTATTTTATAAATTATTTTTTATTGGTTATTTTTAGTTTTCTTATTGGTTTTAAAACCCAAACCTAATTCCTTATTGAATTTTCTAAATACCCAAAAACCCATTACTTATTTACCCATTAACCCATTTAATACCCCTAAACCCAAACTCTGTTCTTAACTATACCCGTTTAACCCCTATACCTCACCCGTTACCCATTATATACATCAGCTCAACCAAACCCTATCTACCCAAGTCCATTACCGTTAGACCCTACCTTAATACCCGTACCCAATAGCAAACCCAAAACCTATATACTCAGCCGCCTCTCTTTACACCTAACCCTAACTCCTCTTCTACCTTGTATATATAAACCCATACTTTAACCCATGCACAGCCGCCCTCATCCTCCAGTACAGCCGCAAACCCTAGCCTTTGCTTCTCTCCTGCTCATCTTCCTCACCCCATGCCCTCTCTCTTTTTCCCGTCCGCCCTGTCTCCTCCCTCCTGTGCTCCCAACTTCGACCCTCTGCATCTTCCCCTCTCCTGTCATCTCCAACCTTCCACCTCTTCAACCCATCCTCCCGTTCTGCCTATCGTACACCTCCCTGTTCTCCTCTTCATCCACCTCGGCAGCCCCGTGCACCGTAACCTCCCCTCATCGTCTGCAGCGCCATCGACAGCCTCGACTGTAGTGACCAACGCCCCAATCACCTCTCTTCTCCTCTTTCGACGTCGACAACAGCGTCGACGTCCCTGTGCTGCACTGCCTCTAGCCAGCCACGACTGCAATAGTTTCAGACCATAGCCGCTACCTCAACCTGTGCTCCTGTGCAGCGACCAGTGCTATCCCCCTTCCTTCCCTATTGTTTCCCTACGACTACAGCATCGACAGCAAGCAGCCCCTCCGATAGCCCTCCGCTGTCCCTCTGACGTTCGGTAGAAGCACGACGAGCAATGACAGCCGCAAGAGCTTCCCTCGCTGCCGTTCCTCGTCTCGTTGTCTCATCCGTTCGCTCTCTTGTGGCACATGCATGAGTGCACATGTTAGTGGTGTTGGTTGTTTGTCATTTGGTTTGTTGGTTCCCGTCTTGGTTCGTGGTGATTTCGTGTTCATTCGATCGTGTTCGTACCGGGAATCTGTTCCCGTTATTCTTGCTTTGGTGTCATTTCCATCGTCGTCTTTCAGGCAAGTAATTTGTATTCTTTTCTTTGTGTAATACAAGTACTAAATACTGCCTATAGTGTAGTTGGGTTCTAGAGACAATTTGTGTGTGAAACTACTTGTTGATATTGTCTCTATTGTGTTGATTCGACCATAGTTGCCTCACGACATACATGACATGAATTAACCTAGGGTTGACAACTTTTGATGTATATGATCATGCTACATGTGATATATATGCTTGATGTGTTATTCGTGATATACTTGTCGAACACTTGCAAAATATCCTATACCATGTTGTTTGGACATCTAGTAACTATATTTCATGTTTGGGTTGATTTGGATGAATTTCTTATGATCTATGTTGGTGTGTGTGTGAAGAGCGAATCTGTATTTTTCTGTTTCCCTAATATTGATCAGTATTTTAGACCCTACTAAGGCCAGTATTTGAAAATATTTTGTGAACATGAAGTGTAGAGAATTCTGTCTATTTTCCAACCCTTTCGACAGATCTCAATTTTGATTTACAAGTTGTGAGTTATGTCAATTTTACTACAGTGGTGTAAAGAGGTTTCCAGATTTCGTTTTATATGAATTTTGTGGAGTAATCTATTTTTATCATGATGTTAAAAGTATTATTTTGATCCAATATTTTTCACAGTGTAACTAGACCTTATTTCGGTTAACCCAGAATTTTTATGGATTTATTTGATGAGTTCTACAAACCGTTCTATGTTTCCAAATAACTACTATACTAAAAGATTTTTCATACTGTTCAGTAAAGAAACTGATTTTCGACCTATTTTTACTTGCTGTTTGAAAAATCTTCCTAAATATGAAAGTTAGCAGACTATATCTATTTTATTATCCTTTTGGCAGATTTGGAGTTTGGTTTATGGGTTGTGAGATATTGCTATTTTCGTACTGCAGTGTTTGCGATTCCAGATTTACAAAACCGTCGTGTCTTGTTGTTTTCTGATTTTACTTGACTACTCTATTTTTGTTGAAAAATTATGAAACTTTATTTTCTGTTACTAAACATATAGGGGAATACCCCAGATTTTTCTTGGATTTATTTAATGAGTTTTCATGCTGTTTTCCTGACTTTGAGTACAATCTTCTGATTTCTGGCTGAACGCGTTTCTGGTTTCAATTCAGTTTTGACTCATATTTTCGTGAAATACTATATGACTTATATATATTTGGTGGATTCGGCCGGGGGTCTAGTTTCCATATTTTTTGACGGATCCAGATTTGCATGTTTGTAGCAATGGGAATCCCAGTTTTAGTGCAGCACTGTCTTGCTGTCCTGAATTAGAAATCTCGTTGATTTATCCTTTTGTGTGTTATCTTTCCCTCATACATGTTTATCTTGTAACCTGAACTTGTTACTTATTTATTCCATGTTATTCTTGACCTGTTTGTGACACATACATGCCTGTTTGATCAATAATAATAAATAACCAAGGCAGAGTTAAAGGAAAGACCTTAGTAGTGGACAATATAGGTATGTGTACTCAGAAGGGGGCCCGTGTTTCCCATTACTTGCTGCCATGTTTCATGATTACATGATTCATACTTGATATTACTTATTGCAATATTTCACGATTACATGATTCATGCTTGTTATTACTATATGATTATATGTTGCCATGATTCGTGACGATTCATGCTTGTTACTATATGCCGCCATATCTCATGATTACATGATTCATGCTTGTAACTACTTGTTGCCATGTCTTATGACTATATGATTCATGCTTTTTACTACTTGTTGCCATGTCTCATAACTACATGATTCATACTTGTTACTACTTATTGTCATATTTCATGACTACATGATTCATGCTTGATACTACTTGCTTCCACGTGTTCACGATTACTCGTGCTTGATACTTGTTACTTGACTTGACGCCTGAGTACACGGTCCTATGGAAACCCACCACTAGGCCAAAACGAAACTTGATTGTATGTAGCAACCATGTAGTAAAAACTGGGATGCATGAAGTGCTACCTAGATAGTAATAAATACAAGACTTGAACATGATCACTTGACACTTAATACTTGTTTCTTGTACATGATACTTGATAATTGTTCACTTGATACTTGCTACATGATACTTGATACTTGATACTTGATACTTGATACTTGTTACTTGTTTACATGATACTTATTTTACTTGTCACTTGATACATAACACTTACACTTGTTCATCTTGCCATGCTAGTTGTTATATTTTGTTATCAAGCCTATTTCATGTTATTAGTTTACCCTTTTCCATGTACTTGTATTCTGCACTACAAGCGGCCCGTACTTGCATTGACGGGAGTTTGTTTTCTTTTTTCTCTTCCTGCAATTTTTTAAAGTGCAGATTTTGGAGATCAGCTGCCAGATGGAATAGACGAGATGAGATACTAGATGCTGGAGTTTTGCTATCATATTTTTCCTGCTATTATTATTATTTCCTGTTGCTATCTGAACAATTGTATCTTGTACTTGAATTTATTTGTATTCGGGCAATGCGACCTAGGACATTGAATTATTCAGATCTGGATTATTTGATATTATAATATTTTGGTTTCAAGTATTCTTGTTGGTATTTTGTTTCATATATGCATGCTTGGTTGACTTCTCTTACTTCCGACTCTAATTATTCTTGTGAAATGTTGTAAAGATCTTGACAGCTTATAAATGATGAAAATCATTCGCTGGGCTTAGTCACGTATCCGTATTCCGATTCTCTTTTGGGAAGCGAGGCGTGACATCGATGCTCGGCTAAGCGAGCCCTACTCTTCGGCTCTCGACGTCCCCATAGCTTTTCCAACAAGTATGGGGCACGTCTCCCAACCTTCGACATCCCCATAACTTTTCCAACAAGTATGGGGGCTCGTCTCTCGACCCTCGAAGCTCGGATAAGCGAGCCCCTACTCTTTGGCTCTCGACATTCCCATAGCTTTTCCAACAAGCATGGGGGCTCGGCGCTCGGTGGTAACCTCGAACCACCCCTAGCCTTCACCACAAGCAGGGGGGCTCCTCTCCCGACCCTCAATGCTTGGTTAAGCGATCCCCTACTTTTCGGCTCTCGATGTCCCCATAGCTTTTCCAACAAGTATGGGGGCTCGTCTCCCTACCCTCGATGCTCGGTTAAGCGAGACCCTACTCTTCGGCTCTCGACGATCCCTAGCTTTGATCACAAGCAGAGGGCTCGTCTCCCGACCCTCGATGCTCGGCTAAGCGAGCCCCTATTTTCAACTCCCAATGCCCCTCATACCTTCGAAGAGATCCTCTTCATCCTACCCCGTTGGCCTCTCCAGGAAGAAATGAACCACATTCTCACAGTACACACCGCTCCGGTCTTCCTACAGAGACTAATCACTCCTCCACAGTTGAATTACCCAGTCCTCAGGAGTGGGGGGCTCCTGATATGGGTTAGATGACATGGCCCCTCCTGGGCCATCAGATCTCCTCAAAACCTGCTCTTCCCTGATCATCAAGTTAATAGAAGTCCAACTGGTTGTTATCGCCTCAGTCCCACAGGCAAACAGGTCTGACCTGGGCCACTCAGGTCCTAGACCCGGTTTGCCTCTGCCTATAAATACCAGACCCCCTCCTTCATTCAAAGGTAATCAAACTTTCTACCCCTGAACCCTAGCTAATATTTCTTTTCCGAGTAACTGACTAGATCGTCGGAGTGCCTGTCGTCGGGACCTCTCTCGATGTTTCTAGGCAGTGTGCTGGTACCCAGGACTGAGCCGAGCCTATAGATCCGAGCCAAGCTTCTGGATCCGAGCCGAGCACCCAATCCCTACCTCGCTTCTACCACTCCCGAGCCGGCTCCCGCTACCCGAGGTCAGACCAGGGCCAATACCGTGTCAGGACTTTCCCTATAAAAATTATAAGAACTCACACCTATTGCAGCCACACCCCAAAAACAAAACCGCATCAATATCCAATTAGTTTGCGAAAAGAGAAAAAAAAGTTTTGAATTTCTACAAGAACTCACACCTATTGCAGCCACACCCCAAAAACAAACCACATCAATATCCAATTAGTTTGCCAAAAGAGAAAAAAAAAGTTTAGAATTTCATTACATTGTGTGTCCTACAACTTAAATTATCTTTTATTTTTTTAGGAAATAGATAGCTATCCAAGGTGGGTAGCCTTCCAGTAGATTCTATATATATATCTAAAAAAAAATGTACATATGCATAAGTAAGAAGCTTACATCTAACAAGCTAGGATGGATGCAAATAAGTAAGCCAAAAGAAAACAAAAATATCTAGCTTTATAAAAAATAAGATAACTACCATGAACACGCTGTTAGGAATGTGTCTTGAATACTTGTGGTTCAGATTAGACGAAGGTAAGATGAAGCATGGAGGTCGAAGCGTCGAACAGAGAAGAAGGAAAAACAGCAGTAGTAAGGTGCAGACAGAGTTGCGTTCGACTTTCCTGGGGGAAGGTCAACCACACACCTGACCGCAGTTGTATAGAGTTTGGCCGAGAGAGGACAGTCGACCGGTCTTGTTGGATGGTCGATCGTCCGCGGCGCTGTGTATTTTCTAGACCTCGATTTTTTAGGTCGTTTCAGCCCAATCTTCAATTTCAAGTCAGATAGTACGGCTCCTATTCAGTTACATCTTCTACAGGTTATATTAGACGACTGAGAATCAAGGTTAAATCTAGGGTTCTCTCTATTCTTCTGTATATATTGTAATCTCCTCCAATATGAGAGTAGAGTACTTTATTGATATTTTCTCCATTGCAAAGATATGTTTGAGAGAGAGATAGTTCTTGGTGAGTGAGTTTAATTTCTTGTATTGAGTGAATCATTAACTCCTTGTAATCTCTTCTAGTTGAATATTAGATCTTCCTATATTTCCCCCTGGATTAAGAGAAAGCTAACCGGGATAAATCCTCGTTATGTTTGTGTTGGAAAGGTGGATCTACTTGATTGCTCAATTGATTCGTCTCATCTACTTCGACTTCCTTATTACTATATTTAATACCGCTGCGACCCGGGTGTTTGTTGACGTCCCAATCCCAACACACGTTGTGCGCTCCAAGAGGTCCATAGAGCCTGAATGGAGGATGGACAGTGAACAACCTGACACAATGCAACGAAGGGGGCCCAAACACTCTTAATAAATGGGCACGAGAGGAAAAGGTGATTAATGATTCCAATTGAAGGCCACAAAACAGATAGAGGAACCCACTTGTAATGCCTCTACGCATGAGAGGTATCTGATGTGAGGAGATAACCACTGATGATTAGCTAAATATGAATCTTCAATTTGACTTAGGGGTGGCATTCGGGCCTACCAGGCCGGGCCGGGTCGAAACCCGGTGGGTTTGACTCCGGCCCGGGCTTTGGCAAGTCGGGCTGGGTGGAATTGTGGGCCGGGCCAGGGAGGAAAAGAGGGGCCCAGACCTGGCCCCTGGCCCCTAGCTCGGGGGCCGAACCGGGCTGGTTCGTAGCAGGCCGTGCCAGATTTCAATTTTTTTATTTTTTATTTTTACAAAGATAAAGGAAAAGAAAAATTGTTCACAATTGTCAAGAACATATAGATAAAAGAGATATTCATAAATTAAATTATTTTTATGAATTACAAAGTTTAATATATAATCAAATAGATTAGTAATATTTTATACAATTTTATTTCAAATTACAATATGAGGGAAACATTTGTATTTAGAGATCGAAATGACCTCTACTTGATCTGTGTGTGTTTCATGAAAATCAGGATTACTATTATAATTCATAAGTGTTTCTTCACTATCTACATATGAAATTGGAATGGAAGGAATGCGACGACTACTAGTGGACTCTTGGATACTATGTCTACCGCGTGATCGGTTAGATGCCATCTAAAATAGTGTATATATGTTTGGAATGTAAAAAAAGTAATTCTAGTGTATGTTCTAAAAATTAATTCTAGTGTATGTTTTAAAAATTAATTCTACAAAATAAGTAAAGAAATATAAACTAGTGTATGTTATAGAAAATGATTCTGTAAAACAAATAAAGTTAAATGAAATTTTACTATAAATCGGTGTATGTTAATAAACAAAATCTAAAGAAAGAAGAATTATTTCAATAAAACAACAACAATTAATGAATAACTAGTGTACGTTTACCAAATAAAAAAAAATCTAAAAAGAAGAAGTATAACCAAACCCAATCTAATTAAGAGAAATAAATGAGAACAAACAATAATGCAAATTCTAAAAATTATAAAAATATAAAAATACCGTATGAGTGTAGAATGTAGATTGAAGAATGAAGGTAAAGCGAGTTGAGAGCTTGTAGTGTTGTTTTTTATGTTGTTGATTGTTGTTGGATGTTGGATGTTGTTGATATTGATCCCTGCAAGAGAGTAGTTGAATGTTGTTGATTATTGTTGATTTATTGAGAGCGTTGAGAGATAGTAGAGTTGAGTGAATTTGTGAAGAAAAGTGAATGAAATGAGGTTGCATATATAGAATATGCAATTTTGAATGTCCCAAAATAACCCCCAAAACTAGCTAGTATAGATCCATTGACGGGGTATTTTAGTAATTACACAAACCCAATTACAAAAAAATTAAGAAAACAAATTAAAAATTGGCCAATAGTCGGCCTGTGGGCCAGCCCGGACCGAACCGGGCCAGTTTAACCCTGGCCCGGGTCTGGCCGGGTCGGATTCATTTTTTTTGGAAAAATGACGGTTCGGACTGGATTGATTTGGTGGGTTGGCCCCACTTCAGCCCGGGTTTGGGCGGGTCGGGCCGGGTCGAGGACGGAGAGGGCCGGGATGGGCCTGTCCCGGGCTAGCTCGACCCTAATGCCACCCCTACTTTGACGGGTGCCAGGGCCTTCCAGAGTACAAAAAAATGCATCATCTATGCTCACAATTTCTTGAAGATGCTGGGAATAGGATCACACGGTGAAGATGCTCGAGGTAGTGAGATCCCAAATCCTAAAATTTGTAGAAGGGAAAGGGGAGTGTGCCAAGAGTATACTATGGAGGTCTGACAATTCCCGGAGTGCCAATGGGTTGGGGATGCATCTATCACGCCCCACTTCCCGTTACACGAAAACACAGGCACGTAATTGAGGCCCAGCAAATGATAAAAGTATACCAACTTATATCATCCATAAGCTATACAATATCGGTAAGCTCAACAATACAATAATAATCACAGAAATAAGAATATAATGTATCAATATCTGATATACAAGAACTTACAAAACGCCGAGAATACACAATGCAATAATAGTTTGTCTAGTTCTTTCAGTAACCCATCATCTGTACCTGTATAACATTTACTCAAAAGAAAGATAGATGGTACCTGTTAGAGCAAGCTACGGGCCGCAAGTAGTACAAGCAAGATCAAAACAAGAACAATGAATCATGCACACAGGAAAACAAGTTATGTAACGGGAAAATGCAAACATATAAATGGGTATCAAGTGAACTAGACTTATAAGTGGGAATCATGTAACCGGTAACTGGAACAATGTAACATATAAAAGGGAATCAAGAAATTTGTAAACAGGAATCATATAACTAGAATCATGTAGCTTGTAAACAGAAAGCATGCACGTTCTCAGTGTTAATCTTATGTCTACCATTCTTTTATAAATCCTAACTAATGCACGCAAGCATGCCTCTCATACCATAGGTTCGGGGACATACAATCAAGTGAACGTTTAAACTATAGTGGTGAATTCTATAATCATGTACTCGGGTCTTCTCATGACTATAAAACATGATCGGTAAACTTGGTCAGTAACTTGGTCGGTAAACTTGTAACACAGGAAACACGAGCCCCCTTCCGAGTATAGTCTTTTATATTGTCCACTACAAAGTCCTTCCCTTTATCACCCCGGCTTGTTATGTTTTTACTATGAGTATACAAGAACAGTAAACATGACCGGTAAACGGTAACATGATCAGTAACTCGGACATGCAATCAATACGATCACTGAGAACGGTATCAGAAAAGGATCAAGGATATATCAAGGGCTGTGCAATACATGATATATACATAGTTCAATTCATTAAATATATAAAATAATAGATTTATATGCAAAAACGTAACAATGCAAGTTCTGGATAGCAATACGTTGATGTACAAAAACTCACTTTTCCGTTGCTACAGGAAAGGGAAATCAGTTCCATCTGGAGTTCTAGAAATTAGAATCTCTTCCAGCTCTGACGCATATTCACACGATACATTATAAAAGCAGAAACTAGGTCTAACATTCATTTCTTTATGGGTCTATTGTTCAGGAAGCAGGTCGGGGTCAACTTCATATGTGTAAAAATTAACTATAAATTCATTAAAAATCTTACAAAAATTATAAATCGATTCCTAATCATGTCTGGTAATGTTCTAGTTAATATCAATTCTTTATTTTACTGTTAACATAATGTTTTGGTCAATACATCATGGTAGTGTACTTCAAATCAGTAATCTGAAAATTAGAAACCATACAGTACTAAAAATGTGATAACTTGCAGCCTACAACTTGAAATTTGGATCTGTATGAATTTATAGAAACTAGATTCATAGGGCTACAACAGTCATTTATAAAGTTCTTATTGATTTAAACTGTAACTAGGTCAAAATCTCATCACAATCTCGGGTAGACAACATGCAAAATTCACAACATCGAAATATATAGCGACCAAAATCTTAAAAAATGTATTCATCGACTACACCTCTTAATCATGTGTTCATGTAATGCATATGATAACAAGGAATATTCATGATCAAATTTTGGGTATGAGATTAACAATAATTTAGTGGGCTAGTGCATACTAATGGATTACGATAAATGAACCAAAGACAACTTACGGGATTCAAAAGAAAGCTGGCATGGAAAGAAAAAAGAGTGTACAAGAGATACTTGCCTTATACGAAAAAGTTTACGACGACTACGACGCTACGGCAACGCACGGCGAAAGCGACGACAACAACACACCGCAAGAGACAACGACGACACAAGCAAAAGAGGTAGCGACACAACAGCAAGAAACCACTGCGATGGAAAGCAGTGGGAAAAGGCTCGAGCGCTGGTGAAGGTCGGCGAGGGCAGCAGCAAGAAGAAGAACAACAAGAAGTGGCAGCAACAGGGTGGCGGTCATGGGAGAAGACGGTCGAGGTACTGGCATCGTTGATAGAGTCAGTCAGGGGAATCAGGGTGTTGTTCGCGGTGCTAGCGATCAGCCTATAGTGGCGACATGCCCGGTGGGGTGCTACGGTGACCGTAGTGAGAGGCTCGGTGGTAAGGATGGGTTCGGCAGCAATGGCTGGGCTTTGGGATGGCGGGGAGGGGATGCAGCAGCATCGTGTGCTAATGGCAGCAATGGGATGGAGAGCGGTGGCAGAGCATGGGAGGGCAAGGATGGTGCGGCAGTGGCTATGATGGCAGTGTTGCAGTGAAAGTGTAGCGGGGGCGATGGAGGTCGTGAGGGTGACGAGGAGCCTGTGGTGGAGCTGTGAGGTGGTGTGTAGTCATCGGGGTGTCGGGGTGGTCGAGCGAGGAGCTGCAATGGAAAGGAGACGAGGTGTGGTGGCGGTGGTTGTGCGCGCACGCAAGAGGGAGGAGGCAACGGCGGTGCAACAATAAGAGACAGCGGCAGCCAACAGCAAGAGACGACGACTGCGGTGGATGAAGGCAGCAGCTGTAAGGTGGTGGCACGTCGATGTAGGGATGAGGGAGGCGACTGGAGGATGGCGATGGAGGTGAGGGTAGAGGCAGGAGGGGTGATGGTCACGTGTAAGAGGTTGCGGGAGGTGCAATGGTGGAGGTCGCAGTCGAGGGAGATGAGGGAGGCGATGGAAGGCTGAGATGCGACGAAGGTTGTGAAGGTGGTGGGAGGGTGGCGGTGACGAGGTTTGGGTTTTGGGAACGGTTTAGAGGAGGAAGAAGAGGAAGGAGTTAGGGGAGTTTTTAACATTAATTATAATATAATGATAGGGTGTTTAATTGGGGGAGTTAGGATTAGTGGGGATATGGAGAGACTATAGGAGATTAGTGGGTGATTGGTTGTTCAGTGAAGATGGGGGGGGGGGGGGGTTGTATGCAGTTGGGGTTTGAAGATGAGCTCGGGTCAAAGAGTGGGCTAATGGGTTTGGATATTTAAATGTGGGCTTGAAGTTGGGCTTTAATAGAAGATAATCAAAAATAACAATAATAGTAATCTTATAGAACGGATTAGGATTATAGAGTGAAATATAATTTGAGCTTAAATATATATAATCAACAAGAGAAAAAATAGATTATAAAATGAATAGGATTTGGGTTTATACATTAATGAATCGAAATAACAAGAGTATACTTGGTTTGGGCTTTATACAATAAATCAACAAATAATTAAATAGTAATAAATAATAGTATGGATTGAAATTTCTGGGTTCAAACAAATTAATCGGATATTGAAACGAAAGCAAATAGGGTTTAAAACAACGATAGAATTTATTTAGAAGATTTGCAATCCAAGAATTGAAGAAAAGATAAGAATAACAATAGAAATCCGTACAAACGGAAAATACAATCAGAGATGAATTAGGAGTCTAAGCTCAAACAAAATAATTGAATATTCAGGTGTATGCATGAGATCAGAAAAAAAAAAAAAATGTAAAGACGATACATGAATACATAATTTTTTTAATAAAGAATCCAAACACAGAAAATTCGTATAGTCAGAAACAGGGGTTACATCATCATAGGTGATATGGATAAAATTAGAACTAAATTAGGACCGTTCAAATCGGGCACGAATCTCAAAGCTCTCGGGGTTAAAAAAAGTAATTTCCACTACAAACGGGTTCGAAAATAGGAAATGGGTCATTTCCAACCCCAATAATCTGAAAACGGGTCTGTCTTACTGGGTCAGGGTGACAGCCCATTATAGATAAACCCAGGCCATTTAAAGAGTAATTCAAATTCATGATTATTTCTAAGAGACGGTTTAAACTAAATCTCTTATCATGAAACGATTTAAACTTTATTTCTTATCCCACAACACCAGGAAGTAAAGATAAATGAATACCTCAAAACTTTTTCCAGAGGTGACTATAAATACCCCTCTACCCCCACCATAAAAAAGGTAATCAGTATTTTCTCCAAAAAATCTCTTTCGTAATCTTCTTTATTACTGATTTGAGCGTCGGAGGGTTCGTCACCGGAAAAAATCCAGTGTTTCGAACTTTTTGCAGGTCAGCGGCAGCGTCAAAAAACGGTCAACACCGGCAAGAAGTCAGTAGGTTTGCGTTTATTCTTTCTAGAACAATTCATATTTCACTTGTTTTTGCCCACACCAAAATTAGCAGCAACAGATTGGCACCGTCTATGGGAAACAGAAAAAGCAATCCAACCATATTTTGTCGGTGAAAGTAGTTTCTAGCAATGCCCCCGAATAGAAAAGGGAAGGCGGCAGCATCCAGCTGAAGAGCCTCCCCTCTGCCTCCTCCTCCTCCTCAACTCCAAGATGTTATTCCTCAAACAGACCAACAAGTTTAGCAGCCTCAGCCTGAACAGCCGCCTCCCCAGTAGGCTCGTTCCATGTCTAAAAGGGTTGTACCGGGGGGCTCCCATCGAAGTCGTCAAAACACCCCCCTCTCCATGGCCATGTCTCAATCCACAATACTTCCATCGACTTAGCAGCCTCAAACAGTCCTCAGGATTCAAGAGACCTCCGTCAAATCATCTTCAAATGTCAACAAGGAATCAACCTCCGAACCCGCTTAAATGAGAGGCGAGCCCGCGATGAGGTCCCTCATCCACAGCACCAGAGAAGGCAGAGGGGTCGTTCTTGTAGAACCCCGTATTTTCAAATATTAATTTTATATTTGAAAATGAATTAAAATGATTTACTGGAAATTTAATAAAATATTTTCTAAAGATTTATCCTTTTACACGTGCGAAACACGTGCAAATAATTTTGGTGTAAATATATAGTTTGATATTTTGGATGAGTTCTCATACTTATTATGGAGTTTATTCTAAATTTTGGGATTTTTCTGAATAAAGAAACTATTTTTACAAATATCTCGAAAGAGAGGGGCTTTTATGTAAAAAGTCGTTTGGATCTTAAATAAACTATGAAAATTCGTTTTTACTGATATTTTGGTTTCCCATGGTTAGCATTTAAATTTAAATATATTTAGATTTCATTTAAAGTCGATTTGGTGAAGATTTAAACAAAAAGGGTGTTTTTGCAAATATGGAATTTATGTAGAATCTAGTGCAAATGTTTTTCTGGAAGGTAAAGGTCAAATATTTTGATTGGAAAATAGAATACGTATTACTATATATTATTTCTGATTTTTCTAGATTTTTATAAGTATTTTATGATGTATTTGCAAATATTACAAAAGGAAGGGCTTTTGTGCAAAATCACCACCCTGAGTGTAAATCCGGGATTTTCTTATCTCTGGACCGTGCTGGATTGTTGGAAAACTTTGTGGTGAAAGGATTTTATTTATTTTTGATTTATTTAACCTATTTTGACTAAGGAAGGTTATATATGTGAAGTAATAAATTGGAAAAGGGACTATTTTGCAAAAGTACTTCAAAACCCTAATTTCTTTCAATCCCGGCCTGTATAAAAGAGGGTGTGCAGCCGTCATTCGCTGCACAACTCCAGATTTAATATATTACTATTTTCTTGGTGATTGGAGAAGAAGTTCTTGGATCTAGCAAAGGAAGGCTTTTTGTGGATTCTTCTTGATTCTAAAAGGTGAGTGATATGGACTTGTTTTGTGTATGTGTATGTTGCATGCTGTTTTGTTTGGATATTTTCGTATTTTGTATGAAATCGATGCCATGATTGTTATTCGTAGTATGTATGTGAGATCCATGAAAGATTAGTAGATCTCGATTGACAATTCTTGATTTGCTTGAAAACATGATAAGATTTGAGTATAGTTACGAAAATAAGAAAATGGATGGATGAATCTCTGGGACTTGGGATTACGAATTGGATTAGATTTGAGTTGAGAAAGAAATTTGATATTGAGATGGACTCCAGAATTGATGATTGAATTCAGACCTAAATTGTGAGAACTGTAGGCCGACAGTCGACTGGGACTAGGTATCGGTCGACTGGTACGACCCTAATATTGTATTTTTAGACTTTGAGAATTGTTCGGGACAGTCGACTGGTACTATTGTCAGTCGACTGGTACGCTGAGTAAAGTTTTGTTCAGTCTTTTCGGGACAGTCGACCATGACTCCTATGAGTCGACTGTTAGCACTGGGATTGTCTCTTGGGAAAATTATTGGTAATTGCTTCGGGTAAGTCGACTGATGGTTGATTAAGTCGACTTACTGCACTTGTTAAAATCTTGGATATTGGTTCTCGGGGCAGTCGACTTATTATAGTATAAGTCGACTGGTGCTGAATAGCTTTTCATGATCTTAGATGGATATGTTCGTCGGTGTAATGTCATGCCGGGTTCGTATTCGATCTATACCTTCTTAGTTTATTTGTAGATGGATATGTTCGTCGGTGTAATGTCATGCCGGGTTCGTATTCGATCTATACCTTCTTAGTTTATTTGTAGATGGATATGTTCGTCGGTGTAATGTCATGCCGGGTTCGTATTCGATCTATACCTTCTTAGTTTATTTGTAGATGGATATGTTCGTCGGTGTAATGTCATGCCGGGTTCGTATTCGATCTATACCTTCTTAGTTTATTTGTAGATGGATATGTTCGTCGGTCTAATGTCATGCCGAGTTTGTATTCGATCTATACCTTCTTAGTTTATTTGTAGATGGATATGTTCGTCGGTGTAATGTCATGCCGGGTACGTATTCGATCTATACCTTCTTAGTTTATTTTGTAGATGGATATGTTCGTCGGTGTAATGTCATGCCGGGTACGTATTCGATCTATACCTTCTTAGTTTATTTTGTAGATGGATATATTGCTATCCGATCTGTGGCATTATTGGTGATCGATTGTTGGACATACATCGTGGTATTGAGATTTATTGATAGTTGGGCATGTTCAGAAATGTGAGGATTATTGTTTGTTCAGAACAGTCGACTGGTTCCGAAGACAGTCGACTGTACCGTACAGTTGAACTGTACATATTTTGAGAGAGATTGATTGATGGATACTTGATCGTTGTTATTGTTTCTCGACTCGACTTCACTCATGTACTGGCCTATCGTTCTTGTTTCAGATTACATGTTCTGTTTATGTATTTTTGTTCAGTACATGTTGCTTATGTTTATTTGTTTGTTTATGTTTGTTGTTTATATCACTCACACCATTTATGGCTGACCCCGTAGTTTTGGGGGTTAGGGTTCAACTCTAGCCTCATATAATGCAGGTTGCTTAGAATTGGAGGCTTGGATGCTTGGGTTAGCTTTAGAGATTATGAGTGATATAATAGAGCCTTGTGTAATTGTTGTAAGAAAAGTGTTGTAAAAGAATTATTGTAACTTCAAGGTGTTTTGTATTTCCGCTGCAATTGTAAAAGAATGTTGTAATAAAGATTTGGAATAAAATGACTTGAGTTTTTGGTCTATGTATATTGTTACATTGAAGTGGATCGCTGGGAAAGTGCCACGTATTTTCTAAATTTTATATTGGAAATTCGGGGCGCTACAGTTCTCCCTAAAGGCCGAGGCCCAGAAGGTCTCCCTCCCCCAGTACTCGGAGAGGGTCCCCTCCTCGTCGTCAACAAAGGAGTCTCACCCCAACGAGCCGATCTGCACCGGTCACCGGTCACCCAGGTGGAATTCCAAAACTTCAAGGATGACATCCTGCGAGCCCTTAACATCGCTCTGAGCCACGACCTACATGCACCTAGCCTTCCCCATGCACCACTCTCATGCAGGAGAGTCTCAAGGGTCGATTAGGTTTGACCAAAGTGACGACTCGGGCCATCGCCGCCTCCGAGAGATGGAAAGGCATTTGAACAAAATCAACCGTGAAGAAGAGCAACAGACCAATAATTTCCACCCAAGCAAACCCCCCTTCTCCAAGGGCCATCATGGAAGCTCCGATCCTTGAAACCTTTAAGCTGCCCCACTTTGAATCCTACAACGGGGATTCCGACCCGGCTGATCATATCGAGAGTTTTAAAACTCTCATGTTGATTCTTCAAGCCTAAGATTCACTCCTCTACAAGACCTTCCAGGCCACGTTAAAGGGACCAGCAAGAGAATGGTACTCCCATTTGTCCCCAGACTCTATCTTCTCGTTTGACCAGTTTGAGGAGCTATTCCTCACTCACTTTGTCAGCAGCCTCCGAGTTGAGAAAACGAGCGCATCTTTGTTATCCCTTGGTCAAAGAAAATGTGAACGCCTAAGATACTACGTTCGATGCTTTACCACCAAAGCTCGATCCATTTCCTTTCTCGACCAATCAGTGGCCTCTGCAGCATTCCGACACAACATCACCCATGCTGATTTGAAGGCGTCCCTCATTAAGAAGCCTCCCAGAGACTACTCGGAGGTCCTACTGAGGAGTGAGAAGTACATTCGGGCTGAAGAGGCTCTGCACCCCCATGATCAGAAGGAGACCCATCCAAGAACAAACAGAAGGGGCAGATGAAGTTGGCCCCAAAAAACTACAGAAAGATAACAACGACCAGCGCCGCCCTCCTCCTCGTTTTGAAAAATTCACCCCTTTCAATGCCAGTGTCTCAGCTATCCTAATGGAAGTCGGCAAAGAATGACTGCTCCAACTTTCCCCAAAGATGAATACCCCTGGCAAGAAAAGGAACAAAGATAAATGGTATCGATTTTATAGGGATCACAACCACAACATAGACGATTGTCGGACCCTTAAGGAGAAGATCGAAGCCCTAATTCGGATAGGGCAATTGGCCAAGTGTGTCAGAAAGGACAGGGTTGATCCTCCCCCACCTCAGGGAGCCAATAAGCGATATGAAAGACTTACCGAGTCCTAAGACTCTGAACCTGAAGCAATCCTCCACCTCATCTACGGAGGCCCAATGGGGGGAGAATTCTCCCGAAAAACCTTCATCCGAGAAGTTAATTCAGTACAGAACCTTCCTCCAACCAAGAGCTTCAGAGTCCACGTGACATTCTCAGACAAAGACCTAGAGGGCATCCGAACGTCCCATTGTGATGCCCTTGTCATTAGTCTCGGTATGGTTAACCACGAAGTGCGCTGAGTCCTGGTCGAAAATGGCAACTCCCTCAATATCCTCTTCCTGGAAGCCTTGTAAGGCCTTAAACTGTCTCAAGATAGTCTCAAACCTTCCGGCAACACCCTCCACGGATTCTCCAGGGTGCCAGTGACCATCGAGGGATTCGTCACCCATGACGTAACCGTTGGCAAAGCCCGGATAGCCCGAACAAAGCCAATGGATTTCATGGTTGTCGATATAAAGGCTACGTACAATGCCATCCTTGGCCGACTCGGCCTGGCTACACTCCACACTGTACCCTCAGCCTTCCACATGAAGATGAAATTCCCAATCTCAGTGGGGTAGGAGAAGTCAGGGGAAGTCAGGAGACTGCTCGAAGATGCTACATGACTTCAATGGGGGTCCGGTCCTCTCTCTAGGATCCCTAGAGCTCCCCCAAGGGAGCAACCCAGCCATCTCAGAGCCCGTAGATGAGTTAGAGGCAATTCCTTTTTTGGAAGGAGACCCGAATAAGACGTTTCAAGTAAGCAAAGTCCTCTCCCCCACCAAGTCAAAGCAGACATTGTTCAATGATTAGGGCGAACCAAGACTTGTTCGCATGGTCCGCTGCTGATATGCCTAGTATATCAGAAGAATTACTCATGCATTACCTCTGCATAGCCATTGAAGCTAAGCCCGTCTAGTCGCAAATTTGCCCCGGACCGACAACAAGCCATTAAAGAGGAAGTAGATAAACTCCTGGCAACCCGGTTTATCCAAGAGGTCAGCTATCCTGAGTGGCTCTCCAACATTGTAATGGTAAAAAAGGCCAATGGAAAATGGAGAATTTGCTTCAACTTCATAGACCTGAACAAGGCATGTCCAAAAGACATGTTTCCCCTTCCTAGCATCGATGCTCTAATCGATGCCCCTTCCGGTCATGAGCTTTTAAGCTTTATGGATGCTTTCTCTGGGTACAATCAGATCAGAATGTTCTCCCCCGATATTCCAAAGACCTTTTTCACAACTGATCAAGGCATTTATTGTTATTGCGTCATGCCCTTCGGTTTAAAGAACATCGAAGCAACTTATCAGGGACTCGTCAAAAAGGTCTTCAAGGATCAGATCAGAAGGAATATGGAAGTTTATGTGGATGATATGTTGGTCAAGAGCCTCAGTAGGCTAGACCATGTGATCAATCTTCAGGAAACATTTGATGTCTTGCGGAAGCACAACATGAGGCTGAACTCGTCTAAATGTGCCTTTGGGGTATCGTCAGGCAAGTTCTAGGGTTCTTGGTCAGCCAGAGAGGTATAGAAGTCAACCCAGAGAAGATCCAGGCTATATTGAATATGGCTCCCCCATCCAGCATTAAAGAAGTTCAAAGGCTCACCGGGCATCTCACCGCCATAGGGCGTTTCCTTTCCAAATCAGGAGAGAAGTGTCTCATGTTCTTCAAAGCCCTAAGGGGAGCGAAAGGCTTTGAGTGGGGACAATCACAGCAGGAATCCTTCGACCAACTCAAGGCATACCTCCCCTGCTCCTGAGCAAGCCCAAGAAGGGAGAAGTCCTCTATCTCTACATCGCCATATCAGAACAAACTCTAAGTGCCGTCCTAGTAAGGAAAGAAGATAAGGTATAGAGGTCAATATACTATGTGAGTAAAGTCATCCGGGATGTCGAACTTTGCTATTCAAAAATAGAGAAGATGGCCTACGCACTGGTCATGGCCGCTTGTAAGCTCCGCCCGTACTTCCAAGCCCACTCAATGGTCATTCTTACCGATCATTCTTACCGACCAACCTTTTAAGCAGGTATTGCACAGGCTAGGGAGCTCGAGGCATCTCATGAAGTGGTCCATCGAAATGAGCCAGCACGACATAAGCTATCAGTCGATGACTGCTATTAAGGCTCAAGCCCTAGCAGAATTCATTGTGGAAAGCACTATCCCTGACCCTTACGAGGAAGGTAAAGTCCCCTCGTTCTGGAGCATTTATATCGATGGATCCTCATGTGTTGAGGGGAGTAGAGCGGGGGTCATCATAGCTGTTCCAGATGACTTCAACCTCCGGTACTCACTCCGTATCAACTTTCAAGTGTCTAACAGTGAGGCAGAGTATGAAGCACTCATCACTGGTCTATTCCTGGCCTGCAAAGCTGGCGCTCGACGCATCAAGATATTTAGCGACTCCCAGTTGGTGGTAAACCAAGTCTCAGGAGAATATGAGGCATGAGACGACCGTATGGTTAAGTATTTAGCTAAGGTCAAGGGGTTATTGGTCACCTTCTAAGAAGCAATAGTCTTCCACATCCCTCGCGAAGAAAACGGGAAAGTTGATGCCCTATCAAAGTTGGCTTCCTCCTCCCTCTAGGGACTTGAGCGCACCGTCTTGATTGAGGTCCTCCTGAGGCCCAATATTGAATAGGAGAGTCCCAAGCTCATGGTAATACCTCCTCCAGCACACGAGGAGAACTGGATGAAGCCTTTGCTCGAATTCCTCAAAAAAGGAGTTCTCCCCCCAAACCCCAAAGAAGCTAAGAAAGTTAGAGCAAGAGTCGAGCAATATACGCTCATCGAGGGAGTTATGTACAAGCACTCCTATACCCAGGCCGACGGCAGACCTTACTTACGGTGCCTCTCCCCTGAAGAAGCCCAGTACGCCCTCAGGGAGGTTCATGAAAGGGTGGGGGGCCCATATGGGAGCAATATCTCTCGCCCACAAAATCTTGAATCACGGTTACTTCTGGCCCATGCTCTTAAGCGATGCCCAACAGCATGTTCGCCAATGCGCTCCCTGTCAAAGATTCTCATCCATCCGGCAGACTCCTCAAGCTGAGCTCTCTTCTTTGTCCAGTCTGATCCCCTTCGCCATGTGGGGGATGGACCTGCTCGGGCCTTTCCCTCCGGTTCCTGGCCAAAAGAAATTCCTTATTGTGGCAATCGATTAGTTCTCCAAATGGATCGATGCTGAGCCCTTGGCGACGATCACAAAAAGTAGGTTCCAACAATTCTTTTGGAAAAACATTGTTTGTCGGTTCGGTATCCCTTGGATCCTGGTGACTGATAACGGGGTTCAGTTCACGGGAGCGACCATCCACAACTTCTGTACGCACCTCGGTATCCAACAGCGATTCTCCTCCATATCCCACCTGCAGTCCATCAGTAAAGCAGACAACACCAACTGGCAAATTCTCACTGGACTCAAGAAGAGACTGGACAAATCTGCGAAAGGAATGTGGTTGAACAACTTCCCAATGTTCTCTGGAGCTACCACACTACCAAGCGTACCCCAACAAGATAATCCCCCTTCAACTTGACATATGGCTCTGAAACCCTCATACCTCTTTAAGTTGGCCTACCCTCTCCTCGCTTACTTGCCTTCAGTGAAGAACAGAATCCCAACGACCTTCGGGGCAACCTCGACCTCATTGATGAGATCCGAGAAAGAGCGTCCATTTGCCAACAGATTTAACAGCGCAGAGTCGAGCAATCCTATAACAAGAAGGTCCTCCCCACAAACATAAAAGAAGGAGACCCGATTCTTAAAAAGCTAGCAATCTCCTTCCTCAACAACAAGGGAAAGCTAGATCCAAGTTGGGAGGGGCCATATAGGATCTCCAAAGTTATTCGCCCTGGGGCGTACCAACTTGAAGACCCAGGGGGCAATAGTGTGCCAAGAACCTGGAACGCCAAACCCTTGATGAAGTACCAAGAAAGCTAGCTTCCTCGCTTTGTAATTGTTTTATTACAATAAGGCCTATGCTTATGACACGACCAAATCATGTAATAAAGGCTCGCAACTTAGAAGTAGACACTTAGTTTCTCTTTTATAAAAAGACTTAATTTATTTTTCTATTCAAATTATTGTTCCAGCCTAAGGAATACATGACCAAGTCACAACAACCACAAACTTAAAATGACAAGTTCGGAGTCCAACACTTGGTTCGATGCCACTTTAGCCACTTGCAAAAAAGCAAGTGCGGAGCAGCTCACCATTCGGAATTGCTCCCACAACTGTTGAAATACATAAAACAATAAGTTCGGAGTCCAATACTTTGTTCGACGCTGCTTTAATCACTTGCAAAAAAGAAAGTGCGAAGCTTACCATTCGAAATTGCTCTCACAACTATTGAAACACTTAAAATGAAAAGTTCAGAGTCCAACACTTTGGTCGACACCGCTTTAGCCACTTGTGAACAAGCAAGTGCGAAGCGACTCACCATTCGGAATTACTCCTACAACTATTGAAATTAGAAAACGAAAACTCACAGTACAAAGATGGTACGAGTTATGAAGATACGATTCATAGAAACATTACTTAAAAACTTGGGAGAATCTTATTCCATAAGAAGAATCCGGTTACAAGTTTTATTGAAACACAAACTTTTACAAAATTACAAGAATCTCCCTAACTTCTTCTAGGAAGAGGGATGCTCCTCTTAAGGGATACACGCGGCCTGTGGTTTTTAGCTGACACACGAGCGCTATTTCGTTCTCCTGAGCCCATCTTTGGATTTTGTGGGACTTCAGGCAAGTGCAGGGCCAGCTCGTGAAATGACCTTCCCTGGGCATGTTCCTCACGTGAACAAGAAGTGCTCCTAATGTTACCACCATCCAGAAGTCATTTCAGCCGATGAATTTCCATCTCTAGCTCGAATATCCTCTCTTTGAGAGAATCTCCCCTTACTTTAAAGGTCAGACGAGGCACGCACCCCGCAGAAAACTCGAGAACTATTTTTCTGAGATGAGCCACTTCTAAGCTCCTCTCGAGCACTACATTCATCAGCTCGTCCCACTTGGTGGTAGCAAAGAGTAAGGAGTGGCGAAGGAGCTTGATCCTTGAAGACTCTCTATTAACCACTTCCCCCAAGGGATGATCTTCTACACCGATGGGGGGCACCTCTCACGAGACTTCATCCTTATGCCTCTCTTCTATATCCCGCCGAGAAAATACTGTTCTTAAATGGCCAAGCTCCGTCTCCGTTTTAAAAAGAATCTCTCGCGAACGGCTTAGCTGTAACTACCGTTCCCACTATTTTTATTTTCCCCCCTTTTATAATATTTTATTTGTAATTGAATAAAATACTCTATTTGGTTTCTTGATTATTTTTTTATTTAATCTTGTTCATGAAATTCTTCGTTCTTCGTTATTAAGCTATTTTTGTTGATTATATTTTCTTCTATTTTATTGTGGGTATTTTTATTTCAAACCCTATTGATTTGGATTTATCTATTATTGAACCCGAAAACCCAATTTCATTGTTCTTGACCCAAATCCGCTATTATTGGATGTACCCTAATTGTACCCTATAAATATAACTCTACTGCAAACCCTAAAAATTACATACCATCGAAACCCTAGAATCTTATTCTCTCTCCTCTCTCCTCTCTCCTCGCCGTTCTCTCTCTCTCTCTCTACTGTTTTTCCTCCTAAAATCTAAAGAACCCATCCTCTGAGTTTCTTCTCCGGCGAGTCCCTCACTTTCGGCGAGCGCCCTCCCCGTCGACACACCCTTGAATGTCGCCCCACCCCTGGCCTCGATGCCCAGTCTCTCAAACCCCAACTCTGGCTCCCACTTCCCTGTCCTCGACATTAATGGCAGTCAAAACCCCAAATCCCGACCCCTCCTTTGCCTGTCTTCGTCGACCTCACCGTCGACCCCCGTCGACCCCCATCGCTGCCCTCACCCAGCGATGTCGCCACCGTCGCCTTGTAGTTGCCATTGCTGACTTTGCTACTTCTGTCTCTTTGCTATCGTGTATTACTGATTATTGCTTTGGGTTTTATTACACGTATATTGCATGTGCTATTGGTAGATCTTGTTAGTTCGTTGGTTCATTGCTACGGGATTCCTATCCCGTTATTCTTGGTATTCATTTTCACTGGTTATAAGGAAAGTCACTGTCCACTTGAATTGTTAATTGTATCAAATTCAAGTTTTGTTGAAACTCTTGCAAGTAGATCCCTTTATTTATCGTATTATACCTTGTTCATCTCTTTCGTTGGGTCTATTGAGGGTTTACACGAGCTAACCCCAATATTCTTGACATCGTGCCACTTCTGAATCCAAAGATTGAATCTTTCATGCATTCATATAGAATTGAGAATAGGGTTTTTCATATAATTATCACACAAATAAATTATTGTAGAGAAAATTGCTAGGGTGTATGTTGTTTGATCGATTGATGGTTGATTGATGATAAATTAATGTATGTGTGTGTTCTTAATCTTGTTTACCATGTTTTTATACCCTTCATGCTAATTTAGAAGTTTATCGACTAGTTGAATTCATAACCATCATGTTTAAATTAAACCATTCATGAAAACTACCAAAAACCCTGTATATTGCTTACTAACATGTATGTTGACCGCTATTTTTGAACAAGTAAATGATCTTAAAATGAATTACTTTCTAAAAATTAATTTTATCCTTATCTTTCTAGTTTCCATAACATCTTGGATTTCTAAATTTCGAGTTGTGTAGTAGAAGTTATGCCTGTTTTACTATAGCTATATTTTTATTTCCAGATTTTAAGATTCTTGTATATTTGGTGTTTCAACAGTAGAAAGGCTGATCAAATAATAAAATTTTCAGATTGTTTCTTAACATGTTTAGGAGTCGAGAAAATATTTTTAATGAATTTATTATTGAGTTTTGCTGATTCTAAAATTAAAATAACATGTTGTCGAAATTTCTTCATGAACATGAAATCTGTAAAGAACATTGTGATTGAACTAGCTACTGTTGTCGGATTTTGAACTTTAAATATGCGTTGGAACCATGTGAAAGCCTAGTTTCTAGAATTTCTGACGAATTCACTTTTTGATTTCAGAAACAGCAGGAAACTGCATTTTTGTACAGACTACTCTTGCTGTCCAGAATTTTGTAATTCAGTTTTTAATAGATTAATTATTCATATATCGCAATGTTGCATGAATTAATGTATGTATATTGTATTGCCTGATCCTAATGAGTTATTTTCATCATTTTAATCGTCCTACTTCATGTTACCATCCTATTGTTTCCATACTATCGTTCACCGAAATGTCCATTAATTGCATATTGTATTGTTCTATTAATGAAATAATTAATGAGTTAGGGTTTAAGGGATTGACTAGAGTATTTGATGATATAGAGACTGTACTCGGATGATGGCCCTTGATTATTACCGTTATCGTCATCGTGTAAGAAATTATACCATGTCCCGTGTTATTACCATTATCGTCATCGTGTAAGAAATTACAACATAGCCCGTGTTATTACCGTTATCGTCATCATACCCAGTACATGAACTATAGAATCTAACACTTAAGTCTAAATGAAATTGATTGTATGCATCGAACCTGTAGAATGGGATGCAGTAGTACATGCATTAGTTAGGATTAAAATGACTAATAGACATAAAAATTGACACGACACCGACATTGCATATTGATCATCATTGTTCCTATTAATATCGAATGTTACCATTACTGATCATTGATTTTTGTTACCAAATATTGAAACATTGTTTAAAACTATTGTATCGATTATCATGATATCGATTATTGTTATTGTCCCGTGTTATTGATTCATATTGATCCATTGATTCATTGTTATACCATTATTCCATTGTTCCTTGCTTTCTGTACTTGTTGTCCTTGACTTGCTCTAAGGACAATTTTTTTCTCTTTTTAGATGAAGTGTACATAGGTAATGAAGGAGAATTGCCTGCTGGAATTGGAGAACAGACTTTCTAAAGACTTAATGCTTTCTAATTGCTTATCGCTGTAATGGAATTATTGTATTGAGACTTGTTACTATTGTATTTGGGATTTATTATTGTTTTGGGCTTATGTCCCGGATTTTATTATTGTTCTAGATGTTGGATTATTATTGTATTTGGATATTTTTATTGCTTTATTCTAAGTATTATTGTTCATGTGATTATTATTGCATGCGCATTTATCCTGTATTGATTATATTGTTGAGCTGATCGGATAAACAGCTTATGGGTGACGTTAGTCATTCACTGGGCCAATGTCATGTACTCGTATTCCGTATTTTTGGGAAGCCAGAAGTGATAAGGTTTTTAGTGGTATCAGAGCCCGGGTTTGGATAATATATCAGTCAAACGTGACTAACGAAAGGAAGTCTGACTTTGATTGATGTATTAATCAGATTTTGGTTTTATCGGTTTGACTCAATAGTATGTGCAATACAGTGATCGCATGAACAATTGATATCCAAATTATGATCTGGACGCTAACCGTTTGATTCTTTTTGCAGACCAAGGCTAGAAAAGGTGCTTCTTCTTCCCGTGCTGGGGATGATCATTCTAAGGGGCCCACTGTTGTGCAGTTGATGCAAATGCAACGTGAGCACAATGAATTGGTGATGCGGATGCAATGGGAACATAATGAACAGTTGAAAATGGCTTATGAAGCTGCTAACAGAGAACCCGTTATGCCTGCCCCCGTTGTGCTGCCGTCAGGACCTGGAAATGTGGCAGATTTCATGAGGCTCCATCCGGATAAGTTCTCGGGTACTGAAGGTCCACTTGAGGCCGAGCAATGGCTTATCAGGACTGAACAGTTGTTGACCGTAGCACGTATTGCGGATGAGGATCGTGTGGATGTCGTGAGCATCTAGCTTGTTGATCTTGCCCACATCTGGTTGCAAACTGAGGCTGAACGATTGGGCCTACCTATTCCTTGGGTCGCTTTCACTAAGAGCTTCCTAATGAAGTTCTTACCTAATGTCACCAAGAATGAGATGGAACGACAGTTTGTTTCATTAACTCAGGTTCGTCAGATAGTGTTTATTTATATTTTTTTCATTGTTATTTCATAAAGTATGGATGTTAAACTAAACACTATCTTAAATCAGGGGAATCCTACTGTGGATGAGTACACTGCATAATTCACCCAACTAAGTCATTTCGCTACTGTTATGGTGGCAAATGATGAAGATAGAGGCCATCATTTCCTGTTGGGCTTGGATATTGAGATTCAAGACGACATTATTGCCTTGTGACTTCGCTCTTATGCTGATATCATGGATGCTGCAAGAATTCAGAAACAAACCAGTTCAAGGAAGCGTGCAATTCAGTATTCTGTTGCTGCTAGGCCTTCTGTTGGGCCTATTAGGAGGCCAGCTCCACCCCTTCCTATCAGGGCATTGCCTTACCCACATGTTGTCCAAAATCAGAACATAGTCTGCACGCACTGTCACAAGATTGGGCATTTGCGCTAAGATTGCAGGATTGCAAACTGCTAGTGCCTTGCATGTAAAGGTGTGGACCACATGGTTCGTGAATGCCCTAGGGCCAGACCTCTTGCACCAATTGGAGGTTCCGCTCCTCAGGGGGCGCTTGTTCGCGGTCATGGTGGACCACCTCTTCCACCACAGAGGCAGGTCTTTGATCAGAGGAGAGCTGCTCATAAGGGTAATCTTCCTGTAGGTCGTGGTCAGACTTATAACTTGACTACGCGGGATGCTGAGACTGCTTTGGGCATTGTTGTAGGTATATCTTTAGTTATTTTTCATTTTGTATTTTTATTTATGATTTCCTTGCTATTTATTTCTTCTATTCTGTTGTTTGTTCATGTTAGCCTCTCATTCATGTCAGTTTCTTGCATCTTGTTTCTGCCTTTTGTGTTCTCACTTTGACTTCTTGCTAGGCATTATCCTTGTTCGTTCCTTTCTTGCTCATGCTCTTTTTGACTCAGGTGAAACTCATTCATTTGTTTCTTTCCACTTGTCGATCTGCATCTCTTGTCTAGCAGTGCTAGCCGGTAGCTTGGAACATTACTACCGGTAGAGGTGTTATCGTGTGTTCTCAGATTTGTGAGCAGCGTCCCTTGGTTATTAGTGGTGTTGATTTTGTTGCCGATCTGATTGTCATCAGCAATTCTGGATTTGATGTCATTCTGGGGATGGATTGGCTTGGTGCCACTCATGCTCTGATTGACTGCCGCTAGAAGAAGGTGGTGTTTCGAATGCCAGAACGTCAGGAATTTGAATTCTGTGCTGGTGAAACGCTGCTTGCTTGTGATGAGAAGTTGGCCAGTCAGGAAGTTGGAGTTATGAAGGAAGTGTGTTCTGATGATGTTGCTGCACCATTATTTTTGTGGGATTTTTTGGATGTTTTTCCTGAAAAATTGCTGGGAGTACCGCCATATCGTGAAGTGGTGTTCAATATTGATGTTCAGCCAGGAACAACTCCAATCTCTAAGATTCTGTACAGAATGGCTCCTATTGAGCTAGCTGAGTTGAAGGAGCAGATTCAGGAGTTGTTGGATAGAGGTTTTATCAGGCCAAGTGTTTCTCCTTGGGGAGCCCCTGTTCTGTTCGTCAATAAGAAGGATGGTAGTCGGAGGTTTTGTATTGACTACCGTGAGCTCAATAATGTCACAGTGAAGAACAAATATCCGTTGCCAAGAACTGATGACCTACATGATCAATTAGGAGGCGCTTTTGTATTTTCGAAGCTGGATCTTCGTTCTGGTTATCATCAGGTCAAGGTGAAAGCAGAGGACGTACAGAAGACTGCTTTTTGAACAAGATATGGGCACTATAAATTCTTGGTGATGCCTTTTGGAGTTATTAATGCTCCAGCTGTATTTATGAGCTTGATGAATCGGGGTTTCTCTCCCTTCCTGGACAAGTTTGTGGTGGTGTTCATTGATGATATTCTTGTCTATTCTCGAAATCGGGATGAGCATGCTGAGCACTTGAAGGTTGTTTTGCAAACGGGATCATCAGTTGTATGGGAAGCTTAGCAAGTGTGAATTTTGGTTGGACCGTGTTGCTTTCTTGGGCCATATTATTTTTGGTGATGGTGTTTCCGTTGATCCGCCCAAGGTTTCTACAGTTAAGGATTGGCCGACGCCGAAGTCTATATCGGAAGTTCAGAGTTTTCTTGGTCTAGCGGGTTACTACAGGAATTTGTTTGAGATTTCTCAAAGATTGCATGACCGTTGACCAAGTTGACTGGGAAGGATCAGAAGTTTGTGTGGGATGAGTTCTGTGAAGAAGCCTTCGTTGAACTGAAGAATCGGTTGACATCAGCACCTGTGTTGACTATACCAGATGGATCTGGAGGTTTCGTAATTCATTGTGATTCTTCAAGTAGAGGTTTGGGTGCTATTTTGATGGAACGAGGCAAGGTTGTCGCATATGCATCTTGACAATTGAGGCCGCATGAGAAGAATTATCCTATACATGATTTGGAGCTTGCTGCTATGATTTTTTCCTTGAAGCTATGGAGGCATTATTTACTTGGAGATCGAATGGAGATTTTCACTGACCACAAAATTCTCAAGTATGTGTTCACTCAGAAGGAGCTGATTATGAGGCAAAGGCGATGGTTGGAGTTGATGGCAGATTATAATATCAGTTTACAGTATCACCCTGGTAAGATTAATTCAGTGCCTGATGCTTTGAGTAGAAGACCTGTTGCTATGGTTCTTACTAAGCAGAAAGAGCTTGTGGAAGCTATGAGGAGGTTGGAATTGGATGTGGTATTTCCTGGTTCTGAGTAGAGTTGTATGGGGCTTCATTTGTAGGTCTTTGGTGGATCAGATTAAAGAGGCACAATTTGGTGATGTGCAATTGCAGAAGTTTCAAACGGAAGTTGAAGCTGGTTCGAGAACTGATATGGTGATTCATGAGGATGGATCTCTCCGCTTTGGGACTCGTCTATGTGTTCCGGAAGGAGAAGTCAGGCAGAAGTTACTTGGAGAATCCCACCATTCGCAGTATTCTATTCATCCCAGTGGTACGAAGATGTATCGAAATTTGAAGTTGCATTTCTAGTGGCAAGGCATGAAGAGGGATGTTGCAATATTTGTTTTGCAGTGTCTGATCTGTCAGCAAGTTAAAGCAGAACATCAGAGGACTGCTGGACTTATTCAACCGCTTCCTATCCCGATGTGGAAGTGGGAGAATATCACTATGGATTTCGTGACTGCTTTGCCTAGAAGTCCCAAGGGTCACAATGCCATCTGGGTGATTGTGGACCGCTTGACGAAGTGTGCTCATTTCATTTCTTTTAGAGTTGGTCAATCTATAGAGAGCCTGGTAGAAAGGTATATGCAGGAGATTGTGAGATTGCATGGTGTTCTTGTCAGTATTATATTAGACAGAGATACTAGATTTAGATCTCAATTTTGGGAGAGTCTTTAGACCAGTCTTGGGAGTAAGCTGAAGTTCAGTACTGCATTCCATCCGAAAACAGATGGTCAGTCAGAGAGGACTATTCAGACCTTAAAGGATATGTTGAGGTCCTGTGTGCTTCAGTTTGGAGGATCTTGGGAAGATAATCTACACTTGGTGGAGTTTTCATACAATAATAGCTATCAAGCTAGTCTTCAGGTAGCTCCGTATGAAGTCTTGTATGGTCAGAAGTGTAGATCACCAGTGTGCTGGGATGAAAATTATGAGAGAAAGTTTTTGGGGCCAGAGTTGATCACGAAGACTATTGAGACAGTGGCCCAGAAAAGGAAGCATTTGCAAGCTGCACAAGACAGACAGAGGAAATGGGCAGACATGCACAAGAGACCATTGGAGTTCGAAGTGGGTGATTATGTGTTCCTCAAGGTGTCTCCATGTAAATGTGTGATTCATTTTGGTGGTGGGGGCAAGTTGAGCCCTAGATTTATTGGTCTGTTCGATGTGGTGGAGCGAGTAGGCAAGGCAGCCTATAGACTCGCGTTCCCGCCAGTTGTTTCTGGAGTGCATGACGTTTTCCATGTTTCTCAGCTCAGGAAGTATGTTCGGGATGATAGTCATGTTATTGACTATTCGGAGTTGTCGATTCGACCAGATTTGTCATGTGAGATTCATTTAGTGTCGATTGTGGATCGTCGAGAGAAGATTTTGAAGAATAAGGTTATCAAATTGGTTCGTGTTGCTTGGAATCCTCACTCGTTTAGTGAGCCGACTTGGGAGCTTGAAAGTGTGATCCGGAAGAGATTTCCCCATCTTTTTGAGTAGTTCTTGTTCTTTTCTTTCTTCGGGGTTACCCTACTACCACTTGCTTAAATTCCGAAGACGAAATTTAATTGTAAGGTGGGTAGAATTGTAACTACCATTCCCGCTATTTTTATTTTTTCCCTTTTTGTAATATTTTATTTGTAATTGAATAAAATACTCTATTTTGTTTCTTGATTATTTTTTTATTTAATCTTGTTCATGAAATTCTTCGTTCGTCGTGATTGAGCTATTTTTGTTGATCATATTTTCTTCTATTTTATTGTGGGTATTTTTATTTTGAACCCTATTGATTTGGATCTATCTCTTATTGAACCCTAAAACCCAATTTCATTGTTCTTGACCCAAAGCTATTATTGGACCCTAATTCACCAATCTAGTACCCTAATTGTATCCTATAAATATAACTCTACTGCAAACCCTAAAAATTGCAAACCATCAAAACCCTAGCTGCTTATTCTCTCTCCTCTCTCCTCGCTGTTCTCTCTCTCTTTTCCGTTTTCCCGCCCAAAATCTAGAGAACCCATCCTCTGAGTTTCTTCTCCAACGAGTCCCTCACTTTCGGCGACCGTCCTCCCCCCGTCGACACACCCCTGAACGATGCCCAGTCGCTCAAACCCCAACTTCGGCTCCCTCTACCTTGTCCTCGACATTAATGACAGTCAAAACCCCAAATCTTGACCCCTCCTTCGCCTGTCTTTGTCGACTTCGCCGTCGACCCATGCCGCCGCATTGACCCCCGTCGCCTCCCTCAGCCAGCGACGCCGCCGCCATTGCCTTGCAGTTGCCATTGCTGACTTTGCTGCTTCTGTCTCTTTGCTGTCGTGCATTTCTGATTATTGCTTTAGGTTTTATTGCACGTATATTGCACGTGATATTGGTGGATCATGTTAGTTCGTGGGTTCGTTGCTTCGAGATTCTTATCCCGTTATTTTTTGTATTCATTTTCACCAGTTATAAGGCAAGTCATTGTCCTCTTGAATTGTTAATTGTATCAAATTTAGGTTTTGTTGAAACTCTTGCAAGTAGATTCCTTTGTTTATGGTATTATACCTTATTCATCTCTTTCGTTGGGACTATTGAGGGTTTACATGAGCTAACCTCGTTACTCTTGACATTGTGCCACTTTTGACTCCAAAGATTGAATCTTTCGTGCGTTCATATAGAATTGAGAATAGGGTTGTTCATATAAGTATCATACAAATAATTCTTGTAGAGAAAATTGCTAAGTTGTATGTTGTTTGATCGATTGATGGTTGATTAATAATAAATTGATGTATGTGTGTGTTTTAAATCTTTTTTACCATGTTTTTATACCCTTCATGCTGATTGAGAAGTTTATTGACTATTAGAATTGATAACCATCATGTTTAAATTAAATTATTCATGAAAACTACCCAAAACTCTGTATATTGCGTGCTGACCTGTATATTGGCCGCTATTTTTGAACTAGTAAATGATCTTAAAATGAATTACTTTTTAAATATGAATTGTAGCCTTATCTTTCTTGTTTCCATAACATCTTGAATTTCTAAATTTCGAGTTTTGTAGCAAAAGTTATGCCCATTTTACTACAGCTGTGTTTTTATATCCAGATTTTCAGATTCTTGTATATTTGGTGTTTAAACAGTAGAAAGGCTGATCAAATGATAAAATTTTGCTCTGAAAATTTCCAGATTGTTGCTTAAAATGTTTAGGAGTCTAGAAAATATTCTTAATGAATTTATTATTGAGTTTTTGCTGATTCTAAAATTAAAATAACATGATGTCGAAATTTATGCCTGAACATGAAATCTGTAAAGAACATTGTGATTGAACTAGCTACTATTGTCGGATTTTGAACTTTAAATATGCGTTGGAACCGTGTGGAAGTCTAGTTTCTAGAATTTCTGACGGATTCACTTTTCGATTTCTAAAACAGCAGGGAACTGCATTTTTGTACAGACTATTCTTGCTGTCCAGAATTTTGCAATTCTATTTTTAATAGATTAATTATTCCTATATCGCAATGTTGCATGAATTAATGTATGTATGTTGTATTACATGATCCTATTGAGTTATTGTCATCATTTTAATCGTTCTACTTCATGTTACCATCCTATTGTTCCCATATTGATACTATCGTTCACCGGAATATCCATTAATTGCATATTGTATTGTTGCATTAATGAAATAATTAATGAGCCAGGGTTTAAGGGATTGACTAGAGCAGTTGATGATATGGAGACTTTACTCGGATGATGGTCCGTGATTATTACCGTTATCATCATCGTGTAAGAAATTACACCATAGCCCGTGTTATTACCGTTATCGTTATCGTGTAAGAAATTACACCATGGCCCGTGTTATTACCGTTATCATCATCATAACCAGTATATGAACTATAGAATCTACCACTTAAGTCTAAACGAAATTGATTGTATGCTTCGAACCTGTAGAATGAGATGCAGTAGTACATGCATTAGTTAGGATTAAAATGACTAATAAACTTAAGAATTGACACGACACCGACATTGCATATTGTTTATCATTGTTCCTATTGATATCGAATGTTGTCTAAGTGTTACCGTTATTTATCATTGATTTTTGTTACCGAATATTGAAACATTGTTTATAGCCATTGTACCGATTATCATGATATCGATTATTGTTATTTTCCCGTGCTATTAATTCCTCTTGATCCATTAATTCATTGTTATACCGTTATTCTATTGTTCTTTGCTTTCTCTACTTGCTGTCCATAACTTGCTCTAAGGACAATTTTTCTTCTCTTTTTAAATGAAGTGTATACAGGTAATGAAGGAGAATAGCCTGCTGGGATTGGAAAACAAACATTCTAAAGACTTAATGCTTTCTAATTGCTTATCGCTTTAATGAACATATTGTATTGAGAATTGTTACTATTGTATTTGGGATTTATTATTGTTTTGGGCTTATGTCCCGGATTTTATTATTGTTCCAGATGTTGGATTATTATTTTATTTGGATATTTTTATTGCTTCATTCCAAGTATTACTGTTCATGAGATTATTATTGCCTGCGAATTTTTTCTGTATTGATTATATTGTAAAGTTGATAAGATAAACCGCTTATGGGTGACGTTATTCATTCGCTGGGCCAATGTCATGTACTCGTATTTCGTATTTTTGGGAAGCGGGGCGTGACACGAGCCATAGTTCTACCACATGAAGTTTGGTTCGAAAACATTTGATTTCAACCAAGTGACGACCACCTTCGTCATATACGACCATATGCTAAGATAAAAGAGCAAGGGATCACTTAAAAACCAACAACCCGTGCCACAGAAAGCGTAAAGACTGGAGCAATTAAATACGTCCAATTTTAAAGGGGTAACCCGAAAAATAGCCAAGTTTTCATTCATTCAAAGATAGAACTACAAAAAGCGGTGGCCAGTCTGCGGTTTGGCAAATACAAAAACAATAACTGAAAAATAAGTAAATGGATCAAGGTTCCACCTCGCTCGGAGGCACCTCAGGGGGGGAAGATTCACCCCCAGCCTCTCCCTGTACTGCCAACGACTACAGCGAGATGACCCACTTCTACTCCTTCTCCCTTAACTTCCTCTTCTTCTCCTTCCACCACTTCCTTACATTTAAATCATATAGATCAACAAAAACATAAGTTACTTACATTTAAATCTCTATAAGTTGAAACTCACACTCTAATGTCCACTCTAAGGTGTCGTTCCTTATAATTTGTACTGCTTATGAAGCGTGGCTTTGATACCACTCTGTAACGCCCCGAATTCCAAATAAGGCCGAATTCGAAGTTCCACAGGATCTTTACACTTCACTTCGTACAATTTTACAAGAAAATTTGAACTTTTTAAAATACAACAGTGTCCTTTATATTTACTTACACAACGGAAGGTAAAATAAAGAACAATAATAAAAAATTATACAATTGCAATATCATTAACATTTAAATAAATCAACAGTAGCATATCAACTTTATATCTTCATGAAAATCCAACTCCAGCATATAAAACTTTGGGCACGTCAGTTGCTTACAACCGACGAAAATGTTATACACGGTCATCCTCTCTATGCCGAAGGTATAACGATCTTAATACTTTAACAAACCACAAACTTGAATGAAAATAAAGTGTTAAATGTGACTACTCTAAACATGTAAGTGTATGCAATGCCTTAATGCCTAATGCAGATATTTTACACTAAGATGACACTAATGCATACTTGTTCGAATTCTATGCATCTCATACCACATAGGTCCGTGGGCAAGTACCTACGTACTCCACATTAAAGGGTCCGATCCCTCGCCATGAAAAATACCCAGTATTAAAAGAAAGGTTTAGACATTCCATGAGTACAGATCTCAGTCCCGGAGTACACCGCCCAACTGTTATAATAGACTCCTCGTCATGCGAACATCCTGCAAGTGCCCCTCTAGCCCCGGTATATGTATATACACTGGAGTACGGCAAACTATCCGCCCAACTATGCATAGTCCCGGATTTAAAATAAAAGCTCGTCTCCATCGAAGCAACCTCAGTCCCGGAGTACACCTCCCCGACTGGGTCTATAGTACCGGAGTACACCGCCCGACTATATAGAGTGCCCCCCCAGTTACGTTTGTCCAGGTTTACTACATCTTCTCTTAGTGCCTAGTTCTTAAGTTCAAGACATGAATAAATTATCATACCTAGAGTTAGTTTTACCCCCTACCGGACTTAATCACAAATACCGAAATAGCTCCATAGCCATATCTCAAAAATATAACTCAAATATTTTAATTCAACAATGCTGGTACCCGGGGTCTCACTAAACCTCTAGATCACAACCTTTCATGTACAAGAATCCATGGGTACTCATACCCTTCAATAATCATGTATTAAACTCAATGTAATCTTATCTTCAACTTTTTCACAATTTAATCAATGTCTTATCTTAGCATCATTCATGATTCATTTATTCATTCACAATTCTTTCAAAAAGCTCTACATGAACCCATAATAGATTTCAATCTCATTAATCATCTTAATCACATAAAGTATTTCTTACTCAACATAAGTATATGATCTCATCAAGAGAACCCATAACATGGCAAATATTTTTCTCTTCTTCCCAAAATAAAAGTCATATTCTCAAATAAATAACTTTGAAGTCAATAACTCGATTTCTATCTCAATTCCACTTTTAATTTCTCAAAATATACATGAAAAATTCTGAAACTATTTTTAATAAATTCTATATCATTTTATAGGAATATTAGATATTTTTCCCATTTTTTTTTGTTTGCATGAGAACTCACTTAAATCCACAAAAAATAAAAATAAAAACAAATGGCGCTGTTGAGTTTCGAACCCAGGCACCCCCGACCAAGCACAACGACGGCCTTATGGCGCACCCACTAACCAAGAAGTCCACGTGACTTCACTGTCATAATGACATATCGAAATCCCCAAATACTAACTCTCGGGTTTTGGGTTTAATTAAACGAAATCAAAATTAAAAGGGTCAAACAAGTTTCGAACCTAACACCTCCGACCAAGCACAGTGACCGCCCTATGGCGCACTCGCTAGCCAGGAAGTCCATTTGCGACTACTGGTTAGGAATCACATTAATGTAGTTTTGTTCATACTGTTCTGAGATTAGTTATTTTTCACAAAACTCATTTATTCAATCGATCCAATCTTTTAGTATACCGAAATAAAATTTCCCCTGACTGAGATTAATTTAAAAATAGTAGCCAACAAATTTCAAATCCATTTTACAAACATATATCTATCTTTCAATTAGTTGTTCTCTCAATTTCACACATCAATTAGCATTTTTCTCAAAACTTGAAATTAAGAATTGTATTCATTATAATTAGTTCATGCACTCATTTATACTAATTAAAATTCAGTAACAAGACCAACCATGCCTCTTAATTGTCCAATGAGGATCTCAAAAAATTCTTTTATGCAAAAATTATAATTTTGACATATCATTCCAATATGCATAAACTAATCCATTTCATGGCAACAATTCAATTTGTATTACTTTCTTTCCTCTTTCTAATCATCATGGTATCTAGGCATATATTGAATACAACATTACTTCTACAATTTTCATGGCACAATTAATTAACATGAGGGTGTACTTCATAATCACATCAATTAGATCTACATTACTAATGTCATATTCTAGCATGCTCAACCTATGAATTAGAAAGCATAAAGACCACCCACCTCTTATGAAGAATTTGCAAATAAAGATGATGAGACACAACTTCTAGGGACTCCTAGCTCCAACAAGCAATACCTAGTCCTTCTCCTCCTAGCAAGAGCACTCCAAAAAGCCTCCAATGCAACAAGAATACTCTTTAACTCTCTTTCTTTTTCCTCTCTTGATTTGTTTTGTTTTGGTGTGAAATGAGAAGAAAAAATGGGGTATTTATAGGACAAAATGAAGGGCTAAAATATAATCTCATCCACCAAATAACTACCCACTCAACTTTCCACTCTCCCACTTTCTCCAACTCTCCATCTCCCGGCCTCTCTCTCTCCCATAACCGGCCTCTCTCTCCTAAGACACGTGCACATGTTGGGCACTAGTGCACACACACACACAAAAATAAATAAAAATCCTATAATTCTAATATGTGTATTAAAAGTTGTTACATGTCATGTGTGAGTCCATGCACAACCAAAATTAATGGGCTTGTCTTGTGGGCTTGTTTTAAATTAATTAAATTAATTATTCTAGTGGGCTAGAATCTATTCGTAGGTCCATGAGTTTAATGAAAGGCTAAGAGAATAAAAGACTCATGCATGCTAAAATAATAAATGAGAGTAAGAAAAATAAAGATGGAAAAATTAGCACGTGCATCGTATGTGAAAAAATTAAAAAATGTATTTTTAATTAAAATAAAAATACGGGATGTTACAAGAAGAGATATCAAAGACGTACAAGAAAATAATAATGCAGGGAGGAGATATCAAAGAGGTACGGTCATACTCGCCTTAGCAATCTCTAAGGCTGAGTCCCCCATGGTCCTGTCCCCCATGGTCATATTTGGGGGCGGCCAACTGGCAAAACGCGTCCATACAACTCGTCGAATTCCCGAGAAAACCATCGTGCCTCATGACCTGCCAATCAGGGATGAAGATCTTCTTCAGCTCATCGGTCAGGATCGCGTCTGCCGCCGCTGTAAGAGGGGGAGCCTTTCTTCTTCCTCTCTTCGGGGCGCTTGCCGCTTAGCACCGAGCACCTAGACATGATGTCGTCAAAATCCATACTCACCTCCCCTGCAAATAGAAGATGAAAAGTGTTAAGGAAAATGCCACAGATAGATACAAGCAAGGGAATAAAGATTAACATAAAATAAAAGCGTACTATGGTTTATTGGCTTGAGACCCCCCTAAAGAGGAACTCCTCTGTTATCTCTCTCCAGTGTAAAGTTGGTCAGTCCAAAAGAGTGCCAACCATACCCTCCTCCTCGGGACTCAAAATCGGGTCAGACTTCGCCCTCGACGGCACATCCTCCCTCCATACCGTGGGAATATCCCATGACTCACGACTGCGAATCAAGAAGTATTTTTCCCTCCAAGCTTTCACCGAATCAAGGTTGTCAACTAGCTTCACACCCTTAAGGGCTGTAAGATAGAACCAATACTCCGATCCATTCTTCTAATGAATTTTGTACAACATACGAAGAACGTTGAGACGGGGTTCAAACTCTGCTGTCTGACAATGAAGCACAAATCCCTTAACGTGCCTCCATATGTTCGGCATGAACTGGATGGGACCCAAACCATACCACCTCAAAACTTCTCTTACAAAAGGATGAGAGGGAGGCGAAGCCCCGCCTAAAAAGCATCGAAGGGAAACACACACAAGTTGGAAGAAAGCGAAGAGCAATATCTAACTCTGGGACAAGGGCAAAGCAAGATCGAACTCCGAGGGGATCATGTAACACCTTCGAATGGTATCCAAATCTGCCTCAGTGAGAATAGAGATGATGTCGTTGGCCTCGGAGCTCTCGCACGTCGCGTTCTCCTAATAGAATCGCTTCATGCCAAATTCGACTCGCCTCAACTCCTCTTCAGTGTACTATCAAACACCCCCCAAGTGTGACACTGATCGGGTGTCTCCTGAACTCACCCATCCTCCTATCTCTCTCAATAATTGTCTCCACAACGGGCGAAGGCAAATCCGCTGTACCCTTCCTATTGTCCACTATAGAAGAAGAGGCTGGAGGTTGCACTTCGACGCAACCAGAAGGAGGGGCATTTTTTATTAAATAAAAAATAATTTACCTCTGATTTGACTGCCACGGTCGGAATTACTCGCCGAAATCTCTCAAGAGAAGATTTTTGCCGGGGAGTAGAAAGTTTGAGATGATGAGTGATGTGAATATTTGCAAGTGTACAAAATCGTAACAAATAGTATAGTTAAGTGAAAAGAGTGTCAAACCCATAAGGACTAATTATTTTATTGAGTACCGAAATTACTAGATGAATAACTATTTGGAAAATCAAAATTTAATAAAAAAAGCAACTAAATTAAATTAATTTAAAGATTTAACTAAATTAATTAAAAATGAGCGAAATATGAAATTTTTTTGTTCATTAATTGCAAAACTAATTCTAGGGCTTTTGATTTCACCTAGTTTATCAAACACAATTTATAACTCCATATGAATAAAAAAATTATTTTTCCAAGTTGTAGACTAAAATCCCCAAGTTATTCAATATTCTCCCTCAAGCAATATCAAAAATATTCTTAACTAATTATTTGTCATAGTTCATGCACAAATTACTAATTGAAAATTTATTAAGATCTATGGATTTCTTAACGGTCACATTAACAGCAGTTCGCTCTTATAACGGTGTTTAATTTTATAAATTGAATACCACAAATTACCAGTTCGGTCTCTCCATGATTTAATAGATCATACAAAATTCGGTAAACCAATTGTAAGCATTAAACACAAAAATCAAACACACAACCATGAAAAAATAGAAAAATAATATGGAATTAAAAATTGTATTATCAAAACTAGGCTATATCGAAACCCTAGAAAAATTAAATTTAGTTCATAATGAAATTGCAACTAACAAATATTGTCTTGGATTGCATAATAAAAATTAGAGAAAGAAAAGATAGACAGGAAAGAACTGTTTTGGTGAAAAAATTTGCAGACCGAAGTCTCGATTTTTGTGCCGAACAGTAACCCCAGTCTTTCTTTCTCTCTCTGTTGCGTTGAATCCCGAACCAGCACACAACGCCACTCCACGTCAGCTGCTGCTTGTCTCCTTCGCTGACGTTACCGTGCCGAGGCCAGCACGTGCCCATGCCAAGCTTGCTCCTGTTTCGGTTTCGCCTCGAAGACAGCACACGCCACGTCGCTGTCGTTCTCGGGTGTCGGTGACATCAGTGCCTACCTCTTTCCTTGTCTCGAGCACCGCACCAAAGACAGAGCCCACGCTCTGTGTGTGTGTGTGTTTTTTTTGTTTTTTTTTGTTTTTGTAGCCAACCGTCTTCTTTTTGTCCGCGTGTTACGTATGGCATGCCTGTATTGCTTCTCTTTTAGTTGTATTTAGAGGAGCACGGAAGGTAGATTTAAGGTTTATTTTTGCAGAAAACCTCCTTTTCTTTATTTATGTCTTTCCTTATTTGATTTTCTCTTTATTTCTTGCTTCTTTTTCTTCTCTTTCTTTTTCTTGAAACACGTGCTGCACATACACAAAATAAATCAGAAATTATGATTTAAAAATAAAAATAAAATTAATTAGCTTAAATTAATTAAACTAACTAATAATCATATTAGTTCGATTAAACCCTTTAAAATTTGTTTATTGCACTTTTAGCTCTATTGGTAATTTAAAATTTTTATTTTGTTTTTCACATGGACAAATTGTAAATTTTAAAATTCAACAAAATAATAAAAATTAAAAAATAATTCTGTTTGTTTTGTTTGTTGATTTTTACCAAAAATATTCACCTTTTGCATCAAAAAAATCTTATTCCTTCAAAAATAATTAATTAATTGAAATCTATGGAAATAAAATAAATTATAAACAAGATAAAACAGAAACAAGCAATTTTTATGGATAAATGAGTACAAATATTTATATAAAAATTAGACACATCAATGAGAATGAAAAGAAGTGAGGAGGAAGTGAAAGGAGGGGGGGGATTTATAAGAGAGCCTCAAGCTCTTGGGCCGAGTTGATAATGGGCCCCCGAAAACAAGGAGGAAGCCCAAAAGACGCTAAATTGCAACGGACGGGGAAGGCTAAGAGAAAAAACTTAGCATTGACTAGTCAACGGTCAGTACTGACCTGTCAATGGTCAACGGCCACTTGTTGCCACACAAGTGTTCGCCAACGTTCGCCAAAAATGTTCGTCGAAGCTCGCCAAATCGTTCGCCACGTTCACCAAAGTAGCCTCTTCATTCGCCGAAGCATGTCAAACAGACGAAGAACCGAACGAAAAATGTGAGAAATTGCGCTGGCTAGTCAACAGTCAGCGCTGACCAGTCAACGGTCACGTGTCGCCACGCAGGCATTCACCAATGTTCGCCAAAAATGTTCGCCGAAGCTCGCCAAATCGTTCACCACGTTTGCTAAAGCAGCCGAAGCGTGCCGAATATATAAAGAATCAAATGAAAAATGCGAGAAATTGCGCTGACTAGTCAGCGGTCAACGGCCATGTGTCGCCACACAGATGTTCACCAACGTTCGCAGAAGCTCACCAAATCATTCGCCATGTTCGTGAAAGCAGCCACTTTGTTCGCCGAAGCGTGCCCAGCAGACGAAGAACCGAACGAAAAATGCGAGAAATTGCACTGACTAGTCAACGGTCAGCGCTGACCAGTCAACAGTCAATGGCTACATGTATCCACACAAGCATTCACCAACGTTTGCCAAAAATGTTCACCGAAGCTTGCCAAAGTAGCCGCTTCATTTACCGAAGCGTGCCGAACAGACGAAGAACCGAACGAAAAAATCGAGAAATTGCGATGACTAGTCAATGGTCAGTGCTGACCAGTCAACGGTCATTCGTTGACCGCCACGTGTCGACTGGGCAAACGATCTCAGTGACCGTTCGGTGTGCGCCGAGCAGAATCAAAACCAAATGAAAAATGAGAGAAGTGGCCCTCCTCCTGATCTGCGCTCGATGGTGATCAGCGGCTCAGATCGAGCCACGTGGCCCTCTCTATTCTGAGGTGCATTAGCGCGCGAGCCTGATGGGGATTAGCAGCTCAGATCGAGCTACGTCGCCTCCTCACCAGATCATCTAATCATTACCACTCAATCTCATCAGCGCGCGAGCCATCTCGCGATCAACGGTCGTGATTAAATCAAGGTAATCTCTTTCATTCAATCCCTTTATTTAATTATTAAATTGAATCAATTATTAAAAAATTTTGAAAAAATATTTAAAACTTTGAAATATTAATTAAAAAGTCTACAAATAATTATTAATTCGAAAAAATACATCTAAAATTCTGGAAAAATAATAATTAAATTAGAATAATTAATTATAAAAATTCAGAAATTGAATAAAAATAATTTTAAAATGATTAAAAATTGGAAAAGAATTCTAAAAATTCTAAAAATAATTTTGAGTATTTTACAAACTTAGAAAAACATTGTTACACTCCAAACGAGATCTAAACGTCCCCCAGAATGCCGATAAATTCTATAGGCCATTAAAAACGGGCGAACTACTCCTCAAAGGCTGTGAAACTCAGTCTTCAGGAGTGGGGGACTCGTGATATGGCTAAAAATAGAACTAAATCAAGACCATTCAAATTGGGCACAAATCTCAAAGCTCTCGGGGGGTAAAAACAGTAATTTCCACTAAAAACGGGTTCGAAAATAGGAACTGGGTTTTTTTCCATGCTCAATAATCCAAAAACGAGTTTGTTTTACTAGGTCAGGGTGACAGCCCATTATAGATAAACCCATAACATTTAAAGAGTAATTCAAATTCATGATTATCTGTAAGAGACGTTTTAAACCAAATCTCTTATCATGAAACGATTTAAACTCTGTTTCTTATCCAAAAATACCGGGAAGTAGAGATAAATGATTATCTCGAAACTGTTTTCAGAGGCGACTATAAATACCCTTCTACCCCCACTATAAAAAAGGTAACCAGTATTTTCTCCAAAAAAGCACTTTCATTATCTTCTTGATTATTGACTTGAGCGTCGAAGGGTTCGTCACTAGGAACAATCCCGGTGTTTCGAACTTTTTGCAAGTCAGTGGCAGCATCAAGAAACGGTCAACACCGGTAAGAAGTCAGTAGGTTTGCTTTTATTGTTTCTAGAAGAATTCACATATCATCTATTTGCTCCCACATCGAAATTAGCAGCAACAGTAGGATGGGTGCCCAACAATCTCCTTCTAATGCTAGTTTCAAGCCCTCTAGAACCAATGTATCATACATATTCACCTTCCAAAAATTAAAGTTAATCTTACCGTGAACTGCTTGATCATTGTGATTTGATCTTCCATATTCTCCAAGGAACTCGAACAAATCCATGAACCGAAAGTGTAACGCCCCAAATTCCAAATATAGGTAATTCGTATCACAACCAGAATTTTTACTTCAATTTCGTACAAAAATATAAGGAATTTAAAACTTTTTCCATTACAATGTTATTCTTTACAATACACAGCGGAAATTTACATAAAAATACAATTGATAACAACAAACATCTTCAATCCTGCAATATCCAACGGCATCAAACTCATGCCCACATCGCTCGCTAATCTATGTCCTACAAAACTTGAGAACTGCAGGAACGTCAGTTGCATACAATTGACGCAATGCTATAATACAGCGACTCCTCTATTTTAAAAATTACAAACTTGAATGCAGAAACAGAAAATGTGACTATCCTAAACATGTCGGTATATGATATGAACCTAATGACTAATGCAGACACTTACATATAATGATAATCTAATGTGCACTAGTTCGGAGTATATGCATCTACATTGGTCCAAAGGCAATCCCTTAACGTACTCCGCATTATAAGGTTAATCCCCCGTTATGCAAAACTTACATTCGTGACTAACATAAGATTTAGACATTCTTTGAGTATCTAGCCCATGCTCATATAATTCCGTGGATTGAATCCCACACCGCAAGCCATGGCGCCTCAAGAACAACCCATGAGCGTCGCCTCGATCCCGATAATTCCATAGATGAATCCCACACCGCAGATGAATTTTAGACACTTCCACTCACATCTCGATAATTTTGGGGACCATTTCATACCTAGACCAGCTGAGTCCCTCATACTCTTGTTTACCCTTACTTTATCACATGTCCCATCTAGTGCCTGTCCTTAGTCTAGTTATAATTATTATGACCTAGATCTAGTTTACCCTACCAGACTTAACCCAAACCACTGAAAACACTATCCCACACTGGCCACTTCTCATATTTTCATTTATCAATCTTGCCAGCATTCTGGGTCTCACTCGGCCTCTAGAATCCAGACATCAAAATCATAAAGTCGTTAGGTTATTCTTAACCTCTTTTATAATAATTCTTTATTCATTCCTAAGACTCATTTCGTTTCCTTATACATTTTATTACCATTATATAAGGATTCCTGACCTGTAATTTAATTATAAGATTTCAAAATAAAAGGAACCCATCAGGATTCAAAGCTACAGTGAACCACACAGTGCCCAAATCCACAAGCGCTAGCCAGGCTGTAAAGCCTCACAATCTGTCTACAATTGTAACAAAATTGTTTGGAATATGAAACTCTCTATTTCACATCTAAGATGAAAATTTAGCCATAATTCAATTCCACAATCTTTCTCACAATTTTATACACTATATTACGATTTCTAATTAATTTCCAAAAGAGAACTTATAAATCTTGTACATTTCGACATGAATTTTTGTTTAATAAAAATTTAACACATAATTTGCAGGTATAAATTTGTCCCATTCAAGGGTTAAATTCATGGTAACAAATAAAATCACACTAACGATATTCATTAAGTAGCTAGGATTTAGAGAAAGCAATCATCTACGACATTTCACAAGCATGAAATCTAATTACCATTATACATGTCATTCGAAACGAAATTACCCCTATATTGATTTGGATAAAATCTTGAGAACACTCCTACACATATACATTTCACATATGAATTTAATCACCATCTATATATTTATGGCTAAGCATGCACAATCTACTAAAGCTTGAGAAAATAGTAGAAATACCCACATATTGATAAGTTCCTTGAAATTGATGATTCCTAGCACTTCTCCTTCCAAAACAAGGGCTCCAACACCAAGCTCCAAAAATTGTGAAAAATGAAACAAATGAAATCTCCCCTTTCCTAGGCATTAGCCGGAAAGTATACAAACGTGAGGGAGAGAGTGGAGCATGATCTTTAACTTAACTATCCATAAATCCTTCTTAATCTCTCCACTAATCCACTACTTTAAATTTAATTCAATTTTCCTCTTCATTTTCCTCTTCAAAGTGGGTTAAAAGTGAATACAATATCTAATTATTATAAATGTGTTTAATTAAGCCTATGTTTAAATTATAACAAAAGTAACTTCATTCATTAGTGAAAATGGGTTAAATTAACCATACTATGGATTATTACAAATCCATCCTTCTATATGTTTAAATTAAGCATAATAAAATTTAACATGCTTACTTCATTAATTTTAATATTAAAAAAATGTCGTCAACACGTGCAATGCATGTAAAAATAAAATATTAATATATACGAGTTGAAATTTAAATATAAGATTAAAAAAATAAATTCAAATGCATAATTGAATTCGAGATAATGAAAAATGACCATAAAAATCTAAATAAAAAATACGTAAAATTGTTCATATTAATAATATTACGGATATTACACTTAATGGTACAAAATATATGTACATAACACATGTAGAGCAAAACTGACATAACTCAATTTTGCGGGGTGTTACAGGAAGCTCTGATACCAAATGTTAGAAAAAAATTGGGGCTCTGATACCAATTGTTAGGAAATCATTGCCCTAGGAGATCTTGTTGAGTTAAGCGACACGATCAATACAAATCACCAAGCAATAGAAGATCACGCCATAAAAACACAAAGCACACAATTTTGTACTGGTTTAGGACAAAACCTAATCTGAAGGAGAAGAAACCGAGATGATATTCAACTAGAGAAGAAACAAGAATATTGCAGTTCTTACCACGACCCCCTCTATAGTCTTACTAGAAAATACTAGTTGTTTACAATTCGAAAACCACTCAAAGTTTCTTCAATGAAGTACTTTCTCTCTTGGCTCTCAATGGAGGCAAATTATAATAATACATAGAGATCTAGAGACAGGGACGGATTTGGGCCCAAGCAGCACAAGAAACTGCTTTGGGCCCACAATTTTATAGGCCCCCATAATTTTTAAGTATTTACAATGATTTTTAAAAATTGTAATTGTTTTTGTTGCCGCTGAAATCGGTGTGGGGGCAAACAAATAAATTTGTAGATTCTTGGGATGTTGAATAGTCAAACCTGAAGCCTTTCCGCCAGAGTTTGACCGTGATCTCCCGTCGTTGACCTGCAAAAAGTGCGAAACACTAAGGTTGATCCCGGCGATGCACCCTCCGACACTCAAGTCAGTAATCAGAAAGATTATGAATGAGCTTTAATTGGCAAAAGATTGATTACCTGGTAATAGTGGGGGATGGGGGGTATTTATAGCCGCCTTAGGGACCAGTTTCGGGATAAGATCAAATCCTTACTTCCCAGTGAATGGATAGAAGGAATCAGGGCCGTTGATTAAGTATAATCATAAACCCTAATTCTATCCAGCTAAACTAGGTTTCTTGTGGGTTGGAACCCGCACCCAGTTGAGACGGATCCGGTTGTGGGTTGTTGGGCATTCGGAAAAGAGACCCAGTACCCACTTCGGACCCGTTTGTAGGTGAAATTACCATTTTACCCCTGAGCTTTAAGATTCGTGCCCGATTTGGACGGTTCCGATTTAACTCTATTTTTTGCCATATCAGTTTTGATATTCGATTACACTGTATTATCTAAAATTTGAAACAACAATTGGCCTAATAGTTCATTTGGTTAAAGTGTTTTGCTAATAATGCAAAGTTTGCGGGTTCAAAACCTGCATGGGCTCATTAATTTTTCAATCATTTTTAAAATTTTTTAAACGAATTATTTTTCACATGGCCATACATGTCATTTTATCATTTTATGATTACTATTATTTTTCACTTGGCTCATGCATATCATTCTATGATATTTTTTTACATGTTCTATGGTATATCATATTTACCTGTTTATGATAAATTTCTAACCAAATCTTTAAGTGCATATGGTTATTCTACATTTTAAGCCTCCAACTAGTATTCTCATATGCATATGTTCATCATCTTCATTCTGGCCGTGTTCTCTAATTTATCATATTTACCTCTTTGCGATAATGTAATCTTCAAGTGTATATACATGTTTGCTTTGTTTGCTTCTTTTCCCTTTCTTTTAAATTTTGTATCTGTTGATGAAAGGAATACTAGGGTTGCCTTCAAAATAAATTATATATATAAGGGGCGTTTGATAAAACCAAAATGTATCCATGAAAGCATTCAAAATAGCATTATACACATACTTCGATTATGTCAGCTCAATATTTTTTCTTAATGTACACAAACTCAACGTGCATTTGCTTGTATGTTTTGAACATAATTTATTTTTGTTCTAATCCTTTTTGATTCTCTAATTCATCATTTTCATCCTTTCAAATAACATACAATTTTAAAAAAATCGTTGCCGCTTCTTCCTTAGAGTTTGTCTGGGTTTCTTTTTTTTTCCATGAGGCATTTCATGTAAAATGCGTACATTATCAATTAAATTTTTTTTGGGAAGCACATATATAAATTTGTTTTCATTTAAATAGTTTGTCCTTCAAGACTCTAAGTTTGTTTGCATTTAAATATGTCATTTTCATTTTGTCAACTTGCAAAATGCCACATTTGAGAACTTAAGGCCTCCTGAAATTTAGATACGCTCATGTCTAGAGAAACCCTAGTTTGATATCTTGATACAATGGTCATCCGATATTTTCTGAAGTGATAAACATACAATAAGAGTCGTACGATCTAACTTGAAGAAGAAGTCGGACTTCAAACAAATCTCCAAGACCCGCACTCAAACACAAATAGCCGCGACATGGTTGACTGCCCAAAAGTGCAGTTGATTGTATTTGACTCCATCAAAACCTGAGGGGGTGTCGTTCGACTTCACAGTCAACCACACATCCTTTTGCCATGTTGTTATTGCTTCTCATCTTCCATCCAATTGTCGCTTAGACCTACTTCGCTTCATCGTCTTCTTATCAAACTTAATACGTAAGATATTAATCCAACACTACAAGGTGCCATGATATAAGTGGTCAAAGAGAGAAATGAGATCTCCTTGGACAGAACTCTAGAAAACCTAATAGAATCGCAAGTTAAAACCATCGGAACGGGACTCTTGTCACTCTCGAGGTCAAAAACAGCTGCCTTAATCTCATCCTCAGTAAAAGTTGTCTCAAGGCCTGGTGCCCAGGGGTGGAGTTTGGGTTAAAATATTTCTATTTTAGAAAATTATTCCTGTAATTCGATAATATGTATTATCTTCTTTTTAACTGAAATGAATTGCTTTAGATTTTGTTTGGGCACTCCCAGCATCAATTTTACAAGTTCTAGCAGAAAATTCTCTATCTCCACCTTTAAGATGCATGCCATCATCAATGTGACCGATGAGAGAAATTTCTGGATTCAGGTTTTACGATTATGTTCGATTGAAGAAAGTAAAAATCCAGCAACTAATACAATATAGCGATCACAACAAAACAGCAGAATACAACTTTCATGGATACAAAAAGTAGCTGCATTCAGAAGCCACCCACAAAAGTCGAAGGCAAAATGCAGCAAACCCTTTACAGCATCAGTACACATACCCAGCTATTTGGTTCAGACTCAAAATCACCCTCTTTTAAGACTGACTCAGTTTTGGCTGAACAATATTAGGCACACATAGTTTGCTTTCAAAACAAATCAGCATAATTCTGGGTACATGCATAACATAGTTGCTTAATTTTATGGACAATGTCACTTTCATTGCCAGGATTAGATCTAACTCCCATGTGCGACAGTTGCAAACTTCATTCATTCAGGATAAGAACTTAACAAATCAGCAAATCTTTTTTAAATACTAGGGAAGAAGAGGAATCAGATAGAATAAACTGCAGTTGGATTTGTTTCCTATTTCAGAACTGAACAGAACAGCACTTTTATTGATTAGGTTGGACAAGTTGATGAATTAATATGGGGATAGTATCTATTTACATGATACAAGGTTGGATATTTGTTCATCTTTATTTTAAAGTAGCTCCGGCTACCGGAGGTCACCTAATCAATTGCAACTTGCAAGATACTCGCAAATTGACTCCTGTGGTGAAACTCGAGCAAGAACCCTTTTTAATCGAAAGTTTATTCTGATTATAGGGAATTCAACAAAAGGTTCTTTTTAAAAAAGAATAACCATGGTCTAAATTTGAACCTTTCAACAACTAAAAACTAGCAAGTAGTAGGATGCAACAATCCATGAGAATAGGAACAAAGTTAGAGAAAGAATGGAAGAAAAAAGGAACGTGTATCAATTTATTACATACAGGCAAACAATTTGAAATTATTACATAAACAAGAAGTAAAAAACTTTATAAGATTTTAGTACTGGCCTGCTTAACCTGTGAATTTCCTACTGTTATTCGCAAATAATCTGCCAGAACTAAATAATGCACATACATCCAATTAGTTGGTCAAAACAAAGAAAATAATTTAAATTTTGGCTAAATATAAAAAAACCTCACTGTAGTATTACCCAGTTAAAAAAAAACCGCATTCAATTTTTTTTTTATAAAAAACATCCCTCAACTGTGTTTTGAACCCAATTTTTTTTAAAAAAACGTCAGTTACCCGTACTTTGAAAACGTAGTTGAGGAAGGTTTTAAATATAAAAAAAAATTAAATGCGGTTTTTTTAAACTGGGCAATACTTGAGTGAGGTTTTTTTATATTTAGCCTTAAAATTTTTACAATATAAGTGTATAACTTAACATCTTACAACAAACCTCCTACAATTTCCGCTATTTTTATTCGTTTGTTACTACATTCTCCTTTGTTTATTAATCAATTCCTTCCTTCTCTTTTCTATACTCTCTACATACTCAAATTGCCTTCACCAATCTCTTCCTCACCCTCCCCAAATCCAACCTCACATTCTACCCATCCAAATACATCCTCTTCGTCACCTCCCACCTTTCGCGTGTCAACACCGGATCGTCCTTCTTGTATTCCCTATACCACGAGCTCTCTTTCGCTGTAATTATATATTTCATATATTTAAGCCCCATTTTCTCTGTTGGTGTTCCATAGTAAGACTCTGCGGCCCAGTCCATACCTAGTGGTACAATTTGTATAAAAAACGAACCTGGTCTCAGAAACAAGAAGCGTGTCATTGCTGGCTCGTGCACGCTTTGTTAGGAATTCTCTGCTGAGTTTGCGACAACCCATCACTATGAACAAATCAGCAAGCAGTAGTAGATCAAATCAAGCACACAGTATTTGTCCCGGTTTGGGCTAACACCAATTCGGGGGAGAAATAACCAAGATATTATTCAACTAGAGAAAATACAAGAGATACAACACTCTCACCAAGAAACTTATCTATCTCTCAAGCCTCACTGGAAGATAATCTTCTGTTTACAATGGAGAATTCTCTATTTTCTCTGCAATGAGGTATTATCTCTTACCTCTCAAATGAGACTTTACAATATATATATAGAGTTCTAAAGAAACCCTAGGTTTAGTGTTGACACAATAACCGTCTTATATATCCTGATGAAAAAGCTACAAGATAAGAGCCGTACTAACCTAGAGAGGATGTTGCCTTTATGTTGCTTCCAACCTCTGTCGATCGGCTGCCCAAACTGGCAGTCTACTGCAAAGGCTCGACCCCAAGTCAGAGAGTTATGGCAGGCGACTGCCCAGTATTGCAGTTGACTGTCAATTGCTATTGTTGCTTGTTCTTCCTCTCGCTGCAACGCTTCGACCTCTTCCCACTTCATCGTCTTCTCTTCACATCAAACCATAGTATGCAAGATACAATTGCAACACTCCTATCATGACATCTGATGAATTCAGTGCACAATAAATGTAACCCCCGCTTTGACCTATACATATTTTTCTATGTATTTTCTGTGTTTGGCTTCTTTATAAAATTTCCGTTTTCTTAAATTCGTTTTGTTTTAAATGTATTTTGGATTTCCTGTTAAAATTCATTTCTATTCATTCATTGTATTTATAATTATTTTCAAATAATTTCTCTATTATAATAAAAATCCTATTTAGTTATATGATCTTTTTTTTTATAACGAGGATAGAGTCTTACGACTCCAGCCCAACATAATATTAGAGCAAGAGAAAAAGTACAGAGATAATTTTACACGCTGTAAAACTAGAATAAAAGAAGATTACAACAAGGACACCGCACAGAAAAATGAAAACAGGCAACCGAGCGCATTACCACACACAACTCAAGCGGCGACAGACACAATGAAAGACAGCAAAACCACTAGCATGAGAGAGCCCGGCCACATTCCAGCGCCACCAAGGAAAGGGCAACGCCAATGCAACATCCACCGAACGAAGAGGATGAGACCCACAGATGAGAGGCTTATGGACAAGGACCAGCCGCCAGAGCTGACCGATACCCTTAAAAGTGCACGAAGGAGCAAACAAACAATAGGGTAGCGAACCAATCCATCAGCATCACACAACAAGGCGGTCAAAAAGAGCACCACTGCAGTGAACAACATAAACCGACCAGAGACTCGACTGAACAAAGTTACAAAACAGGCTTAACGTCCTCCACTACAACAACAGACCTAAGTATAACCACAAGCCCAAAAAAATCCACCCATTCAATTGGGAGACGATCTACTAAGAGACCAAGACAGAACAGAAAGGAGAACAAAATTAAAAAAAAAACAAAGCAAATTCGCTAAGGTGAACAGAAAAAGCAAAAGGGTATGAAAACAATTGCAAGCCACAAGAAAACACATTGTGACACAGTAGATAGATAATCACAGGCAGCAACTAAAGAGCAGCCTAAACTCAACCAAACCAATCCCAAACAAAGCAAACCAGAAGTAGAACTAACAGCCAGACAAAAGCAATGAAACAAAACCAAACTCTACCAATGATTTCAAAACGCAATGGACCAAGTAGGTGATCATCGCCAGCCAAAGTGCGACGCTGGAAGGAAGCTCATCCCAAATAGCTGAGCCTCAAAAAGAGTCTAAACAGATGGACTGAGAAATCCATACAGACAACAAATAGGAAACAAGGTCAGCTCAAAGGAAGCTGACATCCACCTGGAAAAGACCAGATACAATCACATAGTAGATTAAGACCAGCACATTAGCATTGAACCTAATAACATAAGAAAAAAACTAGAAATTGAAGAGAAGTGCGAAATGAACATAGTATTATAGAAAAGGAAGAGAAGCAAAAACAGGTGGCCGATCACCACCCAAAATCAACAACAAGAGGAGAGAAACCAAGCAACATATCCTGAAGGTCGTAAAGGGCATGACAAGCCCAAATAGCAAGGCATCCAACAAAGCCAAAATAGGGGAAAGCACCTATGCAACAGCCCAGCAGAAGAACAAAAACCAAAATACCATACATTCAAAAACCGAAAAACTATGAGACCTCCGCTACTTTTGGATTTTCAGGGGATCAAAAACGAAAAGGGGCATTAACCCGAGGCCTGCAATAAAAACTGAAGATAGGTTAAGCGATAAAACTGAAAGAAATTAAGGTGGAAGAAAATTATAAAGGAAAAAGAAATTAACCCCCTCCTCGAGTCGAGGAAGACTAAGGGCCTCTACTTTAGCCTGGGCTAAAGCGGAGGACCAAAACTTAGAGAGGTAAATGAAATCATCCATAAGACTTTCCATAGATTGAGAAGAGTGGGAGAAAATGCGATTGTTCCTTTCTTTCCATATGATCCAGATGATCACCATAATGGAAAGATCCCAAGAATTACGATATTTCTTCTTAATACTACAGCTCCTCCAGTTGGACCAGCAAGACAGGATAGAGGGAGGGAACTGGGAGACTTGCCAAGCATACAAGCAAGTTTGCCAAAGAGGGAGAATGACAATGCAGTGTAAAAACAAGTGATTAACATCTTCAGGATCAGTAAGGCAGAAGGGGCATACTTGACCGAATGCCAGGTTTCTTTTGTTGAGGTTATCAACCGTCAAGAGCTTGTTGTTGATAGCCAACCAGGTAAGAATTATTACTTTTAACGGAGCACAGAAGCTCCAGACGAGCTTGGCAAAGGGAGAAAGGACTCCTCCGTGATTAAGAAAATTATAAAAAGATTTAACAGAGAAGACACCCGAAGGAGACCAACGCCAAATAAAATCATCTTTCGGATGCCACAGGTAGTTGGTTAAACACCCAAGAAGAGAAGTATATTCAATCGCTTGGGAAGGGGAGAGGGTGGACGTGAAGGGAATATGGCATTCCCTATGATTGTTGGTAGTAGAAAGGTAATCTGCCACGACAGCATTAGGGTTAGAAGCTAGACAAAAGAGCTGAGGGAAAGCATGCTCCGGCTTATAATGGCCGATCAACGGTCGGACCAAAACTTAGTCTTAGCACCATCTGCACACACATTGAAAAGATCACACTGAAAGGGAGTAACAACTTTCCACACTCCTTTCCAAAGAGAGGCCGCAGTAGATAGGGTAGGATGAAACTCCCAAACTTTACGACGAGAGTGGCATTTCTTAGTGATTAACCGGACCCATGATAGTCTATATCTTTAAGCATTTTTCGATAACCATTTGCCTAAGAGGGCTAGATTTTGGTTCCTCAAATTGAGGATACCCAGCCCCCCAGAAGATTTGGAGGAACAGGCAACCTTCCAGTTACAAAGATGAGTACCTGCTCGGTAAGAGTCTGAGCCAAACCAAAAGGAATTTCTCCAGATTTGGTCAATCCTCTTAATGACCCAGGAAGGCACATAGAAAAAGGACATCATATATAAAGGAATAGAAGAAAGAACGGAGTTAACCAAGATCAATCTATCACCACGAGATAGTTGTCTTCTAGACCAGGTATTAAGTCTGGATTCCACTTTATCTATCATAGGAATCCAGTCAGAATTATGCAACTTGCCCCAACTTAGGGGAATACCCAGATAAGTAATGGAGAAAAAAGCAGTGGCACAATTGAAAAATTGAGCTATCTCTTGTTGACGGTCGTTTGACCCTCCAAGCCAAAGAACAGAAGATTTCTGGAAGTTAATAGCAAGGCCAGAAGCCTGCTCTAAGATATAGATGAGGAGTTTAAGATTCCTAAGAGTGCAATCGTTAGGTTTAGCAAAGATGATGGTGTCATCAGCATATTGCAAGTTTAGAATGCTCCTAAAGCTATTAGAGCTGACCAATCCCTCAATAACATTGGCCTCCCAAGCATTACGAAGTAGCTTGCTAAAAATATTAGCTACAAGAGCGAACAGGAGAAAAGAGATTGGGTCCCCTTGGCGAAGGCCACATTTACATTTAAATTTGTGACCTTCTGTGCCATTAATGAGAATAGAGGAGGTTCCTGCAAACATGCTAGATTTGATCCAAGCGATTCATTTTGGGCCAAAACCACGGTGAATAAGAATATCCAGAAGAAAGTCCCAGATGACATTATCGTAAGATTTTTGAAAGTCTAGTTTTAAGAGGATGCCCTCGGCATTGGATCTGTGGCATTTGGAAATAACTTCTTAGGCACTAGCCACACTATCAAGAATAAATCGATCCTTAATAAAGCCAGATTAGGCGTGATCAATTAAATAAGGGATAACTAGGCTGAGGCAAGATGACAGAACATTCATGATGATCTTAAAAGAAGTATTGAGGAGACTAATTGGTCGGAAACTAGTCACCGAACTCCCAACATTTTTGGGAATAAGAACAATATGCACATAGTTGATGCGATCGAAAGAAAAGAGTCCGAGATGGAGGTCAGAAAACATAGCCAGAAGGTCCTCTTCAAGAAAATTCCAAAATTTTTGGAAGAAGAATGTCGGAAAACCATCTGGTTCAGGAGAAGAATCACTTTTTAGAGAGAACACTGCTGATTTAATTTCCTCAGGAGGACAAATCAAGGAGGATAAATCATGCAACCAAGGAGGACAAATCATGCACTTCATTACCGTATAGCTGAGCCCAATCTGAGTTAATGGTGCGCGGTTTAGGGCAACCCAGAAGGTTTTGAAAAATGTCAGAAAGGTGGAATGAATCTCCTCATTGAAAGTGAGTTCAATGCTATTGTGAATGATGGAAGAAATATGATTGCATCGTTGTCGATGTGAAGCAAATATGGAAAAAGGAAGTGTTGGTGTCACCTTCCTTGAGCCAGTGGATTTTGGCCCGCTGAGCCCATTTTATGTGGTCGTTATGAAGAAGGCCCGCGAATTCCCGTTTGTACAACAGGCATTCACTACGAAGGGAGTCGGAAATAGGACCCTGCTCTTTCAGCTAGTCAATGGCAGAAATAGAGGATAAGAAGTGATTCTTGAGTGCAGAAGTGTTAGCATAACGTTCCTTAAACCAAATTTTGCATCCATGCTTGACAACGTAAAGTTTGAGCAATAACCGACCGAGCCCATGAGAGCCGGTAATGGCAGAGAGGCACTCAGCGATCATGTTAACAAATATTTGATCTTGTAACCAAAACTTTTCGAAACGGAATTTGAAAGGTTTGGAGAAATTAAAGTTATAATGAAGCATTATTGGAACATGATCAGAAGAGGGGTTGGGAAGAGCGCATGAGAAAGAGTTATGAAAAGAGGAGATCCAATCTTGGGAGATGAGGAAGCAATCAAGCTTCGTCATAGACGGTGAGAGTCTCATGTTGGACCAAGTGAAGGATCTACCATTGAGAGGTAGATTAATGAGGTTGAGGATACGAATGTAATCGTTGAAACGGTTAGAGTCTTCTCGGCTAGAGGCATTTCCCGTTCTTTCATGGGAAAAATGAGTGACGTTGAAATCACCACAGAACATCCAAAGACTGGAGATGTTATAACGAAAAGATTCAAATTCGCTCCAAACAGATTTCGTCGGTCCATAATGGACGGGCCGTAAACGGAGACCACATGGAGGGGGCAATTAAATTCATGCCAGTGTAGGCAGACGAAAAGGAAAAAGGTTAGACGACGCACCAAAATAAGAAAGAAGAGGGAATGCTTAAAACCAAAAAGAATCCCACCACATGTGCCATTAGCATCAAGGGGGATCCAATTGAAAATGATCAATCCTCCGATGGAGCGAAGGATAGAAGGAGAGGTGGAATCCAGTTTAGTTTCTTGGATAGAGATCATATCACAGCGAGAGGACGTGATAAAATGGAACAAGGATTGTTGTTTACTGGGACAACGAAGACCCCTTATATTCCAAGACGCACTAATCATAAAAATGTTTGGACTCAACAGCTCTGAAGATTTCCAGCCTACAACTGGCTTCGAAGTGCAAAAGGTGATCCGAATTAACCACAAAGCCCATATAAGAGGCAAGGCGGAGAAAATCCGAAGAAAAGAGGGAGTCAAAGTGCACTTGGTAGACAGAGCCTAAAGAAGAATGGTCCAACGATAAAGGGACCGGTGGTGGAATTTCAAGGTTACGAATTTGCGCAGCCAACGAGGCTATAAACCCTTAAGATAAGTGAGAATTCTTTTTAGCCTTGAGTCGAGCACTAGAACGGATTACAGGAATGGGGGTTTTGGAACATTTCAATGAAGAGAGAAGCTTAGCTTCTCTAAAAGACTGAGAGTGAAGGTCTAAAGGGGAGGTGTGAAGATAGCACGATCTGTCTAGATTATGGTTAATCTGACCTACTGCAGGAGGAGAGTTAAGATCCTGAGATAAAGTCAGGGGAGAAGCAGTTAAAAGCCCCTACGGCCGGATGGGGAGATAGCCATCCGCAGTCGCAGGAAAGGAGGATGCAGGGAGAGTGGGCACTAACTGAGTGAAACAAACAGCGTTAGACCTATCAGAAGTACATCCAAGAGGATCTAAGCTCCAAAAAGGGTGAACGTGTAGAAAAGAGAGAGGAGAATAGTTGGGAATGGGCGCGTAAGGGCCCAAACTAAATGCAAGACGAAAATCACGAGAATAATACGAAATAGAAAAATTAAAAAAATATAAAAAATTTGAAGAACAAATAGGGGAAAGTACCTTATGTGAAAACTCCTTGTTATCCAGATCCTTTTCTTCTTCCTCAAGGAGATTATCCTGATCCATCCAGTCAACAGCTAGAACAGAGAAAGCAGTCGAAGATTTGAGAGACGACAGAGAAGGAGAGATCTTAGTCTCAGGAGTCCTGATCTGTGCTTTGTTGAATTTTTCCCAATCAGCCGCAAAGTTGGGATTAACCTCCCACTCCAGCCATTTGGGATCGGAGACCGTCAAGCGACTCTGAGACGAAGAAGGAATAATGCCCTACTCAGAATGTGGGTCTTGAGAAGCCAGAACCGAAGAAGAGGGAACATTAGAGCGAGGTGGATTCACTTTGGAAGCCGAAAGTGAAGCAATGTCTAGTTTAATCCAAACGAGATTGGGCAGCTTCGCCGGAGAGACCTTAGGTGGAGGAGCAGTACTTCTCCGATGGAAGGCGATGTTCTTTTTAATAATAGTCTTGCCCTTCAGTTGTTGGATATATATTGGTATATTCTCTCTATATAAATATAGCACGTGCATATGTGTAACACGTGTAATGAACGTACAATTGATTGGATATTGGAACGCGGGTTTGTGGGCTTATAACCCGATACCCAAACCAGTATTTAGGAATAAATACTGGCTTGTGATAGCAGTCTAGGTATTCCAATCTTGATACCTAGGGTGAATATCTCAAGCAACTTAGATCTAGAGATAAAACCCTAATTCCCAATTGTTAATTTCTCACAAAACCTAACAATCTTGAGATATTTAAATTAATTTTGTGAGATTTGAGAAGAGACTCACTGGACCCGATGCCGTCGCCGTGCGCCGTCGTCGCCATCGTGGTCGACTTGAGATCTGGTCACAGATCTGCAGGAATCTCGTCTTCTCCTTCTCGCTGTTTTGGTTGGGTCTGTTTGTCAGCCCAGTCGCGGATCTAGCCCTCGCCATCGCTGTCGAAACCCTTAATGGTCGCCATCGCTGACCATCGACGACCCAGCGTTAGAGTCGATCGCCGCTCGTCGCCTCCTATTCCGTTGATGTGGCGCGCGCTATCGACCACAATCGAGGTTCTTGACTTGAGATCCAGCGAGTCCCGACGTCGCCAGCGAGACCCGACGTCACCAGCGAACCTCTCGCCTCCTCTCTTCTCCGGTCGCAGTCGACGGAAGCCACCACCTCAGGCGCGAGAGCAGGAAAATTAGGGTTTCAGTCGAATTGCGAATTCGACCCTTCTCGATTCTGCTCAAATCGAAGAAACAAGGGTTTGTGGAGTTGATCGGCTTGAATCCTTGGGGTTTATGGCTGTCATTTGCTATGAGCATGTTAGTGTTTCCTAAGTATCTGTGTGTAGAACCCTAATTTGAAGAAGACAATGAAGGAATTTTTGTATCTCATCATCAGATCTGTTTCGACGCACACAAGGTGTTCGATGCTGAGTCTCTTTGGCGCAGAATGGCTTGTTGTTTGGATTTGTTCCCAACAGACATGAGTCTAATCAATTGAAAGGGAAGTGACAGTAAAAGATAAGTTCTTTACTTTCCTCGTATTAAATTCCTGTTAATTATTTTACTAAGTGGTTAAGTTCAAGACCGTATTAATCACTTGTTTAAATTAAATACAAGTTGAACAGTTGTTTTGGCTATGTGCTAAAACACAATATCTATTTTGATAAGTTAAACTGTATGTTGACTATAAAATTCGGATCTCCAATTAAATTGTTGCTAGAATTAGATTGTGCTAATAATTTGTTTAATTGGCTAATCTTTAACAATTTGATGAATGTAGGAACTTTAATGTTACCTACAAATTGTGTATGTTGGAGACGATGGATTTGCATCATGGTATGATAAGTCTGCACTACGCAGGCTTCTCCATCGAATTTGGAAAAACACTTCTAACTTGAAGTGTCGGTATGATCTACTTTAATTTTCTCAGTATTTTTCATGTGATGAATGTGTTAACGTTTTGTGCGTTTAATCATATGATTGAGAGTTTTAGATCATAGTTATTCTCGCTTTGGAAAACTAGCATGTTTAGGGTTGTTAAGTGTTTTATCATACTATGTGTATAGATATTTTGACAAATCTATTGTTTGCAGTTTGTGTGAGATTACATATTTGCTTCTCTAAAATTTAAAATAAAATAAAATTATATAAGATGTATAACAAATGTCTGTAACTTAGGAGAGAGCTTCTCTTAATGTAGAATATGACTCTACTAGTTACGTTGTGTTCCCTCTCGTTCATTGTACTGTGTGTGCAAAGTTGAATTATAATATGTTAGTCATTATCTCATTTAGCGTTATGAAGATGATGAAGAACGAGTACAGGAAAGAACTCTTTGCTCAATGTGTTTGAGCTAGTAGACATTGTTAGAACCATTAGAGAAAGCAAACAATTTTTGAAAAATGTGATAGAGTAATTTTGTATTAACTCTTATAAAGTGCATATATTGTCAATCGTATGTATAAGTTGAGTTTAACAAATGAGACAATTAATAATAATAGTTCTAATTGTGTTCTTGAACATAGCATAATTGGCTAAGATTTAAGAACTATATATTCAATTGTTTGTGAGGAAATGTGATCTAATTATCAAAACTGTGGGGAAATGGAGTTAAAAGCTATTGAGTCAAAGCTTTAACATCCAAGTTGCTTTGAAATTTAGAATCACTATGAACTATATATTAAATTGTTTGTTCTTGTTAAAACTCATAGCCCTACTAAATGACACTCCATTAAAATATGACAAATATGAAAGTTGTGCTCAGATTATAATTACTAGAAAATCATTTAGTATGGTCTCTAGGAGCACACAACTTCTTGAGTCAATACATTCTGATATTTGTGATCTCAGTAGCTTTGTGACTAAATGAGACAATTGTTGGTCAGAAGTATTTAATCTCTTTTGTAGATGATTAATATAAGTTTGTCATATATATGAAGAATGAAGCACTTGTTATTCTTAATGAATTAAAAATTATAGTTAAATGCTGAAAATCAAGGGTTCAGATTTGATAGAGGTAGTGAATATGTTTTAACAACTTTAGAGAAATTTGCATTGGACATAATCTCTAGTGCACTCTACTTACAACAGTCAAACGGTATTGATAAAAGTTAGAATCAAACACTTGGTAAAATGTTGAATTCTATATTATTGACTGTTGTTTGTCTTGTGTAATTATGAGTGATGTTGTATTGTTAATCATATCTCTAATGTGTTACTACACTCTAAATTGAATACACCTTGTAAATCATGGTATGAAAACACAAACAGTTTTGTTAAAGAGAAAATGTGTGTTTTGATACTTTTGTTAGAGTACATGACCCTAGAAGGCCTAAAGTAGAACCTACAACAAATATTTGTGTGCTTAGAAAGTGCAGAATGTAGCTCTGTGGACAGATGTTGGGTCTATCTAATTTGTGTTAGAAGAATCTAGACTTGCAAAATTCTTTGAGGATATGTTCATTAAAGATAAATGTATGAAATAATCTAGTCCTACAGACATGGTCAATGATTCACAGTTGGAATCAAGAACTAGCCTTACTGACACTTGAAAACCTGAATGACAAATGAGCTAAGAAGAGTCTTCAGTAGATAATGAGATGATTCTGTGTCATACAATAATACTTTAATTTAGTTGATCTGCCGAAAGGGGCTAAAACTATAGTAAGTAAGTGGGGTTTTGTAGAAGAAACTTAATTGTTCAGTAGCAATTTTAATGCTTTTTAGTAGCTAACAGATTGACTGAGAAAAATGGGGTAGATTTATTTGATGTCTACTCACATGTTTGTCATATTGCTACAATAAGTATTCCTCTTACCCCTACATCTATTGAAAATTTTGTCATTCATAAAGGATAATTAAAGGCTTTGTACTTGATGTCTTGTACTGAACAGTTTTGTACTGGAAAGTTTTGAACTAATATGTTTAGTGAACAAGATTTACAATTTAGTAAAATCATTGTATATTCTTAAAATATGTATAGCCAACGAATAAATAATTTGACAAATTTTTGAAAGAGCTTAGTATATGAATCAAGTAATTCAGATCAGTGCCTTCAACTTTGTGGTGTGTCAAATATAGTGGCTATTATTTACATGTTCTGTTGATATGCATGTTCTTGGAAGTGACCTCTTTATTACAAATGAAGTTAAAATTGTGCTATCCAAAGAATTCAACATGAAAACCTAGGTAATGTGGACACCATAGGTATAAGGGTGAGTTTTCAGTTGGCAAGGGATAACTCTTAGTCAAACTCATCAAATCAAAATGTGTTTCAAAAGTGGGGATATAGTGATTGAAAGAAAGTGTGTTTTGAAACACCTTATGATTATGATAAAAGGTTGACACCTAATGATGGTGCAACTATGAGACATGTAGATCATTCTAAAGGAATTGACAGTCTCATGTATACAAAGATCTGCACTAGAATAGACATAGCTTTTGAGGTAGGTATGATCTGCAGATTCACTAATAATCCCACACACATTTGAGTGCCTTTAAGAGGCTAATGAGATACCTGAGTGGTATTCAAGAGTTTGCTTTGTGCTACTCTAGTCATTCTTCGAATGAATGGCTGATCTGATGCATTATGTTGCTCAGAATTTAGTGAAAGTCGATAACTAGTAGATATGTGTTTACACTAGGAGAAGCAGAAATGTTATGAAAATAAAAGCAAACAGGCACTGTGCTATCATCCATGAAATCAGACCTCTATGTGTAATCCTCTGCAGGGGAAAAGGCTGAGTGGATTGAAGAAATTGTTGCTAGTTATCCATTAAGAAGTTTAAGTAACTCTCTAATTCTGTTATGCGACTATCAAGCTACAATGCACTGTAGCTCATAACTCACTCTATAATAGTAAGAGGAGTATATTAAGGCTTAAAGAAGCCTAGTTGAACTTTCTCATAGATAAACTGCAATTGTGACAAGTATGGCTAATGCTCTTGCTAAGAGACTTGAAAGTGATCTAATTATCAAAACTGTGGGGGAAAGTGGAGTTGAAAGCTATTGAGTAAAAAGCTTTAACATCCAAGTTGTTTTGAAATTTAGAATCCAATTGGAGCCATAGAGAAGTTCAAACTTAAGCATCAATTTTAGGCTGTTGACATGTTTTAGATAATTTTGATGATTTGACATAAATTTCACAAATATATAATGTCATTCCAATTTTGATGGTATTATATATCTAGGAAATTTACTTAGAATAATCATATTATTCCAATACGAAACATGAAAACTTGTCGATGTGTTTCCGATGATTAAATTGTCCTAAATATCATTCCAATTTTGATGATATGTCTTTTATGGATGCATGTTTCATTCCAATTTTGATGATTCAATGTTAAACCATGATTGAAACGACATTCTTTTCATTCCAATATGAAACATAGTATGGTTCTTGTGTAGAAACTATAAAGTTCATGTACTTTACTTATTAAAGATACTTGATTGTGATGCTTGCGTTACATTTTTGCTAAGCTAATTATGAATTGACTAAGTTCTTTTGTGGAACTAGATACTTTATGAAATTGTTAGAATTCTTAGAGATGTCTCTTGATATTCTTGTTTTCAATAAGCTAGTAAAGATGGAGGAGTTGAATCTGTCAATATAGATTTCAAAAATAATGATTTGCTGAAAATGGAGGAGTAAACATAAAGCAGTGTGCAAGGATAGAATTTCAATTTATTTCTTTTGAGAATAAATTAGTCACTTGCTTGGAAAAAGCTTATGTTGAGTTTAAGACTCTTGTATTTATGAGCTTAAAACTCATATTTTGTTCTTGAAGTTTATTTGCTTTGTTTGATTTCGAAACTATGATAGATTATTCCAGTGGGTTTAGTCTTTGTGAACTATTCTGAATTGGATATGGTTTGGAACTAGTTAATTATATTGGTTTAGTCTTGATTGAACTATTCAGTTTTATAATTCTATTGGTTCCTATGAAACTATACCTTTATGATGCTTTTCCTTTATGGACTGCTATCAGCCAGTCAGTTGTATACTGATCTGATGAGATAATCCTGTACTTTATATATTGAGAATATAGGAGGAGATTGTTGGATATATTGGTATATTCTCTCTATATAAATATAGCACGTGCATATGTGTAACACGTGTAATGAACGTACAATTGATTGGATATTGGAACGCGGGTTTGTGGGCTTATAACCCGATACCCAAACTAGTATTTAGGAATAAATACTGGCTTGTGATAGCAGTCTAGGTATTCCAATCTTGATACCTAGGGTGAATATCTCAAGCAACTTAGATCTAGAGATAAAACCCTAATTCCCAATTGTTAATTTCTCACAAAACCTAACATCAGTTTGGCAGACTGACCAGGAGGGAGGGTGGAAACACCAGTGGCAAGAGGGTTAGAGGAGAGACCAACTGCCAGGCCAGATGAAGGAACAGTAGGGCGAACGGGAGTAGCAGCCTGAGAGGGGGAGACGTGATCATGATAAGTGACAAAGATGGCAAACATGGCTTGATCAACACGAAGCGAGTAAGCCTCAATTCTCTCTAGCAGTTCAGGGCAAAGAAAATCCGCCTCAACTCGGAGGCATCCTTAAGCGATGAGGGAGGTAGAAGACGTGCAAATAAGGTCTCCGATACATTTGGTCATATTAGCGACAAGGCGAGGAGAGTCACAATAGGGTTGGTAGCCCTATAAGAGTGACTTTGATAGGAGACTGCAAAAGCACAGGAGGAGGGGAACCACAATGAACCCATTTGCGAATAGATAGATTAATAGTACCTATGGAAAATGATTTGATAGCAATCAATTCATCCAGAGCTTTGGTGGAGGGGCACTTAATCACAACATCCCCGTTGGAGCAAGCATTGACTGCCCAAGTCCAGTCAGGGATGTTGCAGGCCTTGCAAAGGAAAGAATCCGGAGCATAGTTGGAAATGGGGCCCCAGAGAATGAAACGGCATCGAGACATTCAGCTTGAAGAATTTTGGTAGAGATCTCCGGAGAGGGCACAAAAATAAGAGTAACTTGCGCCTTAATCCCCGGAGCCAAGGAGGCAATGGAAGAGTGGGGCTAACTGAGGGGAGAGGGGTGGTTGTCACCACTAGCGGTAGAGAAGAAAGAGCTGGTGGTTGAGAAGGGATGGGTGTAGCGATGAGTTGAGAAATGGGGGGTTTAGGGAGAAGTGGAGTCTGAACATTCAACTTGGGATGCTTAGGTTTGTTGATCTAAATATCAGCCAGTTTGGCTTGAAGAGAGGGGAAGTCCATAGTGGAAAGAACTTGTTCAGTGATCGGAACCCTTAGGGAGAGGCCGAGCAATTGTTGGAGGGAAAAGCATCTGTTGCGAGAGTGACCAGATTTTTGGCGGAAAAGACATTTCATTTTGAAAGCACAAAATGGTTTGAGGTGACCGGGTTGAAGGCAACGATAACAGCATGGAGGAGAAGAAAGCTTTGAAATAGGGAAGAGAGAATGTGAAGAGTCTGAAGAATGGCGTCGGCGGAGAATAGAGGAGGGAATCCCTAGAGGGTTCGATGAGATGGGCCGAATAGGACCAAGAGTGGCATTGTCCTTTTTTTTAATGTTCTTTTTAACCACGTCCACCTACGAGAAGCCCATAGAGGCAAGCAGGCCCAAAATAAAGAAAAGCACGAGAGGGGGAGAGAGTAAACACAAAAGATGAAACAAACATTGTGAAGATCAATAAAAAAGAAAAATAGGCCACAAAAAGGGGAACAAAAGCCAATTCAAAATTGATGAGGCCTAAAGGAGGGGAGAAGAAACAACGGAAAGCACCATAAACAAAACTGAAGCAAAAAGAAACGGAATTCAAAAACCAAAACAAGAGAAGCTAAAAATTAGAATATCAGAAGACTAGGAAATCCCAAGTAAATACAACGAGAGGATGAAAATTTAAAGGGCATTAAAGGTAAAATCGCCGAAGAGGAAGAAACATAAACAATAAATAAAGTCAGCCAAAACTGTGAAGAAGTCCCGGTATAACAAGTAAAAGATGAAGAAAGAGCAAGATATATTAGAAGGAAACTAACTAAAAACAATGTCACACCAAAAAAGAAAAGAGAACAGAACCGGAGATAAAAAAGAAGAAAAAGGCACCCAAAAAAATCACAAGAAAGAAATACAGTACAGAAGAGGGGAATGAATTACAGTGATGAAGGAGTGAGGAATCCTCTGACCGAGAAGGGGAGAACCAAATCCAGAACCGCACAGCCGATCCAATAACCAAGATCCGCTCCAAAAACAGCGACGCCTCTAAACAAATCCATGAGCAGGGGAAGTGGAAAAAATTCCCACAGGTCTAAACCAGGGATTAGGGGGAAGAGAAAAGAGAAAGCGCAGCGCCAGGGATGAACAGGGAAGGAGAAGGAAGGTAACAGATCCACGACAAAGAAGGTGGAAAGTGGACGCAGGAAAGGGGTCGCAGGTAAGGGAAGAGCCAGATCTGGGAGGGGATGAGCCAAAAAGGGGAAAAGGCTCTTGGAAAGAAAAGAGGAAAGAAAAGGGGAAGAAGCAAAGTCGGAAGGGTGTGTAGAGGTGGGTGAGAAAGGAAACTTTAATGAAGGGGGATAGAGGAGACGGGGACAGAGTTCATCGGATCTAGAGGAAGAAGACTCAAAATTATGGAGGAGCTAAAGCTTGGATGTTTAGGAGTCAACAAATCTTTAATTAGCAGCTTCTTTTCGATTTCAAATTTAAAAAAAAAAGTTATATGATCTTATTAATATTATTATTATTATTATTATTATTATTATTTCTCTGACAGTTCATTAATTTGTGAGAGCCCATAGATTTTTTAATCCATCTTTTATTATTATTATTTATTTATATGATGCCCATTAAGTTAACCCAAGGTTCAAATTTTAAAACGCAAATCCAAATTATACTTCATTTTATCTTATTACTAATTTGGTATTTTGATTTAATGCATAAAAATCCTCTTCAATTCTATGATTTATTTGTCTTACTTGATTATTTATTATTGAGTGAAGCCCAAACATACTCCATTCTATATGTACTTCATTATTTGATTTAATATATATATATATATATATATATATATATATGTGTGTGTGTGTGTGTGTGTGTGTGTGTGTGTGTGTGTGTGTGTGTGTGTGTGTGTGTGTGTGTGTGTGTGTGTGTGTGTGTGTGTGTGTGTGTATATATTTTATGAACCCTATAATCCTAAACTCAAACCTGTTAACCCAATATCCCATTTTATTGATTTATTTTTAAACCCAATAGCCTTCTTATTGGATCCTAACCCTATAACCCGTTAACCCATTAACCCAACATCCTAAATCCCCTATATATATTAAATCAACCTAAACCCTAATTAATTAAACCTAATTAATCTTCTAATCTAATCACCCCCCTACCATCTACTTCTTCTTCTTCCTCTGTTTCTCCCGAAACCCAACCCCCTCCTCTCTTCCGTCGAGCCACCCGTCGACGCTCGCCTCCATCCACCTCATCTCCATCTCCACTGCATCCACGGATGCATCTGTCGAGCCTCGCAACCAACCACCGCCCTCCAAACTCATCGACTCCACCGCTGCAGATCTCCGCCTCCTCGATTAGCTTTCCTCCCAACCGCGCGTCACCATTGCTGCATCCGTCGATCCCAGCCTGCCACCGTCATCCTCAGCCGACAACTTCCACCTCTCACTGCTGCAAACCTCTTCCCTGCCCCGTCGTCAGCCATCGCGGCCCCCTATGACCACCTTGCCACCTCTCCTCCTCGTTGACGCCCATGCACCCTGTTCGCCCACCCCCACACTCCAGCCTCTACCGCAGCACCCTCATCACCGCCACCGAAAATCCATCCCCTCGACCATCCCCAGTCTCTACCTGCGACTTCGCCAACTGCACCCATCGACCACCAGTCGCAGCACCCATCAACTGCTCCTCCTTAGATCGCACGCAACTCCTCACCCCCCTGTCGCTGCTCTTTACCCTCGCTGTCGACGTCCAACACCCTCGCAGCCGCCGACGCCGTCGCCTTTGCTGTTCTTGCTGTTGCTGCTTGATGTTCTTACTGTTGTTGTGTCTCTGCCGTGAGTGCTACGGTCTCTAGTGTTTCCTCTGCCGTTACGTTGTTTGCACGTGATTGCTATGTACATAGTTTGCACATGATTGCTGTGTACGTAGATTGCATGTGTTGCCACCGTTGGATCTTTCCGTATCATCTTCATTAATATTCGAAATAATCGTCTAAAGGCAAGTTTTTTCTTGAACTAGTTTTATTATTCTTGTTCAAAAATTTTCTTTGATCTCCACAAGTAGTTCATCTTTTGTTTAGCATATTTTATTTGTTTGATACATTTCAAAGAGACTATTACGGGGGTTCATCGAAGAAACTAAGTAGTAGTCCTCTTTTCGTGCCATTTCCTTTGATTCAAACTGAATCCTGTATATTTCGTCATATGCACACACTACATGAACACATACATTAGAAACATGTATGTAGAAAATGATGATGTGAATGTTTTCCGATTCGATGTGATTTTGTTCGTGAAGTTAAACGCCATGACTATAATAATCTTGCCTTGTTAATGTTAGAGTTTCATCCTGAAAATTAACTAGAACTTTCCTGTTGATTATTTTTCATGAGATTATATGCTTGCTTATTTATTTGGTTATCAAATAATAATAATCTAGTTCCTGGCCTGCTGTCTATTCTATGTTGCACAAAGTTTTTGACCCAGATAATTTTTTAATTTAATAGAACTTTGTAAATAAAATTTGTAGAGCTTTGAATCTATTTTTCAGAACTTTTTACGGATCTAAATTCCGATTTTTAAACTGAAAGTTATCATATTTTTAACACTGCTAACTTTTTAATTTCTAGAATCGAGCCTGTACATGTAATCAGTAAAGAATGAGATTATTCGCCTATTCTGTATTTATTATTTATCTTATGAATATGCATTGGAACCGGCAGAGTTTACTTTCCAGAATCTCTGACAGAACCTGATTGGTTTTACTGTTGTAACACCCCGAATTCCAAAATACAACTGAATTCGAAGTTCCACTGGATCTTTACACTTCTTTCGTACAATTTTACAAGGAAATTGAAACATTTCTTACATCAGAGTTACATTACACCTTTATATTATTGCAGTGGAAGCAATTATACAGTAATTACATAAAACAATAATTGAATCAATCCTTGAGCAGCATGTATACTTTAATTTGTCAAGCATCCTTACCCTGCATGTAAAACTGTGGGCGCGTCAGCTCAGTCCACTTGAAGTTCACATTCTTCTTGGTCAGACCAGTGAGCGGCACGGCTATCTGAGCGTAGCCCTGGATGAATCTCCTGTAATATCCAGTTAGTCCAAGGAAACTCCTGATTTACTTTACTGTAGTAGGCCTTACCCAAACTCTCACTGCCTCGATCTTCTGAGGATCAGTTGCCACTCCCTCCTTAGAAAGGATGTGACCTAGGAATGCCACTTCAGATTTCCAGAAATCACTCTTGGATAACTTGGCATACAACTCATGCTCCTGAAGCTTCCTCAAAAATGCTACCAGATGCTCCGTGTGCTCCTCCTCTGACTTAGAGTACACAAGAATATCATCGATAAACACCACGACGAAAGAATCAATGAACGACCTCAGAACTCTGTGCATCATATCCATGAAGATTGCAGACCATTCGTCACCCCAAACGGCATAACTAAGAATTCGTAATGCCCGTGTTGAGTTCTGAACGCAGTCTTATGCACGTCTTCAGCTTTCACTCGAACTTGATGATATCCTGATCGAAGATCTATCTTGGACAAACAGCTGCTCCTTGTAGACGTTCGAACAAGTTATCAATTCGTGGAATAGGATATTTGTTCTGAATAGTGACCTTATTCAACTCTCGATAATCGATGCACATCCTCATCGAACCATCATTCTTCTTTACCAAAAGCACCGGCACTCCCCAACTTGACGCACTCGGTTGAATAAATCCTTTCTCCAACAGTTCCTCAATCTGCTGTTTGATCTCATCCTGCTCCACAGGCACCATCCTATACAGTGCCTTGGAAATAGGTGCACTCCCTGGCTGAATAGTGATGCTGAACTCCACATCACGATGCGGGGGTAACCCAGGCAAATCTTCTAAGAAGACAGTCAGATAATCCCGAACCACAGGAATTTACAGCACCTCTACAGGAACATCCCTCTTGCAGATAGCGGCCACCAGACCAGAACATCTCCTCTTCCCTTGGAAAGTGACTTCAGGTCCACAAGGAGCCTTCACTGTTACTGTCTTGGTTTTGCACTCGATGCTCACACTGTACACCGACATCCAATTAATGCCAATGATAACATTGACTCCCAAAATATTCAGCTCGATCAGATCGATCCCAAAAATTCTATCTCCAATCACGATCTCGCAGTCAGCATAGTACTGATCAGCGGTTAAAGTCTCCCCTGACGGAGTAGCTACTGCTAAAACCTTGCCTGGAAATATATTCGGTTTGACTCCCAGAACTGTAGCAAATTTAGGTGATACAAAAGTGTGAGAGGACCCAGTATCGAACTAAACAACAACTTTCTTTTCATTCAAATAAAGTTCTCCTGTTACATAACACACACTCGTTACATAACAGTGTACTAAATAAGCGGGAAAAGAGACGACAGAAAAACACTCCTAAACACCCTCACTCGTACCAGTGATGACGTGATCCACCTCATCAGTGTCAGCTTCAGTCAAGGCAAATACTCGCTCCTGCTGGTATGGGTTCTTCCCAGTCTGCTGAGTTGGCCCATTACGGACGACATCCTGCAGTTTGGAGTAATGGGACATGTAGTGGCCTGTCTCTCCACAGCTGAAACAAGTCACTGGAGGTCTCACCCAAGTATTCCCGGGTCTTCCTGCCACCTGAATAGCGTTCACACCCGTAGGCTTGAACCTTTGAGCCGGTGGCTGTCCCCTGACATTGCCAACAACTACGGGCCTCTTCCCTGTACTCCAGTTGTTCCTCCGATTCTAAATAGCATGGAGCTGCTCCATGTTCGCGGCTGTCGCTCGTTTGACCAGCTTGTCAAACCTCCTGATACCGAGGGGTATCATCCTGGATCTCAGACTTGGCCTCAAACCATGCTCGAACTTTCGAGCCTTCTTTTCCTCTTCCATCACCAATTCAAGAGCATATCTTGAGAGCTGAGTGAATTTGGTCTCATACTCCCTAACCGACATGCCGCCCTACTGCAGCGACGGAAATTCCATGGCCTTCTTCTCCTGGACGTCTGAAGGAAAATAATGACTGCGGAATTCCTCCAAGAACTCCTCCTAGCCAAGAACCAAGTCTCCTATCGTCCGCTTCATCGACTGCCACCATACAGCCGCATTCTTCTCGAGCTGCAGTGTCGCCAACTTCACCTTGCTGCCCTTCGGAGTCTCCAAGACTTTGAAGATAGTCTCTACCTGTCGGATCCAATTGTCAGCCGTGTCAGGGTCTGACTTCCCCTCAAACACCGGTGGTTTCATCCGTTTAAATGATTCCACAAGTTTGATTGCTTTGGGTACTAGATTCGCATGCACCCTTTCCTAATTCTGATTCATGGCAACGGCATTGAGTGTCTGATAGACTCTCGCTAGCTCCATTTCTAAGTCCAGACCTTCACCATTTCGAGCTTGTCTTCCAGCCATATTCTGATGCAAAAGATCCATTAAATTCGAAGTATAAACATGGATTTTAAATCAACTTTTCATTTCATTAAATTTCAAACTTTATACATTCGAATTTAAGATATTTCTGACATCAAATGAAAGCAATAGAAGATACAACAGTCTAGCTCCTACGGGTCCTCTTGGCTTTACGAAGCTCTCCCCGTAGTTCCTCCACTTCCTCCTTCAGTACATCGGTCATGTTTTTCCTCTTCTTGAGTTCCCAAACACGATGACTGAGAACTGCAATATCATCCCTGCGCTTCGCCAACTAAGTCTCCAGTAGTCTGACTCTCTCCCGTAGAGTCTCTACCTGCCTATGAAGAGACATAATGAGATTACCCGGAATTGGTTTTTCTTCGTCAGAAGAATCATCAGATGAATCCGGAGGTGGAGTGATCTCTCAGGACTCAGGCCATTCCTCTTTCACTTCTTCGGGATCCTCTTCGTCTGAATTAGCTGGCCCGGGGTAGTAATCTTCCTCAATAATGTGCCAATTGTCATCTCCAGCTGGGTCGAAGTGGTCTGCCATCTTAAAGATAGAGAAGAAGAAGCATAAATCATAGAGCAACACAAATGTAAGTGACTTACATTTAAATCTCTAGACTCAACACACACTCTAATGTCCACTTTAGGGTTTCGTTCCTTATAAACTTGTACTACTTGGAAGTGTAGCTCTGATACCACTCTGTAACACCCCGAATTCCAAAATACAACTGAATTCGAAGTTCCACTAGATCTTTACACATCTTTCGTACAATTTTATAAGAAAATTGAAATATTTCTTACATTAGAGTTACATTACACCTTTATATTATTGCAGCGGAAGCAATTATACAGTAATTACATAAAACAATAATTGAATCAATCCTTGAGCAGCATGTATACTTCAATTTGTCAAGCATCCTTACCCTGCATGTGAAACTGTGGGCGCGTCAGTTCATTCAACTGACGAAATATTATACACGGCCATCCTCTCTATGCCGAAAACAGTATAACGATTCTTAATACTTAGCAAACCACAAACTTGTTCACAAACAAAGCTAAAAGGACTATCCTATTGATGTCGTGTTGTGAATGTGCACTTAGTCCTTAATGCAATTATTTGAATTACATGACACTAATGCGCACTTGTTCAGAGTCTATGCAGCCCATACTACATAGGTCCGAGGGCAAGCCCTTAACCGTTCTTCATCTTGTAGGGTTCAATCCCTCGTCATGACTTAATCTACTACTGTAACTACGGTAAGTATCCTGAATGTTTTATAACTTACGAACTCATGTCTAGGCGCCCTGGAGGGAATCCCAACGCACTGACACATGACTCATCATGCAGGCATCCAGTGGTGATTTAGCTCCTACCATAAACATGACACCACCCGCAGTCGTCAAACACCCCACGAGCGTCGCCACCGGGACGGTACTCTGGAGCAGTATCCACGCCCTATCATGACGCATCATGGGACATCCTGTGAATACTCTCACGCCGCCAATCCAATGGCCCTCATACTCATTATTTTTCTCTTACTTTCATCACATCTTCACTATGTATCTAATCCTTAGTTCAATTGAATCATGAATAAAATCAATCCCTTATGGTTAGCGCTCCCACTATACCGATCTTATTCATTTATTTCACATGACCCAAATCTTGGTCTTTTTATCTCAAATATCATTTCCACAATTCTTTTATTACCGGTATAAGGCTTAGCTACATCCTTGTTCTTAATTTTAACTCATAATTACAACATCAAGCTTTTCATACTCATAAAGTCTTTTCATGATTAATCGCAATTCACATTTCATAAGCATAGTATTCATGTATCCACATCTTTCATAACTCATCACATTCGATATTTCAATTCCATACAAAATTTATGCAAAAATAATAAGTTTCGACTAGTAGTATTCAATAGTTCATTTATGCCACGAATCTCTTATTCTTATTTCAATCCGTACTAAAATCAAAGATTTATAAGTTCTATTAATCACACAAATCAAAGATTTCAAATTTCCTCATTACTAATTCTCATTTTAAAACTCTAAAAAAAATAACTCATTTGTTTTTCCTTTATTTCAAAAGACAATTTAATTTTAAAAAAGAAGTCCTTTCTTGCAAATAGTCTCAATTTCTCAATTAAGCTTTATCAAACGTTACACAAATTTTTCTCATAAAGTCCAAATAATTTCAATAATTTTTCCCTATTTTCCTTGAATTTTAATCTATTTTAAAACTCAAAATAATATTAAATTTCCAAAAAAACATTTTTTAAACCCAAAACCCCATCCGGATTCGAACCCACAACCAGCGGCCCAAACAGCAGCGCCCAAGACCACTGCACCAAGTCACCGAAGCGATATGAGAGGGGTTATTATCCCTATGTATCCACTTTTAGTACTTCGGATTTTAACCAAAAAATAAAAACGAAAAGCTCCATTCTCAGTATCGAACCCGAGACCAATGACTAGGCCCCCGCTACGGTAGCGATTGGAACTCTTCCGACCAATTGGTCTAAGTGACCATATCGTTTTGAAAGGGATTTAATTAGGTTTGAATTACCTCTCTGTTCATATCTATATTTCATGAATTCTCACAACAATTTGTTTCTTTTTCCTCTCTTTTGAAAGCAAATTTTTCCCGAATTTATTATACATAAATCCACAGTAAATCAGTAATTTTATAAATAGTATTTGCTTTATAAAACATGTATTTTAGTCCTAATTTGTGTTCCACGTCCATAATTTCGACATTGAGAACAATAGCACATTTCTTCAAAATTTAGAGTTAGGCTTCCACAAATCACTACATTTTTTTTTGTTCTCTTTCTTATTGACATCCTACCATATTTTTAGAACACAAAATCTCATCTTTCCACAAAATAGATTTACAATCCTTTTTTTTTCTTTATTATTATTTACCATAGCATTCATGTAGCACAACAACATGGAGATTTCTAACACATTAATTAACAATTATTCATTAGCAATCAATCCATCAACTATTCTCTAAATTACCACTCTACTTTTCAATTAAACAAGCATGGTTCCCATTTCTCACTAGTTGATTCATATAATTTTATTAAAATCATACCTAGCATGATGTCTACTTTTAGAAGTACGAGAAACATCCACTTCCATTCATAATTAATCAATCTAGCAACTATTTTAACACACATCTACTAGATTATCAATTCCTCTCTAATTAGGCAAACATGAATTTTGATTTCAACTAGTTGCTCTTTAATAATTGCTCAATTCATTCCTAGCATCATTTCTAATTTAGAAGCATGAGAAACACCCACCTCTTTGGAGAAAAACAAAATAAAAGCTCCTAGAATCTACTAGAATGCAAGAGAGTAGCCTTCTCCTACTAGACTGTGTTGCAAAAGCTCGCCTTCTTGTTCCTTGGTGCAAACCCGATGCTCTCCTTGTGTTTGATGATGGGCCGACCTCCTTTCTTCGGACACACAGTTCTCACACTGACTCTTATACTCCCTAATGTATTTCTCTCCTATATAGTTTCTTCCTTTCAATTAATTTTTTGTGTACTATACATGAAGGTAGGGGGTATTTATACTAGTTCTACGATGGATTGGAGGGCTAGGATTTCATTAGATGGTTAGAGATGGATGGCTAGGATAGGATTGGAAGTTGTAGCAACCACCCATAAACAAGTAACCACCCATGCACACACACCCACTCTCCCATCTCCTTATGCATAACTCGGCCTCCCCTAGGGTGTGCAAAGCACACTACGTGCATGCACGTGCCCTTCTAGTACCCCCCACTCCCCTTATTTGAAATTTGTACAAATTTAATTAATCAATTGTTCACCATTTGTGCCTACATGACAAGTTTTGACAATTTAAAGGATTAATTAAGTTTGTGGGCTTCACAAATAGTGGGCTTAGGCTTATGGGCTAATTAATAAAATATTTAATTATTAAAGTGGGCTCAAAATAAGAAAACAATGTTTTAGGCTTTACAAAATAGGCTTTTTAGAAAAATAAAGGAACAGAATGAAATAATTGTTCATACAACAAAAAATGAAATTTTTATTAAAAAAATAATAAATATACATACGAAATTTTGCACGTGCACAACACGTGAAAAATCAATATTTTTATTAAAATGAAAGTTTAGGGTATTACACCTGTAGCAACAAGAAAGTTGGTTTTTGTACATCAACGTCTTGCTGTCTAGAATGTGTGTTTTGTATTTTTTTGTATATCCATATTTGATTTTGCATCTAGTTAATAGAATTAGTTATATCATGGATTGCACAACCTTGACATCTCCTTGACATCACTCAAAACTTCTTTATCCGTTGCATACCCACATTTGAGCATAATAAAATATTAACAAGTCGGGGGATTAAGGGTCAACTTAGTAGTGAACAATTGGAAACTGTACTTAGCCCCTTGTTCTCGCTTGTTTATTGTCATGGATTGTAGATAAATTCTCATTATGGATCGTGGATTGTGGATTCTTGTTATTGTTATCATGCCGAGTATATGATCTGTTGAGTTCACCACTATATTCTAAACGATCACTATTTGCATGCTCCGAACCTGTGGTATGGGACACAGTATTACGTGCATTAGAAAGGATAATTAAAAGACTAATAAACCTAGGATTGACACTTGCATTCTTGATCATGATTTTGTTATTGACCTTAAACTCTAGACCTTTGATTTTATCATTAACTCTTATTATTGTCATTAATCTTTGATTTTTTCTAGCCCATTATTTCTTGATATACCATGTTTCCTTTGCTTCTTTGCTTCTGCTACTTGCTGTCCGTAACTTGCTCTAACGGACAATTTTTTCCACCTCTGGTTAATGAGTTTACAGGTACTAGAGGAAATTTGACCCAAGGACTTGGTGAGCAAACTTTATGAAGAATGGAGCTAAACCATTAGACTGGTATAGATATTTCATGTTATTTGTTTATTTTATTGCTTTTATCGTACTTTGTATTCCGGATTTGTATGACCCGAAGTTTACTTTTCTCCCAGATGTTAGATATTATTTTCTCCCAGATGTTAGATATTATTTGGTGAATTTATTTCATGATTATTTTAGAGTTTATTCATTATTTATGTGGTTATTATTTATTGCGTGGTTGTGATCTCTTGTATATTGTTGAGTTAATCTGTTACAGCTATAGATGATGTTCTTATCATTCACTGGGTTTTTGTTACGTGCTCGTATTCCCGTATTTTAGGAAGTGGAGTGTGACAATAAATCTTTTCTAGCACCATAGTCTTAATCTTAGTATGCTGTAATATTTCCACCCAAAACCTGACTTTCTCTGCTAGTCTCACCAATTCATCCTGGTTCTCTATTCCCCTTGACCCCATTAGGCGAAATAATCACAAGCTTTGGCTTATGTTGTTGTTGTTTTTGTTTTTTTTCTTTGAGTAACCAGTTGATTCGGGGCTTGTATGACACATCAAGAATCGAATATTTTTCGCGCTGGCCCACTTTTTGAAAATATTGACAAAACTGACCCATTTTCAAAAATATTTACCCAACTTACCCAGTTTTGGACACGTCAAGATAAAATGCTATTGGCAATAACGAAATATGTTACTTTCATGTCGTTGTTGCCAATAGCGGCACCTGTAAAAAAAACATCGTTGCCACTATTGGGAGTAACAGTATCAGTACATCTCGCATTCACTTAGCATCTCTATGACTTGAAGAAAAAATTACAAGAAAAAACATACTATCATATGCCGTTATTCCAAACAACAGAATTATTATAACTGATGCCACTATTGAAAATAGAGGCATCACTATAATTAAAAAAAATTCTTTTTGTCTTGTTGTTCTTCTTCTTTTCTTCTTCATTAACGGAGAGAGAAAGAGATGATGAATGAGATCATGATTGGAGAGAAAGAGATATATATATGATGATGACTCATGATCATGATTGGTGAGAGAGAGAGCTGATCCTGATTGGTGGGGGAGAAAGAAAGAGATATTGATGCCTTTCATGATCATGATTGGTGTGCGTGTGTGAGAGAGAGAAAGAGATGATCTTGATTGGTGAGAGAGAAAGTGAAAGATACTGATGCCCCCCCCCTCTCAATACATCAATGAAGAAGAAGAAGCAATAGAGAAAGGATATTTAAAAAGATTATACTGATGACGCTATTGCCAATAGCGGCATCAGTTATAATGATGCCGTTATTGGAAATAGCGGTATCAGTTATAAAAAAATTTCTCTTACAATTTGTTTCTCAAGTCAGAGAGCTCCTAAGTGAATGTGATATGTACTAATACCGTTATTTTCAATAGCGACAACAGAAGAAAAAAATCACAGATGCCGCTATTGACAACAACGACATGAAATTAACATGTCGTTATTGCTAATTGTATTTTATGCTGACGTGTCCAAAACTGAGTACGTTGGGTAAATATTTTTGAAAGTGGATCAGTTTGGTCAATATTTTCAAAGTGGGCTAGTACTGACAAAATTCTCAAAAACCTGCGTGAAATCTCTGGCAGTTTTGTTTTTTTTCGTTTCTCTTAAAATCAATCGACCACTCATCATGAATTTCAAGGCCTACCACAGCTTCTGGAAGCCATTCAATGAGTCTTCTTATCATTGTGAAATCAATAAGAGGGAAACCAGACAACTTGGTTAGAATGTTTTTATAATTGGTGATCCACCAGTCGTCATACTCATGTATCACAAATACAACCTTCCTATCAAATTTATGCGAAGTTATATATAAAGAGATAATACCATCACTGAACTGGATTTTTTCCCAAACTGCTCCACTTTTTGAAAGTTCTCCCCAAACTGCCCTACTTTCTTTTTAAATTTCAAAACCATCCCACTCGGTCTTTGAAAAACCGAGTTTAGTTAAAACTAATTTGGTTTTTCAAAGACCGAGTGTTAGTTTTGGATTTTTCAAATTCTAACACTTGGTCTTTAAAAAACCGAGTTATTTTTAACTAAACTCGGTCTTTCAAAGACCGAGTGTGTCATTTTTGAGAAATACTTTCAAAAGTGGACCAGTTTGGTAAATACTTTAAAAAAGTAGGTCATTTTGGTAACAAGTTCCACGATTGGTAAATACTTTCTCTGGCCCTATCAAGCCAGAGAAGGGAGGGGATATCCTTTTAGCTTTTCCATTGATTTAATACCAAATGGAGATAATAAATAAACACACAAGATTGCATTCCCACAAAATCTATCATAATCAAGATTTGTTAGTACTAATAAATCTAACTACACTACATAATGTCTAATATTCTAATTTAGATTTCACATTAGTCACTAATAATTAAGATTCTTGTATTTCATATTTTTCCTTCTATAATTCATTTCTTGCATATGAGAACACCTCCGTTCTCATTCATTATTGTTTATTTTGTTCATTTTTTTGCTATTTAGAATAAATATCTTTTACTTTTTAAGCTGAGTTATGCGATGGAGGAAACTGTGCAGCTTCTAGATAGTACGTATGTTGCATGCGTCTTTTCATTTCATATACAAACTTTAAGTAATAACATATTTTGAAGATATTGGGAAAATTTCCTATGCATATATATACTAGTATAATGTACTTGAGATGCACGTCTAAAAAGTAAAATTATCAAATTAAATGAATAAATATTGAAAAAGAAAAAAATAGTTTATATTTGAATGTTTTGATTTGGGCTACACGTGTGGTGTACATTTATATTTGTTGGATATAGTTTGGACATGTATTATACGTGTTTATATAGTTACAAAGTTAAGATTTGTTTGTTACAAACCCCAACTCTCCCATTAAAATAGTGTATATATATATATATATATATATATATATATATATATATATATATATATATGGATTTTGCTCCATTGAAAACGGGTTCGTTTTCAATGGGTTGGAAAACACCCATATAGGCCGTCCGATCGATCTTGATCTTGATCAGCGGATCAGATCAAGATCCGCTTAAGTCTCCCACTAACGCTGAGAAAAGTGGAGGGGTAATTTCGTCAATTCACGCCAAAAAAATTTGGGACTTAGCGTTTTTTTGGCGTTGAGTTTTTTTTGTCCAAAAAATTACTTAGGCCGTTGTTTGAGATAACGGCCTAGGTTGTTTTTTTTAACAAAAAAACATACCTTGGCCGTTGTTCTCAACAACGGCCTAGGTATGTACAAGTGTTTTTCCAAACACTTGTACACACTCAGGGCTTCATCTCCCTCACTTCGTCACAAACACAATCTCTCTTTCTCTCGAGCTCCCGAAACCCATGTCCAAACCCTAGTTCACTCTCCCAACCTCTTTAGCATCGATTTCTTTGCCTTCTCGATCTCCGCCCCTTGTGGAAAGCTCCCTATTTCTCTCGTCCTCTCCCGAATACAGCAAACCCTAACTTCACATCCAAATTCCCAAATCATCTAAACCCTAGCACAAATTGTCTTCCTTTGTCTACAACAACATGCATCGGCTTCTCACATCTTCGCCAACTCTCTATCACTCTCTCTTTGGACCAGGTATTTTCTTAATCCCAATCTACTATAATGAACTCTTTGAATTCATTGATTTTTTTTCCAATTTTGGAGTTAGTTTTTTTGGTATTATGCGTAGTAGTGCAGTCTATAATTTAGAGTTCATATAATTAGCTCCGATCATGTATGTTGTGTACATTTTGTTGACATTTTCGTAGATGTAGTGGTAGTTGTAGTGGTGGAATATAGGAGATAAAAAAAAACGAGATGAAAAAATTCAATTTGTACGAGTAGGTCGGACTCACCGCGTAAAAGGTAACGGAACTTGTAGAGGCGATTTTCGTCTCACGATTTGTGAGATACGTCCATTTATCATTTCAATTCAATACAACGGATATAAAGTGATACACGGCCGTATCTTTCAAACCGAGAGTCAAAACTCACCTCTGCAAGTTCCGGCGGCTCGTGTTTGGTGTGCCAGAGTTGACGCCCAAATTTAGAAAATAAGTTTATCATTTTTGTTGTTTTGACGCGTATATAAAAAAACCTTTAATCGGCCTCGGAACTTGTGGAATACGTTATGAGGTGAAAATAGCTTAAACGAAGTCCAAATAAAGCTCCACTTTGCGAGTAGGTTGGTCTCGCCACTCACAAGTCATACCAACCTGTACATGCGAGTTCCGACTCGCGGTTTGCGAGATACGTCTATGTATCGCTTTCCACTCAGTTTTCAAGAGTGTAAACGATACACGGTCGTATCTTTCAAACCGTGGGTCGGAACTTCCATGTACAAGTTGCGTTGGCTTGTGGGCTGGCAGCCCGACCCAACGGCCAAATTTTGAAATTTTTGCATCTCGTTTATGTTGTTTTGATGCGTATATGAAAAAACTTCAATCCACCTCGAAATTTTTTTAGTTCGGTCTCAATACAAAAATACTTAAACGAAGTCGAAAAAATAAGAAACGATGCACGTAGGTTGGGCTAACCATTCACAACGCAACGAAACTTGTATTTGCGAGTTCCAACCTACGGTTTGCAAGATACGTCAATGTATCACTTCCCGCTCTATTTTAAAGAGTGAAAGTGATACACGGGCGTATATTTCAAACCGTGGGTCGGAACTGACTTCTACAAGTTGCGTTGGCTTGTGTTTGGTGTGCCCTAGTTGACAGCGAAATTTAGAAATTTTTGCATCTCGTTTGTGTTCTTTTAGAAATTTTTTTCATCTTGTTGGTTTGTGTTTGCTAATTTTTGCCGAGTAATTAGTTTCATATATGCAAACTTTGTTACAGAGAAATGGCTAGAACGAGGGGAACCGGAAGGGGAAGGACATCCCAGGAAGCACGGGGGGAACATTCCACAGAGAATGTGAGAACTAATAATTTGTATTGTCCCTAATTTTTTATTTAGTGATATTGATTTGAGACTAATAATAATTATGTTTTTTTGGTTCGTGTAGGTTGGTGCATCCTCTTCGATGACAGGACGTCGTGGTACAGGACCAATAAATTCCGGCGAACTGACCTTGCAAGATCGCCACAGATCCACGGAAGTGTGAGGTGGGACGACGCGTAGGTGTAATTTCCGCACCCACGAGACCATGAAGGTGCATCCACGCACCCACGAGTACCTTGTAGCGGCCGGTTTCTATGGAATCAGTATGATGGGGAATGTTAAACTCAACCGAGCACTTCTCTCGGCACTCGTGGAGCGCTGGAGGCCAGAGTCGCACACGTTCTATCTACCGGTCGGAGAGATGACGGTGACCCTACAGGATATAGCGATGATATCCGGTCTTCCAATAGATGGGTTGGCCGTGACGGGTAATATTAACTTTGATAAAATAGAGATGTACAATGAACTGCTCGGTACAGAGTTCGATGAGGCGGCTACGGAAGATGGTGACATTTTTCAAGGACAATCAATCTGACTATCTTGGTTGAAGGGACGTTTTGATGTGACGCTGACCAACGAATCGCCCGACGACTATGTACAGTCCTACACCAGAGCCTACATTCTAACGGTGATCGGAGGGGTTCTATTGCCTAACTCATCAGGCGATACGGTGCACCTCATGTACCTACGATTGCTCACCGACCTAGGCTTAGCTGGCCGGTACAGCTGGGGTAGCTGCGCGTTGGCAACGCTATACAGGGCGTTGTGTCATGTAGCGCTTGAATCATCAGAAATGACCGGACCGATAGTTTTGTTACAGATTTAGTCCTGGGAGCGACTGCACTTGGGTCGTCCCCGCATTAGGAGACCCAAGGATGGTTGGATGGCCCAACCTGAAGATCCTGCTATGTTAGCACCATTAGGGGTATATTGGGCTGGTACAAGGAGTTACAAAGACAACCCCAATGGTGTAATAACGTACTGCAGAGACGAGCTCGACCAACAACGTGAAGAGTTCGTGATTTGGGCGCCGTATACACCTGAGCGTGTGGGAAAACTACCTCCAATATGTACCATCGGATCGCAGTTGTGGCTGACGACGGCTCCCCTCATCAACTTCGGTATAGTCGAGCATCCGTTACCGGAAAGAGTCCTTTGTCAGTTCAATCTTCAACAAGATAGTCCCCCAAGCTGTGCAAACCTATACGATCATGAGTTACATGCCGTTAGGGGTACCGGCCGCATGCCTACTCATGATTGGGCAGATTACCATTGTGTTCACGTTGCAGAATGGAACGAGCGACGGTTTTAACTTGTACTCGTCAATGTTCCAGAGTACGATGGAAGAGTGCAAGGAAAGTACATGACTTGGTTCCGACAATATACACGTTTGTACATCTATCCCGATATAGTACTACCTGCTGGTATTCAACGAGAAATTGAGAAGAGGGAGATTGAACCATTACCCGCATATTCCAGTTCACAACCCATGTTCCAACCAAAGGCCACAGCTATACGTACAATGGTAACTTCAATCTTCATATTTATTTTAATGTTCTTTATACGTGAAGTTCATGAATTCTTTCAATTATTTAATTTGTGTAATTATTTTTGTTGGTTTTTTCTGATTTAGATTGATAACACGATGGACATGGCAAAAGAATGTGCGGAGGTACTAAAAAATAATGTGGGCACGCCTATGAAGAGTTTCGCTCGGAGGATGCTCCTTTCATGCCGTAGCAATATGGATGCTTTGGGATGTGCCGAACATTTGGATCGAGCATTACACGGACCGAGGGGGGCCAACGTAAAAGTGTGAGGGGTAGGCCAGCTTCATTGATGGGGCAACGGGACCGTGAGATCAGAGAACGACAAGGTTCAACTTCACATCCATCCCACGAAGAAGCGCAGGATGAAGAGAGTGAGGAGAGGGTTGTCGGAGACGTACAACAAGAGGAGGGTGGATCTGAACAAATCCCCGACTCGCTAACCACGTTGCGGCGCCGAAACCCTGCTCGGAAGAGGCGAGCACCACAGCATTACACGCCCGGTGCTTAGCCAATGAATTTTGGAGGTTGTAATTTTTGTTTATTGATTTTGTGGTTTTTAACCTGTTGTAACTAATTATTGGAAAATGTGGTTTTTAAGTGTAAGTGTAGTTGATGTTGTTGTTATTAATTTCTGATAGTCAATTATGGTGGGTAATTTTGGTGGTTGTATATATGAATTTAGTTGGAGAATGTAGGTGATGGGAAAGTGTTTGGAATTTGGTGATATTTTCAAGTGTAGCAGCTTCAGCTGCTCTGTATAAATGTAGAATTTTTTTTTTAAACCTAAGCCATGGCCCTAAACAGCGGCCTAGGTTATTGAAAATTACACTTGCTCCAGTTTTTGGATATACCCAGTTTATAGATATACCCAAGGCCGTTGTTGGAGACAACGGCCTACGTTGTAGTAGGAAAATATACAAAATTTGTTGTGCTCTCTGACTTGTTGGCTTTAAAAATAGCCAACAAGTCAGAGAGCAGCTCCAGTTTATAGATATACCCTAGGCCGTTGTTGGAGACAACGGCCTGCCGTTGTTGGAGACAACGGCCTAAGTTGTAGGTGAAAAAAATAGAAAATTTGTTGTGCTCTCTGACTTGTTGGCTTTAAAAATAGCCAACAAGTCAGAGAGCAGCTCCAGTTTATAGATATACCCTAGGCCATTGTTGGAGACAACGGCCTAAGTTGTAGGTGAAAAAAAAAGAAAATTTGTCGTGCTCTCTGACTTGTTGGCTTTAACAAGAGCTAACAAGTCAGAGAGCAGCTCCACTTTATAGATATACTCAAGGCCGTTGTTGGAGACAACGGCCTAAGTTGTAGGTGAAAAAAATAGAAAATTTGTTGTGCTCTCTGACTTGTTGGCTTTAAAAATAGCCAACAAGTCAGAGAGCAACTCCACTTTATAGATATAGTCAAGGCCGTTGTTGGAGACAACGGCCTAAGTTGTAGGTGAAAAAAATAGAAAATTGTGTGCTGCTCTCTGACTTGTTGGCTTTAAAAAGAGCCAACAAGTCAGAGAGCAGCTCCACTTTATTATTTACACCCAAGGCCGTTGTTGGAGATAACGGCTTAGGTTATACGCCAAAAAGACAGTATTTGGAATGCTCTCGACTTGTTGGTATTTAAAAATAGCAACTGGTCAAAGAACCCCTCAATATAATGTTCATACCCAAGGTCGTTGTCTCCAACAACGGCCTTAGTTTGTAGGCCAAAAATTAATTGGTTGTTTGCATTTTCCAATTTTCTTTTCACCCTTAACGTACAATCTCTGTGGAACTTTATACAAAAGACAGAAGAGATCTTGGCTTGTATAACAATATTAAATTTTTTTTAAAATTTGACTACACCTAACTAACCACTACATAATCACGTTGTTTTAATATGTACATAACAACTCAGAAAATATTTTTTTTTTAAAAACTATTTGATTCGTTAGGGTTAGGGTTAGTGCTAAAGGGGGTTAAGGGTAGGGTTAGGGTTATTGTAAGGTTAGTGGTTTGGTTTGGCTTCATTGTAGGGGTTAGGGTAGGATTATTTATAGTTGGGAGTAGATAGGTAATAAGTTTCCAGTAGAGAGTTTATGGATATTTAAGTTCTATCATTAATGACATGTGTCTCTCCACTCTTTACGTGCATTGCCTTTTGAACTCTACAAAATAGACGTTCATATGAATATTTTTTTGTTTATATTTTTTATTCAATTCCATTTTTAGGCACGTAACTAAAGAATATATTATATTTTTTGGTTTTTTTTTGTTATATATTATTAATTTTTTGAGTAATAACATATAATGTAAAAAATCGTTTTACATTGTTACAATGAAGACGTTCCTTAAAACATTCACCATACATGCAACTGGAAAGAATTCCACGAGATTGGGAAAAATAGGTGTCATCACATGTAGTAGAACAAGTTCATTATGGAAAAAACCAATAAGGTAAAAACCCGCATGTAAAGGAAAACCACATGTAGCTCCCCACATGTGGACCATACTTGGAAAAAACCACATGTTCAATATCGGAAAAACCTAAATTTCATCACAATATATGGGAAAAAACCATATGTATATTCCCACATGTAGTGTAAGACCAAAGTTGAAAAATTCACAGGTACATCACCACACGTAGTTTTCCCATTTTTTTGCACTCTTCCGAAAACAATCTCCTAAAATTCAAAAACCCATCTCCGAATATCAAAAATATAACCAGGTAATTATGATGGATCAGAAGAAATCAAAAATTAAAAAGTGTCGGTTCGTTGTTTGAGCGGAGAGTAATCAGATCAAACTACTTGGCCAACAAGAACTGGATCTGACTTTTTTTGGGAAACCGTAACAGAATATGCCACAAGTATATTTGACCACATGTATAAACCAATGTGACGAGTATTCCAAAAAAGTTCATAGATTACTTTCAAACACTACATGTAAACTGTTGCTTCTGTGGAAATTTGGGATGTGGAATCTTGTCGTGAAGTAATTGCGTGCAGTTCTTCGAGTCACTTTGAAAGGTGGAAGTAATGGGCAAATAAACAAATATACCTATACGATATACAAGTGTGTGTAGATTCTTGATTTTGATGATCACAACACACTGCAACATGTGTCTATGCTATACAGCTAAAATTGCAGGTTGTACATACAAAAGACCATTTCAGCTGAACAAATGAACAAGCACAAAGGCTCCAGATAAAGACTGTTTTAGACAACACTCAAGACAAGATTCAAGACAAGACTCAAGACAAGACTCAAGACTCAAATCAAGACTCAAGACTCAAGACCTCAAGCTCAAATGTGTCAAATTGTTATGTCTTGTAAACATTGTATTTTTTCTTTTGTTGAGTCTTAGTATGATTGTAAAGCCTTGTCACACACACACACTCACTTTCTTATAATGTGTGTTTTTCAAAAAACATCAAAAAGAGTCAAAACAGTTTGAAGTAATTTAACTGTTGAGTACCAGTCGACCGATACCTCTGACAGTCGACTGGCAGTACAAAACTGTTTAAATTTATTCAAACTCTGACCAGTCGACTCATATGGCAACCCAGTCGACTGTTCGAGTGCTTTTGACCGTTTTCTATTTTCAAAATTGTTTTTCAATTCAAAAGCTTTAAGATCCGTTGGTTGACAGTTGGAATAACTGTCTCCCAACGTCCAGGAGATCTAACTCTATAAATAGAGTTCAGATCTCACTGAAAAGATCTTACAACATACTTTCTATATCCGAGCATTCTTTGAGAAATTCTAAGTGAAAAGTGAGAAAAAGCTTTCAAGTTTAAAATCTTTGGTTCTCTACACTCAGTCCAGTATAACAACGATTTCGTTCTGGACTGGGTATAGAAGTCGACCTTGTTTTTAGCCACGTTCTACAACACATAACACCAACAAGGCTATAGGTTGACTGTAAGATTTTTATTGTTTCTTTTTGCTCTCGGTTGGAGAGTTAGACTCTAGGGTGTAGAGTCGGTCGTTTCACTCTTGGTAGTAGAGTGGGTCCGCTTTCTCTGGTTGAGAGAAAGGTCTACGGGTTAGACAAGGTTGTTGTCTTAACGTCGTAGGATATTCTTGTAAAATTGTTTTTCAAGAATAGTGGAAATCTCAAGTGGGTTGCTTGGGGACTGGATCTAGGTCGGAAGGACCGAACCAGGATATATCTTGTGTACTCTGTGATTGGTTGTCTTGATCTTGCATTTACTTTTTGTTTACTTAAGTTCTGTAAAACTTGTCTGAACAGTCGACTCCTTGCCTATCAGTCGACTGGTCAGTCTCGTATAAGTGGTACTTTCACTGTGTCTTCAGTCGCCTGTCTCATCTATAAGTCGACTGCACAGAGTTGTTTATATTTGCTTTAATTTGGTCATATCAGTCGACTGGTTCACAACCAAGTCAACTGCACTGAAGAAAATTTCCGTAGTTTTTAATTAACACTATTCACCCCCCTCTAGTGTTTATTGTCTCGCCTACAGGATCCAACACTTGGTATCAGAGCAAGGTTACAGGCTATGGCAACTACTTCAAACACTAATCAGTACCATGAAGGCCAATCTACACAACGGCCACCGCTATTTGATGGAACGAACTACAATTATTGGAAGTGCAGAATGAGAATCTACCTCCAATCAATCAACTACGAAATATGGCACATGACGAAGACGGAATTCACTGCCCCTACCATTCCATATGCACAATGGAATGATGATCAAAAGAACCAAACTATGAACAATGCCAAAGCAATGAATGCATTATTTTGTGCACTCACAAAGGAAGAGTTCAACCGTGTATCAACTGCTACAACCGCACATCAAATCTGGCATACACTCGAGGTAACACATGAAGGGAAAAATAAAGTTAAGGAGTCTAAAATCTCTGTTCTTGTTCACAGGTTTGAGATGTTCCGAATGAAGGACAATGAGACTGTGTCCGAGATGATCACCAGATTTATTGATATCACAAACTCCTTTGTGGCACTTGGAAAGACTTACACTCAAGCAGAGATGGTTAGAAAAGTCCTACGTGCACTCACTCCAGAATGGGAAAAGAAGACCACGACAATAGAAGAAGCAAATGATTTGTCACAACTTTCGCTCGAGAATCTTGTGGGAAATCTCATGGCATACGAGGTTCAACTTGAAGATCGAAAGAAGGATGCAGAATCACATCAAGCAAAGAAGAAATCATTGGCTTTTAAAGCCATGACAGACTCAGAAGATGAGGAAGAAGATGAAGAGGAGATAGCAATGTTCACTCGAAGATTCAAAAAATTCTTAAAGAAGGGTAAGTTTAATTCTAAAAATAGAGATTCTAATGACCCTCCTACTTCTTTCAGGTGCAATAAAACAGATCACATGAAGAAGGATTGTCCCTTACAAAATGCAAAGAACAAGGGAAAACCATCCAACTTCAAGAAGGACAAATATTCAAAGAATAAATTTGCCAAGAACAAGAAGGCCTATCAAGCTACATGGGATGATAGTGATTCCTTTTCCGAAGAAGAAACAGATGAAAACAATGAAGTGGCAAATATGTGCTTTATGGCCACACAAGATCATGTAAGTAATGACTTCGACTCAGAAGATCTTCTTGATGCCTTTAATGAAATATTTCAAGAGTTAAAAAAGGAAAAGATTAGAGTTAAGAATCTAGAGAAAGTGAATCAAACACTTACTCAAGAAAATCTTAACCTTGATAAGGAAGTAAAATCTTTAAATTCTCGTATTGCAAATTTAGATACTGATCTTGAATCTCTCAAAAAGAATTACGAAGAGATATCAAAGAACGTATCTAAGTTTAACAAAGGCAAAGAGAATTTAAATGATGTGCTTCATCATCAAGTAAAATCTAGTCAAAAATACGGTCTTGGTTTTAAAAATTCTCCTGTAAAAGAATCTTCTGCTAAAAACACTAGTAGAAATAAATCAACATCTATTTCTAGTGTTACACACAAGTTATATGAATTCTTTGAAAAGCCTAAGGCTTTAAATGTTAGTGATAAAAGCAAGTCTAATATTCGGTTAAGTCGACTGAGCCAATCTACCAGTCGTCTGTCCAGAGGAATTGAATCTTATTCAACGAGATCAAAACCTCATATAAGTTGACCTAGTGTATCATCCAGTCGACAGACTCATACTAGCAGTCGACTGACGAACACTATTAAGTCGACTGGACAGAACAAGTTTATATGGGTTCCAGTCAGCTTAAATCAAAATGATAGAATTGTGTATATTAATTCATATGTTTTAAATGTGTGTAATTCTATTAACTATATTCCTGCTTATGGAGGAAAATCGAACTCTTCATGGGTTTGGTTTCCCCCAAACTAATATGTTTTGGACCCAATAAAAGGGTACCATATTTACCTTAAATTTTTTATAGGTACCCAAGAAAGATCGCTGGATACTCGACAGCGAATGTTCAAAACATATGACAGGACATGCCAACCTTCTATCCACCATCCAAAGCATAGATGGAGGAACTGTTACCTTTGGTGATAACAACAAAGGCAAAGTCATAGGAATCGGCATGGTCGGTAAAAATTCTAATCCAACTATAGAAAATGTGTTATTAGTTAGTGGTTTAAAGCATAATCTTTTAAGCATTAGTCAATTATGTGATAAAGGGTATAAAATAGTATTTGAAAAAGATGCATGTTTGATTTATGACTCTACTATGCAAAATATTATTTTTCAAGGTTTTCGTAAAAATAATATTTATGAATTGTGTTTGAATACAATTGAATTTTCAAATGATTTTTGTTTAATAGCTTCTAAAAATGAATCTTGGCTATGGCATAGAAGATTTGGACATGTGAACATGAAGAATCTCTCAAAATTATCTAAATATAACCTAGTTAAAGGACTGCCAAAACTATCCTTTAAAAAGGATAAGTTATGTGATGCATGTCAACTAGGAAAACAAATCAAATCCACTTTTAAAGCAAAAGAAGTAATTTCTACTAGTAGGCCGCTCGAATTAATTCATATGGATTTATTTGGCCCTACTAGAGTTGCTTCTTTAAATAAAAGTAGATATGAATTTGTTTTAGTAGATGATTTTTCAAGATTCACTTGGACATTCTTTTTAAAACATAAAAATGATGCTTTTGATGAATTTGCACATTTTTGTAAACGTATTCAAAATCAAAGATCTCTAACCATAGTCACTATTAGAAGTGATCATGGTGGAGAATTTGAAAATGAAACATTTACAGAATATTGCAACAAGAATGGTATAACACATTCATTTGCATTTCCTAGAGCTTCACCACAAAATGGAGTGGTTGAACGGAAGAATAGGACTTTGCAAGAATACGCACGTACTATGCTTGTTGAAAGCAATTTACCAAAGCATTTTTGGGCTGAAGCTGTTGCTACAACTTGTTATGTTTTAAATAGGATTCTTATAAGACCTAAGCTATAGAAGACTTGTTATGAGTTGTTTTATAACAAAATTCCTAAAGTTTCTTACTTTAAGACATTTGGTTGTAAGTGTTTTATTCTGAACACAAAAGATAATTTAGACAAATTTGATCCTAGATCTAATGAGGGTATCTTTTTAGGATACTCAAATAGGAGTAAAGCATATAGAATTTTCAATAAGTCTACAATGGCTATTGAAGAATCAATGCATGTTACATTCGATGAATCTCTGCCTTCATCAACCTTAAATAAAGATGATGAAACTGATTCATCACCTTTAGATAATGTGATTAAATCTTTAGAACAAACTAATCTGACTGATAAGTCGACCGATAAGGACTACCAGTCGATTGAAGTGAAGCAGTCGACTGAAGAACCTGTCAAGTCGACTGATCCTATTGTGATATCTTCAACTTTACCAAAGTCATTTGTTGAAGTTAAAGATCATCCTCATGACTTAATAATTGGTGACATCTCCTATGGTATTCAGACACGTTCACATGTTAATATGATTTCTCATACAGCATTCTTGTCGAATTTTGAACCGAAAAATATACAAGAAGCTTCTGAGAATGAATTTTGGATGAATGCCATGCAAGATGAACTAAACCAATTTATAAGAAATGATGTATGGGATTTAGTTCCACGACCTCCTGATCAGACTACTATTGGTACCAAATGGGTATTCAAAAATAAGTTAGATGAATCAGGACAAGTTGTAAGGAACAAAGCTAGATTAGTTGCTCAAGGGTATAATCAAGAAGAAGGTATAGATTTTGATGAAACATATGCTCCTGTTGCTAGTCTAGAATCTATTCGTATTTTATTATCTTTTGCTTGTTTCATGAATTTTATACTTTATCAAATGGATGTTAAAAGTGCTTTTCTTAATGGGTTTATTAAGGAAAATGTTTATGTTAAACAACCACCAGGTTTTGAACATGAACAATTTCCAGATCATGTTTATAAATTGAAAAAGGCTTTATACGGTCTTAAACATAGACCTCGTGCTTGGTATGACTGTCTGAAAACTTTTCTTTTAGAAACAGGATTTGAAATAGGTAAAGTAGACACTACATTGTTTATTAAGAGAGTTAAGAATGATATCTTAATCATACAAATATATGTTGATGATATAATTTTTGGTTCTACTAATAATAATTTATGTCAAGAGTTTGCTAATACCATGAAAAACGAGTTTGAGATGAGTCACATGGGTGAACTCAATTATTTCCTTGGACTTCAAATTAAACAGTGCTCAAATGGCATATTCATCAATCAAGGAAAATATGCAAAGGAATTACTCAAACTTTTTAACATGGATAGTACTAGTAGTAAATCCACACCTATGGCTACTACTACTACCCTTGACAAAGATATATTAGGTAAGAGTGTTGATCAAAAACTCTTTCGAGGTATGATTGGTTCACTCTTATATATTACCGCAAGTAGACCAGATATTATGTTCAGCGTATGTTTATGTGCTAAATATCAATCTAGTCCTAAAGAATCTCATTTAAAAGCAGTGAAACAAATTTTAAGATATATTAAAGGCACATCTGAATATGGTTTATTTTATCCACGCACTGATAATTTTCAACTTTTGTCATATAGCGATGCTGATTTTGCTGGAAGTAAAACTGATCGCAAGAGTACTAGTGGGACATGTCACTTTTTGGGACATTCACTAGTTTCTTGGTGCAGTAAAAAGCAAAATTCCGTATCCCTATCAACTACAGAAGCTGAGTATATCGCTGCAAGTTTGGCATGTGCACAAATCTTATGGATGAAACAAACTTTATTAGATTATGGTATTTCATTTGAAAAACCTTCAATTATGTGTGATAATACCAGTGCAATTAATTTATCTAAAAATCCGATTCAACATTCACGTACGAAACACATTGATATTCGACATCATTTTCTATGTGATCATGTTTTAAAAGGAGATATATCTTTAGACTTTATCTCTACTGATAAACAAGTAGCAGACATATTTACCAAACCCCTTAAAGAAGATACTTTTATTAACTTAAGAAGAGAACTAGGAATATGTGATTTTCTTGACATTTGTTGAAAATTTCATTTGTTAAGTCGACTGTGTTTTTGAGTAAGTCGACTGTATTGTATTTTAAAAATATATACCTATTTTTTCTCTAACCAGTCGCCTGGTCCTTATAACAGTCGACTGATCAGCAGATATAAAAATTTAGTCTCTTCTCGACTAAGTCGACTGATATACCCTACCAGTCGACTGTCGCAAGTTCAAATGTCTTCAGCGACGATTCATCGCAGCTTTTTGAGATAAAAATCTCATCTCTTTTCACCCATGACTACCTATATTAGCCGTTGATCTATATTCTTTCAATCTTAGCCTTCCATCTTTGGTTAAAAACCCCTTTTCACAGCCCCCTTCTTCACTTTTACCGATCTCAGTTTTCCCCCAAATCTCCAAACCCTAATCTGAGAAGAAGGTGTAGTCGACTCATCCGGCTGCTGTTGCTCAAATCAGTGCTGCTCTCTCTCTTTTTCTTTGGTAAAATCCCTCCTACTCTTTTTGTTATGGCTCCTAAACGATCTAAGAGATCTCATGAGGCTAGCTCCTCTCAAGATTACTCACAATACTTGTTGAGTCCGGATCTTTTAGAACGTTGGTTCTTAATGTGTAGTATCACTATATTTCCGGGTCGTTTTGTTAACTTTGGTGATTTGGATAGGTTTAATCTAGTACCCCTATTCCAAAATTGTAGCCTTTATGAATATCTTTCTCTTGTTAATCAACCCGACTATTACCCACAACTAATCTATCTCTTTTATACAAACATGAGAGTTGTCCAATTGAGAGATGGAAATGTTGTCATTCGTTCTTCTGTCAAAAATACCAAGATAACTCTCACACCCGAGAGAATTAATCAAGTAATGGGTATTGATGACGAGGGACTTGATTTAGAAGACATAATCCTTGATGATTTTTCTATCATATCTAAAATGTTTCTACCCAATCAAGGACCCCCAATGACTAGCAAAAATGTTACACCAGTTGCAAAACTAGTTGCACGAATATTAGCTTATAACATTCTTCCCAAAAGAGAAAGTTATGATCAATATTCAATGGAATTGCAACAAGCAGTTTATGGAATCTTTGGTAAGATTAACATAAATTGGGGTCGTGTCATTTTCTCTAAACTCCAACAGCATCATGTTCATTTTCTACCCTTTGGAGGTCTCCTAACCAGGGTCTTTACAGCTTATGATATTGATCTCGATTCCGAGACCAATGTTGTTAAGCAGTATGAATGCTTTGATCGTGCTAGTTTAGCTGTATGAAGCTTCTTGATCCTGCTCCTAGTACAACTTCTAGGTCTCCTCCACCTTCTCAAGTTCCTTTGGCTTCTACTACTAGACCTTCTAGACCTTCTGCCTCTTCTAGTTCATCCCTTCCTCGTGCTAACTATGAAGATCCAGCATCTCTTTATGAATGTGTCAATTACCTTATGAAACATTCAGAGACTGTTGATTCTTAAATTCACACCCTTGATTCCAAAATTGATCATCTAACCGATCTTTTCACTTCCCAATTTCCTCCTCCTTCTCATGCTGCCGATGAAGACTCAGACGAGGACAATTGAAGACTTTATTTTTTTTTTTTACTATTTATGTACTTTTCTATTTTCCTTGTATTTATGAACTTATTTATGTATGAGACATTTCTTAGTTTATTTCTGTGTTCTTTAATGCAAAAGACTGTTTATTTTGTGCTTTTGTTGATGACAAAGGGGGAGAGATATCCTCTTATTTATTCAAATGTGTATATATGTGTTTACTGTGTTTGATTATATTTCTGTGTATTGAATTGTTCCTCTGGTAAGTCGACTGGCTCCAAGCCTATCAGTCGACTGATAATTACTGTGTTTATGTTTTTATCTGTTCAGCCGACTGCCTCTATGTTTAAGTTGACTGATAACATCTATTTTATGTATGCATATTGTGTTTTTAATAGGGGGAGCTTTTAAAACCTATGCTTGTATTTTTCTATATAAATTGTTATCAGCTATTGTGTTGTCATCATCAAAAAGGGGGAGAATGTTGATTCTTGATTTTGATGATCACAACACACTGCAACATGTGTCTATGCTATACAGCTAAAATTACAGGTTGTACATACAAAAGACCATTTCAGCTGAACAAATGAACAAGCACAAAGGCTCCAGATAAAGACTGTTTTAGACAACACTCAAGACAAGATTCAAGACAAGACTCAAGACAAGACTCAAGACTCAAATCAAGACTCAAGACTCAAGACCTCAAGCTCAAATGTGTCAAATTGTTATGTCTTGTAAACATTGTATTTTTTCTTTTGTTGAGTCTTAGTATGATTGTAAAGCCTTGTCACACACACACACACTCACTTTCTTATAATGTGTGTTTTTCAAAAAACATCAAAAAGAGTCAAAACAGTTTGAAGTAATTTAACTGTTGAGTACCAGTCGACCGATACCTCTGACAGTCGACTGGCAGTACAAAACTGTTTAAATTTATTCAAACTCTGACCAGTCGACTCATATGGCAACCCAGTCGACTGTTCGAGTGCTTTTGACCGTTTTCTGTTTTCAAAATTTTTTTTCAATTCAAAAGCTTTAAGATCCGTTGGTTGACAGTTGGAATAACTGTCTCCCAACGTCCAGGAGATCTAACTCTATAAATAGAGTTCAGATCTCACTGAAAAGATCTTACAACATACTTTCTATATCCGAGCATTCTTTGAGAAATTCTAAGTGAAAAGTGAGAAAAAGCTTTCAAGTTTAAAATCTTTGGTTCTCTACACTCAGTCCAGTATAACAACGATTTCGTTCTGGACTGGGTATAGAAGTCGACCTTGTTTTTAGCCACGTTCTACAACACATAACACCAACAAGGCTATAGGTTGACTGTAAGATTTTTATTGTTTCTTTTTGCTCTCGGTTGGAGAGTTAGACTCTAGGGTGTAGAGTCGGTCGTTTCACTCTTGGTAGTAGAGTGGGTCCGCTTTCTCTGGTTGAGAGAAAGGTCTACGGGTTAGACAAGGTTGTTGTCTTAACGTCGTAGGATATTCTTGTAAAATTGTTTTTCAAGAATAGTGGAAATCTCAAGTGGGTTGCTTGGGGACTGGATCTAGGTCGGAAGGACCGAACCAGGATATATCTTGTGTACTCTGTGATTGGTTGTCTTGATCTTGCATTTACTTTTTGTTTACTTAAGTTCTGTAAAACTTGTCTGAACAGTCGACTCCTTGCCTATCAGTCGACTGGTCAGTCTCGTATAAGTGGTACTTTCACTGTGTCTTCAGTCGCCTGTCTCATCTATAAGTCGACTGCACAGAGTTGTTTATATTTGCTTTAATTTGGTCATATCAGTCGACTGGTTCACAACCAAGTCGACTGCACCGAAGAAAATTTCCGTAGTTTTTAATTAACACTATTCACCCCCCCTCTAATGTTTGTTGTCTCTAAAACCCAACTACATTACAAAATACATTACAAACGAGTTTTCTCTAGAACCCAACTACACTACAAGCGGAATTTATGACTTGTATCATACAAAGGAATTGAGTACAAGTTACTTGCCTTAACCGATGACGAAATGGACACCAAGAATAACGGAAATGAATCCCAGAAACGAACAATCACACGAAAAAAACCCACAAACTGAGCAATACACATGCAACTCCGTGCACAAGCAAAACCAAAAGATAGAGAGAGAGATGGCCGGGAGGGGAGACAGCGGTGCTGGCGCTGGTTGCGCTGGCATCGGCTGCTGCTGCTCTGGCCATTCGACCACGGGGAGAGTGGGAGAGATGGATGGATATGGAAAGAGATGGTGGGGAGGTGCTCTCGTTGATGGGTTCAAGGGGATCGGGTTGGGCAGTCGGAGGGGATCGGGAGTGGAGTGCAGCCGAGATAGGGTGTTCGGCCAGGGTTAGGTGACGGCGCAGCAAGAGAAGGAAGGGGGTCAGGTTTTGGGGTTTGAACAGGGTTAGGGTTAGGGTTTCGGTAGGAGCGAGGGGTGAGGGTCTATATAGGGTGTGAGCTAGGGTTAGGGATATAGGGTTGTGGGTTAATGGGTATTGGGTACAATAGGAGTTTGAATAGGAGTAGGTCTAATTAGGAGTTGTATAGGATTTAAAAATAGGATCTGCAGGCTAATTTGGCTTTGGTAGTTAATTAGGGATCTAAGGAAATATGAATAGCAATAGGATTAGCAACCAAAATACTACGAGCACCCAAGAACAAAATAAGATAACAAGAACCAAATAAAGAGCGAAAACAATAATAACAACCAAGAACAAATCAAGGGACAAAAAAATCAATCACAAGAAGATCAAAAATGAGCAAAATGAGTATATATTGAAAACAACTCCAATATCTGGTCCAAAATACAAGAAGAGTATAAATATTCAAGAAAGAAGAAAAATACACCAAGAATATGAAAAAACGAAAAAACAGGGGTTACAATCTTACTCTAATACTAACCCTACCCGTTTAAAACCCTTTATCCTACCTGAAACCCACTCTTTTTAAAACCCTACCAGAATCTATTTTCCAAAAATAAAAAAAATGAATCCAAGACAATTGATGCAGCGGCTCGGATCAGGAAACACTTGCAAACAGCTCAAGACAAGCAAGCAGATGAAGTGGGCAGGTTTTCATCGAAGGCCTTTAGAGTTTTTGGTAGGTGATAATATATTCCTCAAGGTAGCACCATGGAGAGGTGTTATCCGTTTTGGAGGGGGGCAAGCTAAGTTACTTATTCATCGGTCCATTCGATATTGCGGAACATGTGAGTAAGGTAACTTAAAGACTCACACTACCACCAGCTCTATCTGGATTTCATGATGTGTTCCATGTCTCCCAGCTCAGGATGTACATCAGAGATGACAGTCATGTGATCGACTAATCAAAGTTGTCTGTAAGGCCAGACTTATCATGCGAGGTCCAACCAATCCTTTCTTGGACAGGCATGAGAAGGTACTGAAGAATAAAGTCATCAAGCTTGTTTGAGTCTCTTCAAATCCCACTCGCCCGGTGAGTCAACTTGGGAACTTGAGGAAGAAATCCAGAAGAAGTTCCTTCATCTCTTCAAATATTCTTTTCTCGGGGTTATCCTATGATCCACTTGAGTGAATTTCGATGATGAAATTCTTCTTGTAAGGTGGGTAGGATTGTAACCCCTGTTTTCGATTATACAGAAATTTATTTGTAATTCTTTTCTCTTCTCAAATTCTTGTATTACGATTTATTTAACAATAAATCTTGCTGTTCTCTTCAACCTAATTGTATTCTTCTAATTCATTCCATCATATTTTGTAGTTTTTGGAATCTAATTACTACTACTATTATTTTACTATACGATTGTTTTAATTTAGCATAAGACCAAATTTTTTGAACCCAAGCCCAAACCAATCCTATTATTATTATTTAATTATTCTAAGCCCATAGTTTTAGCCTGACCCAAGCCTAATTTTTTTTCCAACTGCCTAGTAACCATCCTTTAATTTATTACCTAACCACTACCCTCATTACCTCCTAATTATTAGACGCACTAAATCCAAACTCTCCCTTTGTAATCTCTCCATTAATCTAACCTAATCATCCCCTCATCTAAAGCCACCTGGACCCTTCATCTCCTTCCTCTGCTTCCCATCCCATCAACTCTGGAACCCCGCACTCCACCTCATCCCGATCACCACCTTGCACCTCCTCCACCACCATTATCGTTGCCTCAAAGCCACCTCCTTCCATCGACACCACCACCCGAAGCTCCCAAAGACCCATTGTGGCTCCTTCCGAGCCGCCATCACTGATCTCCCTCCCGTCTTCATCTCCACCGAAACACCTCGCCACTACCTCCCCTCGTAGCCTTGCTGCACAACCACCGCTCACTGCTCCTGATCTCCACCCCTTTATTGTTCACCTACGACTCCTCTGCAGCTAGTGCCCACCTACGGAGACCCTGAACTCGACATCCATTGCTACATCCTGATCATCTCCCTCAACCATCCCCCGGTGCCACCTGCACCCTCTCCCTCACTCGAAGCACCGATTGCACCGACGCCATCCTTACCACAGCCACACCCGCTCGCCAACTCGCTGCTGCCTACTGTCGCTGTCGCATCCCGAAGACCGATGGTGCCACCTTGCTGCCTTGCTGTGTGTGGTTGTCACATCGCTATTTTGACCCGCTGCCCCCGCTTTTTCTCCCTTGTTGTGATCGACTCATAAGGAAAGTTCCTCTTGAACCAACTATTTTTTCTAGTTCAAGAATTATTTTGATCTCCACAAGTAGTCTGTATTTCGTTATCGTATCTTAATTTGCTTGATACCTCTCAAAGAAGCTATAATGGATTCATTGGCAAAACAAAGTAGTAGTTTTCTTTCCGTGCCATATCCTTGACTCAAATTCTAAGACATGTTATCCATCGACATGTGCATACACCACACGAACATAAACTAGAAACACATTATGTAAAAGAAATAATGATTTGACTTCTACAAATAATGATTTGAATGCATTTCAGTTGTGTACGATGTTATAATTAGCTTCGTGGATTTAATGCTATAGTGATAATAATTTTGTCATGTTAATAGTAGGGGTAAATCCTAATCATTGATTATAAATTCTACTTCATTTCTTGTTATGTGTGTAAGTAGATTGAATATCATGATTGTTGCATAGGAGCTATTTTCCTGCTGTTTATCCCATGTTGTAGTTAGTTAATGATCCAGTTACTCTTAGAATTAATTTAACCTTTATAAATAAAAACCATATGCCTTTGAATCTATTTTCTAGAACATTCGACGGATCTAAATTCTGATTTATAGAATGCAAGTTGTCATATTTTAATACTGCTAAGTTTTTAATTCCAGATTTCTATCTAGAGGCTTATTGACACGATTTAATATTTAAAATAGCGTATTATCAGTAAAATTAATACTTGAGATTAAGTTTGTTACTAGACACGATTAGAAATCACTTTGAAATTTTTATAAGATTAATTGATGAATCCCGCTATATATATGAGAACTTGATCCTAGGTTGCTGCCAGATCACTAGTTCAGTAAAGAACTAAACTTTTGACCTAGCTGTAGATTATATTATTTAGAACTTATTAAATGATAGTTTTAGCCTTCTGTGTCTGGAATCCAGAATATCTTACGGCTTTACAATCTGACTTATGGATTGCAAGATATTCAGATTCTCGTGGTGTAATGTCTGAATTCCAGATTACAGTCTGAAAATACATTACCGTGTTTAATTGGAACAGTAGATTAAATTAAGAACTTAGACCTGAGATTAATCGTATTGTTGTTGAACACTGTTAAGAACTAAATTATGGTTTTTATAAGATTTTTAAATGAATTTACAATCAACTTTCATACATACGAATTTGACCCTGACATGCTGCCTAAACATGAAACCAGTAGAGAGTGAAACTATACACATAGCTACTATGATTATAATATATCGTGTGAATATGCATTAGAACCGGAAGGAAGTCTAGTTTCTAAAGCCCCTGACAAAACCCGATTTACTTTTCTGTAGCAACGGGAAAGTCAGTTTTGGTACAACAACGTCTTGTTGTCCAGAATGTGTGTTTTTGTGTTATTAAGTAAACCATATTTGATTTTGTATCTAGTGAATAGAATTAATTATACCATGCATTGCATAAACTTGACACCTTTTTGACATCGCCTCGATACTTATGTACCCATTGCATGTCCACATTTGAGTATAATAAAATAATAACAAGCTGGGATAATACGGGTCGACTTAGTAGTGAACAACATCAGAAACTGTACTCGGAGAATAGTCCCTTATTGATCAATTAATTATGGTTATGGATTATTGATTATGGATTATTGATTATTGATTATTGTTGCTGAGTACACGATCTGTAGAGTTCACCACTATAGTCTAAATGATCATCGTTTGAATGCGCCGAACCTGTGGTATGTGATGCAGATTTACGTGCATTAGATAGGATAATAAAAGACTAATAAACTTAGGATTGACACATACATTCTTTTCATGGTTATAGTTGTCAACTTAATTATGGATTGTTGTCTCAATCATTTCATCACTGATTATAGTCTTTTGATCGTATTATCAACCCTTGTTATTGACCTTTGATTTTGTTCTAGTTTATGAATCCTTGATATACCATGTTCCCTTGTTCTTTGATTTTACTGCTTACTATCTGTAACTTGCTCTAACAGACATCCCCCGATGAGCATGCAGGTATACGAGGAGATTTGACTGAAGGACTTGGCGAGCACATCTTCTAGAGAATGGAGCAGAACCATTAGCCTACAATAATTATTTCGTTCATGTTATTTCCTTTCCAGCATTGTTATTATTGTTGTACTTTGTATTTCTGGGCTTTGGTGACCCGAACTAGTTTATTATCTCCCAGATGCTGGATATTATTTTATGGATTTATTTCAAGGATTATTAAAGTTTATTCATTGTTTATATGATTATTTATTCATGTGTGGTTGTGATCATATTTCATATTGTTGAGTTAATCTATTCCAGCTTATGGATGATGTGCACATCATTCACTGGGCCTCGGTTACGTGCTCGTATTCCCGTATTTTGGGAAGCTTTGGCCAGGTTTGTCGTATAATTCCTCTCAGCATTGCACTCTGATTCCGCGTCAATCGTGGAATTCTCTGCAACAAGTCTCCTGCCCCGTGTCATGCCCCTCGGCTTTGCACCAAGACTCCAATCAATTTTTTAATTTTCTGCAACAATGCTCCCACCTTGTTCCTTGCTTCTTGGCATTGCACTCCGACTCTGAGTTGATTGCGAAATTCTCTGCAATCATGCTCACGTTCCGTGCCTTACTTCTCGACATGGCATCCCGACTCTGAACCCATCGCGGATTTCTCCCCAATCATGCTCACATCACGTGCTCTCCCTTCGGCATGACACTCCGACTCCGATCCCATCGCAAATTTCTCTGAACAAATCTCACGTCTCGTGCCTTGCTCCTTGACATGGCATCCCGACTCCGAGCCCATCCCAGATTTCTCAGCAGCAAGGCTCACATCTCCTGCCTTGCTCCTTAGCATGGCATCTGAACACCAAGCCCCTTGCGAATTTCTCCGCAATCATGCTTACTTCACGTGCCTTCCTCCTCGGCATGGCATCCCGACTCCGAGCTCATCGCAGATTTCTTTGCAATCATGCTCATGTAACGTGCCTTCCTCCTCAGCATAGCATCCCGACTCCGAGCTCATCACGGATTTCTCTGCAATCAGACTCACGCCTCGTGCCCTGCCCCTCGACATTGCACTCCGACTTCGAGTCAATTGCTTAATTCTCCACAACATGGCTCATGCCTTGTGCCTTGCTTTCGACATTGCACTCTTACTATGAATCGACCATGGGTTTCTTTGCAACCAGGATCACCTAGTGCCTTGTCCCTCGGCATGACACTCCGACTCTGAGTCGATCGTGGACTCCTTGCCAAGTCACATCATACTCACAAAAAGGTGAATGAATCTGTCCCATGAGATAAGTCAATTCATTCAATAAACAGACGATCAAAACAAGGATGTTTTTTATTGAATGAAAGATAATTACAAGATGAGTAGTGGCCAATTTGCAGTTTGTAAATTAAACACAAAACGAGCAGGAAAGCTATGCATAAACGCTTCTATAAGTAGCCTCATATCTCAGAGCGCCAGTTCTCCCCGACCAACAACGTGCAAAAGAAGCATCATAGGTGAGCATCGGTGACATAAAGGCCGGCTAATTTAAGCACGAAGATTACCAGCCTGCCTAAACAGACCGATAATCTCTACAAGAAAATGGCCCACTTGGCCTCGTCCCTCGGGACCCGGGATGAACATGATGAAGTTCAACTTGGACACCCCATCGCAGAGACAGTTCACGGGCCTTCTGCAGGCCCACCATCTCAACTCAACCTGTCAAGGGAGAATTGACCAGTCATTTATGGCCAGTAATCAAATCCCTAGAATCATTCTAATCTATATAATCTAATTAGGAAGTTAGGGAATCTTTCCCTAACAAATTCCCACTAGCCTATAGATATAGGTCTACCTCCATAATTACCAGGTAATCAACTCTTTAGCAATTAATCCCATTTTAAACCCTTGATTGCTGACTTGATCATCGAAGGGCTTATCACCGAGAATACTCCCGGTGTTTCAAGATTTTTTGCAGGTGTTCGGTGGCCAGCATCCACTAGATCCACATACCCCAAGCACATATTAACATCTCATTAGGACTCATCATCTGTTGCTCTCATACTAGAAAACAACAGCATCATACCCTTTATTACCTGGTGTTGCCGCTAAATCTGGTGTGGGGGCAAACAGATAGTATTTGTGGATTCTTGGAAAACTTGAATAGCAAACCTGTTACCTGTTCCGCCGGAGTTTGACCGTTGGCTCCCGCCGTTCACCTGCAAAAATTGCAAGACACCGGGATTGTTCCCAGCGATGCACCCTCCGACGCTCAAGTCAGTTATCAGGAATGATTATGAAAGAGCGTAAAACTGGCGAAAGATTGATCACCTCTCAATGGAGATGGATGGGGGGTATTTATAGGCGCCGCTGGGATCAGATTAGGAATGTAATCCCTGTGGTTAGATAAGGAATGTAATTCCTAATCCCCAGTGAAAGGATAGATATGAATCAGGGCCGTTGATTAGGATTAACCAGAAACCCTAACTCTATCCTTTCTGGACCGGGTTTGTTGCAGGTTGAAACCCGCACCCAGTTGAGGTGGATCCGTTCGCGAGTTAGTAGGTTTCCAAGAAGGAGAACCAGTACCCGCTTCGGACCCGTTGGTAAGTGAAATTACCGTTTTTCCCCTGCACTTCGAGATTCGCGCTTGATTTGGATGGTTCCGATTAAACCCCATTTTTAGCCATATCACGAGCCCCCTACTCCCGAAGACTGAGCTTGGTCAGCCTTTGAGGAGTAGTTTTACTGTTTTCATGGTTGGTGGAGTTGTATCGGAGTCCAAATGGGAGGTCCTGAATCTTGAAGGAGGTAGTGCGGTGATTTTTCAAGTCGGTGGGACTCTAAGTTGTTCCTGAGCTTCTCTGGATATTTGGTGATTTTTATCTATTTTTTCGGATTATTTATTTAATTTTGCGATGTGTTAACTAGTCGTTCGGGGGTCTTAACAACACATTCTAGGTAATAATTGTTCGTTCAGGGGCTCAAAAACGTTCCCCCGAATTTGTAATTATTTTCTAGAATTTTTAGTTAATTTTCCCGAATTTTTAGTAATTTTTTGCAATTTTTAATTAAATAAAATGATTTAAATAAATAAAAACTAATTTTTAATACTGATTTATGGTGTGGCGCGATCTGGGCCCTTGATCAGCGCCGAGCGCGATTTTCTAGGTGATCAGACGATCTGTGCTCCTCAGCAGATAGTTTCTTCGTATACGAGGGTCGGTTCCTCGTCCCTTCGGCTCGGCGGGTCGGCACATGGCTCGGAATCAGCCGAACTACGTGGCGTGATCCTGGACGTCCATCTCAGCGCGTATCCCCAAAAAATGCTATCCTGTCGTTTAGTGAACGTGGCAAGATCTGAGCCATCCATCATGACGAGCGCGTTTTTGACAAGATCCAACGGCTGAGGACGGTCAGCGAATTTTTTCTCCATATACGATGGTCGGTACCTCGTCCCCTCGGCTCGGCAGATCGGCACGTAGCTCGGAATCAGCCGAACCACGTGGCGTGATCCTGAACGTCCATCTCAGCACGAGTCCCCAAAAAATGCTATATTTTCGTTTAGTGAACGTGGCAAGATCTGAGCTGTCCATCATGACGAGCGCGTTTTTTGACAAGATCCAACGGCTGAGGAGGGTCGGCAAATTTTTTCTCCATATACGAGGGTCGGTTCCTCGTCCCCTCGGCTCGGAAGCTTGGTGCTGATGGCTGAGGCTTGGAGTTAGAAATTTTGAAGAGTTCAGATTTTGTTCCAGAGCTACCCTTCGACCTAGTAGCTCGGTTGCTCGAACAAGTTGTTCGGTAACTCGGCTAGGTGTACCGGTGGCCGGGAGCTCGGAAGGTACACGTGGCCAGATCTGGAGCGTCCATCATGGCGTGAATCACGAGGGCTGGGTTCAGATCACGAGAAAACGTTATTTTGTCGTTTTGTGAGCGTGGCACAATCTGAACCGCCCATCGTGTCTTGACACAAATTTTGGAGAGATCTGACGGTGATTCAGCCTCGGAAGAATTTTTCTCCATATATGAGGGTCGGTTCCTCGTTCCCTCGGCTTGGAAGCTCGGTGCTAATAGCCAAGGCCTGGAGTTGGATGTTTTGAAGCATCCTGGATTTGAAGTGTCGTCGCCCTCCAGCTCGGCAGCTCGGCTGCTTAGCCAGGCTGTTCAGTAGCTCGGCTAGGCAAACCGATGGCATGCAGCTCGGAAGGTACATGTGGTCAGATCTGGAGCATCCATCATTGCGTGAATCACAAGGGCTGGGTTCAGATCACGAGAAAATGTTATTTTGTCGTTTTGTGAGCGTGGCGCAATCTGAACCGTCCATCGTGTCTTGACACGAATTTTGGAGAGATCCGACGGTGATTCAGCCTCGGAAGAATTTTTCTCCATATATGAGGGTCGGTTCCTCGTCCCCTCGGCTTGGAAGCTCGGTGCTAATAGTCGAGGCCTGGAGTTGGATGTTTTGAAGCATCATGGATTTGAAGTGTCGTCGCCCTCCGGCTCGGCAGCTCGGCTGCTTAGCCAGGCTGTTCAGTAGCTCGGCTAGGCGAACCGGTGGCATGCAGCTCGGAAGGTACACGTGGTCAGATCTGGAGCGTCCATAATTGCGTGAATCATGAGGGCTGGGTTCAGATCACGAGAAAACGTTATTTTGTCGTTTTGTGAGCGTGGCGCAATCTGAACCGCCCATCGTGTCTTGACACGAATTTTGGAGAGATCTGATGGTGATTCAGCCTCGGAAGAATTTTTCTCCATATATGAGGGTCGGTTCCTCGTCCCCTTGGCTCGGAAGCTCGGTGCTGATAGCCGAGGCAGGGGGTTGGACGTTTTGAAGCGGACTCAATAGCTCGGTTGCTTAACCAGACTGTTCGGTATGTCGTCTAGGCGAACCGGTGGCCGAGTCGTGGACTTGAGTGCTTTGTGGAGTCTTTGTTGTGAAACTGAAACGTCGCAACTCTACGCTTTGGCGCTTTGGCTTCTTAGCAGGCTTTTAAGTTCCCAAGGAGGCCCAAACGTCACACTGGGGTTATAAGTTCTTACTCCCCCACCCCCAAGCTCATTTCTCACTTTTCACTCCAAGCTTTCACTTTTACTCTCTGTACTCTCTGCTAGCGGCAATTTTTTCTCCAAGGCGGTTACGTTAGCTGTCGCGTGGGCCAGGCAATTTCCGGCGAGCTTATTCCGACCGTGAACGTCACTTCAAGGTCAGTCTACTTGCCTTAGATTTTTTATAGAGATGTCAAGGGTGAACTCGGGGAATGAGGCCTCGTCCTCGGGTGATAGTGGTGCCGAGGAGGGGAGGCAGATGGAGATCCGAAGGAAGGGGAAGCAAGTAGCCGAGCCGTCTGTGGCCGAGGCGAGGAAGGAGAAGAAGAAGAGGAAGGTAGTGGCCCAATCTCCTGTGGTCGAGGTGATTGTGGAGAATCCGAGGCAAGCCCCTGAGACGGGCCGGTACCCTTGTGTACTGTCCGGGCACGCGGGGGTTAGGCAGTACGAGGGCGACCTCATGAAGAAGGCGATCATCGGTCAGTCGGAAGTTTACGAAGAGAACAACCCGGTTCTGACCACCGAGGCGGGCGAAATTGGATCGGTGCTGTCGGAGAGGGACCTGCTCCGGATCAGAAAAGGGTTCGCCATCCCTCCAGAGTACAAGCTAATTCTCCCCAGCCCTGGGATGCGAGCGAACTCCAAGCTGTCGCCGTCGGATATGTGCATGTTCCACTACGACTCTCTGAACGCCGGACTGCGCTTTCCCCTGCACCCCTTCATTCGTCTGGTCCTCGGGTGGTACTGCCTTGCGCCGACCCAATTCATGCCAAACACGTGGCACCATGTGAACGCCTTCCTGCTGCAGTGTCGCAACACCGAGGTCGAGCCGGACCTGACGGTCTTCCAAAGCATGTATCGGAGAAACTGGATGCACAAGACCGAACATCGATACTACCTGGCGCCGAGGAAAGGCGTTCGGATTATAGAAAACCCGGACTCGATCAAAGGCTGGAAGGAGAAGTTCTTCATATTGAGGGAGCCATCGATGCTGCAAGTTCCGAGCCGATGGAAAGTAGAGGTGCCAAAGTTTGCGAGGGCCGACCCGGAACTGACTGCGGCCGAGGAGGAAGTGGCGAGGAAGATCGTGGCCCTCCCGATGTTGAGTTGGAGGGAGATGACCGAGGAGGTTCTATACGGGTCAGGCCTTAGTCCGATCGACCCAAGTACGCTCCTGACATCTCGCATTTTTTTTCTAAGTCTTTAGCTCATTTCACTAACTCTCAATTTGTTTGTTGTTTGGTTCAGAAGCACCGAAGATGGACTTTACGACCATGATGAACGAGAGGGGTAAGGTGGCCGATGGAAGGAAGAGGAAGAGGCCGAGCACGACCGCCTCGTCAGGTCGGCCTCTCAAAGTAGCTTCGGCATTTATTCCACCTCCCCCATTGCTGAGGTCCCCTCGTCGACGGTGGTTGTTGTCGAAGAGCCCTCGGCTCCTGTTGCTTCTACCCCGGTCGGTGGGGCCTTCGATGTCTCGGCGGCGTTGTCGCTTGAGGCTCCGCCGTTGACTGCTCAGGCCGAGGTGATCTTGACTGAGCAACACAAGGAGCTGTTCGTTCCGAACTGGCGAGTCAAGAATCATGATGGATTCCTTGGGAACTCGCAGATGTCGATGCAGGCCTTCAAACACTTGGCGACCCCGAAGGACCGAGCTGCGCTGAAGGTGGGGACGGTTGGCGACGATACCTATGAGGTTGCTCGGTCGCTCATATCGGTACGTGTCGCACGCTCTCCCCCTGAGAATTTCTTCAAGTCTACCGTTCGGCTGTTACTTTTTTCTCACTATCCTTTGTTTTGGCAGGCCACTTGACACTTTAACCATATCCTCGAAGCGTTCGCCGAACAGGAGAAGGAGCTGAAAGCCGCCAGTGATAAGGACAGGGCAGACAAAGTGAAGGCGGTTCGGCAGCTCGAGGCTGAGCAGAGGCGAGCCGAGGGCTTGGAGGTCCAGGTTGCCGACCTTGTGGCCGACCTGGAGTGAGTAAAGGGGCGGCTTGTTGAAGAGGCTGCCAAAGCCGCCAAGGCTGCCGAGGAGCAGGCGGCATCAGCGAAGGCCCTGGCGGAGGCGATGGCGAAGAAGGATGCCTTAGTGATGAAGATCAGGGCCGAGGTGGAGGCCGAGGCGAAGGTGCATATGGCCACGAACATGGAGATGTCCTACCAGAAGGCGCTCGACCATGTACAGGACCGCGTCCCCGGCTTTCAGCGGGTCGGCTACAGGCTGTGGCCCAGATCTGCATCAGATGGCGAAGAGGAGGGAGGCAAAGGAGACGAGGGAGAGGGCGACGACGATGACGAGGTGGTTGCCGAGGTGGATGTGACCAACCCCCAGGTCGGGGTGAGAGATGAGGGGCCGTCTGGCGAAGCGCCTGTGGTTGAGCCGACGACGCAGGTGGACCCCTGATCTCCTCGTCTTTTTGTAATCTTTTTTCTTCTTTAAAAATGTAATGCCTTTTTGCGGACTGGCCACCGCTTCTTCCATTATGAATTAAAATTTCCGTTTCAAATTTGTGCAAGTGTTTGGGTCGGTCTGTAATTTCCTAGTTGTGACGTTCTTGTATTTCAGATCCTCGAACATGCCCCCAATACCGTAGCAGCTCGGCGTCGTGCCGAGCTGTTTAAGCAATCTTGCGAGGCTCGACTCGAGGGTGAGATCGAGCTGATCCGAAGAGTGTCGCTCAACGTTGAGAAGAAGTACAGTGAGCTGCTAGCCGAGGTTCATCACCTACGGATAGTCGAGGAGGAGTTCTCGACGAAGGAGGAGGAGCGAGACGAGCTCGCGAGGAAGGTCGAACAGCTGCAGAGGGTCACGGTTGACAAGAGCATCGAGGTGACTAACTTATGTCGTATTATATCCGATAGCGCTGACTGCCCCGGTTCGGCAAAACTCCCTCGATTCAAGATAATGGTTAAGGACGACACTCTAAAGGATAGGATCGTTGAGCTCGAGGAGGAGGTGGCTCGACTGAAGCCTCAGCCCATGAGGGCTAATGTCCGCAGAACTTCCTGCACCCGCGAGGAGAGAGAACGAGGGATCACCTTTTATGAGCTAGCAACTCGTGGCCAAGTTATTGGTCGGACAGCAGCCGACGCACAAAGCGGAGTAGCTGTTAGCTCGAGTGGAGCCTCGGTCGGAGCCACCGTTAGGATTAGTTGCGAGGCGACGTCACAGTTCATCAGCCTAGAGACAAGCTCGGAGATAAAAAGACGGAAACCCTGATTGTCTCTTAATCAGAACGTCCCTGTCCCGAAGAGGCACTGAACGAGTTGCATCGAGCCTCTTACTTCTTGCATCATCTTTGTTGTTGTAATAACATGCCTTGTAAATTTATCTAGTTGCTTTCCCGCTGTAACTGTCTGCCTTGTAAATTTACCGAATGTTTTAATAAAATCGAAGTTGCTTTGTTCATCGTTGTGCCGTGGTTGCCTTACACTTAAAACCGAACCATAAGGTAGTTATCTTCTTCGAGTGTTTTAGCTGCGGAATCTTAGTTTTTTGGCTCGGAGCATACCGAGGCGACACTGCGTTTTCCACGGTGCGATAGCTCGGATTTTAGATGCCGTCCACGTGGCTCCATCTAGACGGTCGATCATGATCGTGGCACGCATCACGAGGTGGGGGGCACGAATTCCCAAAAAACACTATCTTGTCATTTTGTGGACACGTGGCACCATCTGATCCGTTCATCACGTTCGAGTACGCATTTTGAGATGATCTAACGGCGAAATTGGTTCGGCGGAATTTTTCTCCATATACGAGGGTCGGTTCCTCGTCCGCTCGGCTCGGGGTATTGAGTGAGCACCGTCGAGCCGAATGCTGGACTCCGAACCATCGTTAGAGTTGCTCGAGGGCTGTGGGAGCAGTTCTGAATGGCAACCTACTTCTAGCTCGCTTACGAGCGAACTTGCAAAGTAGAATCGAGCCAAATGTTGGACTCCGAACCATCGGTAGAGTTGTTCAAGGGTTGTGGGAGCAGTTCCGAATGGCGACCTGCTTCTAGCTCGTTTAGGAGCGAGCTTGCAAAGCAGAATCGAGCCAAGTGTTGGACTCCGAACCATGGTTAGAGTTGTTCAACAGTTGTGGGAGCAGTTCCGAATGGCGACCTGCTTCTAGCTCGCCTAGGAGCGAGCTCGCGAAGCAGAATCGAGCCAAGTGTTGGACTCCGAACCATCAGTAGAGTTGTTCAACGGTTGTGGGAGCAGTTCCGAATGGGAACCTGCTCCTAGCTCGCTTAGGAGCGAGCTTGCAAAGCAGAATCGACCCAAGTTTTGGACTTCGAACCATCGGTAGAGTTGTTCAACGGTTGTGGGAGCAGTTCCGAATGGCGACCTGCTTCTAGCTCGCTTAGGAGCGAGCTTGCGAAGCAGAATCGAGCCAAGTGTTGGACTCCGAACCATCGGTAGAGTTGTTCAACAGTTGTGGGAGCAGTTCCGAATGGCGACCTGCTCCTAGCTCGCTTAGGAGCGAGCTTGCGAAGCAGAATTGAGCCAAGTGTTGGACTCTGAACCATCGGTAGAGTTTTTCAACGGTTGTGGGAGCAGTTCCGAATGGTGACCTGCTTCTAGCTCGCTTAGGAGCGAGCTTGCGAAGCAGAATCGAGCCAAGTGTTGGACTCTGAACCATCGGTAGAGTTGTTCAACGGTTGTGGGAGCAGTTCCGAATGGCGACCTGCTTCTAGCTCGCTTAGGAACGAGCTTGCGAAGCAGAATCGAGCCAAGTGTTGGACTCCGAACCATGGGTAGAGTTGTTCAACGGTTGTGGGAGCAGTTCCGAATGGCGACCTGCTTCTAGCTTGCCTTGGAGCGAGCTCGCAAAGCAGAATCGAGCCAAGTGTTGGACTCCGAACCATCAGTAGAGTTGTTCAACGGTTGTGGGAGCAGTTCCGAATGGGAACCTGCTTCTAGCTCGCTTAGGAGCGAGCTTGCGAAGCAGAATCGACCCAAGTGTTGGACTCCGAACCATCGGTAGAGTTGTTCAACGGTTGTGGGGCAGTTTCGAATGGCGACCTGCTTCTAGCTCGCTTAGGAGCGAGCTTGCGAAGCAGAATCGAGCCAAGTGTTGGACTCCGAACCATCGGTAGAGTTGTTCAACGGTTGGGGGAGCAGTTCCGAATGGCGACCTGCTCCTAGCTCGCTTAGGAGCGAGCTTGCGAAGCAGAATCGAGCCAAGTGTTGGACTCCGAACCATCGGTAGAGTTGTTCAACGGTTGTGTGAGCAGTTCCGAATGGCGACCTGCTTCTAGCTCGCTTAGGAGCGAGCTTGCGAAGCAGAATCGAGCCAAGTGTTGGACTCCGAACCATCGGTAGAGTTGTTCAACGATTGTGGGAGCAGTTCCGAATGGCGACCTACTTCTAGCTTGCTTAGGAGCGAGCTTGCGAAGCAGAATCGAGCCAAGTGTTGGACTCCGAACCATCGGTAGAGTTGTTCAACGGCTGTGGGAGCAGTTCCGAATGGCGACCTGCTCCTAGCTCGCTTAGGAGCGAGCTTGCGAAGCAGAATCGACCCAAGTGTTGGATTCCGAACCATCGGTAGAGTGAAGAGCAGAGGCAGGGAGATGCAAACAATTTCACATGTAAAATAGGAAAAAGCTTTCTTTATTGATGACTAATGGTCGGCTGCTTCTAAAGTTGCGAGCCGTTATTACAAAAGAGAACTAAAAGAAAAACATTACAAGTAGTAGGAGTGGAACGGTTCGACATCCCAGAATACTTAGGGAGGCGTTGGTGCTCTCTCTTGTTATTTTAAGAGATGGTCGACATTCCAAGTCCTGGGGATTTCCCTGCCTTCGAGATCTTCTAGTCTGTATGTGCCGGGCCGAACCACTTTTGCAACCTTATAAAGTCCCTCCCAATTTGGAGCCAGTTTGCTCTTCTGTCCGGGAAAAGAGATGGCTAGCTTCCAGAGGACCAAGTCCCCTTCTTTGAGGTCGGTAGGACGGACTCTTTTGTTGTACGCCAACTCGATCCTTCTTCGGTAGCTTTGTTGACGAATGGCTGCTCTTTCTCGGATCTCATCTATCAGGTCTAGATTTGCTCGGAGCTCTCTGGCATTTTGCTTTTCTTCATAAGTTATTAGACGAGGAGAGGGTATTCCGACTTCTAGGGGGATGATGGCCTCGGACCCATAGGTGAGATTAAATGGGCTCTCTCCTGTGGGGGTCCGTTTTGTGGTGCGGTAATTCCACAGCACGTTGGGAAGCTGATCGACCCATAAGCCTTTGGAATATTTATCCAACCTCTTCTTAATGCCAGAGAGGATCTGTCGGTTAGCATTTTCGGCTTGGCCATTCAACTGGGGGTGAGAAACGGAGGAGAACCGGTGTTGGATGGCAAGGTCTTCGCATAGAGCTCGGAAGGCAGCCCCGGTGAACTGGGTTCCGTTGTCTGTTATCAAGACCCGGGGGACGCCGAATCGGCAGATCACGCTTTTCCAAAAGAAATGAACGACCTTGTTTTCAGTGATCGTGGCCAAGGGCTCGGCCTCTATCTATTTTGAGAAGTAGTCGATCGCCATGACTACGAACTTGAACTGTCCGGGAGCCGGTGGAAATGGCCCTAGTAAATCCAGCCCCCACATTGCAAAGGGGACTGCACTTGATAGGGAAGTGAGTGGAGCTTGTGGGAGGCGTCAGATGTCGGAGTATTTCTGACAGGAGCTGCATTGCCGAACGTGTCGTTCGGCGTCTCGTAGGAGAGTGGGCCAGAAATATCCGTAATTCAACACTTTGCGGGCTAGAGTTCTGGACCCTGAATGTGCCCCGCCAATGCCCTCATGAAGTTCTTGCAGGGCGTATTCGGCTTGCCCGGGGGAGAGCATCTCAGGTACGGTCTGCTATCTACCTGTGTGAAAGAGCGTTTATATAGAATACCTCCGATTAGTGTGTAACGCTCAGCTCGGGTTCTCACTCTTCGAGCCTCCTTGGGATCCTTGGGGAGGAGTCCGTACCTTAAGAATTCGACGAGGGGCTTCATCCAGTTGTCTTCAAGCAGGACAGGCAGCGACTCTATAGAGTCGGAAGTTTCATCCCCTGTACTTGGCTTCAGAAGAACTTCAACCAAGACGGTCTGCTCGAGACCTTGAAGGGAGGAAGAGGCTAGTTTGGAGAGGGCATCGGCCTGAGCATTTTCTTCCCGGGGTATTCGTTGGATGAGGGCTTCTTCAAACAGTGCCATGAGGCTCCTGACCTTGGCTAAGTATTTAACCATCCTGTCGTCACGTGCTTCATACTCGCCGAGGACCTGATTTACGACTAGTTGAAAGTCGCTAAAGATTCGGAGCCGTTGTGCCCCTGCATTGCGGGCCATCCCAAGGCCGGCTATAAGTGCCTCGTATTCTGCTTCGTTGTTGGAGGCCTTGAATTTTATACGGAGGGAGTATTGGAGGATGAAGTCATCTGGGCCTGCCAGAAGACCCCTGCTCCGCTTCCCTCGTTACAGGAGGATCCGTCCACATAAACCGACCAAATAGGTGGTCCCTTCATTGCTTGGCTAAACTCGGGGATGGTACTTTCAACTATAAATTCCGCTAGGGCCTGAGCCTTGATCGCGGTCCGAGGCTGATATGTTATATCATGTTGGCTCAGCTTGATAGACCATTTCATCAGGCGACCCGAGGTCTCTGGCTTATTGAGGACTTGCTTCAGCGGTTGGTCGGTAAGAACGACAACCGAATGGGACTGAAAGTACGGGCGAAGCTTTCTTGCGGCCATCACCAGGGCGTAAGCCATCTTCTCTATTCTCGAATAGCGGAGCTCGGCATCCCGGAGTACCTTGCTCACATAGTAAATGGGCTTTTGAGCCCGGTCTTCTTCCCTTACTAAAACGGTACTGAGGGTCTGCTCGGAGGCTGCCAGGTAAAGGTAGAGAGGTTCACCAGGAACTAGTTTGCTAAGGAGAGGAGGATTGACGAGGTAAGCCTTGAGCTGGTCGAAGGACTCCTGTTGCTGTTGTCCCCATTCAAAACCTTTAGCCCCCCTGAGGGCTTTGAAGAAGAGGAGGCATTTCTCCCCGGACTTCGAGAGAAAGCGCCCTATGGCGGCCAGGTGACCTGTTAACCTCTGAACTTCCTTAACATTCTTGGGAGGGGCCATGTCTAGTATGGCCTTGATTTTCTCAGGGTTAGCTTCAATTCCTCGTTGGCTGACCATGAAGCCGAGGAACTTCCCTGACGAGACTCCGAACGCACACTTGTTCGGATGGAGTCTCATGTTGTGCTTTCTCAGAATATCAAACGCCTCCTGGAGGTCGGTTACATGATCGGCACCTCGGATGCTTTTTACAAGCATGTCGTCAACGTATACCCCCATATTACGGCCGATTTGAGCTTGGAAAACCTTGTTGACGAGGCGTTGGTATGTGGCGCCTGCATTTTTCAAACCGAAGGACATAACCCTGTAGCAATAGAGGCCCTGATCGGTCACAAATGATGTCTTCGGGATATCCGGAGGGGAACATCCGGATCTGGTTGTAGCCTGAGAAGGCGTCCATGAAGCTGAGGAGTTCATGCCCTGATGTGGCATCAATCAAAGTGTCAATACTCGGAAGAGGGAAGGGATCTTTGGGGCAAGCCTTGTTGAGATCGGTAAAATCGATGCAGATCTTCCAAGTCCCATTGGACTTCTTCACCATTACTACATTCCACAACCACTCGGGATAGTTCACCTCTTGTATGAACCGGGCCTTCAAGAGCTTGTCCACCTCCTCTTTTATAGCTAATTGGCGCTCGGGAACGAACTTGCGCCTCTTCTGTTGAACCGGTTTGGACCCCGGAACAACGCTGAGATGGTGGACCAAGAGCTCTTCGGAAATTCCGGGCATGTCTGCAGCTGACCAAGCAAAGAGGTCTCGATTCCTTCGGATGCACTGGACTATGTCTGAGCATAGGGCGGATGGGAGGGTCTTGCTAACAAAGAACTTTCGGCTTGGGTCTTGCTCGGAGAAGAGCACTTCCTCCAATTCATCCACCGGCTCGGAAGTTGGCCGGGCAGCGTCTTGAGGTATTTCCAGAGTTTCTAGGGAGAGGACTGGACCGACAGTAGAGGTCATGTAGCACTTACGTGCCATTTCCTGATTGCCTCTTACTTCCCCTACTCCGGCCCGGGTGGGGAATTTCATCTTCAGATGGTATGCCGAAGGAACGGCTTCGAGAGCTGCTAGGCCGGGTCGGCGTAGGATGACATTGTAAGCTGCAGGGACATCCACAACCATAAAGTCCATCGCTTCCGTTCGGGTAGTAGGAGCTTTGCCAGCGGTTACGTCGAGGGTGATCACCCCTTCAATAGTCACTAGCACTCCCGTGAACCCATGGAGCGTGTAGCCGGTGGGCATGAGTCTATCTCGGGAGAGTTTGAGGCCCTTGAAAGCGGCGAGGAAGAGGATGTTAACGGAGCTGCCATTGTCCACTAGGATCCTCTCCACTTTGAAGTTCGCAATGTGGAGGTTGATGACGAGCGCGTCACAATGGGGGGTGCGGACACCTTCAAGATCTTCGTCTGAGAATGTGACGGGCACTTCGAGGCCTTTGGGAGGGGGGTGGCACGAACCGAATTGACTTCTCTTGTAAATGCCTTTCGAGAGGAGTTTGAGGAGCCCCCATTGGGCCCCCATGAATGAGGTGTAGGACATGCTCCTCTTCGAAGTCGGGCGTTTCATCGCGTTTCGGACCCTTATTAGCCCCCCGAGGCGGGGGAGGAAGGTCGGCTCAGTCCTTTCTGACAAATCTGGTCAGCTGCCCCCTCTGGATAAGGGTTTCTATCTCATTCTTCAGGGCCCGACAATCATTTGTGTCGTGGCTGTGGTCCTGGTAATAACGGCACCACTTCTCTTTATCCCTTTTCTTGGCGGGGGTGTTCATCCTCGGAGCTGGGGGTATGACCCCTTCCTTTTCAACTTCCATCAGAATGGTAGAGACATTGGTGGTGAGAGGAGTAAATTTCTCGAATCTGGGGGGAGGTCGGTGCTGGCCGGCATTATCCTTCTGGAGCTTCTTGGCTCCTTCCTCTTCTGTTCCCTTTCTATTAAACCCGGAGGAAGACCCCTCCTAATTAGGACGGTGCTCGGCTTCTTCGGCCCGAATATACTTTTCACTTCGGAGGAGGAAGTCAAAGAAGTTCTATGGGGGCTTCTTGGCGAGGGAGGAGCGGAGGTTGGAATTGAGGACATTGGACTGAAATGCTGCTGCAGCGACCGACTGGTCGAGGGATGCTATGGACCTGGCTTCAGCTGTGAATCTCTTCACATAGTCTCTCAACTTCTCACCCTTCTTTTGGTGGAGGTACAGTAGCGAGATGCTGGTCTTCTCAGTCCTACGGCTACTTACAAAATGGGTGACGAAGAGGGTCTCGAATTACTCGAATGAGAAGATTGAGGATGGGGCAAGGCGAGAGTACCATTCTCGAGCTGGACCCTTGAGAGTTGCGGGGAAGGTTTTGTAGAGCAGAACATCGGAAGCTTGGTGGATGTGCATGAGGTTTTTGAAGCTTTCGATGTGGTCGACGGGGTCAGTCTCCCCGTAATAGGTCTCAAATTGAGGAGGCTTGAAGCCGATTGGTACGGGTGCATCCATTATGGTTCGGGAAAAAGGAGGTCGGCTAGGACGAAGAGTCCTTCCTCTGAGCTCTTCCTCTCGGTCTAACTGACCCAAGCGCCTCTCCATCTCATGGAGACGGCGGTATACAGCGTCGTCCCTTCGACGATAATCAGGAAAGCCTCTAGACTCGTCTTCGTACGAGGGAGAGCGGGGGCTATGACGACGGTAGCTTCTGGAGCGGCGAGGACTTGGCATGCACTGAGGATTGCTAGGAGCTCAGGGAGGAGTAAGGGACCGCTGACGAGGACTTCGAACCCGAAGGGGAGTGGAAATCCTCGGAGCATTGGTGTTATTGGGATGGAGGTTGAGAGCTTGTAGGACGATTGCTTGGAACTGCTGGAACTCGGCACGGGTGATGGGTGCCTCATCGTTCCTAGGGTGTTGCCGACCGGCAGGGGAACGTGGTCCTCTTCTGTGGTGTTCAGGGGACTCTCTCCGCTCCCTTCGGATCGGGGACCTTCTGTAGTCTCGGCGGTAAGGAGATCGCTCATCCGGACGTTGTTGGTGAGAGGCTCCCTCTCGGGCCCGCTTTTCATCCAGACGGTGGCGAAGATCCACATCTTTCGGCCGATTGGGGATTTTTTGTTGGAAGTCGAAAGCTCGGGGATTATGGGAGGCCATAGAATCCGAAGAGGCATTGTGGATGGAGACGTGGTCCGGAAGGAGAGGCTGTTTCTGAGGATTAGGACCTTTAGGGGGAGGTTGATTCTGAGGAGGAGGAGGAAGGTCCTGTTGGAGTGGGTCTTCTGTTGGAGGAGGAAGTTGCCCCTGCTGTTGAGCAGGTTAGATGGGAATTTCTTGTTGTTGATCGGGGTTGGGTCCTCGGTTGGACCCTCTAGATCTGACTTTCCTAGGAGGCCTGGCTGCAGGAATCTGACCAACGGGAAGAAGGAGGCTGCTATTCGTTAGTTTCCCACAGACGGCGCCAATCTATTGCCGCTAAATCTGGTGTGGGGGCAAACAGATAGTATTTGTGGATTCTTGGAAAACTTGAATAGCAAACCTGTTACCTGTTCCGCCGGAGGTTGACCTTTGGCTCCTGCCGTTCACCTGCAAAAAGTGCGAGACACCGGGGTTGTTCCCGGTGACGCACCCTCCAACGCTCAAGTCAGTTATCAGGAATGATTATGAAAGAGCGTAAAACTGGCGAAAGATTGATCACCTCTCAATGGAGATAGATGGGGGGTATTTATAGGCGCCGCTGGGATCAGATTAGGAATTTAATCCCTGTAGTTAGATAAGGAATGTAATTCCTAATCCCCAGTGAAAGGATAGATATGAATCAGGGCCGTTGATTAGGATTAACCAGAAACCCTAATTCTATCCTTTCTGGACCGGATTTGTTGCGGGTTGAAACCCGCACCCAGTTGAGGTGGATCCGTTCGCGGGTTAGTGGGTTTCCAAGAAGGAGAACCAGTACCCGCTTCGGACCCGTTGGTAAGTGAAATTACCGTTTTGCCCCTGGGCTTCGAGATTCGCGCCTGATTTGGATGGTTCCGATTAAACCCCATTTTTAGCCATATCACCTGGCTTTTTATTCATTTACTATGATTAATCATGAACATACAGCCGGTGCAACCAATGGGAACGGTGGTATCAAGACAGTCATATCATTTCTTAGGATATTGGATTCTAAATGTGGCTCCCACGGATTCTAGAGGTGACCCCCCTTACATTCTAGAGGTGGCCCCCACGGATGCCTACAATGTGGCATTTAGTTCTACGTGAAACTTAGTTCTATGTGGCACTTAGTTCTGTGACCCAAGACAATAGCAATGACTATAATAATAATGATGCATATAATGGTAGGATCAATACAGTTCTCATGAAAGTATCAAGGGTAGTAATCATGAGCATGTCAAGAGGTGAAAGCAAATTTATGTATCAATGATAGAAATCATGAAAGTATTAAGTGGTATATGAAAATGCACGATATCAAGCAATCTATCGATCTACTTTATCAGCATAATTTAACATGCACGAATAACAATATATATGTAGTTCAAGAACACAAAATACAAATCTAGACAGTAATACATGTCAGCACTAAAATTCACTTTTCCGCTACTATAGGAAAGCAAAACCAATGCTGTTAAGGGTTCCAGAAAATAAATTCTCCTACGAATCTAATGCCCAGTCACTCAGCAAATTCTAAGTTCAGTATTTATGTCTATTAGTCAGTTTTTTACATGTCTTGTGTTCAGGCAGCAAGATAGGGTCAAATTCTCATGCTTATAATTCCACTGAAAATTCATTAATAAATCTTACATAAATTATAATTTCCCTAATAATTTCTATTAACACTTAGGTAGTCTCATATCTTAATTCAACCAATAATCTATTATTTCAATTAATACACCGGATCGATACACCTCAAACTATATTATAGAAAGTTAGATGTTACATTACTAAAACATTAATATCTAACAATCTATAAATCGGTTTATGAAACCAAATATTCCGAATTCTAAATTCAGATGGCTACAAAGTACATGTATAAAGTTCTAAATTTGGTTATAGGGAACTAGGTCAAAACATAGTACAAAGTCAGGCAAAAGACAGGGCAGAAAATTTAATACTTTCGTTTTAAAATCTCGATTCACAAAAATAGAAATTTATGACCAGAAATACATTTGCATTCATATTCAGTAATTAAATCATATATCGACATTACTTGTTCAACATTAAATTCAAAATTTTGATTATACTAACGCATGACAACACAATCAAAATAAATCTTGTAACATGACATAAATCTATATACATATATATATATATATCTAAGTTATGCTTATGTGGTGTATGCAATATGGTCTCATGAAAATTAATTTATATGGGTCTTGCTATGAATATTGAATTGAAGGAAATCAAATAGGAAGGTTCAAAATGGGTATACAACGAGTGGTTCAAGATTCGAAAAAAGCAAGAAAGGATCTTGAACAAAAGTCAATAATACGATAGATCAATGAGAATTAGAACTATTTGCAAGATTTCAAGAAATGGTTGCCTTTTTATGACAATTACAAATGTGGATGAACAACGGAAAACAGAGAAGCAACGATGGCAACACTGCAGCACTAGGGAAGCAACACGATAGCAACAACAGCAGCAATGCGACAACAACAACATGGCAAGGACAACAACCACAAAAACACGACGACGGTGATGACAGAAAGTAAGGTGTCAGGTTGTTGTTGGGTTTTGGAGATGTTAGCAGTGGAGTTCGGGATGGTGGAGTGGATGAGGTTCGAGGTGTATTGTGGAGGCTATTCAGGGTGCAACAAGGAGTCGGCATTTGATGGCAGTGGAGGTCGGGTTATAGGGTTAGGGTTTGATGGAGTTTGAGGTCGATGGAGATGAAGAGGCTGTTCGGGTTTGAGGGCAGCAAAGAGAGTGGTCGGGTGGGGGAGAGGCAACGGGTTGCGAGTGTTTCGTTGATGATGGAAGGGCTGCAGGTGGTGTTGATAGGAGATGAAGGATGGGGAGTTTGATGGTGGTGAAGGTGGAGTCAGGTTGGTGGAGAAGATGGAGGTTGAAGGTAGCAATGGAGGTTGGGTTTGTAAGAGAGGCTGAAGGGTGGAAGGTTGGTGGATATGGAAGGAGTGGGGGCAGATGGTGGTGGGTTTTGGGATGCAAGAGGTGCTTAGTGAAGAAGGGTTGAAGTAGATGGAGGCAGGGTCAAGGTGATGGGGAAGATGGAAATGGAGTATTTAGGTTGGCAGCTGATTAGGGATTAAGGATTATGGAAGGAGATTAAGGTTAGGAGATAGTGATTAGAGAGGGTTTAAATAGATGGGGGGTAAGGGTCAGTGAATTAGGATTAGAATTTGGGCTTAGGCTTGGGTTTAGAGTTCAAAATGAAAGATCCACAAAATAGAACAAAATTTGGGCTTTAACAATAATTAATAAATATTTAAATAATCTAGTGTATGTAAATGAGTTCAAAAGAAGGAAAATATAGTAGATGACCAAAATAAAAATGTTCATAGGAAAAATACATAGGGATGGATCAGGGAGTTACATGAGTTCACGTTAAGATTCATATTACACCCATAGAACTTCTATTACACTATAAGCCGCGTAAACCGCCTCGGTTTGAAGTGAAAAGAAAATGAAAATGCAAGAACAACGTCTTGACTAAGAAAAAAAGTAAAAGCACACTTATTTCTTGAGCTTTGACAAAGTGATAAGTTCTAAATTTTATGAGTCAAAAGAGATGAAAAATCGGTGGATTCACCTCTATTTGAAGAGTTTTGGAATTATTCATTCTCATAAATGTAAAATAGGAAATACCAATTGTGAATCAGGGCAGGTTGCCGTCAATTACTCTATTGAGTTTTTGACTGACATTTCCTCCAAACTGAAGTCAAGAGGAAATAAAAAATGACTGCACCAATTCCAATGAAATTGCATTCGGCTGTCAAATGCAGTCAACTGTTATAACTGCAGTCCACCAGACCTTTCCCGAATTCAATATTCGGTGAATCCACTTTATGTCCTTTACATAACTTGATCATATGCCAAAGATACTTTTACTTACTTATACCTCACAAATAAAGCATAAATAATCTTGAATGCACTTGCTTCTTGGGAATCAATTATATCTTTCTTCTTAATGAAATTTTCCTGATATGTACAATCTTTTATATTTGCGTGATTCTGTTCCTTTTGCTTTGATTTTGAAGATCTTGAGATTTATTTGAATTTCATTCTACATTAACCTGTAAAGATCTTAGATAAAGAAAATATTAGATTCATATGTATGTTTTGTATACATAAAACTTAGGGTCAACAATCTCCCCCCTTTTGGTGTGGACAAAACATACTAAGAATCAAAGAAAAAGCTTTCCTCAGTCCAATATTCCCTTTTAATTTATGAATAAATCAAAAGAGCATATAAGTGTGTGCTAGTGTGTGTGTATGAAATGATGCATCCTATCTGAGAGAAAAAAATGCACCCTCAATCTATATATGCACAACAATAATTACAGAACATATGCCATATTTCATTCCAAGCAAGAAATCTTCTATAGCGTCAATCACACGAATTACGCATCACATATTTTATTCTAATCAAATTAGCTTATACATGATAAAACATCTGAAAGATTGAAATATCCTTTGATGAAGATATGAAGAAATACAAAATACTACAAAAGCTTTAAGAACATAAAAAATGAAAAGGAATCCTACAATTTCTTCAAGCCCCTAATTACTTCCCATTTTTTTAACACACCAAAAGGGAGATTCTCACTATCATTCGGAGCTGGTATCGGGTCCTCCACTACGCAGACCCAGATTCAGACCCAGACCCAGGCCCGGTGCCTCACGAGTCCAAAAGTTGGACCCGGACCCGAACCCGAACCCGAACTTGCGAGAACCGGTCCAGGTCCTAGTTAAAAAAACCTACCTGTTAAGTCCGATAGCCGGAAATAAATATTTGTAATTAAGTATTTTTGCACTCGATATCCTACGGTTCCAATTTTTGCACTTAAGTACATGAATAAATATTATATTTACACAGCTATCTTCAACAATTACTATTTACATGTATATCCCCATAAACATATTATTCAAATTCCATATCTTTGGGGTATATTTTAACGGGTTTGGGTTCGGATCCTGTTCGGTTCTATTTTGAGCGGACCCAAACCCATATAGATCAGGTCGGTTCTGGTCCAATGCCGGGTCGGGGTCAGGTCCGGGTATCGGGTAAATGTGACAGTGCTACTGTCATTGCCCTCATTTGCACAACCAACATCCTCCTCACATGTTAGATAGAGAATAGATAATAAAACAAATAAAAACGAAACAAAAAATGAAAACTATAACAATGTCCCCCCCCCCAAATATTTGTGTTAGGATAAAGATGACCGATGAAAACTTTTAGAAAATTCAAAAAAGTAAAAATTAATCAAGCCGAAATATCAGTAACATTCAATTCACTTCGTAGATAATAAAAATGTTTTCCAACCAGTGGTTTAGTAAAAATGTCAGCTAACTGCAAAACAGTCTGAACATATTTATGTATGATGTCACCTTTATTGAAATGATCTTTAAGAAAATAGTAACGAAATTCTATATGTTTGGTGTGACTATGTTGGTCAGAATTCTCTGTCATATGAACAATAGTAGTATCACACTTAATTAAAATATGATCAAGATATACCTTTTAGTCCTCCAATGTGAGTTTCATCTATAATATATGTGCATAGCATGATCTTCCAGCTATGCATTCGTACGGCGATGGATAACGTAACCGAATTTTACTTCTATGAAACCCATGATACTAAACAATTTCAAAGAAATTCATGTGATGCTTGTACTTTTTTCGTCAGTTAAACTTCCAGCATAATCCGATTTTCGTACATGAGAAAAATCTATGTTTTTGGATACCAAATGAATACCTTTAAGGTATTGAATATACATTTAACGACAACCAAATTTGATTTTTTAGAACACGATTGGAAATGAGCACATACACAAACACTAAACATAATGTCAGGACGAGCTGCAGTAATATAAAATAAAACTACCTATCCTACCATGATAGGTAGAAATACCAACATTTTTACCATTTCCGTCCTTTGAGAGTTTTGTAGTAGTTGTCATCGGCGTTTTGTATGTGTTTGCACTTTCTAATCCAAACTTCTTAACCAACTATCTTGCGTATTTAGATTGATTTATGAATATTCCGTTTTTACTTTGTTGTACTTGAAGACCAAGGAAATAGTTCAGCTCATACATCATGCCCATCTCAAATTTATCTTGCAATTGCTTTGAAAACTTCTTGCACATATTTTCTTTAGTAAACCCAAAAATAATATCGTCAACAATCATATTGAGTTTGAACAATCAAAATTTGAGCAATCAAAATGTCTTTAAGATAGTGCTTGATTAAAAAAAATGTAATGTATATTTTTCCTTGTGAGAAACCTATGCAAGTAAGGAATAAACTCAAATGTCTTTACCAAGCTTGATGTACTTGCTTCAAATTGTATATCAAGAACATCATATCCAATTTTGTATGTATCAATATGCAAATCACATATATAACGTTTAATATGTAAATGATCATAACAACAATTAAAACAATTCTCATGTTATTGTTCAAAACTCTCACCTTCTTGTCTTACATTAATAAGGGGCATAAAAATAAATCAAAAATTAGTTGATGAAAATTAGCCTTTTGCCCAGACTGCAGTGAAACAGTCATATCTTTATGTACTAGCTATAAATGGATTGAAACCAGTTTTATTTAAAAGATATATTCAAGTTTTTACATAATAATACCTTATTTGACTAATTTAGTAAGAGAATGAGAGATATGTCAGTTCCACAAAATTAGCATATCAATAAATCCGAAAATTGCATATTTCAATCAAATCAAATTAGATGTTAAGAATTTTAGGTACAGTTTGACTTCAAATAAATTTTGAAAAATAGTTATCAAGTATAGGTCAGTTAGATAGACATATTTAGAGAAAATGTAGTATTCAAATATGACTAAATTCTCTATTTGCTTGAATACATATCTAGTTCTGATATATTTGGAAATCCATAATAAATTCAAACTGATTCCAAATAATGCAAAACTCCATAAGAGATCAAAAAAAGAATGGAGGACAAATAAAGGGCACTAAATCAAGTGGCTTGCAAAAATAGTAGTAATTTGAAATGAAAATATGAATCCAAATTTAAGCATCATAATAAAGCATGATTTGAGAAGACATGGTAAAACAAAACAGGATTTACAAAAGTATAAACATATGTGGATATAACTTGCTCCTAATACTCAAAACGGTATAACATAAATGTGACAAAGTATAAACATATGTGGATATAATTTGCTCCTAATACTCAAAACGGTATAACATAAATGTGACAAAGATGAATTAATTAAAATTAGTGTTCGGGCTACAGTTTTTTACCTTGACCATTATACCCGACAATCACTTCTTAATAGGGTTGCAAGAAATTTGTCATTTATCATTGGCAACCACTGTTAATATGTCATATTTCTTCAACAACAATTGTTGTCACAGATATCAATATAAGTAGATACGACTTCTGATATCCAAATTTGTGTGTCACCTACATTGTTAGTCTTTCTAACCCAAACAAAGTTAGAATTCCTTTTCAGAGCACAATTATAAGAAATATGTTCTAATCTACAACAGTATTTGCAAGTAATATGATTATGCCTTAGTTCATATTCATTTGAATAATTATTCATATCGGTATCGGAAAATTGCTTAGGAACATTTTGGTGAATTATTGTAATCAAGTTCTCTTTTTATCATAGGTCATCCTAGATTGCTATGTCATAAAATAAGTGGGTCCTTATTCGTATTTTTCAATAGCTGCATCAAGCACAATTATTTTGCGACAAAGCTTTTTTTCTTGTACAATCATCACCTTTAGTATCCCAACGAAGATTGCACTATCAAGTTGTCTATATTGTTCAAGGGATTCTTCACAATCTTCCAAAAATTCATCAAATTTCTTTTTGCAATCATCAAGTTCAGTAGTAAACTTAGCAATATGAACAGTTTTCTCATGGATCACTTTTATATTCTCATTATTTGTTGATAGAGATTTTAAATTTGTTCTTTTAAATGTTCATTCTCTTCTACTAAAAAATCATGATTGTTTCTAAATAACTCAAGTTTCCAATAACTAAATAATTCAAAAATTTTAATTTCTCGTTTTTTGGCAATGCATGAGTCATGTGATCCATTATACATTTCACGATTGACCTTTTAACATACTCACTTAAATTACAAGCAATTTTACATAATTCATCATAGTAGGTCTTTCGATTACCTCTTCTTGAAGTGATGATTACCCTCATCATCTCTAAGATCCATAAAAGCTAATCTCTTGTTTGGTCGCTCATATTGATCGTCTTTGAATCATAGTCAAGCAAAATTGCCTTCAGTGCCTTTTTTTAGTAGTTTGATCTCATATTGTATGAGAGAAAATGTTGCACGAATGTCCTAGCTTTTTGCATTTGTAACATGCTTCGTCTTTGCGATTGTCTCTCCTTCCTTAATACTTGCCACATTTTTTGTTTTTAAGAAACTTACTAAATTATTCGGTTATGAGCTAAATATGTTCGTCGGATGCTTTGTTGTTTGAGTCTGAGTTTGTATGACTTGGTGTTGCTTAGGGTTGGCACTCGGGGCGACCGGGCCGGGTCGGGTCGGACCCGCCCGGGTTGAAGTGTAACGTGGGCGGGTTCGGGTCGGATCAGGGTGGCAACCGGGCCGGGTTGGAAGTCGGAAATGTTGACCCAGTCAACCCACGAACCCATTCGGGCCGAACCTGTTCGGGTCGGGCCGGGTCGCGGGTTGGCCCATTTATTTTTCCTTTTTGTTTTCTTTTTAAAACTTTTAGTCACTTTAAAAAAAAATACAACAATTTTAACTTGTATAAAAGTGAAAAAATGCATATATTAATGATTATTCATTTCAACTACTATGAATTTTTTTACAAGTTTCTTACATACAAATTACAAATACAAGTTTTTTTCCCTCCTCTCTTTTAACCTTAAAAAAATGTACAACAAGTATAAGAGATTAAGAATTTAAAAAAAATTGTATATATTTATTCATTTCAACTTCTATGAAATTTTTACAATTTTTTACATACAAATACTGTTAAAAAAATATACAAATTCCTTCAATTATATGTTTAAGAGGACAATCTAGAGTTCGAGATAGCTTAGTATTAGATTGAAGAGAAGGCAATGGACTACTTTCGTACACCTCTACTTCCTAATCTTATTGTTGGACTTCATGGGAGGTTCTTCCACTGTAAATTTCCTAATCTCATTGTTGATGTAGATGCCACTTTTCCTTGAGTCCCGTCTTCAGCCTTCATCCGATCTTCAGTGCACACGAGTATCTCCAACAAATCTGACTTCAAGTGATTCCTGTAATCTGTTAGAACTCTGCCACTTAAAGAAAAAGCACTTTCGTAAGCAACTGTGGAAACAAGAGGAGTTAGTAGATCTCTAGTCATATGTGAAAGAATATGAAAAAAAAATTCATGTTCTTTCCACCATTGTAACGCTTCAATCTTAGTACTAGAACTCTCACTATTTTGTTGATTATACCAATTTAATTCATTAGGTGCATTATTCATAGGTTTTTTTGATTGAATACGAGCAAGTAAATAAAAAATGGCATCTTTTAATGTACTATTACCCTTACCTCTAGAAGAAGAAGAAGAAGAAGTAACTATACCAGTTGTACTCTAGATACAAAAGTTCTATCATAATACAATGTCGACTCAAATCTAGCTAAAAATCTGTCGCAATCAATTTCAGATTCATCTCCAAGTAAAGTATAATACATTTCATTAAAACTCTTCGTACCCGCTAATTTGATACGAGAATCCATAACAGTAGCAATACAATACAACATGGGAGGGGATTAAAATTCTTCAAAAAAAAATTATAAGCGGGAAGAATAATATGGTCAATGTATTCATCCGAAATCATTTCTTGAAAAGTTTGCATCATAGTAATGATTGAAATAAAAATACTACTAGAAGTATAATCATAAGATGTAGAAAACTTCAAAGTTGTGGTTTTAAAAGGTTCCAAAAATCGTAATAAAGACTCGGCAAAATACCATGATCATGAGTCATTTGAAAACTTTTCATGTATTTTGCAAGACAAAAATCGTTTATAATATCTTTATAATGATTAACAACATTTAGTAAATCGAAGTAGAATTCCATCGGTGTTTAACAACGTTAGGAAATTTTCAAAATTGAATTCCCCTAACTTTACACCATACTTTAAATTCTTGACGCATAGGACCACTCAAAGCAATAAAACGTACACAATTTCTAATTATGGATCAGCTACTTTCAATGCATCTTGTACCCATAAATTTAAAATATGACATGCACATCTAACATGAAAAATTTTCTTACATGGAGGAGCTAATTGTGTTTCTAATGTACTAATCAAAGCATTGTTGTTAGATGCATTATTAAAACTAATAGTACAAATTTTATCACAAATATAATCTAAATCACAAACTTCTAAAATACGTGTTGTAATAACTAGTCCACTATGGGGATATGGCAAAGCCGCAAGTGAGATAATTCTCTTTTAAATCATCCAATCACTATCTATCCAATGACAAGTTGAGTCCTTCATCAGAGTATTGTTACAACATTTTCAACAATCGGAAGTTAACGATACTCTACAAATTAAAGAATACAAGACTTCCATTAAAGCGTCTCTTATTTCGTTGTAAAGTTTAAAACAATCGGACTTTAATGTGTTTCTAGGAATTCTTCTACAAAGTGGATTTAGTGCATTTGGGTTGAAAGACTCAACATTCCTACCCTCGGAATAGGAAAAAGGTAGTTCATCCTTAATAACTAATCGGGCCATTTTCTGACAAACAAGTTCTTGATCATAGGGTTGACTTTCTATTTGTCCGGTCCTAGGGTTGACTTTTTGTTGGTCTGTTGGTCTTGTACTAAATCTTTGTGTACATTTAAAATGTTTCGTTTAATTGTACCTGTTTTCTCACCCTTCTTCCATTTATAACTCTTGTCACAATATTTACACATCTTATGTCCAACAACCAGATCATTCTCATTCGGAATATAGTCATAAAATTTGCGACAATCACTTATTTTCACCCTAGTTTTTCTACTACTAGTGGGTTCGGTTTGTTGTGTTTGTGTGTCAACATCATGTATTTCTTCTTCTTTTTCGTGTGTTGGGATATCATGAGTTCCTACCATAAGGTTATGTGTAAATTCGAGTTCAATTTGTGGGACTATTGGAGGCCGACATGAAGTACCGGTGGAATCTTGTCCACTTTGGCTACGGCCACTACCTCGTGATCTAGATATGATAATAGTAATTAGTTTATGTGATAAAAAAAATTCTAGTGTTTTACTAGTATATGTGAAATAATAAAAAACAATGTTGGAGGTATATGTTAAAAAATCAAATCTAAAAAACAATAGGAGGGTTGAGAGAGAGAAGAAAAAAAACTAACAAACAAATATGACACAAAAAATTATAAATACAAAAAAAATCAAGACAATAGGAGGGTTTTGAAATATCTATTTTATTGATATAAACATTTCCGAATTCTTCTACAAGTATCTGCAAAAAAGAGACATACAAACCTTCCCAACATCATAGCATTTTTCATCAAAATTAGGTGATTGTGTAATACTTGACCCATTGGATTTGGATAACTGATATGAATACAAGTTTCGGACGGAGGGATTTCAGCCATTGGACCTTTTTCTATTGCTTTTAAGCTAGAAACGAGCACATCGCTCTGATACCACTGTTAATTACCCTTTGGGGGGTGATTGTGAAGAAATCAAAAACTGAAAATAAATGTGTAAAGCAAAGAGATAGAGTTTAAAAAAAAAAGAAGCAAAAGTGCAAAGAGGCAAGTCACAATAATATAAGTGGTTCGGCCACCAAGTCTAATTCACTACCTATTACCTGCAGCAATTTTGCGCCGCAAACCTTCCACTATAATCAAACCCCATACAGTGAGTTCTCGGTATTCAGGCTAAGATTCCTATTACACCCACATGACTTGTATTACTCTATAAGCCCAGTAAACCACCTCATTTCGAAGCAAAAAAATATATGAAAATCCAAGATCGACGTCTTCACTAAGAAAACAATAAAAGCGCACTTCTCTCTTGATCTTTGGCAAAGTGATCAGTTCTGAAGTTTATAAGTCAAAAGAGATGAAGAATACTCAGTGGATTCACCTATATTTAAAAAGTTTCGGAATTAATCTTTTCCAAAAATGTCAAAAGAAATAACAATTGTGAATAGACGCAAGTTGCGGTTGATTACTTTTTTAGGCTATAGACCGTCATTTCCTCCAAACAGTAGTCGAGATGAAATGAAAGTCGATTGCACTAATTCTAACTAAAATTGCAGTCGACTGTTATAATTGCAGTCGACCGAACCTTTCCCGAATTCAATATTTTAGTGAGTCCACTTTACATCGTTTTCGTAACTTGATTATTTGCCATAGATATTTATTCCTCACAAATAAAGCAGTAAATCTCTAATACTATAATGGGAGAGTTGGGGTTGTCATTTGTAGACAACCTGTAATTTGTAGATATTCAACCATCTAACCTGAACCATTCATTTTTAAGAGAGATTTATATTAACAATTCATTTACTCCACTGTCGTTAGTTACCATAATACCCTTAAAGTTCAAATTTATTTACGACATGATTATTTACAAAAGTGTCACTCTTATAAAATAAAAATTTGTGCCACTTGGGATAATTTGTAAAGAGTATGTAATGAGTAAAGAGATGTCTCAGATTCGATGCTAAATTACATCTTATTATTTTCTATATAAAAATTTTAATTAGAACGTGCATCACACGTGCAGATTAATAGTAATATTGAATGCAGTGGTTTCTTGATGATCAATTACATCTTTCTTCTTGATGAAAATTTCTCGATATTTGTGATCTTTAATATTTGCATGATTATTTTCCTTTTGCTTTAATTTTGAAGATGTTTAGATTTATTGAAATTTCATTCTACATTAACTTGTAAAAATCTTAGATAAAAATTTAAATGTATATACATATTTTGTATACACCAAACTTAGGATCAAGTGTTTGAGTTTAATTAGGGTAAAGATTCATAAACAGAAAGGGATTTGATTGAAGAAGGAATCTGAGTTTGCTTCAAAACTCAACAAATTTGTATTAAGGAAAATTGTATCCTGTCCCATAATTTGAAATCTCTTCGATTTTTGAGATATTTTGGACTGATATGATAAGTAAGATGTTATTGGTTTAGGAGATTATTAATTAGGTATTTAGCCGGGATTGGTAATAGAAAGTAGATGGTGATGTAAAACTGAAGGGAATTTAGGAATTTGAGTGCATTCAAGATCTGGAAGTTATAGGTTTTATATAATTTCATATATAAGAAATGGGTGTATTCATAATTTGTCTAGTTTCATTTAGGACGCATTAAGTGGCTTTCAATTAACTCTAAACTAGTAATTTACACGATGCACATCTTAATAAATATAGTTTGTTTAAAGTAAAAATTCTGAGATTGTTGAAGTTTGAACCTAAGACCTCTTTTATAATAGTCATGCACATGCGTTACACATGTTGGTAGATTTACAAATGACACTAAGATCTTCTTCCATTATAATATTAGAAATATCACACATTTAAGCATGTGGAGAAAAGAAACAGTCATGTGGGTGTAATTGTGGAGATAAGAAATATGACACATTTAAGTGGCTTTCAATTAACTCTAAATATGACACATTTAAGCATGTTTCGAAGAGTGCAAGAAACAGTTCAGGGTCTGTTTGGTTTGTTGTTTTTTCCTTTTTTTTTGTTTTTCAAAACCTCAAAACCCGTTTGGTTATGTTGTTTTTTGAAAACAGTTTTCACAAAACTCCACCTCACCTATTTTCTGTTTTTTCACATCCGCTTTCTAAATCTATTTATATATATTATTATTATTATATAAATATTTATAATATATTATTGTTACATATATTATTATTATTATTTTTATAAATATTTATATATATATATATACTATTATTATAATATATATTATTATTTCATATATACTATTATAATATTCTATTATTATTATAATATATATTATTATTATTATATATTACTATTATATATTATTATATATATTATTATATAATTTATTATTATTATAATAAATTATTTAATATATTATTATAATATATTATTATAATTATTATATGTTATTATATATATGTATATAATTAAATATGTTTATTATAATAAATTATTTTATATTATTATATAATATACAATTATTATAATATACTATTATTTTATATATACTATTTTATATATACTATTAATATTATATATATTATTATTATATATATTATTATTTTATTTATACTTTTTTATATATAGTATTATTATATTATATTATTATTATATATATTATTACTTTATATATACTATTTTATATATACTATTATTATATTATATTATTATTATTATATATATTATTATTATTATTATATATTACTATTACATATTATTATATATATTAATATATAATATATTACTATTATATATTATTATATATATTATTATATAATATACTATTATTATAATATATTGTTATATATATATTTACAATATATTATTGTTACATATATTATTATTATTATTATTATTATTATTATTATTATTATTATTATTATTATTATTATTATTATTATTATTATTATTATTATTATTATTATTATTATTATATATTATTGTTACCGCTAAATCTGGTGTGGGGGTAAACAGATAGTATTTGTGGATTCTTGGAAAACTTTGAACAGCAAACCTGTTACCTATTCCGCCGGAATTTGACCGTTGACTTCGGCCGTTCACCTGCAAAAAGTGCGAGACACCGGGGTTGATCCCGGCGATGCACCCTCCGACGCTCAAGTCAGTAATCAGGGAGATTATGAAAGAGCGTAAATTGGCAAAAGATTGATTACCTCTTAATGGAGATGGATGGGGGATACTTATAGCTGCCGTTGGGGTCAGATTAGGAATGTAATCCCTGTGGTTAGATAAGGAATGTAATCCCTAATTCCCAGTAAGAGGATAGATATGAATCAGGACCGTTGATTATGATTAATCAGAAACCCTAATTCTATCATGCTGGACCGGGGTTGCTGCGGGTTAAAACCCACACCCAGTTGAGGTGGATCCGTTCGCGGGTTAGTGGGTCTTCGAAGAGGAGAACCAGTACCCGCTTCAGACCCATTGGTAGGTAAAATTACCATTTTACCCCTAAGCTTTAAGATTCGTTCCTGATTTGGACGGTTCTGATTTAACCCCATTTTTAGCCATATCACGAGCCCCCCACTCCCGAAGACTGAGCTTGATCGGCCTTTGAGGAGTAGTTTTACTGTTTTAACGGCTAGTGGAGTTGTATTGGAGTCCGAAATGGAAGGTTTCGAATCTTTGCAGGAGGAAGTATGGTGATTTTCTAAGTTAGTGGCGTGCTCTGAGCTGTTCTTGAGCTCTTCTGGACATTTGGTGATTTTTATCTATTTTTCGAAATATTTACTCAATTTTGCGAAGTGTTGATTCGTCGTTCGGGGGTTTTAATAAATGATCCCAGGCAATAATTATTTACTCGGGGGTTTAAAAATATTTCCACAACTTTATAATTATTTTCCAGGATTTTTAATTATTTTTTCCGAATTTTTAACCATTTTTCGCAATTTTTTTAATAAATAAAACGATTTTAATAAACAAAAATACCGAATTAAGGCGTGGCGCGATCTGGACCATTGATCTTGTGCGAGCGCGAATTTCTGAAAGATCGGATGGCCAGAGTCGCGCGACAGAAATTCCTCCGCTTTTGTGGGTCGGATGGGCACTTGTTCGGAATCCGAGCGAAGTGGCTCGGCTTTTTCCTGGCGCGAGTGGCTCGAATCGCTAGTCGCTCGGCTCGGAATTCCGAGCAACGTGGAGCGATCTGGACCGTCGGATCGTGGCGCGAATCTCGAGGCAGGCACGGTCCCCAAGAAAACACAATCTTGTCGTTTAGTGGTGCTGGCATGATCTGGGCCGTCTGATCGAAATCTTACCCGAATTTTGAGGGGAAAGTTGTTTTCCTCCATTTCGTAGCTCGGATTGGAACTTGCTCGGAATCCGAGCAAAATAGCTCGGATGGCCTATCGCTCTGGTTTTGGATCCGAGGGACGTGGGACAATCTTGGCCATTGGATGATGGCACAGATCTCAATACTGGCTCAGTTCTCAAGAAAACATATCTTATCGTTTAGTGGTGCTGGCATGATCTGGGCCGTCTGATCGAAATCTTACGCGAATTTTGAGGGAAAGTTTTTTTTCTCCATTTCATAGCTCGGATTGGAACTTGCTCGGAATCCGAGCGAAATAGTTCGGATGGCCTGCCGCTCGGGTTTTGGATCCGAGGGACGTGGGGCAATCCTGGCCGTTGGATGATGGCACAGATCTCGATGCTGGCTCAGCTCTCAAGAAAACACTATCTTGTCGTTTAGTGGTGCTGGCATGATCTAGGCCGTCTGATCGAAATCTTACGCGAATTTTGAGGGAAAAGTTGTTTTTCTCCAATTCGTGGCTTGGATTGGCACTTGCTCGGAATCCGAGCGATCCTCTTTGTTGTGGAGGTCGGATCGCCTGTCGCTCGGATTTTGTTCCGAGGTGCCGAGCTGTTTTACTTGGGTAGAAACGTCGCTCCCTTTGCCAACTGTTGTGGCTCCTCGTTACTTTAGTTGTTTGGGCTTTTGTAACGCTTCAAGGGAGGCCCAAGAGTTGCGCCCTTACGTTACAAAGCCCAAGAGACGCCTTTTTTACTATAAGTTTTCACTCCCTCAACACTTCACCTCATTTCTCACTTTCACTTTCTCACTCTTGGTTTTTACTTCTTAGCAAAATTTTTAGCTTTTGAGTGGCGCTGCTAGCTGTCGCGGCAGGGCATTTTAAGCACCGGCAATCTTTTCTGGCCATACTAGTCACTTCAAGGTTAGTTCTTCTCCTCATCTTTGTAAAAATGGTTAAGATTTCTTCCACGGATGAGAACCCCTCCTCAGACCGATGCGTCAGCCGAGTGGCCAATCCAAGCAAGGGTAAAGGGAAGGAGGCAGTGGAGCCGATCGAAGAGACAATGGTCCAGCCGGGTACAGATGTGGAGGTTGCTGAGCCTCTCCAAGAGGTAGTTGTCCGATCTAGTAAGGGCAAGGGTGTGGAAACGATAATCGAGCACCCGAAGACTGCAGGGGAGTTGGGTCAGCATCCGAGCACTCTGTCGAACGTTGGCGGTGTGCGGAGCTACTCCGGAGATCTATTGGAGAAGGTGACGCAGGGCACCGCCAAGTAGATCGAGGAGAACAAGCCGAGGGAAACCTCTGAGGTGGATCAGATCTCTTCGGTTCTGACCGAGGCGGATTTGCATCGGATCCGGAGCGGGTTCCAAATCCCCACGGAGTAAGGGCTCCTTCTCCCTGGCCCTGGCTTTCGAGCGTGCACCTCGTCCTCTGCCGATATGTGCATTTTTCCTGCCGACTCCCTGAATGCCGGACTTCGGCTGCCGCTGCACCCTTTCGTGGTCGAGGTGCTGCAATGGTACGGCTTGTGTCCGGCTCAGCTAATGCCGAACACCTGGCGACGCGTTATGGCGTTTGTTCTTCAATGCCAAGAGGTTGGAGCTCAGCCAAACATGTTCATCCTTCGGAGTCTATACCGTCCTTGCCAACCAAACAAAAATGAGCAGAGGTACTACCTCTCGCCGAGGAAGGGCGTGAAGCTGATCGAGAACCCGGACTAAATCAAGCATTGGAAAGAGAAGTACTTCCTCGTCTGAGCTCCCAAGCCATGGGTGATCCCGACGGTGTGGTTGAGGGACGGCCTTCCGAAGCGGGCGAAGAAAGAGCCCGTGCTCAGCAACGAGGAGGCAGAAATCGTGGAGAAGTTGCTCGGGCTTCCGACCCTCAGTTGGAAAGACATCACCGAGGAGGCCTTATTCCGAGGGGGTCTCAGTCCGATCGACCCTAGTATGCTTCTCCCATTCTTGCTTTGTCTTTGAGGTTTTGGAAAATTTTTCTAACTTTTTTCACTTGGTTTGTGCAGAATCTCCCGGCATGGACTACAAAGGTCTGATGGCTAAGGCCCGAGCGGCTAGGGAGCAGGAGGCGAGGAAGAGAAAGAGGACCATGTCCGGACCCCAAGGTGGCCGAGCGCCCAAGGTCCCCTCGGTCTCTCCGACCCCCGAGCGGCAGGTTGTCGAGGTTCCTCTGGTCGAGTCCAAACAAGGCCTCGTTGTGCCGACCGTTCCACCTCCCTCGGATGTGCCGACCCCAACGGCGCGAATAGATGCTCCAGGGCCTTCGAGCAGTGCATTCAACATTAGCGAGGCGCTAGCTCTCGATGTCCCGCCGCTTACTGCCGAGGCAGAGGCGATCCTGACCGAAGAGCACAAGCACATCTTCTTCCCCAACTGGTAGGTGATGAAGGTCGATGGGTTTTTAGGGGACGGCAACATTTGCATGAAGGCGGTGAAGCACCTACCGAGCCCCAAAGACCGAGCAGCGCTCAAGGCGGGCAAAGTTGGGGATGCTGCGATGCAGATCACTCGGAACACTATGTCGGTAAGTAGTAGAGGACTTTCTTCAAAATTTCTCTAAGTTTTTGTGCTCGTGCTTGACTGTTTATTGTATGACTCGCAGACCCTCTGCCACTTCAATTATCTGCTCAAGGAGTTCGCGAGCAAGGAAAAGGAGATGACCGTTCTGAACGACCGGGAACGGTCGGAGAGGTCTGAGGCGGTGAAGCAGCTGGAGGCCGAACAGTTGCATTCTGCTTCCCTCGTGGCCAAAGTCGCCGACCCAAAGGCTCAGCTCGCCGAGGCGCTGAGGAGCTCGGCCGCCGAGGCTTCCAAGGTCGAGACCCTTGAAAAGGAGATGGCTCGACTGGAAGGGGAGCTGTCTAAGGCTCAGAAGGCGTCGGAGGAAGCCCTGAGCGAGCAAGCGTCGAAGGTGGCAGCAGCGGAGAAGGCGGTTCGGGACGAAGCCGAAGCTCACATGTTGACCAACATGGAGGAGGCGTACGGCCGAGCTTTGAAGCATATCGTCGCTCGGAACCCCAGATTCAACGTCTCGTCCTACTACTTCTATGACTCCGTAGAGGGTGAGGAAGAGCTGCCCTTGGCCGAGCTCGCTCCGAGGCCGGAGGGCGAAGACTCCGAAGGCGAGGGGGGTACCGAGCGTGCGATTATAGTAGTGCCGAGCGATGATGAGGTCAACCCCTGACTTTGTCGCCTCTTCTAATTTTCTTGTTCTTCTCTCTTTTCTTTTGTAATGCCTAACTGCGGACTGGCCACCGCTTTTTGTAGCTCTTGGACTTTTAATGAAATGGTTTCTTTTTGGCTGAATATTACAAAATTTTGCAAAGTTATTCAACTCTTTTTGCTCGAATTGTGTCCTTAAGTGTCGAAGACTTCTTTTGATATTTTTCTGCTTTTCAGGTTAAGTTGGGCCCGATTACTGAGGTCTCCCATCTTCGTACTGAGCTGAAGAAAACGAAGCGGGCTCTTTCTCGCAATCATGATAAAGCGTTTTACGACTTCTTGAAATTGGAGGACATCAAAGCAACTGCGATAGGGTATTTTTACGAGTTGAGGCAGCTACGGAAGCAATCTCTAGAGACTCGTCTCGAAGGCAAGATAGAGTTGCTCCGTAAGGCGCTCTTCGATGTCAACCAAAGGAATAGTGAGCTTCTGGCGGAGATTCGTCACTTGGAGGTAACGGTGAAAGAGCACTCGGCGGAGGAAGAGGAGTTAGCTTCGAAGGTGGGGAAGTTGATGTCTAAGTGCAATGAGTTGACGGCAAGAATTGACAAACTGAGGAGGGTCACGATCGACAGGGGTATCAAAGTGACTCAATTCCGTCGTATTGTGGCCGACAGCACTAACGTCGCAGGCTCGTCTAAACTTTCCCATTTCAAAGTATCGGCAGAGGACGATATTCTAAGAGACAGGATCGTCGAGCTGGAGGAGGAGATTGCTTCGCTGAAACCTTGGCCCGTAAGGGCCAATGTTCGCAGTACGTCGTGTACTCGCGAAGAGAGCGAAAGAGAAATCTCGTTCTACGAACTTGCAACTCATTCGCCTTCCGTTAGGCAGAGTCTAGCTGACGCTCAGAGCGGTGTAGCTGTTTCTTCTAGTGGCACCTCGGTTGGGGCCACAGCTAGAATCAGTGACAAAGGGGGTTCTCGCTTTGCTGGTTTAGAGTCAAGCTCAGAGGTAAGGCGACGCCGCCCTCGTGTGTCTCTGAACCGAAGCATTCCCCTTCCGAAGAAGCGCTAAACAAGTTGTATGATGCTCTTCAAGTTATTGTAAAAACCCTGTTGTAGTGTCAGTCCTGTTTGGTCTCTTAATAAAAGAGTTTGTTTTGCTTCTGATGTTCGAATGCTGTGTTAGCTGTTTATTAGTTTAAGTATAAATCCTCCAACTTTTGACAACTACTCAAAATCAGAAGCAAATCTTCCATCATATGGGCGAACCACTCCCAGCTCGCTTAAGAGCGAGCTTGCGGAGCAGAGTCGAACCAAGTGTTGGATTTCAAACTCGTCGTTAGAGTTTGTTCAATGGTTGTAGGAGCAATTCCGAATGGCGACCCACTCCTAGCTCGCTTAAGAGCGAGCTTGCAGAGCAGAATCGAACCAAGTGTTGGACTCCGAACTCGTCGTTAGAGTTTGTTCAACGGTTGTGGGAGCAATTCCGAATGGCGACCCACTCCTAGCTCGCTTAAGAGCGAGCTTGTGGAGCAGAATTGAACCAAGTGTTGGACTCCGAACTCGTCGTTAGAGTTTGTTCAACGATTGTGGGAGCAATTCTGAATGGCAACCCACTCCTAGCTTGCTTAAGAGCGAGCTTGCGGAGCAGAATCGAACCAAGTGTTGGTGTAGAACCCCGTATTTTTAAATATTTGAAAATGAATTAAAATGATTTTTTGGAGATTTAATACATATTTTCTAAAAGATTTATCTTTTTACACGTGCAGAACACGTGCAAATACTTTCTTGAGAAGTTTGAAAGTCAAGTTTTCTTTATGAAAAATCATTATTTAATATTCGGGATGGATTTATTATTTTTCCAGATTTTTCTGAAATTAATTGGATCTATTTGCAATTTTTGAGAAAAGAAAGACCTTTTTGCAAATTGGACATTTTTAAGGGTTAAAGTGCAAATTGTATTTTCTGGACGTTTTGAACAATACCGTTTGAGATTTAGGATTATATTTTACTTTTAAGTCCTAATTTAAATGGTTTTTAATGGGTTTCCAAGAATAGGACTATATATGTAAAGCTATGTTTTGGAAGGACTATTTTGCAAATGCGTTTCTAAACACTAAAAACATTATTTCCGGCCTATAAAAGAGAGTGTGCAGCCGTCTTTCGCTGCACAACTCAAGTTTCATATTATTATTTTCTTGGTGATTGAAGAGGAAGATTGGATCTCGCAAAAGGAAGACTCTTTTGTTGGATCTTTTCAATTCAAAGGTGAGTGTTATTGTTTTGTTTTGTTTTGTTTGTTTTGTTAATTGATTTATGTGAATGATTGTGTGTTGTTTTGTTTCGATATTTTTGTATCTTGTATGTGATCGATGCAATAGTTGTTATTTATATTATGCATGTGAAATCCATGAATGTTTAGTAGATCTTGATTGGCAAATTCTTTATTGCTTGAAAACATGTTAAGATTTGAGTATGGTTATGATAATAAGGAATTGGATGGTTGAACATCTGGATCTTGTGATTACAAATCAGATTTAGTTTGAGTTGTGGAAGAGATTTACTATTGAGAAATCCTAATGGAAGAATTAGAAGTTTAGAACATGAGAATTTGAGATTTGAGAAATTGGTTGATTTGAGTAATGTATCCGAACTGGGGACTATTCGAGACTTTCGTTTTATTGAAGTACAAATTATTTTAGTAAACAATGTTTTCTTTTGGTAAACCCTAATTTTGATTATCATGAACAACCAAAACTATGCAGACTGTAGGCCGACAGTCGAATGGCAGACCTATCAGTCGACTGGCACGACCCAGCTGCTAGATCTTTAGTTTTCTTAAAAATTCGTTCTGGACAGTCGACTTAGACCCTTTTCAGTCGACCGGTACACTTAGAATTTATTTTTCAAAGTTATCATAGATTTTTCTCTGGTAAGTCGACTTATAACCTTTTAAGTCGACTTATATTGTATTTTAAGTCGAGTTATGACCTTGCAAGTCGACTTATAACACTTAGAATATTTTCTTAAAAATTTCTGGAATTTCTCTCTGGTAAGTCGACTTATGTTTTTATAAGTCAACTTATGTTCTTATAAGTCGACTTATGTCTCCTTTAAGTCGACTTATGTTTTTATAAGTCCACTTATGATTTGGTAAGTCAACTTATGATTTTTATAAGTCATCTTATATTGTTGGTAAGTCAACTTATGATTTTTATAAGTCATCTTATATTGTTGGTAAGTCAACTTATGTTTTTATAAGTCATCTTATATTGTTGGTAAGTCAACTTATGTTTTTGGTAAGCCGACTTATGACTCCTATAAGTCAACTTATAATACTTAACCTATTTTCTTAAAATTACTGAATTTCCCTCTGGACATTCGACTGGTGACCTTTTGCAGTCGACTGGTATTGATACTTTTCTAAAATATTTTGATGTTCTTTAAACAACTAGTTCTTTAAATGCTTTGGATCTATAACCTACCATTATAAATACTATTCTTCTATAGAACATACGCTTTCAATATATATTATGGTTGGATTTGGATTAAGGAATTTATTAAAGACTTGAGTTTGTTGAGAGGAGAGATTGTTCCTTTGACCGTTTGACGATGGATTAGTGAATTATGGACATATTGAGAGTGATTTATAGATGGGTATATTCTGCGGTATTGAGAGACATTGATCTCTGGGGTTGGGTATACTCTGCGGTGTTGAGAATCATTGTTAGTGATTGATAACCGGGTATCCAATCTGCGGTGTTGAGAGTGACTGATAACCGGGTATCCGATCTATGGTATTGTTAGTGATTTATAGATGGGTATATTCTGCGGTATTGAGAGTCATTGATCTCTGGGGTTGGGTATACTCTGCGGTGTTGAGAATCACTGTTAGTGATTGATAACTGGGTATCCAATCTGCGGTGTTGAGAGTGACTGATAACCGGGTATCCGATCTATGGTATTGTTAGTGATTTATAGATGGGTATATTCTGCGGTATTGAGAGTCATTGATCTCTGGGGTTGGGTATACTCTGCGGTGTTGAGAATCACTGTTAGTGATTGATAACCGGGTATCCAATCTGCGGTGTTGAGAGTGACTGATAACCGGGTATCCGATCTATGGTATTGTTAGTGATTGATAGTTGGATATATTCTGCGGTGTTGAGAGTCATTGATCTCTGGGGTTGGGTATACTCTGCGGTGTTGAGAATCACTGTTAGTGATTGATAACCGGGTATCCAATCTGCGGTGTTGAGAGTGACTGATAACCGGGTATCCGTTCTGAGGTATTGATTTCTCGAGTAGGTTCTGTGCTCATGTTTTCCAGTTTTCCTACACTTGACATTTAGTCTAGCTTCACTTGTTGTTTTCATTCCATGATGTTTTTATGCTTTACATCTTTGGTATTTCTCATTCATTTTGTTGTTAATACATGCTGTTGATGACTTTATGTTTAGGATTAAATTATGTTGTTGTTTTTATATCACTCACACCATTTATGGCTGACCCCTTTAGTTTTGGGGGTTAGGGATCATCTCTAGCCTCATGTGTTACGGGTTGTTGCTTAGAGTTTGGAGGCTTGGATGCTTGAGTCAGTTTTGAGATAAACTGATGTAATAGAGCTTTGTGTAAATTTGTGTAAAAAAAAGAAGTATTGTGAAAAGAAAGTTGTAATTCAAGGTGTTTGTATTTCCGCTGTGTTTTGAAAAAGATTGTTGTAATAAAAGTTTGGAATAAAATTATTTGTGTTTTGAGCTATGTGTACTATTACATTGAAGTTGATGCTGGGATTGTGCCACGTATTTTTTAAGTTCTTTATATTAGAAATTCGGGGCGCTACAGTTGGACTCCGAACTCGTCGTTAGAGTTTGTTCAACGGTTGTGGGAGCAATTCCGAATGGCGACCCACTCCTAGCTCACTTAAGAGCGAGCTTGCAGAGCAGAATCGAACCGAGTGTTGGACTCCGAACTTGTCGTTAGAGTTTGTTCAACGGTTGTGGGAGCAATTCCGAATGGCGACCCACTCCTAGCTCGCTTAAGAGCGATCTTACGGAGCATAATCGAACCGAGTGTTAGACCCGAACTCGCCATTAGAGTTTGTTCAAGGGTTGTGGGAGCAATTCCGAATGGCGACCCACTCCTAGCTCGCTTAAGAACGAGCTTGCGGAGTAGAATCGAACCGAGTGTTGGACTCCGAACTCGTCGTTAGAGTTTGTTCAACAGTTGTGGGAGCAATTCCGAATGGCGACCCACTCCTAGCTCTCTTAAGAGCGAGCTTGCGGAGCAGATCGAACCAAGTGCTGGACTCTAAACTCGTCGTTAGGGTGAAGAGTAAAAGCAGAGAGATACAAGCAATTTTACAAGTAAAATATGAAAAAAAACTTTCTTTATTGATAACTAATGGTTGGCTGCTTCTAAGTTGCGAGCCATTATTACATGAGAGAAATAAAGGAAAACATACAAGTAAAATGAGAGAAACGGTTCGACATCCCAGAATACTCAGAGGGGCGTTAATGCTTGTTGTGCAAATCTAGATACCTAATTAAATAGATAAAACTAGACACAAATTATAAACCTCGCAAGTGCACGAATCGTTTGACAAAGCGTAGCAATAGCAAGGGTCGATCCCACAGAGATTGTAGACTTTAACTTACTAATCAATAAAAAGACTAAGAATCATAAAGGGTTGGTTTAAAAGTCTAAAAGAAATAAAAAGATTTAAACTAAATTAAAGAATGTCGAATCACAGATATTTATAAAGTAGTTGGGTTTAGATCTCCACCAATAGTCAGTAATGCTAAGTCACCTTCTGAACTTCTTCTTATTACTCATGTTTGTTCACTTCAAGGGCATGGTATCTACTCCTTAAAGTATTGTTTCCCTAGGCCAAGAATTAGGCATGGTATCTACTCTAATTCGTTTCTTTCATTAAGTGTGTAGCATGGTATCTACTAAGTTGTGCTTAAAGAAAACATAAGATCAGTGGAAACGAGCAAACACTCAAGGTTCTAGAAATTGGTATCAGATCTAGATCCCTTAAGTTGATTGAACCAGGAACCCCTAAAGATTCCTTTGTTACAATTACGAGCACGAGATACGGGTCGTCTCAATATGCTTATATAACAGATTCAGATAGATGGTAATACAAACTTGGATTTCTCAAGCTCTGTACGTCAGTCGACTGGCTCTCATCTCAGTCGACTGCTCTCAGACTTCAAGAACTAGTTTGATTACCATCAATCTATACCAATACAAACGGATTCAATCAATAAGTAAAATAGAAGAGTTCAGAAGAATATAGCACTACATAACTACGGCTTCAATCTACCCAACTATGAAATTAGTTCCACATAATAATACTTTTATTAATCAACAAGTTTGAATACATGATCAACATAAAAGAATAGAAGGAGAAGAAATAAACTAATGAAGTCCGGCAATGAGGTTGACTGGCTGTCACACAGTTGACTGCCTTCGAATACTGGATCTCCTATCTCCTTCCTTGATGCCGATAGAATAATGCCCCTGTTGATGACTTGAACGCTCAGAAACTCTTGTGATTCAATCGTTTTGGAACCTGGAAGAGTGCCAACCGAGAGAGAGCCCTGTTGATGCTTCTTTTCTGATATTTATAGAACACGGCTGAGAATTAGGGTTTTGCACTTTTTCAGGAAACTCCTTCTTTGTTTTATTTGATGATTTATTTCTTTCTCTTTTCTTCTTTCCTTCCTTATCTGTTAACCACGTGCTCTTGGAAATCCCCAGTCTCTAGATTTGATTTGCATAAATCTGGATTCAGATAGATTTGAAATTAGATTTGGATGAATCTTCGAATATCTTATCTGTTTACTCCGCCGCGTACCAGTCGACTGCCTCTGGATGTAAGTCGACTGTGTCGGGACTTCAGTATTTTCATGATTCATCAGCCCAGTCGACTGTTGTGTAAACTTGAGTCCCTCTGTCCAGTCGCCTGTAAGTATGATCAGTCGACTGATCTCTTCAGCTTCCTGTGTTTCATCCCTACAATCCTGAATTTGCTTCGTTTTGCTGTTATAGACTGTTTCCTATGGAAAAGAGAAAATAAGAGTTAAATACCACATATAGAGCTTTTAAATGTGCATTTATAATAAGATTATTGCTTCTAAATGTGAATAATATTGTGTTCATCAAATACCCCCAAACTTAGATTTTTGCTTGTCCTCAAGCAAACTAGAATTATGAACAAGGGTATGATAATAATAACAGCCTTAATCACCAAGAGTTCTTACTATGTGGGCATCGACATAGAAAAGTATAAACAATTTCAGATAAAGTAAAATTAAACATACCCACTTTCTCTAGTGCAATTGTTTATTCATAACTCCAAACTCAACCTCACTTGTCATGCAATTAATTATAGTTATAGTATGTAATTACTCAATCTGTGATTATCCCCTTTTCTCTACTACAAACCGAGTAGCAAACTAGAGTTTTTTTTTTTTTTTCTTTTTTTTTTTTTTTTTAAGTCGCTTCTCTAAAGTTGTCACTTGCCTTTTTACGCAAATGCGAAACATTTGTGATGAATCCACCCGGTTACTCAGCGAGTCACAAACTCTAAAGTGCTTTGCATACTCATATTTCAAGTTGCCGTTTGACGTAAAGGTAAACATTGGTGATGAATACCCCTAGTTACTAAGCAACTCAAAACATTGGAGTAGATTGACTTTATTCAAGTATATATATATATATATATATTTTATCACTCTATTTGCTTAAACTCAATTTAGGACTAGATCTAAAGGGAATAATAACCAGAAAAAGCATCACATTTGTTTATTATGTATAATTGCATGACTCATATAATTTTGTATGGAAGTTATGAAACTCAACAATCCTAAAGTAAATAGGTATCCTTCTTCTTACTTTATAAGAAATTGTTTATCCTAAAAAAAATTCAAAAAGATGATAAATATAACTAACCCCAATACCCCCAAACTTAGATGGAACATTGTCCTCAATGTTCGAAAGAAAATTTAAAAATAGGCATATGTCACATCTAGTAAGGAGAATCTAAAAATAAAAATAACTCAAAGAAAAATAATAATGAATAACTGAAAGAAAATAAAGGGAAAGTGTAAATACTCCCCTGAAAAATTGGGTTGCCTCCCAATAAGCGCTGTGTTTTCTGTCTTCAGCTAGACTGGATGAGTTCATGCGATGTATTGAATGGTTTGAAGATTCACATCTTCCTCTTGCGGTTCAATGCTCATCTCTATGTATGGCTTCGCTCTATGCCCGTTCACCTTAAATGTTTGATTCTTTTCTTTGCTATGAACCTCCAAAGCGCCATGTGGAAAGATTTTTGTGACAATGTATGGCCCATACCATCTTGACATAAGCTTGCCTGGAAAAAGTCTCAATCTTGAGTTGTATATCAATACCTTCTGCCCTTCATAAAACTCCTTCCTTGCTAGCTGTTTGTCATGGTACAACTTTGTCCTTTCCTTGTACAATTTTGCATTCTCATAAGCATCGTGCCTCAACTCTTCAAGCTCATTCAGTTGCAACCTTCTTTTGTCACCTGCTTGTTTCATATCAAAATTGAACCTTTTGATGGCCCAATACGCTTTGTGCTCCAACTCAACTGGCAAATGACAGGCTTTTCCAAACACCAAACGGTATGGTGACATGCCAATGGGTGTTTTGTATGCGGTTCTATAGGCCCATAATGCATCGTTCAAGCGCAACGACCAATCCTTCCTCCTTGTGTTGACTGTCTTTTCCAAAATGCTCTTGATTTCTCTGTTGCTAATCTCCACCTGCCCACTAGTTTGAGGATGATATGGGGTGCCCACTCTATGTGTAATACCATACTTTTTCATCAAAGAAGCAAAAGGAAAGTTATTGAAGTGGCTCCCTCCATCACTTATTATTGCTCGTGGTGTACCAAACCTAGTGAAAATATTTTCCTGCAAAAACTTGACAACAACTTTGTGATCATTAGTTCTTGAGGGGACAGCCTCGACCCATTTAGACACATAATCCACACCAACAAGTATATATAAATAAACAAATGAGTTAGGAAATGGACCCATGAAGTCGATTCCCCAAACATCAAAAAGCTCGATCACTTGGATGTTTTGCAGTGGCATTTGATTTCTAGAAGAGATGTTGCCTGTCCTTTGGCATTTGTCACAAGTCCTGCAAAAAGAAAAAGCAACTTGGAATACTTTAGGCCAATAAAATCCAGATTGCAGTACCTTAAGTGCTGTTCTTTTCGGTCCAAAATGTCCTCCACATGCATATTGGTGGCAATGTTGTAGAATACTCAATTGCTCTTCTTCTGCCACACATCTTCTTATAATTTGATCAGGGCAAAATTTGAACAAATAAGGATCATCCCAGTAGTAGTGCTTGCACATAGCCACCAGTCTCTTTCTTTCCTGACTTGTCATACCTGGAGGGAAAACATGAGCGGTTAGATAATTTACAATGTCAGCAAACCATGGAAAATTTGAGCAGTGACCAGTCGACTGGTCCTGTTACCAGTCGACTGCCCCGAGGGTATGTTTATTTCAAAGAGATGTTCATCTGGGAAAGTTTCATTAAGTAGGGGCACAATTCTCTCTTCCTCCTGTAGTAGCCTGGACATGTGATCTGCAACAACATTGTCGCTTCCTTTTTTATTTCTAATCTCAAGATCGAATTCTTGAAGCAACAGCACCCATCTGATCAACCTAGGCTTAGCATCCTTTTTAGCAAACAAATATCTCAAGGCAGCATGGTCAGTAAAAACAATAACTTTAGAACCAATCAAATATGATCTAAACTTCTCTATAGCAAAAATAACAGCTAACATTTCTTTTTCAGTAGTGGAATAATTTAGCTGTGCATCGTTTAAAGTTCGAGAAGCATAGTAAATAACATGGGGTTTCTTATTGATTCTTTGACCTAAAACAGCCCCTAAAGCATAATCACTTGCATCACACATAAGCTCGAAAGGATGGCTCCAATCTGGTGCCATGACAATAGGTGCAGAAATGAGAAGATTTTTTAATGTCATAAAAGCGTTTGTGCACTCTTCTGTCCATACAAACTCAACATTTTTAGCCAACAAATCACAAAGGGGTTTGGAGATTTTTGAAAAGTCTTTTATGAATCTTCTATAGAACCCTGCATGTCCTAGAAAACTCCTAACACCCTTAACTGTAGTGGGAGGGGGTAGTTTTGATATTATATCGATTTTTGCTTTGTCTACCTCTATTCCCCTTTTTGGACACCACATGTCCCAACACAATACCTTGTTGTACCATGAAATGGCACTTTTCCCAATTCAGTACTAAGTTGCATTCTTCACATCTTTTAAGCACAAGCTGCAAATGGTTAAGGCATTCATCAAAACAAGATCCAAAAACACTAAAGTCATCCATAAATACCTCGATGAACCTTTCCACCATGTCTGAAAATATACTCATCATGCATCTTTGAAATGTAGCTGGAGCATTGCACAATCCAAAGGGCATCCTCCTGTATGCAAAAGTACCAAAAGGACATGTAAAAGTGGTTTTTTCTTGATCTTCTGGAGCAATAGCAATTTGATTATAGCCACTATAACCATCTAAAAAACAATAATGACTATATCCTGCTAATCTTTCTAACATTTGATCAATAAAAGGAAGAGGGAAGTGATCTTTCCTGGTTTCATTGTTCAGTTTCCTATAATCAATGCATACCCTCCATCCTGTGGTCACTCTAGTAGGGATAAGCTCATTCTCTTCATTTGTCACCACTGTGACTCCACTTTTCTTAGGCACTACATGTATAGGACTTATCCATTTGCTATCTGAGATGGGGTAGATGATGCCAACATCTAGTAGCTTCAGAATCTCTGCTCTTACCACTTCCTTCATGTTTGGGTTAAGCCTTCTCTGTACCTCCCTGCTAGGTTTTGCGTTATTTTCAAGGAGTATTCGATGCATGCATTTGGATGGACTTATTCCCTTGATATCTGCAATGGTCCATCCTATTGCATTCCTGTGTTCTCGTAATACCTTTAGCAGCTTATCTTCTTCCTGTGCACTTAGGTTCGCAGCAATTATCACTGGTAGCGTCTGGTTCTCGCCCAAATATGCATGCTTCAAATGGTCGGGCAGCTGCTTAAGCTCTGGGTCTGTAAGTCTTGGTGCAGTCGACTGGTCCCTGGTAGCAGTCTGGACAGTCGACTGATCCTCTTCAACAGTCGACTTGTCCAGTGCACCAGTCGACTTGTCTGCAGAAACAAAAAGTTCATCAATCACCAATTTTTCAAATACTGGTGCAAACTTACCTGAGTATGACTGTGAAGTGTCAAGGTGATGTACTGTCTCTGCAATTTCCCAGTCATCGTATTCCTGTTCGACATTAGATAAAGTTAGAGATTGTGTAATTATGGCCTGTAATGGTTCAACGCTATGTACCTGAAATGTTTGATCAACAATATCCTGCACCACATCAACATTATAGCATTCATGATCATCATGTGGAAATTTCAGTGTATCAAACATTTTAAATTCAACCTTCTCTCCATTTATTTTCATGCTTATGGTACCCTTTTTAACACAAATTTTTATATCAGCCGTACTCATAAAGGGCCTACCTAAAATGATTGGTAGAGAAGATGGCATTGAAGATTCCTCCATGTCTAACACAACAAAATCAGCAGGCAAAATAAAATCATTTACCTGAACTAGGACATCTTCCAAAATACCTCTAGGTCTTTTGATACTGCGATCTGCCAACTGTAACGTGATGGATGTTGGTTGGAGTTCCCCCAATCCTAGCTTTTCATAAACGGTGTATGGGAGAAGACTGATGCTTGCCCCCAAGTCTAGTAGTGCTTTCTCAAAGAAGTGCTCGCCAATCCTGCAAAGAATAGTAAAACTACCTGGGTCTTTTAATTTAGGAGGTAATTTTCTTAATAAGACAGCGCTCACTTCTTCTGTCAAAGCCACATCCTCCCTAACCTGAAATGTTCTTTTGTGAGTGCAACATTCTTTCAAAAATTTAGCATAAGAGGGAATTTGTTTAATAGCATCAAGTAGGGGGATATTAATTTCTACCTTTCTGAGAGTTTCAAAGATGTCAAATAAATGTTGATCTTTCTTTTGTTTGACTAACCTTTGAGGGAATGGTGGCAAAACTGTTCTTTCTTTTTCACTTACCTTGTTGGACCCCACAATTTTTGATGGTTGTTCTTCTTTTTCTTCGGTATGTGTTCCAACTTTGTTGTCAATTATCTTACCACTTCTTAATGTTGTAACTGCCTTGAGCTGTTCTTGGCCTCCAGGGTTTGGTATAGTTTGTGATGCAAGTTCCCCTGCCTTTCGCTCGCTTAATTCTTTAGCAATCTGGCCAATTTGTGTTTCCAACTTCTGAATTGCTTGCCCTTGTTGGTTGCTTGTTTGATGTTGTTGTTGGAGCAATTGAAGAACGGTGGATTCAAAATCCAACTTCTTCTGTTCTTGAACTGGCCTATCAACCCCACTTCCCATTTGGAAGTTCCGTGCATGTCCTTGTGTGAATTGAGTCCCTTGATTATTCTGATTATTGCTCCATGAAAAGTTTGGATGGTTCCTCCACCCTGGGTTGTATGTGTTCGAGAATGGGTTGTTCTTTGGTGGAAAAACTCCTCGACCTACATAGTTTGCATGCTCCTGATCTGTGAAAGAAGACATGGGACATGTATCAGTGGTGTGATCTACATGAGAACAAATTGCACAAATTTCATTTGTTTGATTTTTAACTCCACCCATCATGGACATTGCATTAACAAGCATATCAATTTTCTTATTCATGTTTACCATTTCCAATTGAATATTATTGCTACTAGAAATTTCATAAACTCCCTGTTTTTTCGAAGGGCCCCTCCTTGTTGAGAATTGTTGTGAATTCTCGCTGAGTTCTTCAAATAGTTCTATGGCCTCTTCGCCGCTTTTCCTCATCAAGATCCCGTTGCAAGCTGAATCCACAATTGCCTTATTAGTATCATTTAAACCTTCATAAAAAGCTTGTACCTGATCATCTTTAGGCATGTTGTGTGTTGGACACTTGAGAAGTTTGTTCTTGAAATCTTTTCATGCTTCAAAAAATAAATCTCCATCCTTTTGTTGGAAGAGTTGAATCTCCCTTTTCAGCTGTTTGGTCTTTTGGGCTGGAAAGAATTCTTTTAAGAACTTTGTCGCCAATTGCTCCCATGAGTTTATTGATCCTGGTTCCAAAGAATTATACCATAGTTTAGCGTTAAGTTTTAAGGAAAAAGGAAACAATATTAACCTGATTTGCTCAGGGGTAAGCCCTTGGACGTTTTGTGTCCTGCAAAGATCGAAAAAATCTTGTAAATGGAGATGAGGCTCTTCATCTGGTCTGCCACTGAAATGGGGAACCATACTAAGTAACTGAGGAGATAGATGCATGTTCCCTGTGACATTGGGTTGATACGCAATGCAGGAGGGTTGTTCAATGTTCTTAGGCGTAAATTTATCCTGCATTGGTACGCGATTGGGTATTTCTTCTGCCATGACTGCTTGTGACTGAGGTCTCCGAGCAGTCGACTGGGTTCGTGCAGCAGTCGACTGGTTGGTCGCAATCAGTCGACCTAATCTGTGCAAAGTGCGTTCTGTTTCTGCGTCAATTGGTAGTAGCTCTGGACGAAGTGATCTCCTTCCGTGCATCCACCAAAATCCTGTAACCTAAAAGAAAAACTTATTAATAAACTAAAAGAAAGAAAATAAAAACTTCCTACTGACCTGTAAGTTAAAATACTAGACAATCCCCGGCAACGGCGCCAAAAACTTGTTGTTGGAAATCTAGTTCCCTAAATAAATAGATAAAACTAGACACAAATTATAAACCTCGCAAGTGCACGAATCGTTTGACAAAGCGTAGCAATAGCAAGGGTCGATCCCACAGAGATTGTAGACTTTAACTTACTAATCAATAAAAAGACTAAGAATCATAAAGGGTTGGTTTAAAAGTCTAAAAGAAATAAAAAGATTTAAACTAAATTAAAGAATGTCGAATCACAGATATTTATAAAGTAGTTGGGTTTAGATCTCCACCAATAGTCAGTAATGCTAAGTCACCTTCTGAACTTCTTCTTATTACTCATGTTTGTTCACTTCAAGGGCATGGTATCTACTCCTTAAAATATTGTTTCCCTAGGCCAAGAATTAGGCATGGTATCTACTCTAATTCGTTTCTTTCATTAAGTGTGTAGCATGGTATCTACTAAGTTGTGCTTAAAGAAAACATAAGATCAGTGGAAACGAGCAAACACTCAAGGTTCTAGAAATTGGTATCAGATCTAGATCCCTTAAGTTGATTGAACCAGGAACCCCTAAAGATTCCTTTGTTACAATTACGGGCACGAGATACGGGTCGTCTCAATATGCTTATATAACAGATTCAGATAGATGGTAATACAAACTTGGATTTCTCAAGCTCTGTACGTCAGTCGACTGGCTCTCACCTCAGTCGACTGCTCTCAGACTTCAAGAACTAGTTTGATTACCATCAATCTATACCAATACAAACGGATTCAATCAATAAGTAAAATAGAAGAGTTCAGAAGAATATAGCACTACATAACTACGGCTTCAATCTACCCAACTATGAAATTAGTTCCACATAATAATACTTTTATTAATCAACAAGTTTGAATACATGATCAACATAAAAGAATAGAAGGAGAAGAAATAAACTAATGAAGTCCGGCAATGAGGTCGACTGGCTGTCACACAGTCGACTGCCTTCGAATACTGGATCTCCTATCTCCTTCCTTGATGCCGATAGAATAATGCCCCTGTTGATGACTTGAACGCTCAGAAACTCTTGTGATTCAATCGTTTTGGAACCTGGAAGAGTGCCAACCGAGAGAGAGCCCTGTTGATGCTTCTTTTCTGATATTTATAGAACACGGCTGAGAATTAGGGTTTTGCACTTTTTCAGGAAACTCCTTCTTTGTTTTATTTGATGATTTATTTCTTTCTCTTTTCTTCTTTCCTTCCTTATCTGTTAACCACGTGCTTTTGGAAATCCTCAGTCTCTAGATTTGATTTGCATAAATCTGGATTCAGATAGATTTGAAATTAGATTTGGATGAATCTTCGAATATCTTATCTGTTTACTCCGCCGCGTACCAGTCGACTGCCTCTGGATGTAAGTCGACTGTGTCGGGACTTCAGTATTTTCATGATTCATCAGCCCAGTCGACTGTTGTGTAAACTTGAGTCCCTCTGTCCAGTCGCCTGTAAGTATGATCAGTCGACTGATCTCTTCAGCTTCCTGTGTTTCATCCCTACAATCCTGAATTTGCTTCGTTTTGCTGTTATAGACTGTTTCCTATGGAAAAGAGAAAATAAGAGTTAAATACCACATATAGAGCTTTTAAATGTGCATTTATAATAAGATTATTGCTTCTAAATGTGAATAATATTGTGTTCATCAATGCTCTCTCCCGGTATTTCAAAAGATGGTCGGCATTCCAAGTCATGGGGATCTCTCTGCCTTCGAGGTCTTCTAGTCTATATGTCCCGGGCCGAACTACTTTGACGATCTTGTAGGGTCCCTCCCAATTTGGAGCTAGTTTACTATTTTGACCAGGAAAAGAGATTGTTAACTTTCTGAGGACCAAGTCCCCTTCTTTGAGGTCGGTAGGACGGACTCTCTTATTGTATGCCAACTCGATCCATCTTCGGTAGCTTTGTTAACGAATGGTAGCTCTTTCACGGATCTCATCAATCAAGTCTAGATTTGCTCGGAGCTCTCTGGCATTTTGTTCTTCTTCATAAGCCATTAGACGAGGAGAGGGTATACCAACTTCTAGGGGGATCATAGCTTTGGACCCATAGGTGAGATTGAATGGGGACTCTCCTGTGGGGATCCATTTTGTGGTGCGGTAGTTCCACAGCATGTTAGGGAGCTGATCGACCCATAAGCCTTTAGAGCATTTATCCAACCTCTTCTTAATACCGGAGAGGATCTGTCGGTTAGCATTCTCCACTTGGCCATTCGACTATGGATGGGAGACGGAGGAGAAACGTTGTTGGATGGCGAGGTCTTCACATAGAGCTCGGAAGGCAGCCCCGGTAAACTGGGTTCCATTGTCTGTTATGAGAACTCGAGGGACACCGAATCGGTAGATCACGTTCTTCCAGAAGAACTGAAGTACTTTGTTCTCGGTAATTGTAGCCAAGGGCTCGGCCTCTATCCACTTCGAGAAGTAGTCGATTGCCACGACTAAGAATTTGAGCTGGCCGGGAGCTGGTGGGAATGGCCCTAGTAAATCCATCTCCCACATTGCGAAAGGGATAGGACTTGATAGGGAGGTAAGTGGAGCTTGTGGGAGGCGACGAACATTGGAGTACTTCTAACAAGAGCTGCATTGCCGAATGTGCAGTTCGGCGTCTTGTAGGAGAGTGGGCCAGAAATATCCATAATTCAACACTTTACGGGCTAGGGATCTGGACCCTGAATGTGCCCCGCCGATGCCTTCTTGAAGTTCTTGCAGGCATAGTCGGCTTGTTCCGGGGAGAGGCATCTCAAATAAGGCCTGCCGTCTACTTGTGTGAAGGAGCGCTTGTATAGGATGCCCTCGATAAGTGTGTATCGCTCTGCTCGGGTTCTCACTCAGCGAGCTTCCTTAGGATCTTCGGGGAGGAGCCCATTCCTTAGGAACTCAACAAGGGGTTTCATCCAATTATCTTGAAGCAGGACAGGTAGGGACTTCATAGAATCGAAAGTTTCGACTTCTATACTTGGCTTCAGGAGCACCTCAATCAAGACGGTCTGCTCGAGACCTTAGAGGGAGGAGGAGGCCAGCTTGGAGAGGGCATTGGCCTGGAAATTCTCTTCTCGGGGGATTCGCTGGATGAGAGCTTCTTCAAACAGGGCCATGAGATTCCTAACCTTGGCTAGGTACTTAACCATTCGGTCATCTCGTGCCATGTACTCGCCTAGGACCTGATTCACGACCAGCTGTGAGTCGCTAAAGATCCGGAGGCACTGCGCCCCTGCATTGCGAGCCATTCCGAGGCCAGCTATGAGTGCTTCATATTCTGCTTCATTGTTAGAGGCCTTGAAGTTGATGCGGAGGGAGTATTAGAGGATGAAATCATCTGGGCCGGCCAGAATGACCCCGGCTCCGCTTCCCTCGTTACAAGAGGATCCATCCACTTAAACCGACCAGACAGGTGGTCCCTTCATTGCTTGGCTGAACTCGGGGATGGTACTTTAAACTATGAATTCAGATAAGGCCTGAGCCTTGAAGAGCATCATACAACTTGTTTAGCACTTCTTCGGAAGGGGGACGCTTCGGTTCAGAGACACATGAGGGCGGCGTCGCCTTACCTCCGAGCTTGACTCTAAACCAGCAAAGCGAGAACCCCCTTCACCACTGATTCTAGTTGTGGCCCCAACCGAGGCACCACTAGAAGAAACAGCTACACCGCTCTGAGCGTCAGCTGGACTCTGCCTAACGGGAGGCCAACGAGTTGCAAGTTCGTAGAACGAGATTCCTCTTTCGCTCTCTTCGCGAGTACACGACATACTGCGAACATTGGCCCTTACGGGCTGAGGTTTCAGCGATGCAATCTCCTCCTCCAGCTCGACGATCCTGTCTCTCAGAATATCGTCCTCCGCCGATACTTTGAAACGGGAAAGTTTAGACAAGCCTGCGATGTTAGTGCTGTCGGCCACAATACGACGGAAATGAGTCACTTCGATACCCCTGTCGATCGTGACCCTCCTCAGTTTGTCAATTCTTGCCGTCAACTCATCGCGCTCGGACATCAACTTCCCCACCTTCGAAGCTAACTCCTCTTCCTCCGCCGAGTGCTCTTTCACCGTTACCTCCAAGTGACGAATCTCCGCCAGAAGTTCACTATTTCTTTGGTCGACATCGAAGAGCGCCTTACGGAGCAACTCTATCTCGCCTTCGAGATGAGTCTCTTGAGATTGCTTCTGCAGCTGCCTCAACTCGCGAAAATACCCTCTCGCAGTTGCTTTGATGTCCTCCAATTTCAAGAAGTCATAAAACGCTTTATCACGACTGCGAGAAATAGCCCGCTTCGTTTTCTTCAGCTCAGTACGAAGATGGGAGACCTCAGTAATCGGGCCCAACTCAACCTGAAAAGCAGAAAATATCAAAAGAAGTCTTCGACACTTAAGGACACAATCCGACATGATGGAGGGAAGGTAAATGGATGAAAAGAACTGGCGATGATTAACAAAATTAAGAACTGTCGGAGCAGTCGACTGATACTGTATTCAGCCGACTGGTGCTTCAATTTAATTATGAATATTTGGAAATTCCATGTAACGAGATATTCCATTATGTTGACCCAGTATAATGACTTGAGATTTATATCTTCATCTTCGGAAGAAAGTTATGAGTAGTGTGAATGCATGTTTAAAGTATTTTTCTTAAAGAAAAGAGCATATTAGTAACTTGAAATTCCATGCTACGATGTTACCGAACAAGTAAGGAGTGTGGTGTTTATAAAATATGGATGTATGTATGCTGTAATGAAAATGCATGTGAGAACGGTTAGAAAGATGATTTTTGTTTTGAATTATGGAACTGATCAGTCGACTTAGTGCGTGTAGCCAGTCGACTGAGCTGAACTTAGAATTGTGCTGTTGAAAATCCCAGGACAGACGACTGGTGGATGAACAGTCGACTGTCATGTGGATGACACTGTAAATATGAAAAGTTGCGGGACAGCCGACTGGTCGTTTACAGCAGTCGACTCTCCCGAGTATTTATGATGAGCCTGTATTTGACTGTATGAGTCGACTGGTGTTCTTCCAAGTCGACTGTACAGAGTGGACTTTGATATGTAAGAATTTCATTTTATTTGCTGTTAGAAGTTGTGAACTTTATGATTGAAGTCTATGGACTCTTTTATGGTTGTATGGATTATGTAAGATGAATCACAGATGAGAATCGAGAATTAAATGAATATGAAAGGCTAAGAACATGATGAGAAAGTCTGTGAGACTCTAAAATGAATTATGAGCTGAGGATGCTCAATTGGAAATTGTGAATTTGAAATTGAACGAAAGAGTAGCTAAGTCTCCCCCGGCAGTGAAATGAAATGATATTGAAAAGAAGACCAAGGTTGGTCATGTGTAAATAAAATGATAAGTCCGGTTTGGTGGAGAGGCTAACTCTAGAGCTTTGATTTTTATTCATGATTCTAATAATTTTAGTACATAGTGTGGAGGTGATGAAAGTGAGAGAAAAACATAAGTATGAGAACTAGAGTTTACGGTGCGGGTGTGTGAGCCGCAGAATGCATGCTTGATGAGTCAAGACATGGCGCAGGCACAACTCAGAATGATCGGACTTTAGTCACACTTGTGGGATGTTTGGTGACTGCAAGAGGATCATGTTCAGGGAGGAGGCTTGAATTGCCACAGAATGCATGCTTGATGAGTCAAGACATGGCGTGGGGTTCCCCTCCAGGGTCCAATGCACGAGCTTGTACTCATAGACCATTTAAGATACTCACCATAGTTACGGAAGTAGAGTAAATCATGGCGAGGGATTGAACCCTACAAAAATGAAGAACGATTAAGAGGCTTGCCCTCGAACCTATGTAGTATGGGATGCATAGAGTTCGAACAAGTGCGCAATAGTGTCATGTAAATTAAATAATTGCATTAAGGATTAAGTGCACAAACACGACACGACATCATTAAGAGTTCCCTTTTGATTTATATTCCTATTATGAACAAGTTTGTGATCTGTTAAGAAATGAGATTCGTTATACTATTTCTGGCATAGAGATGATGGCCATGTATAATTATCTTCGGTTGAATAAACTGACGTACCCACAGTTTTGTATGCAGGATAAATTACATGTAAAGAGGAATGGATGCATAAAGATCTTATCATGTTGTTGTTCATTTATGTAAATGTTGTATATTTTGCTTCCGCTGTGTAAATGTAAATGTAATATGATGTAAACTCTGATGTATGATGAAAAGTTTTAATTTCCTTGTAAAATTGTACTCAAAGAAAGTGAAAAGATCCTGTAGAACATTTCGAATTCAGTGATTTGGGATTCGGGGCGTTACAGAGTGGTATCAGAGCCACGCTTTCTACGCTTTCACACTTGTACAAATTTATAAGGAACGACACCCTAGAAGTGGACATTAAAGCGTGTGTTTAAGTTTAGAGATTTAAATGTAAGTGACTTACATTTGTGTTGCTCTATGATTTATGCTTCTTCCTCTCTATTCTAAGATGGTTGATCACTTCGACCCTGCTGGAGGCGACGACTGGCATATCATTGAGGAAGAGTACCATCCTGGACATGCTGATTCTGAGGACGAGTATCACCCTGGGCAAGCAGATTCTGATGATGAGGAGTGGCCTGAATCTCGAGAGATCACCCCACCTCCAGATTCATCTGACGATTCTTCTTCCGATGAAGAAGAAGGACCATTTCTGAGTGGCACTGTGGCTTCTCTTCAGAGGCAAGTGGAGACCTTGAAGGAGAGAGTTGGAGTTTTGGAAGCTCAGCTGGCACAGCGGAATGACGATTTCTCTGTTCTCAGTCACCGAGTGTGGGAACTTGAGAAGAGAAAGAACCTGACGGATGTGCTGAAAGATGAAGTGGATGAACTGCGGGAAGAACTTCGAGCAGTGAAGAGGACCCGTAGGAGTTAGATTGTTGTAGCTTCTATTTTCTTCAGTTCTGATGTCAAAAAATGTTTTTAATTCGAATGTATAAACTTTGGAATTCAATGAAATGCTAGTTTAAATTCTTGTCTTATACTTCGAATTTAATGGATCTTTTGCATCAGAATATGTTGAGAAGGGGAGCTAGGAATGGTGAAGGTTTGGACCTGGAGACCGAACTTGCAAGGGTTTACCAGACGCTGAATGCAGTAGCTGGGAACCAAGGAAGGGGGCCGGTGAATCCAGTACCTGAGGCAATTAAGCTAGTGGAATCATTCAAGAGAATGAAACCACCAGTGTTTGAGGGAAGGTCAAACCCAGATGCGGCTGACAACTGGATTCGGCAAGTGGAGACGATCTTTGAGGTGTTGGAGACACCGGAAGGCAACAAGGTCAAGTTGGCGACTTTGCAATTGGAGAAGGATGCGGCTGTTTGGTGGCAGTCGGTGAAGAGGACCATGGGAGGCTTGTTGCTTGGCTGGGAGGAATTTTTGGAAGAATTCTGCAGTCACTATTTCCCCTCCGACATCCAGGAGAAGAAGGCGATGGAGTTTCTGTCACTTCAGCAAGGCAGCATGTCAGTGAGGGAGTATGAGACTAAGTTTACTCAGCTCTCTAGGTATGCTCCAGAACTGGTGATAGATGAGGCGAAGAAGGCTCGCAAGTTCGAGCATGGTCTGAGGCCGAGCTTGAGATCCCGGATGATACCTCTTGGTATCAGAAGATTCGATAAGTTGGTCAAGAAGGCAGCAGTGACGGAGGCGGATATGGAGCAGTTCCAAGTTGTTCAGAACCGGAGGAACAACTGGCAGACTGGGAAGAGGCCTGCACAATCGGGGAGTTTCAAGGGGCAACCATCTGCACAGAGGTTCAAACCGACAGGGGCGAACGCTATCAGTGTAGTTGGAGGACCTGGAAATAATGTGGGGAGACCTTCTGCAGTCACCTGTTACAACTGTGGGAAATTGGGACATTACCAATCTCAATGTCCCAAACCACGGGCTGGCAATCACAATGTGCCAATACAGCAGACTGGGAAGAGGCCGTACCAGTCAGGGCAAGTATTTGCTTTGACGGAAGCTGATGCTGATGAGGCAGATCAGGTCATCTCTGGTACGAGGGCTGATGTTTAGTGGTTTTTGTCATTTCTCCTTCCCGTTTATATTGTGAACTGTTATGTAATGGTGTGTATTATGTAACAGGAGAACTCTATCTTAATGGAAAGAAAGCTGTTGTGTTATTCGATACTGGATTCTCTCATACTTTTGTGTCTCCTAGATTTGCTAAAGTGTTGGGAGTTGAACCGAAGATTTTTCCAGGCAAGATCTTAGCAGTAGCTACTCCATCAAGGGAAACTTTGACCACTGATCGGTATTATGCTGATTGCGAGATAGTGATTGGAGATCGAATCTTTGGCATTGACCTAATCGAGCTGACTATCTTGGAAGTCGATGTTATCATTGGCATTGATTGGATGTCGGTGTACAGTGCAAGCATCGAGTGTAAGGCCAAGACGGTAACAGTGAAGGCTCCAGGTGGACCTGAAGTCACTTTTCAAGGGAAGCAGAAATGTTCTAAGCTGGTGGCAACTATCTGCAAGGAAGAGACTCCTGTGGAATTGCAAGGGATTCCTGTGGTTCGGGACTATTCGACTGTGTTCTTGGAAGATTTTCCTGGGTTACCTCCGCATCGTGATGTAGAGTTCAGCATCACTGTTCAACCGGGAAGTGCACCCATTTCTAAGGCACCGTATAGGATGGCTCCAGTGGAACAGGATGAAGTGAAACGGCAGATTGAGGAACTGTTGGGAAAAGGCTTTATTCAACCTAGTGCGTCACCTTGGGGAGCACCAGTGCTTTTGGTAAAGAAGAAGGATGGATCGATGAGAATGTGTATCGATTACCGGGAGCTGAATAAGGTCACTGTTCAGAAAGTATCGGATTCCTCGAATTGATGACTTGTTCGATCGTCTACAAGGAGCAGCTGTATTCTCCAAAATAGATCTTCGATCAGGATATCACCAAGTGCGAGTGAAAGCCGAAGATGTGCACAAAACTGCATTTAGAACTCGGCATGGGCATTACGAATTCTTAGTTATGCCATTCGGAGTGACAAATGCACCCGCAATCTTTATGGACTTGATGAACAGAGTTCTGAGGCCGTTTATTGATTCTTTCGTCGTGGTGTTTATCGACGATATTCTCGTGTACTCCAAGTCAGAGGCGGAGCACACTGAGCATCTGGCAGTAGTGTTGCAGAAGTTGGAAGAGCAGAGGTTCTATGCCAAGTTATCCAAGTGTGATTTCTGGAAATCTGAAGTGGCATTCCTAGGTCACATCCTTTCTAAAGAGAGAGTGGCAACTGACCCTCAGAAGATAGAGGCAGTGAGAGATTGGGCTAGGCCTACTACAGTGAAGGAAGTCAGAAGTTTCCTTGGGATGACTGGATACTACAGGAGATTCATTCAAGGTTATGCTCAGATAGCTGTACCGCTTACTGGACTGACCAAGAAGAATGTGAGCTTCAAGTGGACTGAGCAATGTGAGGCGAACTTTCAGGAGTTGAAAGATAGGCTGACTACGGCACCTATTTTGGCTTTGCCTAGAGCAGGTGTTGAGTATGATGTTTATAGCGATGCTTCACATCGGGGGCTTGGTTGTGTCTTAATGCAAGAAGGTAGAGTAATCGCTTATGGGTCTAGGCAACTACGACCGCATGAGAAGAATTACCCAACTCATGATCTAGAGTTGGCTGCGATTATTTTTGCCCTGAAGCAGTGGAGGCATTACGTGTACGGTGAGAAGTTGAACATGTACACGGACCACAAGAGCTTGAAGTATATATATCAGCAGAGGGATTTGAATCTGAGACAGCAGAGATGGTTGGAAGTGCTCGAGGATATGCAACCTGAGATCAAGTATAATCCTGGAAAGGTTAATGTGGTGGCTGATGCACTTAGTCGCAAGAGCAGTTTAGCCAGTTTGATTACAACTCAGAGGCATTTGATTGAGGAGTTGGATCGAGCAGGTATTGAGGTTGTCTTGCAAGGATTGGGAGCATCTTTGGCTCAGTTGAGGCTTCAGCCTACTTTGAATGCAAGGATCATTGCAAGTCAGGAGGTTAATGCTGATATTTTGGAGATGAAGGAGCAGGTTGGTGCTGGCAGGTTGCCCGGATTTCAAATCAGGGATGGAGTGCTGTGGTTCGGAGATAGGCTGTGCGTTCCAAATCAGGCGGACCTGAAAGAGAGTATTCTTCAGGAGGCGCATGCTACTCTTTTGTCGGTACATCCTGGAAGTACTAAGATGTACAAGGACATCAAACAGCATTTCTGGTGGTCAGGTTTGAAGCGGGATGTGGCTGAATTTGTCGCGAAATGTGAGGTTTGTCAGCAAGTCAAAGCCGAAAATCAGAGACCCGGAGGTCTATTACAGCCGTTACCTATTCCGGAATGGAAATGGGATAACATCAGTATGGATTTCATCACGGGATTGCCTAAGAGTCCTAAAGGCAATGATGCGATTTGGGTTATAGTCGATCGACAAACCAAGTCCGCTCACTTTTTGGCGATGAAACTCACTGCTTCGATGGACAAGTTGGCTGAGATGTATGTTGGTGAGATTGTCAGACTTCATGGTGTTCCCTCAACTATTGTGTCTGATCGAGATGCGCGGTTTACTTCGCATTTCTGGAGGAGTCTTCAGACAGCTTTGGGTACCAAGACAGATTTCAGCACTGCTTTTCATCCACAAACCGATGGGCAGACCGAGAGAGTCAACCGTATTCTTAAGGATATGCTTCGGTGTTGTATACTAGACTTCGGAGGCAGTTGGGAAAGGCATTTACCTTTGGTAGAGTTTGCCTACAACAACAGTTTTCAAGCTAGCATTGGGATGGCGCCGTATGAAGCTTTGTATGGCAGGAAGTGCAGGACTCCTGTTTGTTGGTATGAAGTTGGGGAGCGTTAGTTGTTTGGTCCTGAGCTTGTACAGCTGACTTCTGAGAAGATTGATCTGATCAGGAAAAGGTTGGTGGAAGCTCAGAGCAGGCAGAAAAGCTATGCAGACAACCGGAGAAGGGACCTTGAGTTTGAGGTTGGTGACTTCGTCTTTCTAAAGGTATCGCCCAGTAAAGGTGTGGTTCGTTTTGGCAAAGGCGGGAAGTTAGCCCCGAGGTTTATAGGCCCATATAAGATATTGAAAAGGATCGGGAAAACTGCTTACCGGTTTGAATTACCGGGAGAGTTATCTAAGGTGCACAATGTCTTCCATGTGTCTATGCTGAGAGGTTATATTCCAGATCCTAGTCATCATTTGCCGGAAGTGCCGGAAGGTTTGCAGTTAGACCTGAATTACATCGAGACTCCTGTCGAGATTGTTGACCGTAGGGAGAAAGTCTTGAGGAATAAGACGATACCGATGGTCAAAGTAGTCTGGAGAAACCACTTGGTTGAAGAGGCTACTTGGGAATCTGAGGAGAGGATGTTGAAGGACTATCCTGAGCTTTTTGCTTGATTGTATCTTGGTATCTTTGTTTTGTTGTTGTGTTTTCTGTTTTCTCGCTCTTGGCTGTAGTTCCGGGGACGAAACTATTCTAAGGAGGGAGTGATGTAATACCCCGATTTTCCTAATATATATGAAGATTATTTATTTTTTTTATATGGTGTGCATAGGTAACATTGTTGGCCATTATTTACCTTCATGAATGAATAAGAGCATTGTTTTATAAATTACTTTATCCTAAAAGCCCAAATATTAATTTACATATTTACTTCTACTATTTGGCCCAACTGATTTTTTTAGTCCATGAATTTAAATCCTTTTTTTATTCTACAACTTGTAATGTGTTACATCCTTTTATTTATTATTTAATGTACAAATTTTGTAGGGTTTTTTGTGTGTGCACGTGCATTCTATGTACACGTGCACAAGCACACAAGCTTGGCCGGATGAGGTAGAGAAGTGGGGATGAGTTGTGGGTAGTTATTTAAGGTGTGGGTAGTTCCATAACCCCCTTATCAATCTTAGCCCTTGATCCTCCAACTCCCTAGTGCATCCTAACCCTCCATTCCACCTATATTCTAGTATAAATACCCCCCTCTTATTCTCTATTTCTTTTACACTAGATTAATATTATAAGAGAGGTTTTGTGAGAGCTGTGTGTGGGAGCTTTTCTGTGGAGGCCGGAGAGTACCCTGAAGGATTCGGTGTGGAACAAGGAGCAAGGAGCAAGAAGTGCTGCACCGCATTGAGGACTTTGCTGGATTCGATTACTTCGTCAAATAAGGTGGGTGTTTCTCAGGACTTCTAATGTAGAAACATGCCGTAAATATAATGTTTGTTACTGTGCTCTTGAGGAGTAAGATAGTACGTAATAGAAATGCTTGAGTATGTTTATGTTGATAATTATGGAGGGCTAATAGTGTAGAAATGGCACGAAAAACAAGATGAATTGGGTCGGTACAGTCGACTGTCGTGTAGATAAGTCGACTGGTACGAGACAATTATTTTTTTTTTGATGTGGTGATAAACATGTATGCAAGTAGACCTAACGGTGTGATTACTAAGTTTGTTTTTCCCTATGACACATATGATGGAGGGAAGGTAAATGGATGAAAAGAACTGGCGATGATTAACAAAATTAAGAACTGTCGGAGCAGTCGACTGATACTGTGTTCAGCCGACTGGTGCTTCAATTTAATTATGAATATTTGGAAATTCCATGTAACGAGATATTCCATTATGTTGACCCAGTATAATGACTTGAGATTTATATCTTCATCTTCGGAAGAAAGTTATGAGTAGTGTGAATGCATGTTTAAAGTATTTTTCTTAAAGAAAAGAGCATATTAGTAACTTGAAATTCCATGCTACGATGTTACCGAACAAGTAAGGAGTGTGGTGTTTATAAAATATGGATGTATGTATGCTGTAATGAAAATGCATGTGAGAACGGTTAGAAAGATGATTTTTGTTTTGAATTATGGAACTGATCAGTCGACTTAGTGCGTGTAGCCAGTCGACTGAGCTGAACTTAGAATTGTGCTGTTGAAAATCCCAGGACAGACGACTGGTGGATGAACAGTCGACTGTCATGTGGATGACACTGTAAATATGAAAAGTTGCGGGACAGCCGACTGGTCGTGTACAGCAGTCGACTCTCCCGAGTATTTATGATGAGCCTGTATTTGACTGTATGAGTCGACTGGTGTTCTTCCAAGTCGACTGTACAGAGTGGACTTTGATATGTATGAATTTCATTTTATTTGCTGTTAGAAGTTTTGAACTTTATGATTGAAGTCTATGGACTCTTTTATGGTTGTATGGATTATGTAAGATGAATCATAGATGAGAATCGAGAATTAAATGAATATGAAAGGCTAAGAACATGATGAGAAAGTCTGTGAGACTCTAAAATGAATTATGAGCTGAGGATGCTCAATTGGAAATTGTGAATTTGAAATTGAACGAAAGAGTATCTAAGTCTCCCCCGGCAGTGAAATGAAATGATATTGAAAAGAAGACCAAGGTTGGTCATGTGTAAATGAAATGATAAGTCCGGTTTGGTGGAGAGGCTAACTCTAGAGCTTTGATTTTTATTCATGATTCTAATAATTTTAGTACATAGTGTGGAGGTGATGAAAGTAAGAGAAAAACATAAGTATGAGAACTAGAGTTTACGGTACGGGTGTGTGAGCTGCAGAATGCATGCTTGATGAGTCAAGACATGGCGCGGGCACAACTCAGAATGATCGGACTTTAGTCACACTTGTGGGATGTTTGGTGACTGCAAGAGGATCGTGTTCAGGGAGGAGGCTTGAATTGCCACAGAATGCATGCTTGATGAGTCAAGACATGGCGTGGGGTTCCCATCCAGGATCCAGTGCACGAGCTTGTACTCATAGACCATTTAAGATACTCACCGTAATTACGGAAGTAGAGTAAATCATGGCGAGGGATTGAACCCTACAAAAATGAAGAACGATTAAGAGGCTTGCCCTCGAACCTATGTAGTATGGGATGCATAGAGTTCGAACAAGTGCGCATTAGTGTCATGTAAATTAAATAATTGCATTAAGGATTAAGTGCACAAACACGACACGACATCATTAAGAGTTTCCTTTTGATTTATATTCTTATTATGAACAAGTTTGTGATCTGTTAAGAAATGAGATTCGTTATACTATTTCTGGCATAGAGAGGATGGCCATGTATAATTATCTTCGGTTGAATAAACTGACGTACCCACAGTTTTGTATGCAGGATAAATTACATGTAAAGAGGAATGGATGCATAAAGATCTTATCATGTTGTTGTTCATTTATGTAAATGTTGTATATTTTGCTTCCGCTGTGTAAATGTAAATGTAATATGATGTAAACTCTGATGTATGATGAAAAGTTTTAATTTCCTTGTAAAATTGTACTCAAAGAAAGTGAAAAGATCCTGTAGAACATCTCGAATTCAGTGATTTGGGATTCGGGGCATTACATGTGGTACGGCACATATGGGACACAGTATTACGTGCATAAGTTAGGTGTTAAAATAAATAATAGACATAAGAATTGACACATCACCGATATTGTATATTGTTCATCATTGTTCCTATGTGTATCCAATATTGTTTAAGTGATAATGATATTAACCGTTGATTACCGTTACCGAATATTGATTCACCGTTACACCGTTTCATTGATTACCATGTTATTGATTTTTATTATCGTGCCATGTTATTGATTCCTATTGATCCATTGTTTCATTGTTATACTGTTATTCTATTGTTTCCTACTTTCTCTACTTGCTGTCCATGACTTGCTCCAAGGACAATTATTTTTCTCTTTTTAGATGAAATATTTACAGGTAATGAAGGAGAATTGCCTGCTGGAATTGGAGAACAAATATTTTGAAGATTTCTGCTTTTAATTTGCTTATCGCTTTAAATGACTTAACGTATTGAGACTTGTATTTATTTTTGGACTGTATTATTGTTGTTTTGGGCTTATGTCCCGGATTTTATTATTTCCAGACGTTGGATTATTATTATTGTATTTGGATATTATATTGTCTCATTCCAAGTATTATTTGTTCATGAGATTATTATTATTGCCTACGCATATGTTCTGCATTGATTATATTCTTGAGTTGATCGATAAACAGCTTATGAGTGATGCTAGTCATTCGCTGGGCTTTTTTCATGTACTCATATTTCATATTTTTGGGAAGCGGGGCGTGACAAGCAGCATCGTCCCCTGGCCGCCGGTAGCCCCCTGCCGCACTCAGCCAGCCCTGGGCGCCACCGCCTGTCTGCCAATTGCCATCGTCGTTTACGTCGTCACTCTCCCTCTCTCTGTTTGTGAAGGAGAAGGAGAGAATATGAAGTTTTATGATTGAGTGAATCTGGGCCCTCTGATCTGATCAAGATCGTGATCATCAATTAGATCGCTTTTGGACCGCCCGATCTCTTCTCGATTTGATCGGATCATCATCATCATCAGCAACTCTTGATCACAGCCGTCTGATCCTCCGTTTGATCATCACCAAGCCATTGGATCTAGGTCGTCTGATCTTTGATCATCATGATCGTGATCATCGTCTCCATCATCATCAAGATCTTGATCTTGACCGTCGGATCTCTTTTGATCATCGCAATCTTGATCTTGATCTTGATCTTGATCTTCGATCTCAGCCGTCCGATCGACCGATCACACTTGATCTCGGCTCTTGATCGTCTCGATCGTCTCGTTCGTCTTCTACTTGGTGAGTTAAACATTTGATTCACTTTTTGTTCTCATTCATCAAGTTGTCAATCATGGTAAATTTACTCTTTTGGTACTCTTCTAATTCTTATATGTTTTATGTATATTCGATCTCGGCCGTTGGTTTCGCTTGATCTTCATCTTAATCTTGATCATCATCGAGATCCGCGTCGATCGTGATCTCTGTCGGATTTGTTGACTACTCCCCTAAGGCAAGTATTCATCTTGTACAAATTTTTGTTCTAGTACAAGCGTTAATTTAAAAATACCGCAAATAGGTTGTAGTTGTGACTCATACTTGACATATCACTTGTTGATCTTGAATATTTTACCGTCGATCCCTAAATCTTAAGAGTCACAACACCTTCGTTGATATATTTACAATTATTTGGACTCATTTTATCCCCTAGTCACATGAACATATGAAATTAAGAGACCCTGGATTTGTAGATGCGTGTTGTATCTTGGATGTGACGATCTTGCACTCATTTAAGTTGAGAAATAGGTGTTGCTTACTGATTTGATAACCACTACATCCGCATTTGTATCACACATTAATCTAGACTCATAACAACCAATTATCATGCAACTTATACATGTAAGACATTCACACTTATTGCTGTCCTGAACTTTACTTGCTGTTTCGATCCCTTTAAAGTCGAAATCTGAACCTACGCCCTGAATATTAAATATAGCTCTAGATTTTTAGATGTCGATAGCATCCGGAATTTTTGAATTACGAGTTATGGTCTAGGAGATATTATAGTTTTACTGCAGCTGTGTTGGTAGACGCAGATTCGCAAAACTGCTGCACATCTTTAGTTTGCAAATTATTTTAACTATGTTAACAGTAAGCTATGGACTTGAAATTTTATATGCTATTACTGTAAACCCTATAGGACATCCCCAATTTTTTTCAGAATTTATTTGTAATATTTCAACACCGTTTCCCACGTATGAACTCAAATACACAAATTCTGCCTGAACACAATAGCTGTGTAGTTTGCTGTTTTGACACATGTTACCATAACTTTCTTATACCTTAATTATATGCGTTGGAACCGGGAAGGAGTCTAGTTTCTAGATCTCCTTACGGATCCATATTTGCTAGCTCGTAGCAACGGGAATCACAGTTTTGGTACAGCAACGTCGTGCTGTCCAGATTTGAGATTTTCGTTGTTCGTGATATTTTTATTCGTGTTGACCCTCGAATATGCTTTATAAATATCTCAAACTTGTTCCATGTCCATGATTATGATTTCTTGACTTGTTTCGCACACTTGCACGCTTGCTTGATAAAAATTAATAAAAGTAACAAGCCGGGGTTTAAGGGAAAGATCATAGTAGTGGACAATATAGGTAAGTATACTCGGAAGGGGGGCCATGTTTCTCACTTGATACATGTCTCATAAACTAGTATATTATTATTCGATTCATGAACTAATATATTATTTGATTCATGAACTAGTATATTATAAATCGATTCATGGACTAGTATATTATTAATCCATGAACTAGTATATGTATGATCCATGACTTGTCTTGTTATGACTTGACACATGAACTAGTTATATGATTACTCAATTCATGAGCATGACTTGCTTGTTACTTGATACCTGAGTACACCGCCCTATAAACTCCATTACTAGGCCTAAACGAAATTGTATTGACTGTAGCAACCATGTAGTAAAAAGATGAATGCATGAAATGCTACCTAGATAGTAATAAACACAAGACTTGATATATGAAACTTGAACTTGATACATGCTTACTTGATACTTGATCACATGATACATGAAACTTGAAACATGAAACTTGAACTTGATACATGAAACTCGATACTCGATGACATGATACATGAGACTTGATACTTGTACTTGACAACTTGACACTAGACTTGAGACTAGTTACTTCACACTTGAACTCGATACTTGTCACTTGATGTTGATTACCTTCACGTGTTCACTAGCCACTTGTTCTACTATTAGTATTTGTTACCCAACCTGATCACTTGAGTTGTTCCCGAGTTTTATCCTTGATCCAGACTTGAAAACTATTTGGATATTATTATTTGTTTCAATTATTTTTTGTTGCTTAATAAATTATTCATGCATGCTTGGTTATATATAAATCTTGTTATATTCTTGTTATGATGCTGAGTCGATCCTACAGCTTATAGATGATGTTAAAATCATTCGCTGGGCTTCGTCACGCACTCGTATTCCATGTTTTTGGGAAGCGGGGCATGACAATTATATGTATATTTTATACAATAATAAGAATTTTCGTTTCAGTTTTTATATCCCTTTTTCGGTTATATTTAATTTGCTTGTGTCAGAGTATTTTTCTGTTTTTTTTATGATGGTATGGTCAAGTTTTGAGATTTGGGATCAGATGAAACGTCAAACATACCAAGGAAATCAAACTAATATGCAATAAACAATGTTGAATTTTGCAAAAACAATCAAATGGGCAATTGCAACTTTCAAATTTAAAGGTTATGTTAACCCTAAGGTTATTTACAACTAATATTATTAGTTGAGCTTCACAGGATTTACAGGAAAAGGAAAACCACAATAAAGATACAAAATGATTTGCAATCAAGCAAAAGCGGAAAGTATCAAAAAAAATTGTAAATATCAAAGAAGATTGCAACACAAGAAACATGTAATTTAAATCCTCAAGAAAGCCAACAATAATCAATTATTCGTTTCTGTTTTTGTTAGATAATACTATGTAAAGAGTCGTTAATTGATTTATTAGGGAAATGACGATGAGGAATAGTTTTACCATGATGGAAGTGAAGCATTTATGGCTCTGGAATCTGTATTTCAGTTAAATGTAGTTTCATTTGAAAGCTAATGTAATGTCCTTTTAAAGGGAGATTTACAGTGGTTTCAGTCTTTTTAGTGTATTTTCATCCATGCAGTATGTATCTAGCAATCACGTCAATTTTCTTGTCATGGTTAATATATGATCTTGGTCGAGTACTAGATTTGCTCTAATTACTTTCGTATGCTAGTTTTTCTTTGTATGCATGTTGTTGTTTTCTTAACCACCGCGAAGTCTTTCATTTATGGTTTTGGACAACCTGATTACTACTGACGTTTGCCCTGTTTTTGGTCGATCGATCGTCCTCTGTTCTGTTCCTCTCCTTACGGGTCGTCTTATTTTTCTTTGCACCTTTTGGTATGTTCCAAAAGGGGGGAGAAAATATAAGCTTAGATACCATTTGTAGTTGAGTTGAAATGATAGCAAGCATCTCCCAAAATCAACTATTTTTCAAACTTATGAATGCATGCTTACAAACAAGTTTTGACTTTTGCATATAGTACACATCATGAACAACATACTTACTAAATTCTTAATGTGCATGAATTTAGGAGAGTATTGGATTAAGGGGGAACAGCTGATTTTTTATTATTCTTAAATTCTAATAAACGTTTTGTTCACACTAAAAGGGGGGAGATTGTTGACCTTAAGTTTGGTGTGCACAAAACGTATCATTTACAACAAATATTTTCAGTTGAGATTCACATGATTTCCAGGAAAAGGAAAACCATAATAAAGAAATCAAGCAAAAGCGGAAAGTATCGAAAAGATTGCAAATATCAAAGAAGATTGAAACACAAGAAAGCCAGCAATAATCAATTATTCATTTCTATTTTTGTGATAAAATACTCTGTAAAGAATCATTGATTGACTGATTAGTATTTGGAAAGAATATAAAGTAGATTCGCCAAATTAATGTTGAAACTACATGGTAGCGGTCGACCGTACAATATGTCGGTCGACCGTGGCAATAGTTGACCGCTCATCATAGTGAAAAGATGAGTCGGTCCACCGTTCATCGCTCGAATTTCGGGTTAAAAGTTGAACGGTCGACTGATCTATAAAGCGGTTGACCGCACTCGTACAGTTTTGAGTATTTCGGGAATATTTTTTATTTTTTAAAGATATATTTCCTCGCTCTATACATGTAGGCGAATTCACTAAGTGTTCTTCATCCCTTGCAATCATAATTCTTCTGAACTAATAATTCAATCAATGATTCAAGTGTGAGAGATTTTATTGTTTTCTTCTATCAAGATCATTATAGATGTTGAGATTTTTTCTTTTCCTCCACTTTGGTGTGTTTTGCGGGACTTGTTTGTAGAAGCCATGCGGGTGTAATAGGTCTCTCAGCCTAAATTCTGAGAATCACTATACAAGGTTTAAAGTATAGTGGAACGTTTGTTGCGGAGAATTGCTATAATTAGGTGGTATGGACGTAGAACTGGCGGTCGAACCACGTACGTTATATCGTTGTGTCTTGCATTGTTCACGTAGGCACCAATTCCTTCTGGTATCACTTCTTCAGAACCTGTAAACTCGTGATCGAAAAATAAAGAAAAATAATGTCCGTAGAGTAAGTCATGAACAGCAAGTAGAGGGAAACAGAGAAAAATAAAAAGCATGGTACGTCAAGAATATAGGACGGGATCAAAGTCAAGAACAAAAGCAAGGAATGGCAATAATGTTAAGGGTCTATGTTTAATCATGCAATAATTAATGATTTTAATTCAAGAATAAAATCGATGACAGTATACGGGATCAAGCATGAAATTTCAAGTGCGGGTTATTAATCATTTTATTAACCTATCTAGTGCACGTACGACTGCGTCCCATTCCACAGGTTCGACGCAAGCAAACAAATGAATGTTTTAAACTGTGATGGTGAATTCACGGTTCATGTACTCGGCCCAGTAATCAATTTTTAATGTTCAGGAGAAGTAATTATCAAAGCAATATTTTACGACCATCAGTCAGTAACAGTAATCATGTCAAGCAGTAAGGACCCTACCAAGTACAGTCCCCAATTGTTCACTACCAAGTCAACCCATAATACCCCAGCTTGTTAATATTTTATTTCATCATATGTGAGCATGCAAGAATGTGTCAAGGTTGTGTCATGCTAGGTGTGACTAATTCTACTCATTTCATGCAAAGCAAGAAACATTTACATTAAATCAACACAATTCATACAATCTGGACAGCAGGACATTACTGTACAAAAATAGTTATTCCCGTTGTTGCAGAAAAGCAAATATGGATCTGTCAGAAGTTATAGAAACTAGACTCTCTTTCGGTTCCAACGAATAGACACACGATATATAAAAATCATAGAAACTAGGTTTAAATTCCTATTCTTTACAAATTTTATGTTCATGCAGCAGGATATAGATTATGTTCATATATATGTTTCAAGTCTGAATACTCATCAAATAATTCCACAAAAATTCAGGGTGGTTCCTACACATGTCTAATCTCATCCAAATTTATTTCACGTTTTTATTTTACTGTTAACTTGTTCTGTTTATTAATAAATCTAGGTGATACACATAAAATTGTGAATCCAGAAATCCAGACCTAGCAGTACTAAAAGACTGATATCTAACAGATTATATATCGAAATTCAATTCCGTCAAGTTCTGGAAAATAGTCACATGGGGATACAAATTTTGTTTTCAAGGTTCCTTTCAAATTACTATAGCAACAGGATTGAAATTCTGATTCAAAAAGAAGTAAACAGCAGGCCAGAAAATAATTTAATATAAATAGGCAATAATTTCATCATACAAGCATATAATTCATGATAATTAATAAAAAAAAGTGCTATTTGATGATTAACATGCAATTTTCAAGATTTATGATGCAATTTAAAATCATGGCAATTAATTCATCAAATCAAATTCAATCGGAAAGATTCAATTCATCCAACAATTCTATAACTTGGATCTAGTTATTTTCATGTGTTTTGTGCATATGCATTGTGCAATAGGGACTAGGTTTCGAATCAAAGATAAAGGCACGGAGTTGAGGATATCTATGGTTAGCTCATGTAAACCATCAATATACTCAATGGAAGATGAATAGTATAACAATACGATAAAAGAATTCACTTGCAGGGATCAAAAGAGTTCTTGAACAAGAAAAATAAACTAGTTCAAGAGAGACTTGCCTTTTAGACGGTTAATCTGAATATAATAGAATAACAGGATAAGAATCCTGATGGCGACACGTGCAAGACATGTATAATCACGCACTCGCAAATGCATGTGCACACAACGTGCACAAGAAATCCACAGCAACAGAAAAGTAAACAGCAATCCTCGTTCAAAACAGCAAATAGCGGAACTCGGCAGGGGAGAGAAAGAGTGAGCAGTGGGGACAGCGGCTCGTCAGCGGGGGATAGGCAGTGACGAGGGCGAGGGTGGTGGTCGACTGAGTGGAGGAAGGCTTAGGCGACGGTCGACGGGGAAGGACAGTCAACGAATAGTAGGGCTTCGGGAGGGTGACGCTCTATTTTGGAAGAAAACAGAGGAAGGGGTTGATGGCAATGGTGGTGCTCGGTCGAGGATGGTGGTTGCGGTTGAGGGAGACACTCAGGGTAGGCTTCGACGAGGCAATGGGTTGATGGGTTCGGCAAGGGCGAGGGATGAAGATGGCGGGAGATGAAGAAGGATGGGTTCTTCGGTGATTAAATGAGAGGGCGACGAGGATGGTGGAAAGGTGATGGGTCAAAGGAGAGTCGAGGGAGCACTGAACGGGGATGATGGCTCTGTTTTCGGAGGGAAACAGAGGAAGAGAGAGGGGGAACAGAGACGAGGCGGAGGGATGAAGATGGTGGTGCAGTGGAGGCGAGCAGGGGGGTCGACGGTGTTGGTAGGTGAGGGCGATGGCAGGGTGTGAGGGGGTAAGGGGGTGAGCGGGATGGTGATGGGTTTTGACGAGTAGTGAAAGAGAGAAAGGTGGCTGATGGGGGTAGGGATGAACAGCGGCTAGGGGGTTGGGTTTATACAGTGCGGCTAGGGTTAGGGTTTTGGGTAGGTTGAAATAGTGAATAGAAAAGGAGATGTTGGGTTAGCCAGTTTCGGGTTTGGATACAATAAGAGATGGGTTATATGGTTTGAATAATAAATCACTTAATGGGTTAGGAAATAGGATATAAGGTTTATATCCAATAAGGGAAAAGAAATAAATAAATAAAAATAGGATTTATATTAACAATTGAACAAATAAATTAATAGTAACATAACATAACATTCGGAATCAAATACTATGCATTACATTAATACTCAACTACTAATAAATACAATAGGACATATGGATTCACAAAATAAATAAAATTGTATTTGATTTGGCTAAAATATAATAAATAGCAATATAGTAGTACATATTAATTAATTAAATCAAATATTATAAATAAAATCCATACTCCAATAATAATAAAATATAGATTAAGGTCAAAAGGCTTTCACAAATTAATAAATAGCAAAAGATGAATTTTTAATAAATAAACAGTCAAAAGTAATAATAATAATAATAATAATAATAATAACAATAATAATAATAATAATAATAATAATAATAATAATAATAATATTAATAAGAATAAGAATAAGAATAATGATAACAAACTAATAAACATAATAACCATAATAATAACATGAATAACGATAATAATAATAATAGTAATAATTACCATAGGAATAATGATAATGATAATAATAGTAAAAATTTCCGGGTTCAAACAAATTAATCGGATATCCAAATGAAAGCAATGAGGCTCAAGAAAATAGAAGGGTTTATAGAAAAATTGAGATACAAGAATACGGAGAAAAGAAAAGAGAAAATTCGTATAATCGGGAATGGGGGTTACAAGGGGACAGGGAAAGGAGGAGATGAGAGTGTAAGGATCGGCGATGGTGAGGGTAGCGATGGGTTGGCGTAGTGCGATGGCGACGGTAGCATCGAGCGAGCCTACGGCGACGGCGGGTGGTTGAGACACCGAACGGCGAACGACGACGGTGAGATTGGCGTACGGCGACAGGGGGATGCGATATAGGAGAATCTGTTGGGATTTAAGCGAGGGATGGTTAGGGTTAATGGGTTGGGGGGGTGTGGATTTTGGAGAGAAAAAACGTTTTTCCTTTTTCTTTTTTGGTTTAGGTTTTTTTTATATTTTGTTTTGTTAATTAGAAGGTGTGGTCTGCACATGTTAAGATATGTATAAATTTCTACTTTTGTTCTCCTTTATCTATTTAAAATGGAGAAAGGAGAGAGGGGGTAGGCATATTAGTATAATATATACTAGTGTACCTGTTAGAAAATGGGTGTTTTATATACCATTTACGAACCGATTTTTGAGCAATTTTTTTAGTAATATCCTCAATGAATTATTGAGAGATCTTGATTGATTTGTGTTCTCCTTCGTGAGTAGATCAAAATCATATATTGATTTGCTAAAAACGGTTAAGGGGTGAATGAGAAATTGTCTCTCAAAGTGAGACGTTTTCATTCTTGAAAATGGGTTAAGGGAACATAGTCCCACAACGGAAAAATCAAAGGAAATAGAACAGGATATATAGTAACCTCCTTCTAAGAATTGTAAGATATCTAGAAGAGAGGCTCTCTCTCGCGCTACTAGATCGCTAATTTCCTATTTTCCAGGACACTAAGTTTCCACCCACAAATGTGCCCACTAGTTGACCTCCGATCATTTGCAGCACCTGCCCAATTAGCATCACAATATCCTTGAACAGAAAAATAAGAACCAGCCTTATAGATTATTCCACGACCCGGAGCTTTCTAGAAGTACCTGAGAATACGAAGAGCTGCATCATAATGATGTTTTCTAGGATTTTGCATATACTGACTAATTGTACTTACGGCATAGGATATATCAGGTCGAGTGATTGTCAAATAGATAAGCTTCCCAACCAAAAGTCTTCTTCTTCTCAAGAGGTTCAGACATCGCATCATGTATGGCGCGCAGGGGGTGCAAATCTCGGACCGGATTACATGCGACTTGTGTGCGCCCGTACGACCTGCGGACACGAATGCTTGACCGACATGACCCTACCCCGTGCAGAGCCACTTTTTCCTACAGTTTTGATTTTTGTTTTGTAAATGCCTGAAATAAATGCATATACGGTTCTGCCTACCGTTTCAATGAAGGTATTGAATGTTTTGTCTGTCGTTTCACTGAAGGCATTCAAAGGCAATGACTGATGTCTGCCGTTACAGTGTCGGCATTCAATTGATTATCTGCCATTACAATTTTAACCCTGGCCCTATTAATAAAGGCCTCCCCTCTCATTTCTTCCCTGAACCAGTCATCTTCTTTCTTCCTCAAAATTTTAGTTCTATTCTGTTCCTCGCTCCTTCAAGTTTGGTAAGTCGGTGATAAAAGTCTGACGCTGCAGCTCGGTTCGAGAGTGTTAAGTGGTGCCTACGTGAACGCTCTGGTCATTGCATCCTGGGAGACAGACGCCTTTGCACAATTCAGCAACCGGAAGAGGCAAAATCTGTTTTAAGGACACTGTGTGATACAAAGGCCTCGACTACTCTACCTTGTAACATCTGAAATTGGTTATTTGTAAGTTGTTATTTATTTATTTTATTTTTCTTTTTGGTTTTTCTTTCTTTCCTATTTTTTTCTCTGTTTTTGTGCCTCTCAATCAAAATGATTACTGTATAAGAAAGTTTCTAAAGATTTAGGATGAAAAACTTAAAACATATTTTTGATTTTCTTGATTTCCGATTTTGAGGCACTTCTTTTCTTTTTCTTTAATCTAGAAAACTTACACTCGTGTTGTGTAATTTTCGGAATCAAAATGACTACTACATCAGACAATGTTGCTGTGTCTGAAACGGTCCAAGTGCTGGTTTCTGATACGATGCAAGTACCGACTGCTACTGCGGCACGAGTGTCAATACCAATGTTGTACCTGTCTTAGTCTCCCATGGGGAGAAACCTGAGAAGTTCAACGGGTAGAATTTCAAAAGGTGGCAACAGAAAATGATGTCCTATCTGACCACACTGAATCTTGCAAGATTCTTGAACGAAGAAGCTCCAAATCTTAAGAAAGATGAGCAAGATAACCAAGTCATTGCTGTTGTGGATGCTTGAAAAAATGTTGATTACTTATGTAGGAATTACATAATGAACGGATTAGCCGATTCATTGTATAATGTATAAATTGACAAAAAAACTGCTAAAGAACTTTGGGAATCACTAGACCATAAGTATAAAACTGAGGATGTCGGCGCCAAGAAATTTATTGTGGCCCGCTTCCGAGACTATAAAATGGTAGATTCTAAAACAGTGATCAGTCAAGTTCAACAACTACAACTGATCTTGCATGAGATTCATGCTGAAGATATGAACTTAAGTGAAAATTTCCAAGTAGCATGTATAATTGAAAAATTACCACTAGGTTGGAAAGACTTTAAGAATTACCTAAAGCATAAGCGAAAAGAAATGGGCATTGAAGATCTCATTGTCAGGCTTCGTATTGAAGAAGACAATAGAGGATCTGAAAAGGTCAGAGTCATCGGTCTTGCGGCCAAGGCAAATGTAGTGGAACATAAACAACGTTCCAACAAGCACAACCATAAGGGTCCCAAGTTGGGGCCTAAAAGAGGAATCTCCAAGAAGCCGAAGTTTCAAGGCAAGTGCTTCAATTGCGACAAGATGGGTCATAAGTCTACTGAATGCAGACTTCCCAAGAAGAACAGGAACAGAGAAGCAAACTTGATTCAAGGCATTGCTCAAGATGTTTCCGATATCAACCTCTCAGCTGTGACCTCAGAGGTGAATATGTTAGGTTCAAACTCGAAGGAATGGTGGATTGACAATGGAGATACTCAACATGTGTGATCCAACAGAAGTATGTTCACCACTTTCGAACCATTAGAGAATGGGGAGAAGATGTTTATGGGGAACTCGGCTACTTCAGAAATCAAGGGCCAAGGCAAGGTGATCTTGAAGATGAATTCTGGAAATGAACGGACTCTGAACAATATTTCATAAGTTCCTGAAATCCGTAAGAAACTGGTATCTGGTTCGTTGCTTAATAATCACGAATTTCGTTTAGTGTTTGAGTCAAACAAATTTGTTTTGTCAAAAAGTGAAATGTATGTTGGTAGAGGATACATGAGTGGTGGAATGTTTAAACTCAATGTAATGACCATGGTCAAGAATATCAATAAAGCTAGCTCTTCTACTTATATGCTTGAGTCTTCCAATTTCTAGCATGGTAGACTATGACATGTTAATTATGATACTTTGAGAAGACTAATCAACTTGAATCACATACCAACATTCCAAATTGATTTCAACCACAAGTGTGAAACTTTTGTTGAGGCAAAACTAACAAGATCATCGTTTAAAAGTGTTGAAAGAAACACTAAAACTCTTGATCTAATTCACACTGATATTTGTGATTTGAAAATGATACAAATAAGAGATGGTAATAAATATTTTATTACCTTCATTGATGATAGTACAAAATTTGCTTAAAAGCAAGGATGAAGTTATAGAGAAATTTGTTCTCTATAAAAATGAAGTTGAGAACCAACTCAACAAGAAAATTAAGGCGCTAAGAAGTGATCGAGGTGGAGAGTATGAATCACCATTTGCTGACACTTGTGCTAAGCATGGGATTATACATGAAACGACAACGCCTTATTCTCCTCAGTCCAACGGTGTTGCTGAGAGAAAAAATCGTACATTGAAATAAATGATGAATGTAATGTTAATAAGGTCTGGTTTGCCACCAAACTTGTGAGGAGAAGCTATTCTTTCAGCTAACTACCTTTTGAATAAGGTGCCCAAAAAGAAACAGAGAAAACTCCATATGAATTATGGAAAGGAAGAAAGCCATCCTACAATTACTTGCGAATGTGGGGATGTCTTACCAAGGTTGCAGTACCTCCACCTAAGAAAGTGAAAATAGGACCAAAAATGGTTGATTGCATTTTTATTGGCTATACACTTAACAGTAGTGCCTATCGGTTCTTGGTGTACAGATTCGATATCACTGATATATCAAAGAACACGATAATAGAGTCTAGAAATGCATCGTTCTTTGAAGATATATTTTTATGTAAGTCAAAGGAGGAACCAAGTTCCTCCAAACGAACACATGAGACTATTAGTGAAGATAGTGAAGACCAAGATGAAGAAGTTGATGAGAAACCTCGACGCAGTAAAAGAACAAGAATGGAAAAATCTTTTGGTTCGAATTTCTTGACTTTTATGCTTGAAGGTGAACCCAAAACCTTCAAGGAAGCGGTGAACTCTAGTGATGGTCCTCTCTGGAAAGAAGCCATCAAGAGTGAAATTGATTCTATCTTGCAAAATCATACTTGGGAACTAGTGAATCTTCCACCAAGTAGTAAACCTTTTGGTTCCAAGTGGATTCTCAAGAGAAAAATGAAACCTGATGGATCAATTGAAAAATATAAGGCAAGACTTGTAATTAAAAGCTATAAACAAAAGGAAGGTCTTGATTACTTTGATACATATTCTCCTGTGACGAGAATAAATTCTATTAGGATGTTACCTGCAGTAGTAGCTCTGCACAATCTTGAAGTATATCAAATGGATGTAAAAACAGCTTTTCTTAATAGAGATTTAGATGAAGAAATCTACATGGAACAACCTGAGAGCTTTTCAGCTCCAAGACATGAAAAGAAAGTGTGTAAACTGGTAAAGTCATTATATGACTTGAAACAAGCTCTAAAGTAGTGGCATGAGAAATTTCACAATGTCATGATGACAAATGGCTTCAAGATTAATGAATGTGACAAATGTGTATATGTCAAAGACAGAGAAAATAGATATGTCATTATATGTTTGTATGTAGATGACATGCTTATTATTGGAAGCAATGCTCAGATGATTAAATCTGTTAAAAACATGTTGAACTCAAGATTTGACATGAAAGACATGGGACAAGCTGATGTTATATTGGGAATTAAAATCAAAAGAACATCGGACGAGCTTATCTTAAGCCAGTTACATTATGTTGACAATATTCTTAGAAAATTTGATAAAGATAATTCTGGAATCGCCAGAACTCCAATAGATCTAACTTTACATTTATCCATGAATAAAGGTGAGAGTATTTCTTAAGAAGAATACTCTAGAATCTTAGGCAGTCTAATGTACTTAATGAGTTGTACAAGACCAGACATAACCTATGCAGTGAGTAAACTAAGTAGATATACGAGTAATCCTGGAAGCGAGCATTGGGAAGCAATTACAAGAGTACTGAAGTACTTGCATTTTACTCGTAACTATGGGCTGCACTATACGAGATACCCGGCTGTACTTGAAGGATACAGTGATGCGAACTAGATATCTAGTGATAACTCAAAATCCACTAGTGACTCTGTGTTTACACTAGGTGGTGCAGCAGTTTCTTGGAAATCCTCGAAACAAATAGTGATCGCTAAATCCACAATGGAATCTGAATTTATCGCACTGGACAAATGTGGGGAAGAGGCTGAATGGTTGCGCCACTTCCTTGAGGATATTCCAAGGTGGATGAAGCTTGTGCCTCCAATCTACATACATTCAGATAGTTAATCTGCAATTTGTAGAGCACAGAGCAATATGTATAATGGTAAATCTAGACATATTCATCGAAGACATAATACCATTAGACAACTACTCTCTACTGGAGTTATCTCTATGGACTATGTAAAGTCAAAGGATAACATTGCGGATCCGCTAACCAAAGGGTTAAACAGAGAGTTAGTTGATAAATCATTGAGGGGAATGGGACTAAAGCCCATGAAAGAATAAGTCGATACAATGGAAACCCAACCTAGCTGACTGGAGATCCCAAGATCTAGGTTCAAAGGGACAACTAAATTGTAAAGACCAAGTTGGATCACTGTGGGGATTCTCCCATATCTATTTCCATGATGAAACAGTAATGCCCGTATGGTAACAGGTTAAGCTAGGCTTTTAATGATTCTTATGCGTCGAATATCCGAGTAGAGTAATGTGGGTTACTCTTAAGTAAGAAATCACCTATGTAAGAGGGAAGAAGGGCCGCTTCCGAGGGAATAATATAGGGCAATATTCCTGTTAAACTCTTGCAGAACCAGGCGTATATTCATGGCCAAAATGAACATAATAGTAAGAACTAAAAATGCGTTAGGAAGATTTCTGTGTGAGATATATCATCGTTTACATAAATGACATAACAGTTCAAGGACATCACGTCTACTGTTTAGTTAGTAAACTAAACATATTTTCATAAGGGAAGGTTCAAAGGGTAACACCTACCTATCCTATGTAGGAATCAACCACTGAATTCTATCACCAAGTCTGTTGTGTCAGTCTGTCGTGTCTGTGGTCGTCAATTTTCATTCATATGGAGAATGTTAGAAAAATGGTGTTTTATACACCATTTACGAACCGGTTTTTTAGCAGTTTTTTGAGTAATATCCTTAATGAATTATTGAAAGATCTTGATTGATTTGTGTTCTCCTTCGTGAGTAGATCAAAATCATATATTGATTTACTAAAAACGGTTAAGGGGTGAATGAGGAATTGTCTCTCCAAGTGAGACGTTTTCATTCTTGAAAATGGGTTAAGGGAACATAGTCCCACATCGAAAAAATCAAAGAAAATAGAAGAGGATATATAGTAACATCCTTCTAAGCATTGTAAGATAGCTAGAAGAGAGGCTCTCTCTCGCGCGCGCAGGGGGGTGCAAATCTCGGACCGGATTACATGCGACTTGTGTGCGCCTGCACGACCTGCGGACACGAATGCCGGACCGATATGACCCCACCCCGTGCAGAGCCACTTTTTGCTACAGTTTTTATTTTCTTTTGTCAACGGCTGAAATAAAAGCAGAGACGGTTATGTCTGCCATTTCAATGCAAAATTGAATGTTTTGTCTGTCGTTACACTGAAGGCATTCAAAGGCAATGATTGATGTCTTTCGTTACAGTGTCGGCATTCAATTGATTGTTTAACGTTACACTGAAGGCATTCATAGCCTTGTCTGCCGTTACAATTTTAACCCTGGCCCTATAAATAGAGGCCTCCCCTCTCATTTCTTTCATGAACCAGTCATCTTCTTTCTTCCTCCAAATTTTAGTTCTATTCTGTTCCTCGCTCCTTCAAGTTTGGTAAGTCGGTGATAGAGTCTGAAGCTGCAGCTAGGTTCGAGAGTATTACGTAGTGCCTACGTGAACACTCTGATCGTTGCATCCTGGGAGACAGACGCCTTCGCACAATCCAGCAACCGGAAGAGGCAAAATCTGTTTTAAGGACACTGTGTGATACACAGGCCTCGACTACTCTACCTTGTAACATCTGAAATTGGTTATTTGTAAGTCGTTATTTATTTATTTTATTTTTCTTTTTAGTTTTTCTTTCTCTCCTATTTTGCCTCTCAATCAAAATGATTACTGTAAAAGAAAGTTTCTAAAGATTTATGATAACAGTACTCTTCTTCAATATTGCACAAACTTATATAATATAATATAATATAATATAATATATAGTATAACTTGTGCAATACTACACATATTTTTTATAAAAATTTGAAAAAAAAATTTTAAAAAATGAAAATTTCATCTCATAATATCTATATATTAATGCATGATTTTTAATGTTTAATTAAGGGATATGATTCAAAATTTGAATGGAGAAAGAATGGGATGGTTGCTCCTACTTTTGCTCTCCTCATTTTTTTATTTTAAAAGGCAAAAAAGAGAAAAATAATTGACCCAAAAGTGGTTTAAGCATAATATATTGTATAGAGTATAATACTCGGAATTTGAATAAAATAATCAAAAATATTTTTTTTAAATTTGAGTTAGTTGGAAAAAAAAAAAAAAGACAGCTTGATCCCATGCTTTGGTCAGCTCTGTTTTGCTTGCTTGCTTGCTTCCTTTTTGAGCACATATATCACTGCTTTATTCATGGACTCTTCCCTCTCTTTTTGTTGTGTCTGAGCTGGCCCTTGTCATTACCTCGAAACGGTCACCTGGCGTGATTTGAGATTTAGAATTATCAGTTTGATCATGTGCATGTGAGTGACCAAGTTGCACTCCAGCACTGGCTTTTTCACCATTGCTCCATACTAGGCCAATTTAAGTTGAGGTGACCTATAGGTCTAGAGTTCCAGTATTTTTGAACCGTATATTAACGGTTAATATATATGAAAATAAAATGAGAATTAAGAATGTGTTAACGTTAGCCGACTATGACCTTGTAAGTTTTCTTTTTCCATTTTTTGTGCATGTCATTAAAAAGTTCGGGTGTTTTTGAGTTATTAATGGATACTGTATTTTTATATTGTTCTCCTGCCGTTAGCACTATAGGCTTCTCCCACTGGAAAGTGCAACAAAATTGTTTTTCGTTATAAATGGGTGTCATTCGGAAAGTGAAATTTTGAGCATATTGTGTATTGTTTTAAGTTTTTTTTCTTCTTTAATTGGGACAGTTTTAAGTGTCATTCAGATAGCTTTAGGTTTTTTTTTATAATTGAGACAGCTTTTACCACTTTATATCGATTATCCGTCTCCACCGATGAAAAACTCTTTTCTCCGTTTTCTTGCCTATACAAATAGTAGAATTCCTTAAAAGTAGTAGAATCAAAATGGTACCCATCAAAATGAACAAAATGATACTTAACTTGCAAAATGTAAAACTACTTGTTTGATTGTATCCAATTACAACAGATAAATGATGTCAGATGAATATTTATTTCTTCACCAAAATATGAGCATAACTCTCATGAATGGAACACTGATTAATCAAAGTACCACTAGTCATTTGAATGATGTCGGGTGTTTAAAAGGTCATAATCCTTCATTGTCAAAACCCCATCAAATAATACAAGATCATTTTGGTAGCATTGTGTGCTATCATTAAGAGAATCCTTGTAAATAAATATATTCGGCTATTTTCATTAAATTTCAAAGTTGACAGAATTTAATGATATCCACAATTAAAGAAGAAAAGTATGCAGCTAGCAAATTTTCAATTCAAGTGAAATGGACTGAAGTAGAGTGAATGGATTTTAATGATATATACAAGTGTAAGAATGAGACACATCATGGACAAATGAGCCTCGGATTAAGACTTCCATGTTTAATTTAGAGTAAAACCAATGAAATGGATTATGAACTAAATCAAGTTTAGAGGTTTGAATAATCAGTAATCCCTTGTTTTCAAAAGAGGAATCAATCATCATAGGTTTTAAATTAGGGAATGAGATTAGCTTTCGGTTTATCTCATCTCATTCTCGATAAGGTCTTTTGTGAACAACAAGTTTTTTGACTGGCTAATTAAATCGATTTATAAGAAGAAAGTCGTATGGCATGGCGTAGACTTAAATGGATTATGACTTAATCAATTTAGAGGTTTGCATAATCAATATTTCAAAAGAGAAAGTAATCAATCGTATATTTAAATTACGGAATTAGCTTAGCATTGGGTTTATGCCATTTCATTCTCGAGGAGTTATTTTCTGAACAAAAAGAAAGTTTTGTGATTAATTACGAGATTTATGAGGAGAAAATCATTTGGTTATATCTTTATATCTATATCTTATACTAACAGGAAAGAGAGTCTACCCCTTCTCTCATTTCTCTATTTTGAAATAGAGAAATGAGAGAAAAAGTAGAGATTCCTATTTAACTAACACATGTATTATGCACGATTTTATTAAAAAATCAAAACAAAATAAAAACTTCAATTCCTAGTCTTTTCCCCTATCACTTTATCAATCTAACAAAATCTCACGGCTCTTCCTAAACTCACCCCCACCTCTTAACTTAGAATTATATTTTTAAGCAAACACAAATCATAAAATTATTTTTATATGATTTTCTTTAGTCTATCATCTTTATTCTAATATGCGCTTTAATGCATGGTTTATAATTTATAACATATTTACTAAATGTTATAATGTTATAATATACATATTAATATATCTGTTAACATAAATGAGTTGAATTTGCGTCATCTTTTCATTAAATGCAATTTTTAGCTTTAGTAATATTTAATTGGATAACATTATGGTTTGACAGTGATTCTCTAAACCATCTGTTTATACGAGGATGATAATGAAGATTACAGTAATTACGATAAGAATGATATTCACAAGTTTATCCAAATTCTCCCACTATTTTTAAGAGTTATATATATATAATTTTATTAGTAACTCAAAATTATTTTAGCTTGTGCAATTTTGCATATTCTTTTTAAGGAAAAGTTTGTTTTTGAAAAGCTAAATACACTTCTTGGAGTACGTACGATGGGAAAGAGAAGAGAAAGTCTAGTGGTGGAAAAGTATATTTACGTTAGTCTTGTGTGAGATACCAATAGGATCTTCTAGCAGTGAACTATGAATTGTGTAGATGAAGGGCGGGGAATTTTTTTCTGAACAAAAACTTTTGTGATTAATTACGAAGAATTATCAGAAGAAAATTCGTTAGGCGTAGAATATTCTTCTTAAGCGAAGATTTGTTTTCAAAAGCTATATACACTTTTTGAAGTATGATGGAAAAAAAGGAAATAAAGTCTAATTGTGGAAAATTTTCTTTGTGTTACGTCTTGTATGAGGTGTTAAGAAATTGTGGCGTAGCAGAGTTGTTAAGCAAAATAGTGAGAAGCACAAACAAATTTGATGAACAACTAAGCAAATAGATCCCACCAATCAAAATACAAAGAACACAATGATATGTCCACGTATTGGTGAACCCAATCCCGAGGAATATATAGGGAGATATTATTCATGTTAGATATTATTATAGTCTTATATTGGTTGCAGAGTTATTCTGATCTTTGTTCTCCTCCTATATATAGGTGGTATTGTACTCAATTCAATATTCAGTATTGTTTTCATCTCTCTGATTTATCTTAACATGGTATCAGAGCCAATTATCCAAATTTTTCCTTCTTAAATTTCCTCTACAAAAATTCTCAAATCCCAACAACAACAAAAAAAAAAAAAAAATGAGGCAAATCCTGTCCTCGTCGAGATCTTTAGCACCTAGAAACTGTAGCTCGTCTTCTCCGGCAATCTCACCAAATTCCGGCACCCCCTTCGTCCGCCCCATCCGGCGACACCCCCCTCGTCGCCCCTCCCGTCGCCCAAGAACCTGTAAGATTTTTTTTTTGGGAGAAAAATAGCAATAACCAAGCAATCAGCGATCCAAGCCAAAACAGCACACAGCAATTCCACCCAATAACAACAGAAAATAGTGAACAGGAATCAACTCCACACAATAGCAATCACAAATCCCCTCTTCTCCCGAACACCAAACACAATATCAAGATCCCTCCTTCACAAAACACCAAACACCAAACCCAAATCAATCCTTCATCTTCACAAAATAGCAAAGAGAGTGAGTGGGGGAGAGAGAGAAAGAGACAGCAGCAAGGTCAGCAATGGAAGAGGAAATCTGGATGGCAAGAGAGAGAGGGGGCGTTGGCCTGGGAATCGTCGGCCTGGGCGAGGGCGGCGCTCAGGGTGGCATTGCCGGAGGTCGACGTGATGGGAAGGGAGGAGGACAGCGCACGCACGCTAGCGTCGATCGGAAAGGAGCAGCAGCAATGGGTTAATGGGTTCTGATCCTGACTGTCGTCGGAAGGGAAAGGGGGAGGATCGCCGAAGGTTGGAGGTTGCGACTGGAGGGGGATGGCGACGGGGTGGGGGTTGCCGGAGCACGCGAATGGCACCGGGAGGAAGAACGGGGAAGAAGTACAGTAGATGGTGGAGTTTGGGTCTGATCGGGGAGAGAGAAATAGAGGAGAGAGAAAGAGAAAAGATGAGAGAGAATAGACGGCTAGGGTTTAGGAAAAGTTCTGATTGAGGGAGAAGGAGATTAGGGTTTTGGTATTTCATCGGGAGCGGAAGAGAGATGTCGGGAGGTGGAGTGATTCCGATGAAGACGAGAACCACTCAACCTCGACAACGAGGATAAAATTAGTATAGGCCTTATAGAACGATAGGCTCTGATACCATGTTAAAATTAGGAATAGAAAAATATTCTTTTATTGATTGATTAAACTGAATACAATTGGCTCCTATATATAGGAGAGAATGGAAGACTAAACTGATACATAACCAATACGGGACTAAACCAATATTTAATCTAATATAATATCTAACAGAATCTTCAAACTTACTGTTGCAAACAAAATAGTTGAACATTTGTCAACAACACCAATTTCTTGAATATTGAATATTAAAAATAACAATAGGCCATTGAAATTTGTCAACAATACCAATTAATAAGTGTGGTTTTGTGCAATTATGAAATTATTTGAATAATAATATTATTTTTATTATTTATCTAACCTAACATAGTGAAGAAAAATGGATAGAAACATGTACCCTCTTACACATTTGCATATGGTTATATTACCCTCTTTTGGGTGAAGGCAACTCTACTCATTAACTTCTTTGCGGTCTAGGTCTTCCTTTTCACCTGCAACAAACTTCTTTTCATCTTCAGCAATTTCTTCATCATCTTCAACTACTTTTGCTTTTGATTCATGGCTGGATCATGCGGGAACTACATCGATGGTAGTTGGTAATGTCAATTGCTAGAAAATTCACAATATAAATTCCAAGCAGATAAGAGGCATAAACTCAATAAGCAAAACTCTTAATTCTGCCCTTGGGAGAGAAGACATTAAACATACTTCTTGAAAGGTGTTCAATGCTTTAAATTATCGACCTAGATCGATATGAAATGAACACCTAGAACAATTTATGTAGAAATATGTATAAATATTTAAGTGGATAGTTTTCTCAGCTATAGAACCATTTGTTGTATATACTAAAAGGAAAGTTATACCAAGGCTAATATGTAAAAGAAAACAACGTTTCTATGATAATACCCAAGCTTCCATTATTTTAGCTGAAACATAAATTTTAATTGATAATAATTTGAATTAAGCTTACTGTAACTTAACCATATGAAATAGATGCAATTGATGATTACAATCTCTAAGAAGCTAGGGGTAGCTCCAATTGATAATTACATGGATTGGGTAATGCTCAACAGCATGTTTTTACGTAGCAAAAAAGGGTGAAATTATAATTAATAATTGTTAAACTGATAGAAGACCATGTCACGACAAAGTTATAGTGCCCAATCCCAAAAAATTCAGTATAAACCAAAATCAAACTTTGCCAACATCACCTTATTAAAAACTAAGAAATCTAAAGGAATCACAACCTGATACTCATCCCCAAACTCATGATTGAACGCAGCCTTAATCGCCTTTGCAAAAGGCTGGTGCCCCCCACCAGTATCACTCATCAAGATCAAAAGTTTCTTTGGTTGACCCACTCCAAACCCATTAACAGGAAAAACCCCACCATCATCCTCACCAACAACATCACCACCATGTCCATGCGATTCTCCTCTCCTTCCACTGAGCAAGTCTCATTAGTGGACGATGATGTTGATTCTTGATTTTGATGATCACAACACACTGCACATGTATTCTTGTTATACTTGCAGGTGCTATACACAAATGACTCACTACTATACAGCTGAACAAATGAACAAGCACAAAAGCTCCAGATAAAGACAATGGTTAAAGCTTCATTCAAGACTCAAGACTCAAGACAAGACTCAAGACTCAAGCCAAAGTCTCAAGCTTAAAAGTGTCATTTATAGTCATGTCTTGTAAACAATGTAATCTTATTTTTGTTGAGTCTTAGTATGATGTAAAGCCTTGTCACACACACATACACTCACTATTTTTACAATGTGTGTTTTCAAAAAAAATCAAAAGGTCAAAACAGTTTGAAATAATTTAACTGTTGAGTACCAGTCGATCGATGATTCTATCAGTCGACTGGCAGTACAAAACTGTTTAAATTTATTCAAACTCTGACCAGTCGACTCATTATGGCAACCCAGTCGACTGTTCGAGTGCTTTTGACCGTTTTCTATTTTCAAAATAGATTTTCAAATTTAAAAGCTCTTAGATCCGTTGGTTGACAGTTGGAATAACTGTCTCCCAACGTCCAGGAGTTCTAACTCTATAAATAGAGTTCAGAACTCTCTGAAAAAGATCTAACAACATTTTTAAGAATCCCGAGCAATCTTTGAGCATTTCTAAGTGTTAAAGAGAAAAAGCTTTCAAGTTCTAAAATTCTGGTTCTCTACACTCAGTCCAGTATAACATCGGAATTCGTTCTGGACTGGGTATAGAAGTCGACCTCTTTTTTTAGCCACGTTCTACATCACATAACACCAACAAGGCTATAGGTTGACTGTAAATCTTTATTGTTTTCTTTTTGCTCTCGGTTGGAGAGTTAGACTCTAGGGTGTAGAGTCGGTCGTTTCACTCTTGGTGGTAGAGTGGGTCTGCATTCTCTGGTTGAGAGAAAGGACTACAGGTTAGACAAGGTTGTTGTCTGAACGCCGTAGGGTATTCTTGTAAACTTGTTTTTCAAGAATAGTGGAAATCTCAAGTGGGTTACTTGGGAACTGGATGTAGGTCGGAAGGACCGAACCAGGATATATCGTGTGTACTCTGTGATTGTTTCTCTCGTACTTGCATTTACTTGTTTCTGTTTAAGTTCTGTGAAACTTGCCTGGACAGTCGACTCAGCACATTATCAGTCAACTGGTCAGTCTCGTTTCTTTAAATTTTTATTGTGTCTTCAGTCGCCTGTCTCAACTTTAAGTCGACTGCACAGAGTTGTTTGAATTTTCTTTTATTTAGTTATATCAGTCGACTGGTTCACACCTAAGTCGACTGCACCAAAGAAAAAGTCTTTATTCTGCAGTTTATTTTAATTAACACTATTCACCCCCCCCCCCTCTCTAGTGTTTGTTGCCTCGCCTACATGATCCAACACTTGGTATCAGAGCAAGGTTAAAGGCTATGGCAACTACTTCAAATGCTAATCAGTACCATGAAGGCCAATCTACACAAAGGCCACCGCTCTTCGATGGAACAAACTACAATTATTGGAAGTGCAGAATGAGGATCTACCTCCAATCAATCAACTATGAAATATGGCACATGACGGAGACGGAATACACTGCCCCTACTATTCCATATGCACAATGGAATGATGATCAGAAGAACCAAACTATGAATAATGCAAAAGCAATGAACGCATGATTTTGTGCTCTCACAAAGGAGGAGTTCAACCGTGTATCTAATGCTACAACCGCACATCAAATCTGGCATACACTCGAGGTAACTCATGAAGAAACAAATAAAGTGAAAGAATCTAAAATCTCTGTTCTTGTTCACAGGTTTGAGATGTTCCGCATGAAGGAAAATGAAACTGTGTCTGAGATGATCACCAGATTTACTGATATTACAAACTCACTTGTGGCACTTGGAAAGACATACACTCAAGCAGAGATGGTTAGAAAAGTCCTTCGTGCACTCACTCCTGAATGGGAAAAGAAGACCACTGCAATTGAAGAAGCAAATGATTTGTCACAACTTTCTCTTGAGAATCTTGTGGGAAATCTAATGGCATACGAGGTTCAAATTGAAGAGCGAAAGAAGGATGCAGAATCACAACAGGCAAAGAAAAAATCATTGGCTTTTAAAGCAATGACAGACTCAGAAGATGAGGAAGAAGATGAAGAGGAGATAGCAATGTTCACTAGAAGATTCAAAAAATTCCTAAAGAAAGGTAAGTTCAATTCCAAAATTAGAGATTCTAATGATCCTCCTACTTGTTTCAAGTGCAATAAAACAGGTCACATGAAGAAGGATTGTCCCCTAGAAAATACAAAGAACAAGGGAAAAACATCCAACTTCAAGAAGGACAAGTACACAAAGAATAAGTTTGCCAAGAACAAGAAGGCTTACCAAGCAACTTGGGATGACAGTGATTCTTCTTCAGAAGAAGAAACTGATGAAAACAATGAAGTTGCAAACATGTGCTTTATGGCTTCACAAGATCATGTAAGTAATGATTTTGATTCAGAAGATTTACTTGATGCTTTTAATGAAATCTTTCAAGAGTTGAAAAAGGAAAAGATTAGAGTTAAGAATCTAGAGAAAGTCAATCAAACACTTTCTCAAGAAAATCTTAACCTTGATAAGGAAGTGAAATCTTTAAATTCTCGCATTGCAAGTTTAGATACTGATCTTGAATCTCTAAAAAAGAATTATGAAGAGATATCCAAGAACGTGTCTAAGTTTAACAAAGGCAAAGAGAATTTAAATGATGTCCTTCATCATCAAGTGAAATCTAGTCAAAAATATGGTCTTGGTTTCAAAAATTCTTCTATAAAAGAATCTTCTTCTAAAAACACTAGTAGAAATAAATCAGAATCTATTTCTAGTGTTACACATAAATTATATGAATTATTTGAAAAGCCTAAGGTAATAAATTTTAGTGATAAAAGCAAGTCTGACATTCGGTTAAGTCGACTGAGTCCATCCATCAGTCGTCTGTCCAGAGGAATTGAATCTTATTCAACAAGATCAAAACCACATATAAGTCGACCTGTCGCATCATCCAGTCGACTGACTCACACTAGAAGTCGACTGAAGGATACTGTAAAGTCGACTGGACAGAACAAATTTGTATGGGTTCCAGTTAACTTAAATCAGAATGATAGAATTGCGTATATCAATTCATATTTATTAAATGTGTGTAATTCTATTAATTATATTTCTGCTTATGGAGGAAAATCAAACTCATTATGGGTTTGGTTTCCCCCAAACTAATATGTTTTGGACCCAATAAAAAGGGTACCATATTTACCTTGAATATTTTATAGGTACCCAAAAAAGATCGCTGGATACTTGACAGCGGCTGTTCAAAACATATGACCGGACATGCCAACCTTCTATCCACCATTCAAAGAATCGATGGAGGAACAGTTACCTTTGGTGATAACAACAAAGGAAAAGTCATAGGTATCGGTATGGTTGGTAGAAATTCTAACCCCACTATAGAAAATGTGTTGTTAGTTAGTGGATTAAAGCATAATTTATTAAGTATTAGTCAATTGTGTGATAAAGGATATAAAATAGTATTTGAAAAAGATGCATGTTTGATTTATGACTCTACTATGCAAAATATCATTTTCCAAGGTTTTCGCAAAAACAATATTTATGAATTGTGTTTAAATACAATTGAGTTTTCAAATGATTTTTGTTTAATAGCTTCTAACAATGAATCTTGGCTTTGGCATAGAAGATTTGGACATGTGAATATGAAGAATCTCTCAAAAATATCTAAGTATAACCTAGTTAAAGGACTGCCAAAACTATCCTTTAAAAAGGATAAGTTATGTGATGCATGTCAACTAGGAAAACAAATCAAATCCACTTTTAAAACAAAAGAAGTAATTTCTACTAGTAGGCCGCTCGAATTAATTCATATGGATTTATTTGGCCCTACTAGAGTTGCTTCTTTAAATAAAAGTAAATATGTATTTGTTTTAGTAGATGATTTTTCGAGATTCACTTGGACATTCTTTTTAAAACATAAGAATGATGCTTTTGATGAATTTGCAAATTTTTGTAAACGTATTCAAAACCAAAGATCTCTAACCATAGTCACTATTAGAAGTGATCATGGTGGAGAATTTGAGAATGAAACATTTACAGGATATTGCAACAAGAATGGTATAACACATTCATTTGCATTTCCTAGAGCTTCACCACAAAATGGAGTGGTTGAAAGGAAAAATAGGACTTTGCAAAAATGCGCACGTACCATACTTGTTGAAAGCAATTTACCAAAGTACTTTTGGGCTGAAGCCGTTGCTACAGTGTAGCGCCCCGATTTCCATATACTGGGAAACCGTGACACGAGCCAAGACCTTTTCTTCAATTAGTCACAATACACAGAAAAACAGGAGAATTTAAAACTTTTTATTCAATACTCAATATGTTACAAGTCTGAATATTGTACAACTGTTACAATATTACCTTTACATTTCTAAGTATTACAACTTTCACATCTTACATCAGAGTACCTCTCACTTAACAGATAATCAATACATATACTGCAGCGGAACTAAAACATAATACTGACTCCTTGCTTTCCTGGCCTTGAGTCCTCTTGAATCTCGCCTTTGTACTTCGGCGATCTAGTACCTATGGAAGTGGGGACGTCAGTATTCACTGACGCTTAAAGGCTGATCATATAGCAGCGAATCTTCCAAACAATATACACAATATAGCAATAGTGTTGGTGTAGTTTAAGTGTTCGTGAGTGCTATGACTAGACACTAATGCGATACTTAAAATAGAACTAATTATACACAACCCGTTCCTGACAATACTCCATGACTCTGTGAGGTTGCAGAAGAGGTCAAGTCCCCTTATGCAGTCTGCTTATGGTGTCTCCGTTTTCCACTACTACCCGGCATGCCGGACCTCACTCAAACAAGGTTGCAGGTGCGGTCTAGTTCCGCCACTGCAGTCATATAGTGGTGTCCATGTTTGCCACTATTACCCAGTGTATCGGGCCTTAATCCAAAATTCAAATCATAGGGTTTCACAAGCGCAGGGCAGCGCGAAGCCTACCCTGTGGTACCCTCTGGGGTATCACAAGCGCAGGACTGCACAATGCATCCTGTGGCACCCCAGCCACGGTATTTCAGGAATTAACAGAGCGAGATACGTAACCCGTGTCCTCAACCTGTGAGATGGCACCGTACGTATCCCTTTGATGGGATGCTTCCTATTCTAATGTCAGCAAGTCTCCGAAAGTAACATGCAGCCCATAAATACATGCGACTCCATCTCAAGCCGTTTCTCCATATATAGGGATTTGAACCCGCGTTATGAATTCTAATTGCACACAACCTGTTCCTGACACCTACACGTGACTCGCGAGGCTGCAGATGTGGTCATGTGCCACTGTTGCATTTCGCCCGTGGTGTCTATGTTCGCCACCGCGACCCGGCTAACCGGACCTCACTCAAAATAGACGAACCCAATATATCGGGCGTCATAACAAAAATCAAACCATAGAGTTTCGCAAGCGCAGGGTAGCACGAAGCCTACCTTGTGGCACTCTCTGGGGTATCGCAAGCGCAGGACTGCACAATGCATCCTGTGGCACCCCTAGCCACGGTACTCCAGGAATTAACAGAGCGAGATACGCAACCCGTGTCCTCAACTTGTGAGACGGCACCGTACGTATCCCTTTGACAGGAAGGCACAACCTTGTACACCACCTATGATCTGCCTCAAGGGACGAGTTAGTGTAAGGGGCCCCCTACAACTGACCCCTCTCTCCCGGCAAAAGGGTTTAAGTAAACCGATCCTTATAAGTCACTATCCTAGTGATGTCCCTGACTCGAACGATCCTAGGAATGACAACATTATAACACAACTTGCTAGGCCTTGAATTAGGCTTCGCAAGACAACTCTACTAGGCCGCTCAACCTAGACTTACCAGAATCCCTCAGGATCTGGTTCATGGCTCATCGATCCAAGACTTTGGCCGTGCGAATGCACGCCGCTTCCCTAGACTTGGATTCCGTCTATACTCCGGTCCTCGACTAACCTACCCTGGTTAAGATTCGACGGTACACAAGGAGTGACTCCTCCACAGTTTCTTAGGGTAAGAACATATGTCTTGATGGTCGATAGCCCTTAGGGTGGTAACATCACCCTAGACGAGCACAACTAACTGTGTACTAGCTAACAAGCTATACACGAGTAATAATCACATACGAGCCAACTAAGCTACGCATGAAACAACAACTACCTACGAGCCAGGCGGGCCTCGTAGGAGACAACCACGTACATACCGGCCAAATAAGCCGCGTATGAGACCAACAGCTTCGTACGGACCGGTCGGCCCGCGTACGGGACAACTACCTACATACGAGCCGACTAAGCTACGTATGAGACCCACAGCTACATACGGGCCAGTCGAGCCACGTACAAGCACAACCGTGTGCAAACAACCATACAGGTAATCAATCCTAGAAGCAACCAAACGTGCTTACTAACAAACTTAATCTTCTATTATTAGAAGCAACAAACGAATCTACTAGTAGTCTATGATGGGTATTGTACTAGGGAAGAACCGAAGGCGATAAGATGGCCTTTATCGGATTAACTATCCCTAGTGGTCTTCCCAATCCTTCCTACTTCAACCTATTGCGCCTTAAGTATGGCATACAATTTCAAGCAGCTTCTTACGACAATCAATCATATAGCACAACCACCATGATATTCCTATGTATGGATATGATTAATGCTTATGCTTACATTGAGCTCAAGCATGAAAATTACTAACGACCTTAAACATAAAATCCTCTATAGTCAATCGTAGGTTACAAATTGAGCATGGAAGCCTACTACTTATCATAACCAACCACCACCACCCAACTAAGCAATACTCCAAGGTATAGTAGGTAGTCCTAACACTACTCCTACAACATTCTAAGCAAATATTACTCTAGCATGGTATAGAACCCAACATAAGTCACCACAACTAGCCATGGGTAGTTTCTTTACCCTAAGCATGAACATCCTAGTATGGGTATCCTTAACTTAACATGATAATAATTAGCATGATACCTACTTACTTAGCATGAATCATGATCATTCACCAACATAGCATGAACAACCACTTATCTAAGCATGGGTACCATGTAAACACGAGTATTCATATAAACTAGCATGGCACACAACTTAATTACTATTAAGCTAGTATGGCATAGATAAAACTAGCATGGTATATGATTTTATCAAGGATCCTACAACACTCTAGGCACAATAAAATTTATCCAAACATGGTAGGAAACTCTTGGATTGAATCCTACACATTCTAAGCATAACTAAGTCACTAAACATAATAGGAAACTTTAGGAATGAATCCTACAAAATTCTAGTATAAGTGAGTTACTAAACATGATAGGAAAAGAATCCTACAACATTACCAAGCATGCTAGGAAAAGAATCCTACAACATTCTAAACGTTAAGCATGGTAGGATATTTTTTTAGGAAAAGTCCTACAACATCCTAAACATAAAGCATGATGGGGTAATTTTAATAAACATCCTACAACTAATTAAGCATAGAATCATGGTAGGATATTTCTAGCAAGGATCCTACAACATCCTAAACATAAAGCATGATAGGATAAGTTTAATAGACATCCTACAACTAATTTAGCATAGAATCATGGTAGAAAAAGTCCTACAACATAAAGCATGATGGGATAATTTTAATAAACCTCCTACAACTAATTGAGCATGAAGATGGCTTCTAAATATTTTTAGAAGCAAAGCTACAACTAATTAAGCATGGTAAACATGGTAGGATATTTTTACAAGCAATCCTACAACTAACTAAGCATGGATATGGCTTCTAATTATTTTTAGAATCAAAGCTACAACTAACTAAGCATGGTAAACATGGTAGGATATTTTTACAAGCAATCCTACAACTAACTAAGCATGGATATGGCTTCTAATTATTTTTAGAATCAAAGCTACAACTAACTAAGCATGGTAAACATGGTAGGATATTTTTACAAGCAATTCTACAACTAACTAAGCATGGATTATGGCTTCTAATTATTTTTAGAAGTAATCCTACAACATATAAAGCATGAATATGACTTCTAATATTTTTAGAAATGATCCTACAATATTAGAAGCATGAATATGACTTCTAAATATTTTTTAGAAGTAAACCTACAATATTGGTAGCATGGAAATGGCTTCTAAATATTTTTAGAAGTAATCCTACTACATTAGTAGTATGGAAATGGCTTCTAAATATTTTTAGAAGCAATCCTACAACATTTTACTACTACCACTACTCCTATTTTAAACAAAACATAATTATCTACTACTACTACTACAACATACAACTTACTACTATTGCTACTACTTCATTCTCATCAAAAGATCACAACATGCAACTTACTATTATTACTACTTCTTCATTCTCATAAAAATCACAACATACAACTCACTACTATTACTACTACCTTATTAATCAACATACATGCTACTACTACTTCATTTTATTTCATACTACTACTTATTATTTTAGCTTACTACTACTTGGTTGCTTACTAATCTTTGTTATTACTAGTGATAAAAGAAAGATCCTTTTTATTTTACTTTACAAAAGAAAAGATCTTTTTAATTAGCTACAACTAGTGATTTAGAAATGAAAGAGAAGATCCTTTTTAATTAATTACAACTAGTGATTATAAATAAAAGAAAGATCTTTTTAATTAATTACAACTAGTGGTTAAATAAAAAAAAGATCTTTTTATTAAGTTACAACTAGTGATTAAATAAAAAGAAGATCTTTTTAATTATTTCTACCACTAGTGTTTAGTAAAGAAAGGAAAGATCTTTTTGATTATTACATTAGTTCAATCAAGTCCTACAACCAACAATGGTTGTATTGTTCAACAATATGCAATATGTATGGTTCCATATCAAGTCCTACAACCTTACATGGTTGTATGCAAAAGTTATGTGTATGTATCTTTTTAGTCCAAATAGTTAACAACATTCAAATGAGAAAACTCATACAACCACACCACTACAAAGTAACCATACCAAAAGAAAAATAAACAAGAGGGTAAGAAGAAGAAGAACATCAAAACCATCATTCAAATAAACAAACAAACAAACAAACATACAAACAAAGAAAGCATGAAGAAACCCCCACCTTCTCTAACTTGTTGGAAGAACTAGCTTTGCTACCTTCTCCTTCCCCTAAGCTTGTTAGAATTCTTCTAAGAACCCTACAAAACAAAACTCTCAAGTTATTTGTTCTCTCTTTCTTTTCCTTTCTTTTCTTTCTTTCTTTCTTTCTTTCTTTCTTGTTTTCTAAAATGAGAGAAGGAGGAGAATGAAGGGCTATTTATAGAAGGAGATGGGAGGGGTAAGTGCACCCAATGGCACAAAATAACCCCAAAAGGGGGGGAGGCCGGCCATGACTAGGAGGAGGGGGAGAGTGGGGGAGGTGTTATGTGGTGGAAAATTGATATGGAGGAGAAGTTTTCTAGTAAGGGTTTTTACTTAGGCTTCTTATGCATACAAAAACCCTAGATTAAGCCTCCTAATCAAATCCTAACCCTCTAATTAGGTTGTTATAACAAGATAAATACCTAGTCCAAAGGTACACAACACACAATTCGTATGATGCACTAATCGACATACTACTCGTACGTGCGCGTATATGTCCGTATACCGGAAAATCTTTACATAATCCGTATAAAATAATTAAATCTTGGAAATAATAATAAAATAAATTTTATTATTAGTTCGGAAGATTACGGTATCAATTTGATACAATACGGATATATACTGACCGATATCTGGATACAGATAATGTCTAGGAGCAAACCGGGTAAAAATCACCAAAATGTTTTAATTTTGGAATTAAAACAAAATAATAATAAAATAATAATTTATATACGGTAATATCCGTCCGGGATATTACATACAGCTTGCTATGTTTTAAATAGGATTCTTATAAGACCTAAGCTAAAGAAGACTTGTTATGAGTTGTTTTTTAACAAAATTCCTAAAGTCTCTTATTTTAAGACATTTGGTTGTAAGTGTTTTATTCTGAACACTAAAGATAATCTAGATAAATTTGATCCTAGATCTAATGAGGGCATCTTTTTAGGATACTTAAATAGGAGTAAAGCATATAGAATTTTCAATAAGTCTACAATGACTATTGAAGAGTCAATGCATGTTACATTCGATGAATCTCTGCCTTCATCAAATTTAAATAAAGATGATGAAAATGATTCATCACCTTTAAATAATGTGATTAAATCTTTAGAACAAACTAGTCTGGCTGATAAGTCGACTGATAAGGACTCCCAGTCGACTGAAGCAAAGCAGTCGACTGAAGAACCTATCAAGTCGACTGATCCTATTGTGATATCTTCAACTTTACCAAAACCTTTTGTTGAAGTTAAAGATCATCCTCATGACTTAATAATTGGTGACATCTCCCATGGTATTCAGACACGTTCTCATATTAATATGATTTCTCATACAGCATTCTTGTCGGATTTTGAACCGAAAAATATACAAGAAGCTTGTGAGAATGAATTTTGGATGAATGCCATGCAAGATAAATTAAACCAATTTATAAGGAATGATGTATGGGATTTAGTTCCACGACCTCCTGACCAACTATTATTGGTACCAAATGGGTATTCAAAAATAAGTTAGATGAATCAGGACAAGTTGTAAGGAACAAAGCTAGACTAGATGCTCAAGAGTATAATCAAGAAGAAGGTATAGATTTTGATGAAACATATGCTCCTGTTGCTAGACTAGAATCAATTCGAATTTTATTATCTTTTGCTTGTTTCATGAATTTTATACTTTATCAAATGGATGTTAAAAGTGCTTTCCTTAATGGGTTTATTAAAGAAAATGTTTATGTTAAACAACCACCAGGTTTTGAACATGAACAATTTCCAGATCATGTTTATAAATTGAAAAAGGCTTTATACGGTCTTAAACAAGCACCTCGTCCATGGTATGATCGTCTAAAAACTTTTCTTTTAGAAACAGGATTTGATATAGGTAAAGTAGACACTACCTTGTTTATTAAGAGAGTTAAGAATGATATCTTAATCATACAAATATATGTTGATGATATAATCTTTGGTTCTACTAATAATAATCTATGTCAAGAGTTTGCTAACACCATGAAAAACGAGCTTGAGATGAGTCACATGGGTGAACTCAATTATTTCCTTGGACTTCAAATTAAACAGTCTTCAAATGGCATATTTATTAATCAAGGAAAATATGCAAAGGAATTACTCAAACGGTTTAACATGGATAGTACAAGTAGTAAACCCACACCTATGGCTACTACTACTACCCTTGACAAAGATATATTAGGTAAGAGTGTTGATCAAAAACTCTATAGAGGTATGATTGGTTCACTCTTATATATTACCGCAAGGAGACCAGATATTATATTCAGCGTATGTTTATGTGCTAGATATCAGTCTAGTCCTAAAGAGTCTCATTTAAAAGTTGTGAAACGAATTTTAAGATACATTAAAGGCACATCTGATTATGGTTTATTTTATCCACGCACCGATAATTTCCAATTTTTGTCATATAGCGATGCTGATTTTGCTGGTAGTAAAACTGATCGCAAGAGCACTAGTGGAACATGTCACTTTTTGGGACATTTACTAGTTTCTTGGTGCAGTAAAAAGCAAAATTCAGTATCTCTATCAACAACAGAAGCTGAATATATCGCTGCAAGTTTGGCATGTTCACAAATCTTGTGGATGAAACAAACTTTATTAGATTATGGTATTTCCTTTGAAAAACCTTCAATTATGTGTGATAATACCAGTGCAATTAATCTATCTAAAAATTCGATTCAACATTCACGTACGAAATATATTAATATTAGACATCATTTTCTACGTGATCATGTTTTAAAAGGAGATATATCTTTAGACTTTATCTCTACTGATAAACAAGTAGCAGACATCTTTACCAAACCCCTTAAAGAAGATACTTTTATTAACTTAAGAAGAGAACTAGGAATATGTAATTTCACAGATATTTGTTGAAAATTTCATCTATTAAGTCGACTGTGTTTTGATTAAGTCGACTGTACTGTATTTTTATATATACTTATTTTGTTCTCTGAACAGTCGCCTGATCCTTATTCAAGTCGACTGATCAATAGATATAAAAATTAATTTTCTTCTCGACTAAGTCGACTGCTCTACCCTATCAGTCGACTCTCGCGAGTTCAATTGTCTTCAGCGACGATTCATCACACAGTTTTTGTGATGAAAGTTTTTTTTCTTTTCACCCGTGACCTCTCCATCAGCCGTTGATCTCTTCCCCTTCAATCACAGCCATCTATCTGCAGTTAAAAACCCTTCTCCCAGCCTCCTTCTTCACCTTTTACCATTACCCCCAAATTCGAAACCTTAAGTCCAGAGAAGAAGAAGAAGTCGACTGGCGTGCTGTTGCTGCTCGATTCCTAGTTGTTCTTTCTCTTCCCTCTTGGTAAAATCTTCCCTTTGCTCCTTTCTTATGGCACCCAAACATTCTAAAAGATCTCATGATGCTAGTTCATCATCACAAGATTATTCCCAATATCTTTTAAGTCCTGATCTATTAGAACGGTGGTATCTTATGTGTAGCATTGTCATTTTTCCAGGTCGTTTTGTCAATTTTAGTGACTTAGATCGGTTTAACCTAGTTCCCCTTTTCCAAAATTGTAGTCTTTATGACTATCTATCTTTAGCCAATCAACCCGATTATTATCTCCAACTTATCTATCTTTTCTACACGAACATGAGAGTTGTTCAAAAGAAAGATGGAGATGTTGTTATCCGTTCCTCTGTCAAAAATACTAAGATGACTCTCACACCCGAGAGAATAAATCTCATAATGGGTATTGATGACGAGGGACTCGATCTAGGTGACATTATCCTTGATGACTTCTCTGTTTTATCTAAAATATTTTTGCCCAATCATGGACCCCCAATGACTAGTAAAAATATAACACCTGTTGCAAAATTGGTTGCAAGAATACTTGCTTATAACATTCTTCCCAAACGAGGAAGTTATGATCAGTATTCTATGGAACTGCAACAAGCTGTTTATGCCATTTTTGGCAAGATTGTCATAAATTGGGGTCGTGTCATCTTTTCCAAACTTGAACAAAATCATACTCATTTCTTACCCTTTGGAGGACTCCTTACTCGAGTCTTTCAGGCTTATGATATTGATCTCGACTCCGAGACCAATGTCGTTAAGCACTATGAATGCTTCGATCGTGCTAGTTTAGCCCGTATGAAGCTTCTTGATCCTTCTCCTAGGCCTCCTCCTAGAACATCCCCTAGGTCTCCTCCTCCTCCACAAGTACCTTTAGCATCTTCTGCTAGACCATCAGCATCTTCTAGTTCATCTCGTCCTCATGCTAATTATGAAGATCCATCTACTCTTTATCAATGTGTCAATTATCTTATGGAACATTCAATCTCTGTTGATTCTCGGCTTGACTCTCTTGACTCCAAAATTACCCACCTAACCAACCTCTTTACTTCTCAATTTCCCCCTCCATCTCAAGCTGCTGATGAAGACTCGGAAGACGACGATTGATGATTATTTTTAATTTTATTTTATGTAATTTTTCCTTATTTCCTATGTATTGATGAACTTGTTAGTTTATGTATGAGACAGTTATTTCTGTGTTTATTTATGCAAAAGACTGGTTATTTTTTTGTTTTTTGTTGATGACGAAGGGGGAGAAATACCTCTCTTATTTGTTTCTGTTTGTTCTGTGTATTTATTTTTTCACTGGTAAGTCGACTGCTTCCATTATAAGTCGACTGATACAATCTATTTTATAATACATCTTTATGTATGCATGTTGTGTTTTTAATAGGAGGAGCATATCATTTCTATGCTTGTTATTATCAGCTATTGTGTTGTCATCATTAAAAAGGGGGAGAATGTTGATTCTTGATTTTGATGATCACAACACACTGCACATGTATTCTTGTTATACTTGCAGGTGCTATACACAAATGACTCACTACTATACAGCTGAACAAATGAACAAGCACAAAAGCTCCAGATAAAGACAATGGTTAAAGCTTCATTCAAGACTCAAGACTCAAGACAAGACTCAAGACTCAAGCCAAAGTCTCAAGCTTAAAAGTGTCATTTATAGTCATGTCTTGTAAACAATGTAATCTTATTTTTGTTGAGTCTTAGTATGATGTAAAGCCTTGTCACACACACATACACTCATTATTTTTACAATGTGTGTTTTCAAAAAAAAAAAATCAAAAGGTCAAAATAGTTTGAAATAATTTAACTGTTGAGTACCAGTCGACCGATGATTCTATCAGTCAACTGGCAGTACAAAACTGTTTAAATTTATTCAAACTCTGACCAGTTGACTCATTATGGCAACCCAGTCGACTGTTCGAGTGCTTTTGACCATTTTCTGTTTTCAAAATAGATTTTCAAATTTAAAAGCTCTTAGATCCGTTGGTTGACAGTTGGAATAACTGTCTCTCAACGTCCAGGAGTTCTAACTCTATAAATAGAGTTCAGAACTCTCTGAAAAAGATCTAACAACATTTTTAAGAATCCCGAGCAATCTTTGAGCATTTCTAAGTGTTAAAGAGAAAAAGCTTTTAAGTTCTAAAATTCTGGTTCTCTACACTCAGTCCAGTATAACATCGAAATTCGTTCTGGACTGGGTATAGAAGTCGACCTCTTTTTTTAGCCACGTTCTACGTCACATAACACCAACAAGGCTATAGGTTGACTGTAAATCTCTATTGTTTTCTTTTTGCTCTCGGTTGGAGAGTTAGACTCTAGGGTGTAGAGTCGGTCGTTTCACTCTTGGTGGTAGAGTGGGTCTGCTTTCTCTGGTTGAGAGAAAGGACTACGGGTTAGACAAGGTTGTTGTCTGAACGCCGTAGGGTATTCTTGTAAACTTATTTTTCAAGAATAGTGGAAATCTCAAGTGGGTTGCTTGGGGACTGGATGTAGGTCGGAAGGACCGAACCAGGATATATCGTGTGTACTCTGTGATTGTTTCTCTCGTACTTGCATTTACTTGTTTCTGTTTAAGTTCTGTGAAACTTGTCTGGACAGTCGACTCAGCACATTATCAGTCGACTGGTCAGTCTCGTTTCTTCAAATTTTTATTTTGTCTTCAGTCGCCTGTCTCAACTTTAAGTTGACTGCACAGAGTTGTTTGAATTTTCTTTTATTTAGTTATATCAGTCGACTGCACCGAAGAAAAAGTCTTTATTCCGCAGTTTATTTTAATTAACACTATTCACCCCCCCCCCCTCTAGTGTTTGTTGCCTCGCCTACAGGATCCAACAGATGAGACCCCAAGAAAGGAAATCCTCACAAACCTATAGAACTCATTGCATAAAGCTTGGAACTTTGAGCTCTTCAGAGCCCAAGAGAAGATGGGCTTTGAGGGTCTGAAGAATAGAGTAGAAGAGGATGGGTTTTGAGATGCGTCAAAAGCGGCATCAAGAAAGGCACGGCTGCGGCGAGGTGCATCAGAAGCGGCGTCGGGTAGCCGAAACTCATCCTGGAGTTCAGCGGAGGATACGGCGGGGTGTGGGGTGCGTTAGAGGCGGTGCCAGGAAATGCAAGGCTATGGCGAGATGCGTCAGAAGTGTCGAGTAGCGGATGAGCGGGAACGGGGAAAGGATGGGAAGATTAGACTTTGAAACTGGGATGAGAAGATAGAATTATTTTTTAATATGCCACTTTTCGTGAACTATATGCAAAAAAAGGACAATTGTCAAAGTATTTATGTTCGTGAACTCAACAACTAAACTCGCCATTTTCAACGACGAGTTTAGTTGTTTCATGCTCGCTGTTGGGACACGGCAAGTTTAGTGTTAATTTTTTTAGAAACTCATCGTTCACAATTGCGAGTTCAATTCAAAATTTTCAATGAAGATTCGCCGTTCTCAATGGCGAGGACATTTACACTAGACTCGATGTTGGGAATAGCGAGTTTAGTTCAAAATTTTCAATAAAGACTCGTTGTTCCCAACAGTGAGGACATTTATACTAGACTTGCTTTTGGGAATGGTGAGGATGTAGAAAACTTCACAGAAAGTGAAACACTCTGTTGGACTAAGTGAATTTTCGAAAAAAAACTTTATAAAAAATTTTTTTGAACTAAACTTGCCATTTCCAACAGCGAGTCTAGTATAAATGTCCTCTCCATTGGGAACGGCGAGTCTTAAAAAAAAAACAAAAAAAACTAAACTCAATGTTCCCAATAGCGAGTCTAGTGTAAATGTGCTCGCTGTTGGGAACGGCGATTCTTTAAAAAAATAAAATAAAATTGAACTAAACTCATCGTTCCCAACAGTGATTCTAGTGTAAATTACCCCACCATTTGGAAAGGCGAGTGATATGGCTAAAAGTGGGGTTAAATCGGAACCGTCCAAATCGAGCACGATTCTTGAAGCCCAGGGGTAAAACGGTAATCTCACATACAAATGGGTCCGAAACGGGTACTGGATCTCCTTCTCACAGATCCGATAACCCGCAAACGAATCCACCTCAGCTGGGTACGGGTCCCGACCTGATTCAAACCCAGTCCGGCAAGATAGAATCAGGGTCTCTGATTAGGCCAAATCAATAGGCCTGATTCGCCATTATCCTCCCACCGGGAATTAGGGGTAACAGATTCCTAATCTGGTTATGAGAATTTTACTCCTTATCAGATCACAGGAATTACTACCTTCCTAATCTGATTCCTAAAGTGGCTATAAATACCCCCCACCTACCACTGTTACAAGGTAATCACTCTTTTGCCTATTAACGCTCTTTCTTAATCATCCCTGGTTACTGACTAGAGCGTCGGAGGGTGCGTCGCCGGGATCAACCCCGGTGTCTCGCACTTCCTTGCAGGTAAACGGCGGGAGTCAGCAGTCAAACTCCGGCAGAACAGGTTAGGTGTTTTGCTATTTAGGTTTTCTACAAGTCCACAAATTCTATCTGTTTACCCCCACACCAGATTCAGCGGTAACAGATTGGCGCCGTCTGTGGGAAACATACGAATAGCAGCCTCCCCGTTGGTCATATCTCCTCCAGCCATGCCGCCTAGAAAAGTAAGATCCAGGAGATCCAATCGTGGGCCCAATCCAGATCAGCAACAAGAAGTCCCCTTCCAACCCGCTCATCAACAGGGGCAACTTCCGCCTCAAACCGAGGATCTGCCTCCTCTCCTAAATCAGCAACCTCCTAATGGTCCCCCCGGTCCTTCAAATGCTGGCGCAGGGGTCTCGCGCCCCGACCCGCAGAAACAACCTCTCCATCCGGACCACGTATCCATCCACAATGCCTCTTCGGATTCTATGGCCTCCCACCATCCTTGAGTTTCCGACCTCCGCAACACCATTCTAAATCTGCAGAAGGATGAGGATCTTCGCCGCCGCCTAGATGAGAAGCGGGCCTGAGAGGGAGTCTCTCGCTAACAACATCCGGGTGAGCGATCTCCTCACCACCGAGATAGCAGGAGGTCCTCGGACCAAAGGGGATGGAGGGAATCCCCCGAGCGTCATAAGAGGAGACCGCATTCCCCCGTTGGTCGGCGTCATCCGAGGAATGATGAGGCACCCATCACCCGTGCCGAGTTCCAACAATTCCAGGCAACAGTGTTGCAGGCCATCAACCTTCGCCCCAACAACAATAATGCCCAAAGGGTTCCGACACCCCCACGGGTTCCAAGTCCTCGTCCCCGATCCATAACACCTCCTCCGACTCAACCATAGTCCCCGCCGCTCCCAAGACTACCGTCGCCGTAGTCCCCGCTCCCCTTCCTATGAAGACGAGTCTAGGGGCTCGTTTGACTACCACCAGAGGGACGACGCTCTCTACCACCGTCTCCACGAGATGGAGAGACGCATCGGTCGAATAGACAAGGAGGAAGAGTCGAGAGGAAGGACCGTCCGCCCCGGCAGACCTCCCTTCTCCCGGACCATCATGGAGGCTCCCATCCCAAGGGGTTTCAAGCCTCCGCAGTTTGAAACTTATTCGGGAGAGTCGGACCCCGTTGACCATGTCGAAAGCTTCAAGACCTTGATGCTAATCCACCAAGCTTCCGACGCCATGCTTTGCAAAACCTTCCCCGCCACTCTTAAGGGTTCGGCTCGGGAATGGTACTCCCGGCTCGCTCCCTCTTCCATCTTCTCTTTTGAGCAGTTCGAAACGCTCTTCATAACCCACTTTGTGAGTAGCAGACGCACGGAGAAGACCAGCATCTCGTTACTCCACCTCCATCAGGAGAGGGGAGAAAAGTTAAAGGACTATGTGAGGAGGTTTACCGCAGAGGTCAGGTCCATCGCCTCCCTCGACCAATCAGTGGCAACCGTCGCATTCCAATCCAATGTCCTCAACTCTAACCTTCGTTCGTCCCACGCCAAAAAACCCCGCATAACTTTGCCGACCTTCTCCTGAGATGCGAAAAGTATATTCGGGCGGAGGAGGCCGAATGCCTCCCGGGCTTCGGAGGATCTGCTTCCGGGACGAAGAGAAAGACAACTGAAAAGGAAGGGGCCAAAAAGTTGCAGAGGGATAATAGCGGTCAGCGCCGCCCTCCCCCCAGGTTCGAGAAATTTACTCCCCTCACTACCAACGTCTCCACCATTCTGATGGAAGTCGAGAAGGAAGATGTCATACCTCCTGCTCCGAGGATGAACACCCCAGCCAAGAAGAGGAACAAGGAGAAGTGGTGCCGTTACCACCGGGATCATGGCCACGACACCAACGACTGCCGGGCGCTGAAGAACGAGATAGAGGCCCTCATCCAGAGGGGGCAGTTGGCCAAGTTTGTGAGAGAAATTGATCGAGCCGATCGCACCACTCCTCCGCCTCGGGGGGCTAACAAGCGTTCCGAGCGACGCGATGAAACCCCCGAGTTCGAGGAGGAACGCGTCCTACATCTTATCCATGGAGGCCCCATGGGAGGCTCTTCCAACTCTTCCCGAAAGGCGTTCGTCTGAGAGGTTAATTCTGTTCACAGCGCCCTTCCCCCAAAAGGCCTCGGTGTCCCGGTCACATTCTCAGATGAAGATCTCGAGGGGGTTAGGACTCCCCACCACGATGCACTTGTTATCGATCTCCGTATGGCGAACTTCAAAGTGCAGAGGATCCTAGTAGACAACGGAAGCTCCGTGAACATCCTCTTCCTCTCAGCCTTCCGAGGTCTTCAACTACCCAGGGACCGTCTCAAACCGGCCGGCTACACTCTCCACGAGTTCACGGGAGTGCCAGTAACTATTGAAGGGGTGATAACCCTCGACGTAACTGCTGGCAAAATTCCTACCACCCGGACCGAGCCGATGGACTTTATGGTCGTCGACGTCCCAGCTGCATACAACGTCATCCTAGGCCGACCCGGCTTAGCTGCCCTAGAAGCCGACCCTTCAGCCTACCACCTCAAGATGAAATTTCCTACCCGGGCAGGAGTAGGGGAGGTCAAGGGCAGTCAGGAAATGGCCCGAAAGTGCTACATGACTTCCACCGGGGGTCTGGTCCTCTCCCTCGAAACTTTAGAAATCCCCAGGAGGCCGTTCGACCAACGTCCGAGCCGGTGGATGAACTGGAAGAGGTGCTCTTTTCGGGGGATGACCCGAGCAGAAAGTTCTTCATCAGCAAGACCCTCCCTTCTGTCCTATGTTCCGACATAGTGCAGTGCATTCGGGGTAACCGCGACCTTTTTGCCTGGTCCGCCGCTGATATGCCGGGAATTTTCTAGGAGCTTTTGGTCCACTGCCTCAGCGTTGAGCCGGGGTCCAAACCGGTCCAACAAAAGAGGCGCAAGTTCGCTCCCGAGCGGCAGCAAGCCATCAAAGAAGAGGCGGACAAGCTTCTAAAGGCCCGGTTCATACAGGAGGTTAACTACCTGGAATGGCTTTCCAATGTAGTCATGGTTAAGAATTCGAACGGCACCTGGAGGATATGTATCGATTTTACTGATCTGAACAAGGCCTGTCCCAAAGACCCCTTCCCTCTTCCAAGCATCGACACCCTCATCGACGCGACTTCGGGACATGAGCTCCTCAGCTTCATGGACACTTTCTCAGGCTACAATCAAATCTGGATGTTCCCCCCGGATATCCCGAAGACCTCGTTTGTGACCGACCAGGGCCTCTACTGTTATAGAGTGATGCCATTCGGATTGAAGAACGCTGGTGCCACTTACTAGCACCTTGTTAACAAGGTCTTCCAGAGCCAAATAGGTCGCAATATGGAAGTGTATGTCGATGACATGCTTGTGAAAAGCATCTGAGGTACCGACCATGTCGCCGACCTGCAGGAGGCATTCGGCGTACTGAGAAAGCACAACATGAGGCTCAACCCGAACAAGTGTGCGTTCGGAGTCCCATCAGGAAAGTTTCTCGGCTTCATGGTCAGCTAACGAGGAATCGAAGCTAACCCAGAGAAAATCAAGGCCATATTAGACATGGCCCCGCCCAAGAATGTTAAGGAAGTTCAGAGGCTGACAGGCCGCCTCGCCGCAATAGGTCGTTTCCTCTCCAAGTCCGGGGAGAAATGCCTGCCCTTCTTTAAAGCTCTCAGAGGGGCTAAAGGTTTCGAATGGGGGCAGCAGCAGCAGGAGTCGTTCGACCAGCTAAAGGCTTACCTCGTCAATCCTCCTTTGCTCAGCAAGCTCGTCCCGGGCGAAACCCTGTACCTCTACTTGGCTACTTCCGAGCAGACCCTCAGCGCCATTTTAGTAAGGGAAGAAGACCGGACTCAAAGGCCCATCTACTATGTAACCAAGGTGCTCCGCGATGCCGAGCTTCGCTACCCGAAGATAGAAAAGATGTCGTACGCTCTGATCATGGCAGCGAGAAAGCTTCGCCCCTACTTCCAATCCCATTCGGTGGTTGTCCTTACCGACCAATCGCTGAAATAAGTCCTCCACAGACCTGAGACCTCTGGCCGCCTCATGAAATGGTCCATCGAACTAAGCCAGCACGATGTCTCGTACCAGCCCCAGACTGCAATCAAAGCTCAAGCCCTTGCAGAGTTCATCATCGAGACCACCATTCCCGAGGTCAGCCAGGTGCCGAACGGACCCCCTATTTGGACGGTTCTTGTGGACGGTTCCTCTTGCAACGAGGGAAGCGGAGCCGGGATCATTTTGGTAGGTCCAGACGACTTCATCCTCCAGTATGCCCTGCGCATAAACTTCAAGGCCTCGAACAACGAAGCGGAGTATGAAGCACTAATCGCCGGCCTCGGGCTTGCCCGAAGTGCAGGGGCGCAACGCCTCCGAATCTATAGTGACTCTCAACTGGTAGTGAATCAAGTCTTAGGCGATTACGAGGCACGAGACGATCGGATGGCGAAGTACCTCGCCAAAGTCCGAACCCTCATGGCCCGGTTCGAAGAAGTGCTCATCCGGCGGATCCCCCGAGAAGAGAATTCACAGGCCAATTCCCTCTCCAAGTTAGCCTCATCCTCCCTCCAAGGTCTCGAGCAGACCGTCTTGATCGAGGTCCTCTTAAAACCGAGTATAGAAGACGAGACCCTCGACTCGGTGGAGTCGTTCCCGGTCCTACTGCAAGATGACTGGATGAAACTGCTGGTCGAATTCCTAAGGGATGGGCTCCTCCCTGATGACCCTAAGGAGGCTCGCCAAGTAAGGACCAGAGCGGAACGGTATGCTCTCGTCGAGGGAATCTTGTACAAACGCTCCTTCTCGCAGGTGGACGGCAGGCCGTACTTGAGGTGCCTCTCCCCAGAACAAGCCGACTACGCCTTGCAGGAGCTCCACGAAGGCATCGGCGGGGCACAACAGGGTCCAGATCAGTGGCTCGGAAGGTGTTGAATTACGGTTACTTCTGGCCTACCATCCTCCGAGACGCCGAGCGACACGTTCGGAAATGCAACTCTTGTCAGAAGCATTCAAACATTCATCGCCTCCTACAAACTCAGCTCGCCTCCCTATCAAGTCCTATCCCCTTCGCCATGTGGGGAATGGATTTACTAGGGCAATTCCCTCCAGCTCCGAGCCAGTTCAAGTTCCTCGTCATGGCGATCAACTATTTTTCGAAGTGGATAGAGGTCGAGCCTCTGGCAACAATCACAGAGAACAAGGTGACCCAGTTCTTCTGGAAGCACGTAATCTGCCGATTCGGTGTTCCCCAAGTCCTCGTAACTGATAACGGAACCCAGTTTATTGGGGCCGCGTTCCGAGCTCTGTGTGAAGACCTCGCAATCCAGCAACGTTTCTCCTCCGTCTCCCATCCGCAGTCGAATGGCCAAGTCGAAAGTGCTAACCGACAGATTCTCGCCGGCATTAAGAAGAGGTTGGACAAGTTCTCCAAAGGTTTATGGGTGGATCAGCTCCCCAACGTGCTGTGGAACTACCGCACCACTAAACGAACCCCCACAGGAGAGTCCCCGTTTAACCTCACCTATGGGTCCGAGGCTATGATCCCTCTGGAAGTTGGAATACCTTCTCCTCGCCTTGTAGCCTACAACAAAGAACAGAACGCCAGGGACCTTCGGGAAAACCTAGATCTGATAGACGAGCTGAGGGAAAGGGCATCAATTCGCCAACAGAATTATCGGAGGAGGATCGAGCTGGCGTATAACAAAAAGGTCTGACCTACCGATCTCAAAGAAGGGGACCTAGTCCTCAGAAAGCTAGCTGTCTCCTTCTCTAGTCAGAAGAGCAAGCTGGCTCCAAATTGGGAGGGGCCCTATAGGATCACGAAAGTAGTTCGACCAGGAGCTTGTCGTCTCAAAAACCACGAAGGCAGAGAAATTCCTAGGACCTGGAATGCCGACCATCTTTTGAAATACCAAGAAGGTGCCCCGGCACCTCTCTAAGTATTTCACGATGTCGAACCGTTCCTCTCCTACCACCTGTATTTTCTCTAATTTGTTTCTCATATGTAATAACGGCTCGCAAGTCAGAAGCAGCCGACTAGTAGTCCTCAATAAAGAACTTTTTCATACTTGTGCAAATGCATCTTTCCCTTCTTTGCTCTTAACTCTAACGATGGTTCGGAGTCCAACACTCGGCTCGACTATACTTCGCAAGCTCGCTATTCAGCGAGCTAGAGGTAGTTCACCGTTCGGAACTGCTCCCACAGCCGTTAAACAACTCTAACGATAGTTCGGAGTCCAACACTCGGCTCGACTCTACTTCGCAAGCTCGCTATTCAGCGAGCTAGAGGTAGTTCGTCGTTCGGAACTGCTCCCACAGCCGTTGAACAACTCTAACGATGGTTCGGAGTCCAACACTCGGCTCGACTCTACTTCGCAAGCTCGCTATTCAGCGAGCTAGAGGTAGTTCGCCGTTCGGAACTGCTCCCACAGCCGTTGAACAACTCTGACGATGGTTCGGAGTCCAACACTCGACTTGACTCTACTTCGCAAGCTCGCTATTCAGCGAGCTAGAGGTAGTTCGCCGTTCGGAACTGCTCCCACAGCCGTTGAACAACTCTAACGATGGTTCGGAGTCCAACACTCGGCTCGACCCTACCTCGCAAGCTCGCTATGCAGCGAGCTAGAGATAGTTCGCCGTTCGGAACTACTCCCACAGCCGTTGAACAAATCTAACGATGGTTCGGAGTCCAAATACTTGGCTCGACTGTGCAAACTGAGTACCCCGAACCGAGCGGACGAGGAACCGACCCCCACATATGGAGAAAAATTTTGCCGAACCAATCTCACCGTTAGATCATCTCAAGACACATGCTAGAACGTGATGAAAGGATCAGATCGTGCCACGTATCCACAACATGACAAGATAGTGTTTTCTTGAAACTCGTGCCTCCCCCCTCGTGATACATACCATGATCATGATCAACCATCCAGATTGAACCACGTGTCAACAGCGTGTTCGGATTCCGATGCTCGGTTCGACTTCACAGTTTCCCGAACCGAATGTGCAAACTTCCGAAGCTCGAGGTCCTACGACTAAAAATGCCCGAACGAGCTAACTATCAGTCCTTATTGTTCGTTCCAAAAGTAAAGCATTAACGGCACAGCAGTGAGCAGACGAACTTCGATTTCATTAAAACAAATTGATAAATTTACAAGACAAGTTACAGCAAAAAAGCAAGCAAAATTACAAGGCATGTTGTTACAACTCGTTCAACGTCTCCTCGGAATAGGAACATTCCGATTCAGAGACACTCAGGGTTTTCGTCTTTTCACCTCCAAGCTCGTCTCCAGGCCGACGAACTGGGATGCCTCTTCGCCGCTAACCCGAACCGTAGCTCCAACCGAGGCTCCGCTCGAGCTAACAGCAACCCCGCTTTGTGCATCGGCCGCGGTCCGACCCGCGATGCGAGCACGAGTCACGAGCTCGTAAAAGGTGATCCCTCTCTCTCTCTCTCCTCGCGAGTGCACGAAGTACTGCGAACGTTAGTCCTCACGGGCTGAGGCTTTAGACGCGCCACCTCCTCCTCGAGCTCAACGATCCGGTCTTTTAAAGTGTCGGCGTTGACCAGAATTTTAAATCGAGGGAGCTTCGCCGAACCAGGGTACTCAGCGCTATCGGATATAATGCGGCGCAAGTTGGTCACCTCGATACTCTTGTCGACCGTGACCCTCTGCAACTGTTCGACCTTCTTCGCGAGCTCATCCCGCTCGGCCAGTACCGAGGCTAGCTCTTCCTCCTTCGCCAAGAACTCCTCTTCGACTATCCGAAGATGGTGCACCTCGGCCAGCAGCTCGCTGTACTTCTTCTCTACGTTGAGTGACACCCTCTGGATCTGCTCGATTTCGCCCTCAAGGCGAGCCTCGCGAGATTGCTTAAATAGCTCAGCACGACGCCGAGCTACTGCTGTTTCAGGGACGTGTTCGAGGATCTGAAATACAAGAGCGTCACAATCGTAAGACTACAGACCGATCCAAACACTTGGACAAATTTGAAACAAAATTTTCATTCATAAGGGAAGAAGCGGTGGCCAGTCCGCAAAAAGGAATTACATTTTTCTAGAAAGAAGAAAACAAAATTACGAAAAGACGAGGAGATCAGGAGTCCACCTGCGTCGTCGCCTCGACCACAGGCACCTCGCCGGACGGCCCCTCATCCCTCACCTCGGCCTGGGGGTCGGTTACCGCAACCTCGGGGACCACCTCCTCGTCGTCGCCTTTTTCCCCGTCACCTTCCTCTTCTTCACCTCCCTCCTCGCCATCTGACGGGGTTCCGGGCCACAGCCTGTAGCCGACCCGCTGGAAGCCGGGGACTCGGTCCTCGACATGGTCAAGTGCCCTCTGGTAGGACTTCTCCATGTTCAAGTCCATGTGCTTCTTCGCTTCGGCCTCGACCTCGGCCCTGATCTTCGTCGCCAAGGCAGCCCTCTCCGCCCTCGCCTCCGCCAGAGCCTTAACCGACACCGCCGACTCATCGGCAGCCTTGGCGACCTTGGCGACTTCTTCGGCGAGCCGCCCCTTGACTTGCTCCTGGTCTGCCTCAAGGTCGGCAACCTGGACCTCCAAGCCATCCGCGCGCCTTTGCTCTGCTACGAGCTGCCGAACCGCCTTCACCTTATCCGCCCTGTCCTTGTCACTGGTGGCCTTCAACTCCTTCTCCTATTCGGCGAACGCTTCAAGGAGATGGTTGAAGTGGCAAGTAGCCTGCCGAAACAGAAAGATAGTAAGAACAAACCAAGAACCGAACGGCAGACTTAAAAAAAATTCTGCACAACTTACCGATACAAGCGACCGAGCAACCTCATAGGTGATGTCGCCAACGGCTCCGCCTTCAGCGCGGCTCGGTCCTTCGGGGTCGCCAAGTGCTTGACAGCTTGCATGGACATCTGCGAGTTCCCGAGGAAGCCATCGTGTATCTTGACTCGCCAGTCCGGGACGAACAGCTGCTTGTGCTGCTCGGTCAAGATTACCTCGGCTTCAGAGGTAAGGGGCGAAGCGACAGCACTGCCGAGACGTCGAAGGCCCCACCGGCCGTAGTAGATGCAGCAGGAGCCGAGGGGTCGGTGACGACAACCACCATTGGCGAGGGGACCTCAGTGACGGGGGGAGGCGGCGAAACTGCCAAAGCAACCTTGGGGGGCTGACCTGACGAGGCATTCGTGCTCGGCCTCTTCCTCTTCCTCCTGTCAGCGACTTTGCCACGCTCGTTCATCATCGCCAAAAAGTCCATCTTCGACACTTCTGTACCAAACAACAAGCAAATCAAAAGTTAGTGAAACGAGCTAAAAACTTAGAAAGAAAGAAAAAATTGCGAGATGTCAGGAGCATACTCGGGTCGATCGGACTGAGGTCTGACCCGTGTAGCACCTCCTCGGTCATCTCCCTCCAGCTCAACATCGGGAGGGCCAAGATCTTTCCCACAGCTTCCTCCTCGGCCGCAGTCAGTACCGGATCGGCCCTCGCAAACTTCGCCACCTCTACTTTCCACCGAGTCGAAATCTGTATCATCGAGGGCTCCCTCAACAAGAAGAACTTCTCCTTCCAGCCTTTGATCGAGTCCGGGTTTTCTATAATCCGAACGCCCTTCCTCGGCGCCAGGTAGTACCGATGCTCGGTCTTATGCATCCGGTGAATCCTATACATGCTCCGGAAGATCGTCAGGTCCGGTTCAACCTCGGCGTTATGGCACTGCAGCAGGAAGGCGTTCACGTGGCGCCAAGTGTTCGTCATGAACTGGGTCGGCGCAAGGCAGTACCATCCGAGGACCTGAAGAATGAAAGGGTGCAAGGGAAAGCGCAGTCCGGCGTTCAGCGAGTCGTAGTCGAACATACACATATCCGATGACGACAGTTTGGAGTTCGCTCGCATCCCAGGACCGGGGAGAATCAGCTTGTACGTCGGAGGGATAGCGAACCCTTTTCTGATCCGGAGCAGATCCTTCTCTGATGGCACCGACCCAATGTCGTCTTCCTCGGTGGTCAGAACCGGGTTATTCTCCTCGTAAACCTCCGACTGACCTAGGATCGCCTTCTTCATAAGGTCGCCCTCGTATTTCCTGACCCCGGCATGCCCGGACAGTGCACAAGGATACCGGCCCGACTCAGGGGCTTGCCTCGGATTCTCCACAATCACCTCGATTACAGGGGATTGGCTCACTACCCTCTTCTTCTTCCTCTTCCTCGCCTCGACCACGGACGGCTCGGCCACCTGCTTCCCCTTCCATCGGATCTCCATCTGCCTCCTCTCCTCAGCGCCACTGTCGCCCGAGGACGAGGCCTCACTCCCCGAGTCTACCCTTGACATCTCTAGAAAAAGACTAAGGCAAGTAGACTGACCTTGATGTGACGTGCTCTTGAAGTGACGTTCACGGTCGGAGTTAGTTCGCCGGAAATTGCCTGGCCCACGCGACAGCTAACGCAACCGCCTTGGAGCAAAAATCGCTGCTATTAGAGAACGCAGGGAGCGAAAGTGAAAGCTTGGAGTAAAAAGTAAGAAATGAGCTTGGGGGGTGGGGGAGTAAGAATTTATAACCCCACTTTGACGATTGGGCTTCCTTGGGAATTTAAAAGCCCACTAAGAAGCCTAAGCATCAAAGCAGAGAGACGTGACATTTCAAAACAAGGACTACTCAAATCGCTTAAGTCCACGACTCGGCCACCGGTGTGCCTAGCCAAGCTACCGAGCCGCTTTATTGAGCAACCGAGCCACTGAGCCCAACTCCATACCTCGGCTAACAGCACCGAACCGAGGGGACGGGGAACCGACCCTCGTATATGGAGAAAAATTCTGCCGAGGCTGAGTCACTGTTGGATAGCTCCAAAATTCGTGTCAGATCTTGATGGACGGTTCAGATAGCGCCACGACCACAAAATGACAAAATAACGTTTTCTCGTGATCTGAACCCTGTCCTCGTGATTCACGCAATGATGGACGCTCCAGATTTGGCCACATGTACCTTCCGAGCTGCTGTCCACCGGTTTGCCTAGCCGAGCTACCGAACAGCCTGGCTAAGCAACCGAACTACTCAGCCGGAGGTTGGCGACGCTTCAAATCCAGAACACTTCACAACGTCTAACTCCATACCTCGGCTATCAGCCTCCGAGCTGAGGGGACGAGGAACCGATCCTCGTATATGGAGAAATATCCTTCCGAGACTGAATCACCGTCAGATCTCTCCGAAATTTGTGTCAAGACACGATGGGCGGTTCAGATATCGCCACGACCACAAAACGACAAAATAACGTTTTCTTGTGATCTGAACCCCAACCTCGTGATCCACGTCGTGATGGACATTCCAGATCCAGCCACGTGTACATTCTGAGCTGTCGAGCCGAGGGGACAAGGAACCAACCCTCGTATATGGAGAAATATTCTGCCGAGGCTGAGTCACCGTTGGATCGCTCCAAAATTCGTGTCAGATCTTGATGGACGGTTCAGATAGCGCCACGACCACAAAATGGCAAAATAACGTTTTCTCGTTATCTGAACCCTATCCTCGTGATTCACGCCCAGATGGACGCTCAAGATCATGCCACGTAATTCGGCAGATCCTAACGCTCCGAACCTATTAGCCGAGCCGGGGAGCCGAGGAACCGACCCTCGTATATGGAGAAAAATTCTGCCGAGGCTGAGTCACCGTTGGATCGCTCCAAAATTCGTGTCGGATCTTGATGAACGATTCAGATAGTGCCACGACCACAAAACGACAAAATAACGTTTTCTCGTTATCTGAACCCTATCTTTGTGATTCACGCCCAGATGAACGCTCAGGATCATGCCACGTAGTTCGGTAGATCCTAACGCTCCGAACCTATTAGCCGAGCTGAGGAGCCGAGGAACCGACCCTCGTATATGGAGAAAAAATCCGCCGACCCTTCTCAGCCATTGGATATTGTAAAAAAACGCGCTCATCGTGATGGACGGTCCAGATCTTGCCACGTTCGCTAAACGACAAGATAGCACTTTTTGGGGATCCGCGCTGAGATGGATGCTCAGGATCACGCCATGTAGTTCGGCTGATTTCGAGCTAGGAGCCGAGCGGCCGAACCGAGGGGACGAGGAACCGACCCTCGTATACGGAGAAACTATCTGCCGAGGAACTCGGATCGTCCGATCGCCCAGAAAATCGCGCTCGGCACCGATAGAGGGCCCAGATCGCGCCACGCCATAAATCGGTATTAAAAATTAGTTTTTATTTATTTTAATCATTTTATCTATTTAAAATTTGCGAAAAAATTACTAAAAATTCTAGGAAATAATTGTAAATTCAGGGGTACATTTTCGAGCCCCTGAGCGAACAATTAATGCCTGGAACGCCTTGTTAAGACCCCCGAACGTCTAGGAAAGCTCAAGAACATAATCCGAAAAATTAAATACATAATCCGAAAAAATAGATAAAAATCACCCAACGTCCAGGAAAGCTCAAGAACAACTGAGGATGCAACCAGCTTGAAGAATCGCCACACTACCTCCTTCAAAGATTCAAAGACCATCCGTTTGGACTCCGATACAACTCTGCCAGCCATTAAAAACAGTAAAAATACTCCTCAAAGGCTAATCAAACTCAGTCCTTGGGAGTGGGGGGCTCATGATATGGCTAAAAGTGGGGTTAAATCGGAACCGTCCAAATCGAGCATGAATCTTGAAGCCCAGGGGTAAAACGGTAATCTCACATACAAATGGGTTCGAAACGGGTACTGGATCTCCTTCTCACAGATCCGATAACCCGCGAACGAATCCACCTCAACTGGGTACGGGTCCCGACCCGATTCAAACCCAGTCCGGCAGGATAGAATCAGGATCTCTGATTAGGCCAAATCAATGGGCCTGATTCGCCATTATCCTCCCACCGGGAATTAGGGGTAACAGATTCCTAATCTGGTTATGAGAATTTTACTCCTTATCAGATCACAGGAATTACTGCCTTCCTAATCTGATTCCTAAGGCGGCTATAAATACCCCCCACCTACCACTGTTATAAGGTAATCACTTTTTTGCCTATTAACGCTCTTTCTTAATCATCCTTGGTTACTGACTAGAGCGTCGGAGGGTGCATCGCCGGGATCAACCGCCGGGAGTCAGCGGTCAAACTCCGACGGAACAGGTTAGGTGTTTTGCTATTCAGGTTTTCTACGAGTCCACAAATTCTATCTGTTTACCCCCACACCAGATTCAGCGGTAACAGCGAGTTTTCATTGAAAATTTTGAACCAAACTCACCGTTGGGAACGGAGAGTTTCTTTAAAAAAAAAGCTACACTTGCCATGTTCTAACGGCGAGTATGAAACAACGAAACTCGCCGTTGGGAACAGCAAGTTTAGTTGTTGAGTCCACGAGCGCAAATACTTTAGCAATTATCCTCTTTCTGCAAATAGTCTCGAAAAGTGGCATATAAAAAAATCGAGAAGATAGAAGATGATGGTTTTTTTATTTTTTATTTTTTATTTTTTATTTTATTTTCTGTAAATTGAGTACACGAGGTTAGCACGTGTTAGCCCTACTTTAACTCTCCTTTGTCTGTTTTAAAATGGAGAAAGGTGAGATGGGGTAGACCTATTTTTATAATATATAGTATATACTAGTGTTACCTTGTGCAGATTGCACAGCCTAAAATAGTTTTGAGGGACTCATAAAATTATATAGAACTCCAAAAAAGCATAAGAGAATTGGAAGAAACTTATGGATATCATCTCCACCGTAATTGCTGAAATATTCATTATCAACCTCATATAAGCAGATGATTTAGAGAATCACTACTAAACCCTAATGTTATCCAATTAAATATTACTAAAACTAAAAATGCATGCAATGAAAAGATGTTGCAAATTCAACTAATTTATGTTAATAGGTATATTATAACATTATTAACATTTAGTAAATATGTTATACATTATAAACCATGCATTATAGCACAAGTTATGATAAAGATGATAGACTAAGAAAATCATATAAAAATAATTTTATGAATTGTGTTTACTTAAAAATCTAATTCTAAGTTAGGAGATAGGAGTGGGTTTGGGAAGAGACATGAGATTATGTGAGATTGAGAAACTGGGAGGGGCATAAACTATGTTTGAGGAATTGGGGTTTTAATTTTGTTTTGGTTTTTTTAATAAAATCGTGTGTACTGTAATGTTAGTTAAATAGGCATCTCTATTTTTACTTTCATTTCTCTATTTCAATATAAAGAAAGGAGAAAGAGGGTATAAGATATAGATATAATAATTTTCTAAAAAAACAAAGTTTTCAGATTATGGAACAGAAGTTAATCATAATTAATCTTAAATAAAGGGTTCTAAACACATATGTCCATAAAAAATACTAGTATATACACGTGCAATGCACATATTAATTTCCTAAAAAAATTTAAAGTAAAAATTCTGATTTACATAGGGATGGCAAGTGGGCCGGGTCAACTGCCGACCCGCCCGCGACCCGCCCGGTTAACCTGGCCCGTTTAAGTACGATGCGGGTTCGGGTCGAACCCGTGAACAGTAACGGGTCGACCCGGGTCGCCAAAACACCGAATCGAACCCATCTAACCCGGCCCGTGAACCCGTTAAAAATGTCCCAACCCGCCCGCCAACCCACAGGTCGCGAACCGTTTGACCCGAACGGGTCAAACGGGTCGCAAAATGGCCGTTGGCCTGGTACTGTAGCACAGAGAGCCTCAACGGCTCTTATAGCCGTTTTTGTGGTCTTTTTTGGTTTTTTTTTTTTTTGGTTATTTTAACCCTATAAATACCCCCCCCCCCAAAATCCTATCAAAAAATTCACAAAAAACTCTCTTACTCTCTCTACTATTATAATTCATTTCTAAGCAATTTGTGAACAATTGAAGTATTCAACAAGCAAGTCTTCAAGGCATATACACGATCAAATTGCGATCGTATCGAAATCAAAATTCAACGTCTTCAACTCTCGTCCAACTCCAAGTGATCAAGTCTTCAACTCTCCTTCAAGCTCTCCTCAACTCTTCAATTCCGGAATCGCTTATTTCTACTTCTACTTCTATTCTTATTTTTACGGATTTTTTTATATACGCGTATCCACAATGGTATCAAAATTTCATACCTCTCTTCTTATTTAATTTTGTTGTAGTTATAATTTTTGTTGGTTTTTTTATCTTCTCTATCTCATCCCTCTTGTTTTCTAGATTTTTTTTATAACTCATCGCTCTTACATTGCATTTTTTTTTTTACATATATTACTACATTATGTCTAGATCACGCGGTAGCGGTCGAAGCCAAAGTGGGCAAGATTCCACAGGCACTTCCCGTAGACCACCAATTGTCCCAATTAGTGAGCCCGCCGAAGAGTACCATGATCCTCCTACCCAACAATGGGGTACACACGACGAGGTTGTAGGTGACATACAATTAGAAGAAGAACAACAAAAACAACAACCAACCGAAACCACACAACCCCGTAGTAGTAGGAAAAGTAGAGGAGAAAGTAGTGATTGGCATAAGTTTTATGATTATATCCTGGACGAACAAACTCCGGGTATAAGTTTGAAAGTTTGTAAAACATGTTCTAAGGCATACAAATTCAAGAGGGGTGATGGCACCGGTACAATTAGTAGACACATCCCAAATAACCATAAAGACCTTCTTGTTGACCTACCCGGCCAACAAAAAATCAACCCTAGGACCGGTCTAGTTGATAGCCACCCTTATGATCCCGATCTTGTTCGTCGGGAAATGGCCCAATTAGTAGTAAAGAAAGAGTTACCATTTTCCTATCCCGAGAGTAGGGACTTGGAAAAATTTAATCAAACGGCCTTAAACCCTCATTTTAGAAGAATTCCGAGAAATACTTGAAAATCAGATTGTTTTAAAGTGTACAATGAAATGAATGACGCTTTGATTGCAATTTTATGGAGTTTAACTTGTAGAGTTAGTTTAACTTCGGATTGTTGGACGGGTGTTAACAATATTCCAACGATGGGAATAACCTGTCATTGGATCGACAATGGTTGGATTCTTCAAAAAAGAATCATATCACTTGCGGCGTTACCGTATCCCCATAGTGGCGCTGAAATAGCAAACCGTATTTTAGAAATTTGTGATATTTTTCATATTCGCGATAAAATTATGTTTATTAGTTTTGATAATGCATCTAACAACAATGCAGCAATTACTACTATAAAATCCACATTAAACCCTCCATCTACAATATTTTTCATATTAGATGTGCATGTCATATTTTAAATTTATGTGTTCAAGATGCATTAAAAATTAGCCGATCCATATATAGTTAAAATTAGAAATTATGTACATTTCATTGCATTAAGTCCCAGCGCATTTCAAGAATGGAAAAATTGGTATAGGATTTAAAATGTACCTTTTAGAAGATTCTCAAAGGATGTTAAACACCGATGGAACTCTACTTTTAATTTACTACATGTTGTTACCGAATATAAAGCAGTTGTAAATGATTTTTGTATAGCAAAAAATATGCAAAATTTTGAAATGACTCTCGCCGATTGGTTTTATGCCGAATCTTTGTTGAAATTTTTAGAACCTTTTAAAACCGCAACTTTAAAATTTTCAAAAACATATGAATCTACTTCTAGTAGCGTTTTTATTTCATTAGTTAGCATGATGCAAACATTTAATGAAATGTTAAATGATACTTATGTTGGTGATATTGTAAAACCTGCATACAAAAAAATTTTCAAGTATTATTTTCCTCCTCCTATGTTGATTTGTGTTGCTACCATTATGGATCCTTGTATCAAATAAGAAGGTACGAAGAGTTTGATTGAAATGTTTTTGCATTACTTAAGGAAAATGTAGAAATAGTAATTGATTGCGCTACTTTTTTAGTTCATTTTGAATCTACATTAAATAACTTGTATTATTATTATGATAGATGTTTTGCTTCTAGTAGTACAACTTCTGTAGTTAGTTCTTCTTCTGCTACTTCTAAAGGTAAGGGTAAGAGTAAATTTGATGATAGAACATTTAATTTACTTGCACAAATTCAATCCAAAAAACCTAGGACTAATCAACCAAATGAATTAAATTGGTATAACCAACAAGATTCTGAGTCTTCTTCTTCTCCACTAGATATTTTACAATGGTGGAAAGACCATGAACACACTTATAGTATTCTGTCAATTATGGCTAAAGATTTACTAACTCCTCCTGTCTCTACAGTTGCTTCTGAAGGTGCATTTTCTTCAAGTGGCAGAGTTCTAACTGATTACAGGAATCGTTTGAAGCCCGACACGTTAGAGATGCTCGTTTGCACAGAAGACTGACTGAATGCTGAAGATATGACATAAGGAAAAGTATTATCAACGTCCACAAGTAGGAGCAACTCTTCGGAAGAACAACAACAACAACAACAACAACAACAACAACAATAGCAACCAAAATGAAGAATTCAAGACCAACAACAACAAATTCAAGGCCATCAACTTGAAGAAAATTGTAAATAGATTAAAAAATTGTATTATATCTGTGTTTGTTATTTCAAATTAGAAAAATTGAAGTAAATTAAAATTGTATATAAGAAATATGTTAGTGTATAAAATATATTTGTGAATTGAATTCTTCATTTCATTAGAAATTGTGAAACTTGTATAACTTAAAATCATATGAATAATATTTCAATATTTTTTGCCAATTTCACTCTTTCAATCTTATTATTGTTATTACGATTTTTAATTATTATTATTATTATTATTATTATTATTATTATTATTATTTTAAGTTTTAAATTTTAAAAAAAAAAAAAAACCTATCTATCTAAACGGGCCAACCCGCGGGTCGACCCGACCCGGGTTGGACCCAAAAGGGTTCACGGGTTGGGTGGGTTGCCATTTCCACTATTCTCCTGGCCCGGTTAAGCCACCAACCTGGCCCAAACCCGCCCAAGTCACCTTCCAACCCGGGCAGGTCCGGCCCAGCCCGGCCCGTTCGACCTGAATGCCAACCCTAGATTTACACATGCGATGCATGTCTTAATAAATATGATTATATATTTTTAAAAGTAAATGTGAAGACTATAATGGGACAGTTGGAGATGCACGTGCGTTGCACGTAAGTAGGTAGATTTACAACTCCAACTCTTCCATTATAATAGTTATTATATATTATATTGTAGATAGATGGATAGATAGATAGATAGATAGATAGATAATAATTTACACATGTGATGCACATTTAATATGTTTTTAAAAAAATTAAAGTAAAAAACTGACGTAGTGAGGACTCGAACATGAGACCTCCTTCATATTAGTTATGCACGTGCAATGCACGGGTTGGTAAATTTACAAATGACACTAAGACCTTCTCCCGTTATAATATTAGAGATGTAACTATCATATATATATTAACCGAAACTATAATTAATTTTTCTTCCTAGTGACTACTTTCTATTTCATATTTTCGACTCTGAGTTTGGAAAGTGACATCTATGATTACAGTTGATAATAAAATAAAATTGAAATATCTTTCTATATCCAAACAAACTTCAAATTCAAATCCATAATCTAAGCAATGTTCTATCGAAGTCTCAACATCCATAGAAACATGTATACTGAAAGTGATTGTGTGCACAATAGAATTAAAAGGATCGGTAATTTTTTGTTAGAAGAAGCCTCGTGCAATCCAACAAAAGCGTCAAAATCGACTAAGCAATCACCAAGAAAGAATATCAATTTCCATTATAGACTGCTAAAATGAAATCTTTGGAAATGTGATTGCAAAGGGAAATGCATCTCGATGACCAGAAATCTTGTGGTGTAAATGGTATACATCTCCAATTCACCATATTTCGTTACATTGGCCACTACTATTGTTGATTCACTTGTCGTTGGATATCAACCCGGTGATCAAAGACCATTATGAGTATTAGTCAAAGACATTTCATGTCGGATTTCTGAAGCTGGGAATTTTGTAAGGATATTTGATAATCTATATGTGTCATTAGGAATGAAATGTAGGTGTTGAATATGATAAACATTACTCTTAGATTCATCATATACTTCATCTCTTTAGACGTTAGTCTTAGATTCATCATATAATCTTAATCCAAAATAAGAGAGGTTCTTACAACTTCATCAATACCTTAATCTCATATTCTCTAAAATAATATAAATATAATTTAAAATAAAAGAGGATCTTACATCTTCTTGAATAATTCATATATCTTCATCTCTTTTGACATTAGTCTTAGATTCATCATATAATCTTAATCCAAAATAAGAGATGATCTTACAACTTCATCAATACCTTAATCTCATATTCTCTAATATATATATATATATATATATATATATATATATATATATATATATATATAATATCAAAAATTAGAGAGGATTTTACAACTTCTTGAATAACTCAATCTCGGCGAGGATAGTGGAGGAACGGCGAATGGCTACGCGATGGATTTGGGCAGACTGGGGAATCGAAAATGTTTACGACTGTGTTCTGGGCGAGGGGAAAATGGCGACGGCTTGGATTGGGGTGGGCTTGCGAACGGCGAACGACGACGGGTGGGTTTTGGGCGAAGAAGGGTTAGCGGGGGGGATTGGGGAGATGAAGGGTTTTTTTTTTCTTTTTTTTATTTTGTTTTGTTAAGTGAAATGTGTGGTCTGCACATGTTAATGTATGTGTGAATTCCAAATTTTTCTCTCATTTCTTTATTTCAAAATAGAGAAAGGAGAGATGGGTCGGCCTATTAGCATAATCTATTTCTATTATAAAAGTCACAATAAAAATAAAAATAAAAACCCGTCAGGAGATGATCTTAGCCGTTCATATATTGTATTGATCTAGCCGATTAAAGGCTGAGATTAAATAACTTAATGGGAACGTGTATTATTGCTTTCTTTCTCTCTTCTATATATATTCCCATCTGTAACCCCAAAAATCCTAATAGAGACCTCGGCCTCCAATTTGAAGAGAGAGAATAAGATAAGTAGTAACCCCCATTGGCCTCCTTCCGCTGCCTCAATCCGCGTGCCACCACCCTAACTGCTCCAATCTTTTCTCTCCCGATCTCTTTCAAAACCCAAACCCAAACCCTAACCCTAACCCTAACCAATCCCGACGCCCCTCCCGAATCCGAAATCCCCAATCCCTCCGATCACCAAAAACCTTACCCTTATCTCGTCCCTCTGTCGCTGCCGTCGTCGTTTGCCCATCTTTCCATCCCCTCGAAATTGCCCTCCCATCACCAGAGCACAGCTGCTCTCGGTTTCCTCCCTCTTCGCCATGTCAGCCATTGACACCTCCTTCCTTGCCACGTTTGCCCATCCAGACCCTCATAAAAATGGCCCGAAGAGAGAAACAAGATTAAAAAAACTAAGAAAGATATCTCCTTTTTACCTGTATGTTTTATCACTATTTTGCATCTGAATTCAATGGAGATATCAGTTAGGTTTTTGTTAATTTATTGTTATTGATGTCAAAATTAGTAAATTAAGCAAACCCAAAAGTGGATTTTGCTATTTAGATCAGAATATGGCTTCAAACCATTGAATTTTGATTGGGGTATTTTCCAATTTGTATGGAAGGGCAAATAAAGAGAGGAAGTTATTAGTTTGTTATTTGGTTATGACTCCAATTCAGTACATGCCAATTGGGTTTTGTTAGTTTTGATTGATAGAGGGGTAATAAGAGGATTAATGAAGAGGGGGGACAAGGATTTAGATGACAAGTAACTTAATTGTTAGGGTTTTATGATATGATTCATTTCATCGGCATGCACTTGACATGGGCAAAATATGAAGATGGTTGATATGGGCATTCTGATTTTGATCTGAATTATAAGCCCAAGTCCTGAAATTCTCATTTTGGGAGTTGTTGTGGATAGTTAGGGAGGCTAGCAAATCAAATTGAAGTGGTGATAGTTTGAACGAAGGAATGGGAGTTTCTTTTAATTTTTATTCTAGGTTTGATTTGTTAGATAAATTTGATAGACAAATTGAGAAGAACTCAAATCATTCGCTACCTATCTCAAAGATTCACTTAATATGTCGGGTGATGTAGAATAACGCTATTGTCTTTTGCACTCAGTAGACATTAGAAAAAGGTAATGATCTTGATATTACACTATCCTTTATGTTTTCTATTATATTTGTCAAATGTTAAATTAGATAGTAGTAATTGATGTTTCTCTTTGTTTTTGTTTTTTTTTAATTTGTGATTAGATAATTTTGTTTTAACTTAAGTTAATTTAGCCTATTTTAATTTGGCGAGTTATACAAACATTGTATGATTGTATCACATACCTTGTAGCATTCTACTTAACTACCATTGTATGATTGTAATACATTCCTTATAGTGTTCTGCGAATTATCATTAATTAATGGTATATATTTGCTTTTATTTGAATGTTGCACATACATATGCTCAATATTTAAGTATTAGGATGTGAAAATCTGTTTAAACCCGATGCACCAATACTATGCGATGAACATTGAAAATGATACACATCAGGTTGCCCAATTTGACAACAATGTTTTTCATGTCTATTTTCTCCCATCAACCGTGATGACCATACTCTAATTGACTTTTGTCTTTATTATATGTTAGGAATAAATGAATCAAAGTTCCAATTGAGGATAGTTTCTCATTCTTACAATCAATATTATTTTTCCAGTCATGAGTGAAGCTTGAATTGAGAATCTGTAGTGAATTGAAACAATAATGTAACAAATTTCGAGACTAGAGAAGAATAAGTGTAAAATTTGAAGATTTCCTAAGACTTTAGGTTGATGAGATCGTTTCAAGTTAGGACATTAAAAAAACAAACATTACCTTTTTTAATGGTATATGGATAATTAATAACTGATGGAAAGAGCTTGTTCTAGCTAACTATATTACATGTTATGTATATAATTCACAATATGAGCTCAAATGTCCTGAAAGTTATCAAGTGTCAGATTTAGGCTTGATGTTAGCACTATTTTTTGCTTTAAATTAAAGACGAGCCACTTAGTGCGGTAAGCCTGAATAAGACTTCATGTTTGTTTCTTTATGTCAAAATTTATTTAGGAAAATTCTCAAGAGTCTATTTGTTGACACTGGTTATTCAGGTTTCTGTCATATTCTGGCAATACTCTATTTGTTGCGACTTGTTGATCAAGTTTTTCTCAGATTTCGACAATAATTGGTACATAATGTGCACCCCTCTAAGTCTGATAGACCAATATAAATAATAATTTAAGGCACAATGTTTGGTTGTAGATCTCTAACAGATAGAAGATTTTTCTCTTGCTGATATTGGTTCGAAAATCTCAAGACCTTTATGTATGAATGGAGGCCTAAACTAAGGCTAGATCTAAATAATTAAAATGGGCCTGCACGCTTAAGCCTAGCACAGGAACCTACTTTCTTAAAACCCTAAAGCAGCCCAGTTGATTATCTTGGGAACAAATAAGATACATAATGTTATGGATATGAATACATTATATGGAGGGTTTGCAGCAGCTCTTATAAAACTCCTTTGTGGGTAACGAATGTCGTCTCATCCTATGGTCCAAATTCCCTGGGTGCAGTCTATGATAGAGGTTTAATTGGTACCTACCATGATTGGTGAGTGAATTTCCTCATGCCTTATACTTAAATGGTTAATATCCTACCTGCACATGATTGCTAAAATATCGTGATGAATATTTGAGATAATATTTCTAATATAAGCTTTATGGATGCTTTTTAAAATCTTGACATATGATTTTTCTTGATTAGAAAAGGGATCCATAGATTAATTGCTAAAATGCCCATATTTTTTGTAACATCATTTAGAAAATAAACTTGATTATGAGCTGATGAACTTTTCGCTTTGCATCCCCTTTTATACTGATCTATTGATATATTGAAGGAAACTTGAGAAGAAATTTTGTTCGACCTTAATTGTTGTGGTGCATATTTAATAGAGAAAATTTTAAACATTATCACATAGTCGAGGTTGTAGTTAACTAACAAGTATATCTTAAGGCCTCTTCCCAAATTTTAGCTCAGGTGTTAACAAAAAAGAGTGCACACAATGATGCTACGAGGGATTGCATCTCAATATTTATATCACTCTAAACACATTAATATACCTGTTCTGGCAACAATATGCAATCAATATCTTGGGCCATATGACTATTTCACGAATAATGAGACTTAGAGATAACCCATATTAATCTTTTCCTTGTATTCTTCTTTGAAAGGTAATATGTTTAGAAAAATGTGTTAACTGATCGAAAACCTGCATAAGCATGTACCTTATAAGTTCTCATTTTCCTGAGAGCACTGGAAATTAACATAGAGAAAAGAGAGGAGTTGTTGAGTGGATACAACATTTTTTGTTTGTGTCCATGTACATTTATACAAAGATCTCAAAACAACATGTATATTTTCTGTTAATGCCCATTAATCTTCTTATGCTTGCATTTCTTTTATATACAGTGCCTCATTTTTCCAGATCATTCTTTCAAATAATCCTGATCATCTTCACAATTGAACATATACTGTTCTGTACAACGATGCATTCAGAGGGAGATGGTCTAAAAGGACACAACAGAAATGAACGGAGGAAGCAACAGTAGGCAAGATGGGGATTAGCGTTGTCGTAAACCTAGGTTAGACATTTCTTTTGTTGCTTTGTTGAAAGTTGTTTGTTTTATTAAACTATATGTAATTTGAGATTGGTTTATTCTTTGATTACTAGAACAAAATGAAGGAAAATCAAGAGAATGTAGTGATTTATGAATTAAACTAATGTATTTTCTTGTGAATTTAACTAGGTTAATCTTCATCTCTCGTGGTGTTGATCTCCAAAATTTAGGAGTTTCACTTCTCTCTGAAATCCTTTATTTGGGAACTGAGAACTTTAGAAAATATTATGCCTTATGTATGTATGAATTAGCCTCAAGCACCGATAAGCATGAAAGGTAAGCTCTTATGGTTTTTTGTTTCTTATCCTGTTTCTTAGATTCTTTTTTCCCCTTCACTTATAATTCACCGTACTTGTTTTTCATGTAGAGAGCTCATTGTTTCAGGTCCAAAAAATGAATTTGGTGTAGATTCATGGAGTTATTAGGAACATAGGTGCACAGTTTGAAACCGCTTGCACATTCTATTTAGATATTATGTTCCTCTCTTAGTATTTGAGTTTCTCTAAAAAATATGAAGGGTTTTTTTTCCATAAACGAGTATTGATCCGGTTTGTGAGATAAGTGGCAGTAGAGACGAAGCAGGAAGTGAATGAATGCAGAGTTTAACCTATACTACTCACGAAAGGTACTATACTCAGTCCTCTTACATGATTAAAAATTTTTGATCTGGTAAAGTCAAACCAGTAGTAAATAAATCATAAAATATATATTTATATTGTAGACACCAGACGAATCAATGGTTTATTCAAAAAAAAATTCTTAAGAATCAATATATTTCTAAATTTGTTCACAAGAAAGGACCAATATACTATGATTTTCGCCTCACCAACTATGATCATACGAGCCGCACATATGACTTTGCATTGACCAATGGATCATCAATTTTTCCAATATTTCAATAGTAATATAGAAATATATTACTATACATATAAATATAAATAAAGATATAATATATATATTATATTATTTATTATTTTTATTTATATGATGGATAATTATGATTATATGATTTATTTATGATTAAAATTCAACAAATTTGATTCATTGATACGAGTTGATTTTTTGTTACAGTGGATCGACGAAACAATAACTAACCCAATAGCTGCTTTCGCAATCGCAATAGCTATAACAAAGATTGAGAAAATTTCTCCTTTTAATTGGCGACTATCAAATATATCAGAAAAGGTTACGAGATTCATATTAACCGAATTTAGTATAAGCTCAAGACACATAAGTGCCCTAACCATGTTTCGACTTGTGATCAATCCATAGATACCTATAGAAAATAAATAGACACTCAAGAAAAGTACATATTCCAACATCATTGGATAACTCCTCATCAATCTCGATTCATTTCAATATGAACACAATTCAATTGATTTGATTGACTAGAATTGAACAATTCCAGGAAAAATAAGGATAGTAGATTAAACGAAAAATTTCCTTTTTTCGTTTGATTTAGAATTCCAAATTCTAAGAATTTTTTTAATTCTAAGTATTTTTTATGGACGAGCAGTAGTAATTGTACCTATCAAAGAAACTAAAAGAATTATAGAAATGAGTTCAAATGGAAGATAAAAATCTGTTGATAAGTGAATTCCAATTTGTTGAACGTTACTTATAAGGTCCTGTTCCATAATCTGATTTGATCTTGTAGTCCAAATAATTCTGTACCATGACGTATCTGGGATAGTAATAATTAGTGAAAAAACCTTCATTTACATCAAATTTGGTGAGTTATTTTCTATATTCCATGTAATGTTATAAATTTGGGGCCATTTAAATTTAGAGCATTTGGATTAAAAAACTGAAATTATTCTATATTCATACAAGTGGATCATTCATCAGATGAGGTCCTGGTTCATGTATGAGTTTGAATGGAACCTCTTTGTCATTTCAATCTAGATTAGACATGAACAATATAAGAGGAACCAAGATGTCCATGAGGTCATTTCCAGAAAAAAGAAGAAGCTATCCATGAGGTTTATGATATCCTGCATTGTGTTGGATTAGTTAACTTGATAACTCAGAAATGAAGCTCAGCTTGTTTATTCAAGTAGATCATTTAACAGAGAAGTCTTTAAAACTGTAGTGAGGCTAACAAAGAAACTTATTGATGAAAATCTAGCAACATTTTTAAAGGTAGAACATGTTTGGTCAACAAATTTAATGAATTCGACTGTGTTGACCTCATCTTTTAAGTTTTGTAGTTGAAAATTGAAAATTTGAATAAAGTCCAAGTTGATAGATCAGTTTCAAACAAGTGGTGTAAAAAATATTGAATATATTTAAGTAGAAATTTAATCATGATGTTGGTGTATTAATTTGCGGCCATCTATTGGGTTTTCTCTCTTTGCTAATTAATTCATAGAACTCTGTCACTATTGCCCTCTATTTACAGTAACCTTCACCAATTTACGAGTCTGCTCTTTATTGGCATTAGTTGGATCATCAAAATTGATTCATATTATATCTATAATAGTATGTGTTCATGTTATATGTGTCCTATATAATTTATGTAATTGTTATATATATATATATATATATATATATATATATAGGTTCTCCAGTTAGTGAAACTCTGAAATTTGCATGTTAGTTGATGACATGGATTCTGAATAACTTTTTGTAGATTTTTTAGGCAAATAGATAGGTTGGATAAAGTTTGTGATGCAGTACACAAGATTTAGTATAAAGTTTTTACTTGATTCTCTAGAAAATGCCACTAATTAGCGAAATCTTTACTTGAAATGTTGGCATGGAAGTAAATGAGTTTGTGTTGCTAGGCAGTGAAATAAACATGAAAATGGTGAGTTCACCACTATACAGTTGCGCCTTATTGTGCATGATACCTTTCAAATATGACTTTTACCTATTGATTTTCCCTAAATGTAATGTGGTTAAAACATGTGACTCCCACGAAGTTAAAAATGATCAATAGCTAATTATCTAATTTTATATGCATGGTCAAAATGTTCGTGAATCTAATAGGCGGATCAAGAGATGCATTGGAGATGAATACATTTTCTTATTAAAATCACAAGATGTCATGTATGGGGAAAAAATTACAAGGACACAACCTGGATGCTAGATAAGAAAGGATGAAGAAGAAGTTAAAGCAGTTTAAATTTAAAAAAGTTACAAGTCGAAAGCGATGACTGACCTACCAAAAAATAAGACGATATGAGTTTTGGATATAGGCTAAATTTAAAAAAACTACACTAAGTTTTGGGCCAGTTTAAAAAAACCGCACTAAGTTTTTTAAATTTTAAAAAAGGACACAAAATTTTAAAAAAACTCCACTAGGTTAGTTAGGGTTAGGGTTAGTTCGGGGAAAGATGAATGTGGTTTTTTTAAAACACAAATGAAAGATGAAAGTGGTTTTTTAAACCTTAACCCTAACTAACCCAGTGGAGTTTTTTGAAATTTTGTATCCTTTTTTTAATTAAAAAAAACTTAGTGCGGTTTTTTTAATTAAAAAAAACTTAGTGCGGTTTTTTTAAACTGGCCCAAAACTTAGTGTAGTTTTTTTAAATTTAGCCTTTGGATATATTACTTTGTTCGTTTTATATTTATTTTTTGAAATTCTCTCCTAAAATTAGAAGACTAATAATAGTGATTACATTGAAACTATTGAGGTTTGTTGGTGAAAAGGGTTTAAATAGGTTTTGAGATGTATTTTGGAGTTTCGGTTTTCTTTCCATTGACATTATATGAAGTTTGAATATTGATTATTTAGTCATAACCCTTAAACCTATAAAGGTTTCGTCTGTCGCTGACACCACTTTATAGATGAAGGTGAAGCATGTGAAACACCCATTGTAGTAGCATGCCATATTACTTGTTAGGTATGGTAGTTTGTTTCCAGGGAACAATTAAATAGTAATATGTGTTTAATTATTTATGTATATGTACATGTGTGATGTGAAGATCAAGTGGTCAACATCTCTACATGAGATAGTGAGAAGGTGTTTGAATTGTCCAACATCCATCAAGTATTGGAGAATCTGAATATTGGAATATTGGATGCTCATTTGATATTGTAGGACTTAGTTTATATAGAAGTACCTTTTCAATGAAGAATGTAGTACTTTTATGTGCCGTGGTGAAACATATACTTTTGGTGTATTCTTCGAATCCATAACAATTGATATTGGTGCTACCATTGTCTTCACATATATTTTATAAGAAGACGAAAGGGAATAAGAGCATGCTACCAGGCTTAGCTCAAGTCGTTGGCAGTGTGTTTCAAGAACCATCATCTTGCATTACCACCTAAGAACACAGAAGGGTGGTATCATTATAAAAAGGATAAGCAATGCAAATATAAAACCCTAATTGAAAATTTTTGATTGTACCAAAGTTCTTATAGAAAGGTAGGTAAATTTTAAATATAGATGTGGATATGGATTTAAAGTATCTTTAGAAGGTAAGGGTATGGTACGCGATAATGTGTAAGGAAATCTAGGATTACACTCTGGATTACCTGGTTTGGTAAGACATAGGTATAGTTTTGTAAGGATTCTTAAATTCCCATGGGAATCACAATCATTTATTAGGAATGATATACATTCCCCTTCAGAAGGGTGGGATTTGTAGATTCCTCCACGTAAAAAATAAGTGAGATTATCGCATACCCAAAACACCCTCCAGATTTATGGCTTATCATACTACCCGCTCCTGTTCCCTCCAACCAACTTGTACTGCTCAACGCTCTTCTTCTCCTCTTCATTATAACCTCCATTCATATCTTCTCTTCCATCTCTCTCCCATTTCTGCTCAAATCAAAGGTATCTCTCTCTCTCTTTTTCTCTCTTTCTCTCCTTCTCTCTCTCTCAGCCCGTACGACTCTCTCTCTCTCTCTCTCTCTCTCTCTCTCTCTCTCACACACACACACACACACACACACACACACACACGCACAGGCCGAACCATTGTACGGGACGACGAAAGTAAAGCCCCGATGTTTGCTGCATCAATTAGACCAAAGCCCATCTTTCCTTTTTAATATGCATCTTTCTTTTCAAACTCAATTTCTCTAACTAAGCATTTTGCCCTAATTGTTTTATTTCTTAGGTTTACCTGGGGTTCTTCCGATAGCCAAACTGATAAAGTTAATTTCTCATGTTGAATGAGTTCATTTTAAACTTTCATTCATGAAATTAGTGCATTAATTGTGATGGACATGTTGTTAATGAATTATTATAGAGCTGTATCGGATTAAGGAGGTGCTAGAGTTTTATGATTATTTGCATAGCATAGGATTTGGATGTTTATATTTCCATTTTAAAGTTGTTGTTAATAAATTATCTTGCTTTAGTACATATAATAGTAATAGTATGTGATATGTTTGCAGAAATGCCCATATGAATTTTTCTGCTTGTTCTCTTTTTGTTTCAACTTCTGTTTTAAAAAAACTCCTAATGGTATTCAGATAACCTGCACCAATTGAGTGACTGATTATACACTGATAATTAACGTAATTCCTGTATAGTTGAGATTAGATTACGTTGTCTATGAATTAAGCAACTGCTAGGTTTTGGGCAAGCAATAAGAAAGAGCCATGAAATTAAAAATCCCTCTCACAAATTGCATTAGGCAGGTTGTAGGAGTTAACGAGTCTATCCCGGCAGAAGTCTTAAAGGTATGTTGTAAACACAAATAGAGGACCATTTCTTCACTTCACTTATCAACTAAAGAGCTAAAGCATGCATGCTTATACTTTATGCATATGCTATAAGCAACTCTTCAGTTATAGAATTATAGCAGTTGAGGTGAAGGGGAGTTCATTAGGTTTAGGTTCATCAGCTTGTAGTTGTCTTTACGTTTTTTTTAGTTATTTTGTCTAGCAAAAAATGGATTAAAACTAAGGTTGGCTCGTTGATGAGGGAAATAATCTCGGATACTACTTGTTAGGGACTTAGGGTTTTGGCCTCAAATACATGTAGGCACTGAGTACTTGAAGATGGAGAAGAAGGGGAGGAGACAAAGACAGCAAGAGAAGGCAACAGCAAGTAGAAGAAGTGTAGTCTGGAGAGTTGCGGTCGAATGACCTGGGGGTGTGGTCGACCGACCCACACTGCTGAGAGTTCTTCGAGTGTACGGTTCCAACAGAGGAGGGCTCTACACGTTGAGGTCGACCGACCTTGGGGGTGCGGTCGACCGACTTCGGCGTTGATTGTTTTGGGGCTTACGAATTTAAGGCCCAATTGCTGGATTTGTGTTTATCTTTTAGGGTTTACTTGGGAGCTATATATATGACCGTAGACTCTAGGGTTTGTGTGGATCTAATCCATCAACTTGTTTAATCAAGAGGTGAGCCGTTATCATTGTTCAACTTCAAGAGGGGATTGTGCCGAGTGTTTCAAAGGTGAGAGAGAGAGATTGAGAGTTGTAATCTCTTTTGTAATCTTTGTATTTCTTGGGAAATAAGAAGTATTGGTTATCTCTGCATATTGATTGTGTTCTTATAGGATCTTGCATATATTATGGTGGCTTGTTCTTGGTTCATCTAAGTCTTATGAGTTTCTATTGCTTGTGATGTATTTCCGCTATTAGCACTATGAGTTGTGGGGTAGATTCTTCAACAAGTGGTATCAGAGCCAGGTTGGGTTCGAGATGGCCGATAGCTCGAGAGATTCGATGGGAGTGACTTCGCGATGTGGAATATTTAGATGATAGCGTATCTTCGTCAGAAAGATCTTGATGGTCCATTGTTTGATAAGAAGCCAGTAGGTGCAGACAATGATGCGAAGGTCTTGGCAGATTGGAATCGTTTTGATCAGAAGGCACTGGGGTAGATTCAGTTGGGGCTGAGTAGGAAGCCGTTATTTCATATCTCGAAGGCAAAGACCACAAAGGAGGCTTCGGAGATTCTCACGGATATGTATGAGAAACTATCGACATCTAATCAAATTCTTTATCTGAAGAAATTGGTTAATATAAAGTTGAGGGAAGGGGGTTCAGTAGCAGAGCATGTGAACAATTACTGTATGGTTTACAACCAGATTGAAGCTGCAGGTTTGAAGTTTTCAGAGCGGGGGTAGTCAATGTTACTTCTGTCTACTTTACCCAATAGTTATGGTACGGTGGAACAGACTATTACAGGCACTATGATAGATTCGACGACTCTATAGGATGTGGTGAGTAGCATTCTGAACGAGGAGGTAAGAAGGGTGAGAAATGGGGGATATCCATAATCATATTCTAGAGATTCTGCAATGTACATTGAGAAGAGACGTGGGAGATCTAAGAGCAGTCAAAGAAGAAAGGGCCTGAGTAGTTCATCTGAGAGTGGGTCTGATGATAGCGATGGGAGACATGGGCCTGAGTATTGGTATTGTCACAAGAAGGGTCACATGATCTGCATTTGCAAGGCTTATATGAAGAAGAAGTAGGAGAAACCGAAGAAAGATACCCCAAAGGATGCTCAACTGGGGCTTGTTTAGGATCTATGCTTATCAGCTCGGGAGGAGTTTGGCACTCAAGATTGGTGTATTGATTTGGGAGCTTCTTTTCATTGTGCTCGGAGGAGAGATGCATTTGATGACTACAAGGAGGGTTCTTTTGGAGATGTGATCGTGGAGAACGATCACCGGTGTCCTGTACGTGGGGTTGGTACTGTTCGCGTGAACACTAATGATGATCAAAGTGTTGTCTTGCGAGAGACAAGGCATGTTCAGGACTTGAAGGAAAATCCTATCTCGATTGGAAGGCTAGACAAGGAGGGGTTGTCTACTACAGTTGGTAATGGGTAGTGGTGTATAGCTGCAGGTTCAAGGGTGATTGCAAAAGGAAAGCGTGAGGGAATGTTGTATTTTCTTAGAGACGTGAAGAGCATTTCTTATGTAGTTGACTCTCAACCGGAATCGAGTAGTAGGTTGTGTGGGGTGCAACCAAGTTCTTTCAGTTGTGGAGGAGAGATTACTAATTTAGTGGAAGCTGCTGGCCATGGAAGTGATCCTAGAGGGAAAGACATTGCTGCGGTGAGGGTACTTTGCGAATTGGCAGTTGAAGCTTCAAGTCGCTCTTGTGTGATAGAGAGCATATCGATATGCGGGGTGATGTCGATGAGGGTAACTGAATTGGCACTGTAAGGGTTGAACAATCTGCAGATATTGTGGAGGTGTCATCCACGGAGACATCTAATGTAGAGGGTGCATTGAGAGGTTTTGAACCATGTCCGGTGTTAATGGAGATTTTGCGAGTTGAGGAGTCTCTCATAACACGGAATCTGACATGAGGGGTTGTTTCTCCGGTATTCGTGCTCTATGCGATTGGTGGAGCACATCCTTCATGAGGTGATGAGGGGTGGTTGGTGCACTTCACATGGTGGAGTGGCGGAGGTGCTCTTCATGAGAGTGGGGAGTACTTGAGTCTTCCATGAGAGTGGGAGATTGGTAGAGATAATGTGAGGTAAAGATTGCAATAACTTTAAAGCGTTGTGTATTTGGTCCAAGTAGGAGATTGTTAGGGTTTTGACCTCAAATACATGTTGGCACTGAGTACTTGAAGTTGGAGAAGAAGAGGAGGAGACAAAGACAGTAAGTAGAAGAAGTGTAGTCTGGAGAGTTACGGTCGACCGACCTGGGGGTGCAGTCGACCGACCCACACTGCTGAGAGTTCTTCGAGTGTACAGGTCCAACAGAGGAGGGGATGGTCAACCGTGCAATCTACCGGTTGTGTCTCAGGTTTGGCTCTACACGTTGCAGTCGACCGACCTTGGGGGTACGGTCGACCGACTTCGGCGCTGATTGTTTTTGGGCTTACGAATTTAAGGCCCAATTGCTGGATTTGTGTTTATCTTTTAGGGTTTACTTGGGGGATATATATATGGCCGTAGACTCTAGGATTTGTTTGGATCTAATCCATCAATTTTTGTAATCAAAAGGTGAGCCGTTATCATTGTTCAACTTCAAGAGGGGATTGTGCCATTTGTTTCAAAAGTGAGAGAGAGAGAGATTGCGAGTTGTAATCTCTTTTGTAATCTTTGTATTTCTTGGGGAATAAGAAGTATTGGTTATCTCTGCATATTGATTGTGTTCTTATGGGATCTTGGATATATTATGGTGGCTTGTTCTTGGTTCATCTAAGTCTTGTGAGTTTCTATTGCTTGGAGTGTGTTTCCGCTATTAGCACTACGAGTTATGGGGTAGATTCTTCAACAACTACCATAGGACCAAAACTAAAGATTATTACGTACCCAACAAGAATGTATGCATATATCAGTCAACAATGAGTGATCTGTAAAACTCAGTCTATTAAATGCAGTGGCAAACTTCATAGTTACTTCTTATTGGCTAGTTATAATGATGATTGGTATTTTCTATTGGGAAGGTATAATAAATTATGAACAGTAAATATGATGTGCAAGGAGAAAAGTCACTATGCATACCAGAGACGACAAAGTAAATTTCATCAAAGTGGTACATTAGAGAAGAGGGATGAATAACAAACTCAGCCATATGGTGCAGCTTTTCCTCATAAAAAACCCATATGTTGCAGTTGTTGTTCGTTTCTTTTTCCAACCCTTCTCTAATTTAATAGAATAAGTGAGTAGATGTTCAACCCAATCAGGCTATGTTTTGGGCAAGCAGTAAGAAAGAGTCGTGAAATTAAATGATCCAATAATTGGATCTAGCAGCAGCCATGAACTTCAGTAGGAGGATGCGAGGGAATTCCAAGCGTGACGTAGGTTGAAGACAAGAGGAATTGGAAATATATGTGCGTATCAGTCCTCTGGAGTTTGCGTATCAGTCCTGAGTAGATTTCCTTTCTTTGAGGGGTTTTATTGTAAAAGGTGTATTGTAATTAGCAGTTTAGTCCAACAGAATTGTAACAACCTGTCCAAACCCGTGCTGTGCACGTGGGTGTCTTCTATAAATCACTCTATCTGTATTCAGTTGAGATTGTGAATGAAATCTTGATCTTTTGATCTTTTGTTCATCTTCTTCCTTCTTGAGTTGCCATTATCAGAGCTTGAGAGCTTGTGTGAAATGGCGAGGAAGAGAGCTCCGGCCATCGCCGACGACGTCGGAGAAAGACCTGGAACAATGGTATCAGAGCCCGAAGACGATCGCGCTGCTGCTGGTGACCCAGAGCTTGATCAAGCACCCATCCAAGAAACTGAGAACTCCATTAATCCCAAGTCTGGACCTCAATTTGGAAGCGGAGCTAGGAGTCGCAACATACGAGGAACCACGATCATGGTGCGGATCTCCACAGACGTTCCAATCTGGAAGAAAGATTTGATCGTTTGGAAATGGCAATAGATCGTCTTTACCAAGAACCAAGAAGCCATAGATCACGTCCACTGCGTGGATCTTGGAGCCCAGAAAGCGACGGTGAGGACTCAGAAGGGGAGTGGGGTTATGAGAGGTATGAAGATGAGCGCAGGCAACACTTCCGACGTAGAAGACCCAATCGAGCAAGAACAAGAAATCTTGATTCTGCTGTACCATTGATGGAAAGAAGGGTTGTGAGACATGATGATCGGCGCTCTGAAGGTAGTACATTCTTCCCTAAACACCCTAAGATTGACCTGCCTAGCTATGATGGAACAGGGGACGTAACAAACTGGATTTACCATATGGAACATCATTTCTTTACACAAAGGATCCATCCTGGTGATCAGTTGTCATTCTGCTTGTACTATTTGAGGGGAGAAGCTCTGATTTGGTGGAGATGGTTTGAGCAACAAGAAGAAGAAAGCATTAATTGGGAAAGCTTGAAGAAAGAGCTAATATTACAATTTGGGCCATCGGAGTTAGAGGATCCTGAGGCAATTCTCTATAAACTCCAGCAAACTGGTACGGTAATGGAGTATCATAAGGAGTTCTTGAAATATAGTCAACTTACTCAACCATTAGCAAAATCTTCTTTGGTGAGCTGCTATGTGTCGGGGTTGAAGAGTGAGTTAAGAAAGGAAGTTAAGCTCAAGAAACCCATTAGTGTTCTTGCAGCTTATAGAGAAGCTGTGGCTAGAGAAGAAATCATTAACGAACAAAAGAAAGCTTGGAAAACCAACTCTTTTGGCAAAGCTAGTTTCACTTCCAACACCTACAAAACTTCAGCACCTCCAGTAACTTCCTTATCACCAAGTACTCAGAGCGGAATGGGAACTAGTGGACCTTTGCATTCCATTGTTTCTAAGTCCAAGGATCAGCAATTTATGCAGTATATGAAAGATAGAAGAGAAAAGGGACTGTGTTTTCATTGCGATGAAAAGTTTGTAAGGGGACATAAATGCGCTGGTAGATCGTTTATGCAGATGGTGGGCTCTTGTGAAGGGAGTGTTTCTATGCAAATGTTGGGAGCTTTAGATGAAGAGGGTAATGAATCAGAGGATGATTCGGAGAAGGAAAGGGAGGCTTATCAAATTGAGTCCCAGGAATGTTCTAAGGCATCTAAGGTGTTACAAGAAAGCAAAGAAGGGTCTGCTATTATATCTCTCAATACATTAACAGGAAGTACCACGCCAAGAACTTTTCGAGTCCTAGGAAGCATTAGCTCACATCCTGTGTGTGCTCTTCTCGACACAGGAGCTACACACAACTTTATCGATGAAGGAATTGTGAAGAAAACAGGACTGCCAGTAAATCTTCAAGCTTGCTTAGATGTGATGGTGGCTGGTGAGATGCTCTTGAAGGGATTGGGTCGTTGTGAAGGGGTTACTTTCATGTGTCAAGGAGTACCCATTATAGCTGATTTTTATGTGTTAGCGATGGATACTAGTCAATTGGTGTTGGGGGCTCAGTGGATTGAAACTTTGGGAGACATTGTTTGGAATATGAAAGAAAAAAGAGTCTAGTTTGAATTGGGTGGCAAGCATTGCACTTTGATAGGAGTTTCCCCTCAACAGCTTGAGGTATCATCTGCAAAGTCAGTATCGAAGGCTTTGAAGCAGACTAAGTCTGGATGGTTTCTTCAAATAGTAGGGGTCTCAACTTCTGAAAATAACCAGTCAGATGCTCAATTTCAATCTGAAAATCTTTCTCCATTACAGCAGCTGTTAGAGAAATATCAATCTGTGTTTAAAGAAGATATGGGTTTGCCTCCACAAAGAGACTTCGATCATACTCTTCCTCTCCTCCCTGGTACCCAACCTGTTAGTCTTCGACCGTACAAACACCCATGGCACCAGAAAAATGAAATTGAGAACTTGTTAAAGAAATGCTTCAATCCAGAATTATACGACCAAGTTGTAGTCCCTACTCTTTTCCTATTGTGATGGTCAAGAAGCCCGATGGTAGTTGGCGAATGTGTATTGATTATAAAGCCTTGAATGATATTGCGGTGAAAAACAAGTTTCCCATCCCTGTGATAGATGAATTGTTGGATGAGCTCTATGGTGCAAAGGTGTTCAGTAAATTGGATCTTCGAAGTGGCTATCATCAGATCCGCATGCAAGAGGGTGATGTGCATAAGACAGCGTTCCGTACCCATGAAGGACATTATGAATTCCTCGTCATGCCCTTTGGATTAACAAATGCCCCTTCCACTTTTCAGGCTCTTATGAACTCTGTGTTCAAACCTTACTTGCGCCGATTTGTTTTAGTGTTTTTCGACGACATTCTGGTATATAGCGGCAGTCTGGAAGATCATATACAGCACTTATCAGTAGTGCTAAAACCCTTAAAACCAATCGACTCTTTGCCAAATTCAGCAAGTGTTCGTTTGGGGTAAGTGAAGTGGAGTATTTAGGCCATGTGGTATTAGATAAGGGAGTGGCTGTTGATCAAGAAAAGGTTAGAGCAATTGTCAATTGGCCAATCCCCAAAACGTTGAAAGCTTTGCGGGTTTCTTGGGCCTTACCGGATACTATCGGAAGTTTATAGCACATTATAGTACTCTAGCATGGCCCCTTGTGAAACTCACCAAGAAAGGTGCTTTCATTTGGCAAGAAGAAGCGCAAGCAGCATTTGAGAAAATGAAGAAAGTGCTCTCCTCTCCTCCAGTTCTTCAGCTTCCAAATTTTTCCTTGCCATTCGAATTGGAATGTGATGCAAGCGCTACAGGATTAGGGTCTGTTTTGCATCAAGATAAGCACCCTATAGCTTTTCTTAGCCAGGAGTTAAAGGGAAAAAATAAGTTGTTATCGACTTATGAGAAGGAAATGTTAGCAATTCTTTTGTCAGTTAAGAAGTGGCAGCAATATTTGTTGGGAAGACAATTCATAATCCATACGGATCATAAGCCACTTAAGTATTTGCTAGAGCAACGTTTGTACACTGAAGCGCAACATTTATGGTTGCTCAAGTTACATGGGTATCAATTTCGAGTAGAATATAAGAAGGGAAAGGAGAATGTGGTAGCTGATGGGTTATCGCGTCAGTTTGAAGATGTGGAAGAGGCTACTCTGTTGGCTATTACTATTGTTCAACCAGTGTGGTTGAACCAAATTAAACATTTGGTACAGACAGATCCTTTTTATGATGAAGTGAAGGAGAAAATTTCGCAGGGATCAAATGACCAGCTGACATTAATAGATGGGGTGGTTTATTATAAAGGGAGAGTTCTCCTAAGTCCCACTTCTACAGCCAGGGTCCTATTCATGGAAGAAGTGCATAGTACTCCCCAAGGAGGGCATATGGGGGTAGATAAAACTTGGCTTAAGCTAAAACAAATTGTCTTTTGGCAGGGTATGAGAGAGGATTTGCTCCACTTTATCCAATCTTGCGATGTTTGCCAGCGGAATAAATACTTAAGCACATCACCAGCAGGCTTACTACAGCCTCTGCCTATTCCGGATAGTATATGGGTTGATATAAGCATGGATTTCATCGAGGGTTTGCCACGGAGCTCAGGGTTCACCAACATATTAGTAGTGGTCGACAGATTTTCAAAATTTTGCCACTTCATTCCCTTAACTCATCCATATACAGCTAGGAGTGTAGCAAAGGTACTCTTTAAGCAAGTGTTTAAATTGTATGGCCTTCCAAAGAGTATCGTAAGTGATAGGGATGCTATATTCACTAGTAATTTCTGGTGAGAACTCCTAGCTATGCAAGGAACCAAGCTTTGTCTAAGCTCTGCGTTCCATCCCCAGTCCGATGGACAAACTGAAGTCATCAATCGTGTGCTGGAAGTGTACCTGAGATGTTTTACAGCATACCAACCTCAAGATTGGTCTGATTGGCTACCCTGGGCGGAATTTAGCTATAATACACACGTTCACAGCTCCACAGGTATCTCCCCTTATCAGGCTGTCTATGGAAAAGCTCCTCCAAATGTTCTATAATATGTTCCAACATCGGCAAGAGTTCAAGCTGTGGATGACACATTGCTTACCAGAGATGAGATTCTACAATTGCTTAAGGGTAATTTGTTGAAAGCTCAGAATAGAATGCGACTTAAAGCCAACCTGCATCATACTAAGAAAGAATTTGAACCTGGTGATTGGGTTTATTTGAAGTTGCAACCTTACCGTCAAGTTTCAGTGGGGGGAAGACGTATCCATAAGCTTTCGGTGTTGTACTATGGGCCCTATAAGATCCTTGAGAGAGTGGGGTTGGTAGCTTATAAGTTGCAATTACCTGAGGAATCACGTAATCACAACGTATTCCATGTCTCACAGTTAAAGACTTTTGTGTCGCATGATCGTAGCTTGAATATAGTTTCTACAACGTTGCCTGAGTATTTTGTGGAGGAAGCTCCCCAGCCTATTAAGATCTTGGAGCGTCGAATGGTCCCAAAGAGTGGTATTGCTATTTCTGAGGTTCTAGTCCAATGGCGGAACGGAAGTGAAAGCGAGGCCACATGGGAAGGGTACTGGGACATTTATTGGCGATTCCCGTCCTTCAGATCAGTACTGGAATCTTTTCAAGGGGGGAGGAATGATCCAATAATTGGATCTAGCAGCAGCCATGAAGGATCTAGCAGCAGCCATGAACTTCAGTAGGAGGATGCAAGGGAATTCCAAGCATGACGCAGGTTGAAGACAAGAGGAATTGGAAATATATGTGCGTATCAGTCCTCTGGAGTTTGCGTATCAGTCCTGAGTAGATTTTCTTTCTTTGAGGGGTTTTATTGTTAAAGGTGTATTGTAATTAGCAGTTTAGTCCAACAGAATTGTAACAACCTGTCCAAACCCGTGCTGCGCACGTCGGTGTCTTCTATAAATCACTCTATCTGGATTCAGTTGAGATTGTGAATGAAATCTTGATCTTTTGATCTTTGTTCATCTTCTTCCTTCTTGAGTTGCCATTATCAGAGCTTGAGAGCTTGTGTGAAATGGCGAGGAAGAGAGCTCCGGCCATCGCCGACGACGTCGGAGAAAGGCCTGGAACATTAAAAATCCCTCTCACAAATTGCATTAGGCAGGTTGTAGGAGTTAACGAGTCTATCCCTGCGAAAGTCTTAAAGGTATGTTGTAAACACAAACAGAGGACCATTTCTTCACTTCACTTATCAACTAAAGAGCTAAAGCATGCATGTTTATGCTTTATGCATATGCTGAGGCTCTGAGGTCATCAGTACAATGCACAACGTCTACTTGACCATGATAAGATAGACAAATGTACACCATACTAAATAATGGGCATAACTACTTAAACCAAAATCCAGATATATTAACTCTTAAAGTTAACAATGTAGCAGAGTGATGGAGTAACTTACCATAAATGATAATAGGCCTGTAAGAATGCTGCAAGCAAAATTAACTAGTCAGAGATGGAAAACAAAATAGTAATATTCAATTAAGAAGAAATAACTCTGGTTATTTTTTAAAATTTGTACAAGGATCACTTATCAATTAGGTTGAACAGAATGTACTCATATGCCTGGTTGTATATAAGTTTGTTTTACTTGGAAGGCAGCAAGAAAGAAACAAGACATTCTTTTCTTTTCTTGATGACAACCATTGATTTAAATAACTTTCATATTATTTGTTTACCTACTTGCATTAATAAATTGGACCTGAGAAAATATGGATGCTACAGAGGCTCAAAAATCCGAAGAGAGATTGATCAAGTTTTGAAAGCCTTTTTGTTTGCACCTTTTTTTCACGAAATTAATTGCATTATTGTTTGGTAGCAGCCTTACAGTGTTAGATAGCACTTGAGTTTTTTAAATCGGTCTCATTAGTTCTTTTTGTTATCAAGCATTCACTAATTATTAGCTCTGAATTTCATTCCTTCTATTATATTTTCCTACCATAAGCAGATAGTCAATCTTACAATGCCCGACATGCATGAGTTCACTGTCATCGTGATTTACGTGTATTTGCTCCAAATATGGGTCTATTTAACTATGATGTTCTATATAAGACAGGCAAGACTTACAGGTCGAAGGGTCGGTTGGTGCATGTACGATAGACATGTTGAGCGTAGTATGAATGTGAGAATGTTGATTTATCAAAGTGACGAACTGAGTAGGGAGAACATCCACATGGATAGGGGAACCTTTCATAAGTTGTGTCTTCTACTTCAAACCAGTGAAAATTTGCAATCAACTAAAAATACGTGCATAGAAGAAATGGTATTAAGGTTCCTTAATATTTGTGGACACAGTGAAAAGAATCGTTCCATGAAGAGAAAATTCATTAGGTCAAAGGAAACAATAAGTAGGCAATTTGGGTTAGTGTTAAATTCAGTATTACGGCTACATGACATTTTGTTGAAGAAACCTGTAGCAGATCCACAGAATTCAATAGATTATAGATAGAAATGGTATAAGAATTGCCTAGGAGCACTAGACGGCACATATATCCAAGTGCATGCCACAAATCCTAAAAAACCAAGGTAGAGAACTAGAAAAAGGTGGAATAGGGGCCAATGTCTTAGGGGTCTGTTCGCAAGACATGCAGTTCATATATATACTACCTGGTTGGGAGGGTTTGGTCGCCGATTCTAAAGTTCTTCATGATGCATTATCAAGAAGAAATGGATTGGTAGTTCCCAAAGGTATTATCGAATTCATTTGTATTGTTTGGATTATTTAATAGTCATTTATGTGCAATATATTAACATATGTTTTGAAGATAAATAGGATATTATTATTTGTGTGATGCTGGATACATGAATGGAGAAGGATTTCTTACCCCGTATCGTGGAGAAAAGTATCATTTGAATGATTGGAGACAAGATCACCAACCACAAACAGCACGAGAATTTTATAACTATAAACATTCAAATGCTAGGAATGTCATTGAAAGGTGTTTTAGTCTTTTAAAAGGTAGATGGGCTATTTTAAGAGGGGACTCACATTATCCGGTGAAAATTGAATGTCGAATTATTTCTGCATGTGCACTTCTTCACAATTTTTGCTTGCAAGAAATGGTATTTGATGAAGACGCGGATGACGAAAATGATGACCTAAACTTGGAAGGTGACTCAATAACTCATAACGAGGCATCAAATGAATGGACTCAGCTTAGAGATATTCTTGCACAAGAGATGTGGCAGAATCGTATGCAATAGTTTATTATGATGGACGGACTCTCTTTGATGAACCTTTATTTGATTATTCATTTTAGATACTATTGCAGTTTATTGTTATGTTTGATTGTGTTTCATGAGAATCTTTTTAAATTCTCTTGATTTTTTGGGAAAGTTTGAAATGGCAGTTCATATTATGTTGAGATACTATTGCAGTTTTAAGCTATTGTTGTTATTATATCATGTTTCTCTTCTGCATTTATTATGGTCAAACATAGGTATGCACTCACAAAATTGCAATGAGAATAGCAAAGTGAAGCATGTGTGGACTCATATGGAAGATGGGAGACTGGTTGAATGCTTACAAGAGTTGGTGAATAGTGGAAGGTGGAGGGCAGACAATGGAGCCTTCAAGCCAGGCTATCTGGGGAAATTGGAAAAGTGGATGCATGAAAAAATACCTGGCACCAAAATTAAGGCATCTCCACACATCAAGTCAAGAGTGAAGACTTTCAAGAAATAATATAATGCCATTGCAGAGATGTTAAGCAACAAAGCCTCAGGATTTGGTTGGAGCGATACAGACAAGTGCATTATCTGCGAATTAGCTGTATTTGAAAGTTGGGTTCAGGTAAAAACCGCATTTATGTTGGATACATGTTTAATATTATTTATAATCTAGTTCTGCAATAAATTTTTCATTACAAAGATACACAAAATCATAATCTGCTACACTTTTTTTCTTTCAAAAAGAAAGGCAATTATATTAATTTGAATAGCCAAATTTTAATTTCAAGTATGAGATTAATACCTAACTGATTTTGAGTATCTTATGTGTATGTACAGACCCATCCGAATGCAATTGGGTTGAGGGGGAAAAGATTTTTGTATCTAGATGAATTGTCACTTATGTTTGGGAAAGATCGTGCAAATGGTGCGGGAGCAGAATCTCCTATAGATGCAATAGAAAAAATTGGCAAAGAGAATACTTCGGATGTAATTGAGTTTGACGGATTGGCTGAAGACTTAACAGATCCAACATATGTTCCCCATATTGTTCCAAATGCAGAAGCTCGACCAGTTCTAGATGCAGAGGCTGATAATTCCACTAGAAAGAATAGGAGGGGGAGGTTGAGTGGAGAAGAAGAAGGTATGACCCAAGATAGTTTTGGTGTCTCAATACAAAAATTTGGATACTTCTTTGAGGAGACGAACAAAATTCTAAAGGAGATAGCAAGTTGCTACAAACCAATTTCCGAAGATAATCAGCGGAAGAGTATGGTGCCTCCAGAAGTGATGAAGATGGAAGAGTTGGCTCTTTTAGATGGTATGAAAGCTTCAATTGTCATTGGTAATGATAGTACAAAGACCAATGCCTTTTTTAACTTCCCGCAAGAGAATAGAGTTTTCTACGTGCAAGAGATTTTGAATGGTGACATCTACTTGAAAGTGATATTTTTAATAGCTATTGTTTGATCAGTTCTTTTAGTTGCTTCAAATAAAGTGAACATTTTAACTAGAAGTATTTTGTGTATAATTTACCATAATGTTTAGTTGTTTTTAGATCTTCAAGTGTTAGGTTCCTTTATGAATCTCTATTATTTATTTATTTGGCTTGGGGGTGAAAATGTCCAACTGCCTAGCATATTCTGAGTTCAAATCTTTTATGTTATTTTTTATCAAAAACTTGTTGAAATATGTGGAGTTGAAATTTGCTACTATGAACTTTATTGTTTCATTTGTATATATAAAAGTATCTATGGCTCGTGTTAATAAATACATTTCATTTTTCCTTTTTGTTATGTTTTTCATCTAACTGGTTGAAATATATTCGAATCATAGTGTAATTTTTTTAGTAATCTATTTGTTAATTTACTAATGTTTTATAAGATATATACAAGTATTGTTTTTGCACATGCATGCATATACATCAATTACTAAATTAGATAACTTTTATATTTATTTTTTTAAAAATAAAGCCAAAAGGGTATTTTCGGTAATGTCTACTATAGAGATGGATTGATGGGAATGAATTTCTCTATACAAACACAGTAATAAAGTATTCTCATAAATATAATGTCTTATACCATACACAGTATTGCAACATTTCCTAGAATCTTCATTCTCACCCTCACATTCCGGGGAATCCACCAATTCCTAGGAATTTTCCAATCCGCGTACCAAACGCTCCCTAAGAGTCAGGATAGTGATAAGAAATATAAGTTTCTTTTTGGGAATGTGGTTATTTCTCAGTAGTACAGATTAATATATGCATAATGTAGATGTAATTATATTTATATTAGTCTAAACAAAACTGTAGAAATTTGAATTTGTGCTTATTTTACACATTAAAGATTTTAATTTTTAGATAAAATAACAAATTTGAATTTGAATGAACTAATAGTTTTACTATTAAAAATAGTTTAAAGTTTTCAGATATATATTGATTGAATGTTTTTTAAACCAATAAAAGATTTTAAAGTACCATGAGAAGGTAAGAGTCAGGATAGTGATAAGAAATATAAGTTTCTTTTTTATTTGTAAAGATTTTATTTGTAATTAATATAACTAATTTGAATTTGAATAAATTAATAGTTTTACTATTAAAAATAGTTTAATGTTTTCAGATATATATTGATTGAATGTTTTTCAACCAATAAAAGATTTGTTTTACTAATTTCAACAAATTTTTTTTTGCCAATTTACTCTCCTATAAAAGCATCATATAGGACTATGTTTTGAACGCACAGAACCATAATCTTCTTCTTCTTCTTCTTCTTCTTCTTCTTCTTGGTGGACCGTGGAACATCAAGAGAGAAAAAGAACGATCGCCAGGAATAGGTGACTAATTCTTCGTTAATGATGCATTTTTATTTCTTTATCTAGATTATCTTTTGTTGAAGTGGTACTTCGATTAGGTATCATTATAGAACTCTCCAGAATAATCAAACAAAGATCAATTAAAACATCATTATGTTCAAAAATAAATTTATTAATAATTATATTTTTTGCTGATTATATATCAATGGAAAATTCTCACTATGAATACTCCTCTATCAATTCCTTGTAAGAAAATCAACAATTGTGGACTATTAAAGTTTTGGTTACAAAACATTATGGTGTGAAAGAATACAAAAATAGTAAAGGCATAGCAAAAATCTCACAAGTGGCACTTATGGATAATGAGGTAAGATACTTTAAATATTGTTAAAATATTCATACACATACATACATAAATAATTATTATTACAAAATTTTCATCTTTTGTAGGGAACTAGAATACTAGCGATAATATTTAATGAAGCGGTGGAAGCGTTCCAACATACGCTTGAGGAGCATAAAACTTGCTTAATTTCTAATGGAATACTAAAAAATGTTGACAAAAGATATAACCCAATGCACGATGAATTTGACATCATTTTGAAGTTTGGAAGTGATGTATATGAAGTTGAGAAAGATCTTATCATTGATAAGGATATGTACAAATTTGCAATTGTAGACGAATTTCAAAGTACATCTTCTACTGTCTTTAAAGGTAAAAAAATTATGTTACTCATATATATACTATTATAATGTACGTGCAATGCACGTCTAAAAAAGATAAAGTCATCAAATTAAATGAATATATATCGAATAAGAAAAAAATAGTTTATATTTAAATGTTTTGATTTGGGCTACACGTGCAGTGCACATTTATATTTGTTGGATATAGTTTGGACGTGTATTACACGTGTTTATATAGTTACAAAGTTAGGGTTTGTTTGTTACAAACTCAACTCTCCCATTAAAATAGTAGAGAAGTAAATATATTTTATTATAGTTAGATAGATAGATAGTAATTTACACATGTGATGCATGTTTAATATTTAAAAAAAAAAGTAAAAAAATTGACATAGTGAGGCTTAGAACCTAAGACCTTCGTCATATTTGTTATGACGTGCGATGCACGTGTTGATAGATTGGGAAATGACACTAAGGCCTTCTCCCACTATAATATATATATATATATATATATATATATATATATATATATATATAGCGCCCTGAATTTCTAATATGATATCTTAGAATATACGTGGCACAATCCCAGCATCAACTTCAATGTAATAGTACACATGGCCCAAAAACACAAATAATTTTATTCCAAACTTTTATTACAACAATCTTTACAAACACAGCGGAATACAAAACAGCTTGAATTACAACTTTCTTTTTACAACACTTTTCTTTACAAAATATTATACAAAAGCTCTATTACATCAATTTATCTCAAACATCCCAACCTCCAAGCTCTAAGCAACAACCTGTAACACATGAGGCTAGAGATGATCCCTAACCCCCAAAACTAAAGGGGTCAGCCATAAATGGTGTGAGTGACATAAAAGCAACAACATAAATGAACATTAAGCACGGATTCTTAAACTACATGTAATAAACAAGAATACCAAAGATACAACGTAACAAGGAAACATGTAAACAACAAGTGAAACTAAACTAAGTGTCAAGTGTAGAAAACAGGAAACCACATGCATAAAATCAAGTCAAGAAAAACACAATTTCTATATGCTGACTCTCTAATGCGTACTTGTCGGAGTCTATGCATCCCATTCTACATAGGTCCGGTGCAAGCCCTTAACGTCTTCACTTCATAGGGTTTAATCCCTCGCTATGCAACTAATCCTAACACGATGACTACTACGAGATAAAGATAAGCTGTGAGTATTAGCCCATGCCCCGATAATTCCGAAGATAGATCCCACACCACAGGTATTTTACCGTGATAATTCCGGAGATCATCCCACACCGAAAGCAATGACCTCATCACACGAATACCACATGTGCGTCGCCTCGACCCCGATAATTCTGGAGATCGATCCCACACCACAAGTAATTACCGTGATAATTTCGGAGATAAATCTCACACCACAAGTAATCTACTGTGATAATTCCGGAGATATATCCCACACCACAAGTAATCTACCGTGATAATTCCGGAGATTAAATTCCACAGCGAAAGCCATACTGAGGTACTTGACTCATGTTCTCGTTCATCATATCACCACTAGTGCCTGTCCTTATTATTTTTGGGTTACTTAATTACTCAACGAATCTCCTAGAGTTGGTGTACCCTACCGGACTTAACTCAAAACTGAACAACTGAAATGCCTCAACAGGCCTCAACAAAATAACTCAACGCCGGTATACTAGGATCACACACATCCTCTAGCGACTCAAACTCAAATATCTCAACCAAACTCGCATCTTAAACTGCTCAACTTAACATCTTGAAAATATATGTTTAATAGAAGATAAAGTATAGATTAAAACATTTGAAGAATAAATCATTTGAAAGAACCTTCATAAATATAAAAAAAATACATCAGTACCAGTCGACTATAGAGAGCATAAGTCGACTGTCCAGAAAGAAAGTTCCATGATTTTAAGAAAATATTCTAAGTGTTGTAAGTCGACTTGCAAAAGTCATAAGTCGACTTACCAGAGAGAAAACTACAGTAACTTTAAAAAAGTAATCTGAGTGGTACCAGTCGACTGTAAAGGTCATCAGTCGACTGTCCAGACCCAATTTCAAGAAAACTAAAGATCATAGCAGCTGGGTCGTATCAGTTGACTGAAAAGTCATACCAGTCGACTGTCGGCCTACAGTCTGAAGAATTTAGGTCGTACATATGTCAAAACTAGGGTTTTTAAGAGTCAGTCATATAACAAAATAACTTTGTATTATTTTCCAAATCTTATTAATACCAAAATAATTAGATTTAAACTTAGCATTTGAGAAATCCAAGTCCAATCAACATCTTTTACAAAAATCACAATCCCCAATTTAAAACCTCATAACTCAAATCCTCAAACATGGTCCTCTAAACCATTAATCATTCACAAAATTCCTCAACTAAATCTCAACTATTCTCTATAGTTGATTCATAAACAAACAAATTTATCCTCAACATGGTCAAGTTGTTTTTTCCAACTCACCAATAGTCCAAAAATTTCATCTTTAATTTAATTAATGCATAACATCTGTCAAACTCAATCAAATCAACAATAATACAAATAAATAGCCTACTCACAATTTTTATTAGGTTTCCAACAATCTAAAATCATTCACATACGAATATCTAGGGTTCTTCTCAAGGATCCAATTTTTCATCCATCCATACATATACATATGCAGCATCCAAATCAATCTAAACATTCATATCATTCTCAAATGACATACACGAATCAAAGAGAACAAACAAAACAACCAAACAATTATATCTACACAAACAAAATAAAACAAAACAATGTCACTCACATAGTTGGAGAGATCAAGCGAATATCACGAAGCAAAATGAAGAATCCCCTATTTTGCAAAGAATCCAAGATCTCCTCTTCAGTCACCAAGAAAATAAGAAATATAATAAAACTTGTGTTGTGCAGCGAATGACGGCTGCACACCCTCTTTTATACAGGCCGGGGTTGAAAGATTAGGGTTTTAGAAATACTTTTGCAAAAGAGTCCTTCCAAAAATATAATTTTACATATATAACCCTCTCTTAGTTAAAAATAAGTTAACTAAATCAAAAATAAATCAAATATTTTTATCACTGAGTTGTCCAGCAATCCAATACAGCCCAGTAAATAAGAAAAATTCGTATTTACAACTCAGGATGGCGATTTTGCACAAAAGCCCACCCTTTTGTAATATTTGCAAATATATCATAAAATATTCATAAAAATCCAGAAAAATTAGAAATAATATATAATAATACACATTATATTTTTCAATCAAAATATTTGACTTTTACTTTCCAGAAAAACATCTGCACAAAATTCTACATGAATTCCATATTTGCAAAAACACCCTTTTTTGTTTAAATCTTCACCAAATCGATTTTAAATAGAATCTAAATATATTTAAATTCAAATGATAACCATGGAGAACCAAAATATCAGTAAAAATGAATTTTCATAATTTATTTAAGATCTAAACGACTTTTACATAAAAACCTCTCTCTTTCGAGATATTTATAAAAATAGTTTCTCTACTCAGAAAAATCCCAAAATTTAGAATATACTCCATTATAATTAGGAGAATTTACTAAAAATATAAAATTGGTTATTTATACCAAATATATTTGCATGTGTTTCGCACGTATAAAAAGATAAATCTTTAGAAAATATTTATTAAATTCCAGAAAATTATTTTAATTCATTTTCAAATATTTAAAATAATATTTGAAAATACGGGGTTCTACAATATATATATATATATATATATATATATATATATATATATATATATATATATATAGAGAGAGAGAGAGAGAGAGAGAGAGAGAGAGAGAGGTTTCTTCCATTGCAAACGGAAATGAACGAAAATGTTTGTGCAAACTCGTGCGCACTACTTAACCCGTCATTGGCAATGACGGGTTAAGACAAAATATAAATTTTTGTCTCATGCCTTAACCCGTCATTGCCAATGACGGGTTAAGTGGTGCGCATGCGTTTGCACAACATTTGCGTTTACAATGGAAGAAATCTCATATATATATATATATATATATATATATATATATATATATATATATATATATATATATAGTCCCCTTCGGTTGCACACTACTTTTAGTGAGCACTCTGTGAACACTCACGAAATAGAGACTCTATGAAAAATCCGAACCGCTCATATTGTTCTATATGCCTAAAATAGCCTAACAATAAAAAATCAAGTAATTTGAAGTTCATTTGCCCATCCATCATGTTGTTAGAATTTTCAGCCATACAATTTTGTGATGATGTAAATCATGGACAAATGAATTTCCAATTAATTGTTTTTTTATTGTTAGGCTATCTTAGGCATATAGAATAATATGAGCGGTTAGGATTTTTCATAGGGTCTCTATTTCGTGAGTGTTCACGGAGTGCTCACCAAAATAGTGTGCAACTGAAGATTTCTCAATATATATATATGGAAGAAATCTCATATAGAGAACTGATCAGGTGCGAACTGGTCAATAGCGAACATATCCCATAACCGTTGGATCTGCAATTTGATAATGGAAGTGATCCAATGGCCTGAACTTCTTCTGCTCATCTCACTTTAACGTTGGGGTAGTTTAGTCATCTCTCTCCCTCTCTCAATCTCATCTCTCTCCCTCTCTCTCCAGACCCCTGAATCCAAATCCCCTTCGACCTTCGAAATCCCCTGCTGCCTCGTCTATCTCTCTCCCCCATCGACCTTTGAAATCCCCTGAAGCCCCCATCGACCTTCGAAATCATCTTTCCACCGCTTGTTCTCTCCACCCCCACTCGACCTTCAAAATCCTAACCCTAGCTTTCCATCTCCTACCTTCGAGCTCCACCTTCCGATTCTCGACGCCCCGACTCTCCTCTGTCTTGCCACCGCAGTTTGAAATCCCTTAAATGCTGTGCTCTCTCCATCCCCACTCGAGCTTCGAAACCCTAAACGATCTCCATCTCCATCTCTAACTTGGATAGAGGTAAAATTTCAATATGAAGTTTTTTTAAAATTGTTTATATACATCCAAAATCAGTAAAGTTTACATCTTTATGAGAATTACCCCATTATCGATATTTTTGGCAATGAGATTGTTGTTGTTGTCAGTTTTTCTGAAACTGGGCAAGTTTGGAAGTGTTATGCTGCATTTTTTTTCCTGAATCTGGGCTAAGATGACTGCTGCTTTTGATGCTCGTGCTTTGGTGTCAATATTTTGGCTATGGCAGTGATAAGATCACACTATTATGCTTCATTATGAGTTTACAATGTGATGATATTACACTAATGCACTTAATTTGGTTATGATTGTGATAATATTACACTGTCATGCTTCATTCATATTTTAGGGATTCAAGATTTTCTGAATTTGGGCAATGATGAACTTAATTTGGGTTTCTTTTAGTTTTCCACTTTGTTTTGACATGGTGCATTACACTTCTACTGCTTCTCTGATTATGAGATGTGTTTCTGAGGCTCTATCCTTTAATGCATGGAAAGAAGTTGTTGCCTGGTGCTATATTTTTGTGATGCATTCATTAGGCTCCCATCGGGCCATTGGATCATTATGCATTCATTATGATTGAGAGATTTAAATGACTAAACTACCCCAACGTTAAGTGAGATGAGCGGAAGAAATTCGGGCCATTGGATCACTCCCATGATCAAATTGCAGATCCAACGGCTATGGGAGAAGTTTGCTACTGATCAGGTGCGAACCTGTTCACACTGCCCGTTCGCACCTTATCAGTTATATATATATATATATATATATATATATATATATATATATATATATATAGTTTTGCACTTTGTTTTGACATGGTGCATTACACTTCTGCTTCTTCTCTGAATATGAGATGCCTTTCTGAGGCTCTATCCTTCAATTCATGGAATGAAGTTATTTCCTAGTGCTATATTTTTGTGATGCATTCATTATGCTTCCATCGGGTTTTTGACTGCATTGATTAAGTCTACTTTATGATTTGCTGAATGAAACTTTCTAAGTTCATGAAATGTGATATTCAAAAAGTTCCGAGCCTAGATAGTGAAGAAAATTAGTGTGATGCTGAGCCATACAGTTGTATTCATAATTATGTTCATTTGTTTCGGTGTTATCTTAGCCCTTATGATGAAGGAATTATTTGTGTACTGAGCAATTTTGAGCAATTTCACTGCTAGAAAGTTTTTTGAGTTTTAGCTTCAAGAGAAACTTTTGATGATTTTAATATGTGCAAGAGCAACTGAGAAGAGGCAGAGCATCATCAGCATCATCAGCAGACAGTTACAAGACTTGACTTCTTGTTGTTCTGAGCCTACAGTGTTTAGAATTTTGTTTAATCTTTTGCATGATCTTTAGCATTTTGTATAAAGATGAAAAGTCTAAAGATGAGCAGTCTAAAGATGAGTAAGACATGTATTAGAATTTTTGAAGTGTCTGTCTATGAATGTATTAGAATTACAATGTTCCTCTTCACTGTATATATGATAATTGAATTGGAAGGCATCAAGCAGATTTTTTATTGTTGTTTGTTGTATGCACTTTAAAAGCCTTAGATGAATGAATGAATGAATGAATGAATGCATGCATGCATGCTCAGATGGATGCTCTGTTTGAGCTCAGATCTATTGAATATGCTCTGTTTGAATGGATGCTTTATAAACTCTGAATGAATGAATGAATGAATGAATTGATGCTTCACTGTATGAATGAATGAATGAATGGTTTTAGCTCAGATCTACATATGATGTTGTGCATAAGTGGCACATTAAATAGTAGTGATTCTTCTAACTAGAGTAGCATAATTTCATTGCCCATGTATAGTCCCTGTGAGAATGCTCCTATGCGACACAGCTCAATTGGTGCACAAGTAATGCATTAACACAGCAGACCATATTTACATATCATCAAGAAAAACAACTAAGACTTCCAAAACAGAAATGAAAACCAATGAAGCTTTCCAAACACAATAATAATTTGCACTCCTTCCCTTGACAATCTGAATTTACTTGCACCTCAATAATCATCAGATAATGCAATACACCTTAAGCCCAGAATGTCAGTCAAGAATTGCAGGTAATTAAGCTAGAGAATTTCTCAGAAATCATCAGACAATGCAATGCACTTCAAGCTTAGAATCTTAGATTGCAGGTAAGCTAGAATGCTCAATTAAGAGTAGAGATATATAGCAGATCACCGCTACAGCCAAAATATTCTGGTACCTGCAACTCAACACATTGTAATGTGTTTCATTATCATTTAGTGCCATTGTGTGATAGATCTGAGAACACATAATTACTTTCATTTACATACAAACCATCTACAAATAGTAAAACATAAAACAATACACCAGACAATGACTGACCATAAATCCAGGATAACTTTCGAACAGAAACGGCTCTTACATTTCCCTGGATATTTTTGGGTCTATTATGAAACTTACAAGTTCCATAAGATAAAAAACAAAATTCACATAAAACAACATAAGCAAGATTAATATTAATGTTTCAGAGAAATAAAGTTACGCTACTACCAAAATTCCTCTAGACAAACAAACAAAAGTGAAGTCTAAATTTTGCAAACAATAGCAAATTCCAAACAAAAAGATGTTGAGAAAAACATGAAATGCTATCGCGCTCATCTTCATCTACATGAAGAGATTGGGGTGAGTTGCCTTGAAGGTTGTCTTGAGCTTCCCTGTTCTACTCTGGTACCTCAGCCAGATGCCATAGTTCTTGATCTTGGTTGGGTTCTTCACAAATATCTGCACAGTTACAAAACTTATATCAAACATAAAAAACCAAAACTAGTAATTTGAACCAAAACTAGTAGTTTATGTGATATGGTGATCAAGATACTAAAAAAACATTGCACAAACTATACACAACTGAACTTATAGAGCAGCTGTCCCTTGGGTGCAAAAAATAGTCACTTTGATGAAAGAGAAGTTAAATGACTTAACTACCCCCAATGTTAAGTGAGATGAGCGAAAGAAATGTAGGCAACTGGATCACTCTCATGATCAAATTGCAGATCCAACTGCTATGGGAGAAGTTCTCTATGAATATATATTCCCAAATTAAGTTCATCATTGTCTAGTTTCAGAAACTACTCAATCACTAAAATATGAAAGAGTTCATCTATTCCAGACTGAGTCAGAATATCATCACATCAATAATTGTGTGAATATCTTAATATTGAGTTCAAAGAATTATAGTGTGAATATCATCACAACCATAACCAAAGTATTGTGTTCATAGCATGAGCATTAAAAGAAGTTCATCTTCAGCTAGATTCAGACAAAAAATTTAGACATAAAAGAATGAATGAACCTCTTTCAAAGGGACGCAAAACTCAAAAAATTTAGACAAAACCAAATACTTCCCTCAATTTATATTATCGGAAGTATCATCCTCACTGTCTCCAGTGGAGCAATCCACCTCTGGAGCATAAGATTCACTAAACAAATTTAAAAAAAGATGAAATAAGTCAAGATCAATATTTGAAACTGTAACCCCTGTTTTTCATTTTGTGTATTTTTGGAGTGTATTTTTCGTTTTGGTGTATTTTCTCTTTTGTATTTTTCTGAATCGTATATTGGAGTTGTTTTCAATATATATTCGTTTTATTTCATTTTGTGCTCCTTGTGTTTGATTGATTGTCTCTTTTGTTTCGTTCTTCTATTATTTTGTTCTTTCTTCATTTTTGGTCTCGTTCTCTTTATTTTGTTCTTGGGAGCTTGAGATGGTGGTGATTGGTCGTCCTATTTTCCAATCTTTTTGTTTGAACCCTATTTGACTACCAAAGCCAAATTAAAATTCCCAATCCTATTATTATCCTATACATTTGTACCCTATTTGATACCCATTAAAACAAACCCTATTACTACTCCTAATTACCCACAACCCAAATACCCATTAACCCAACTTGTGTTTCTCAACCCTAATCCCCTTATATATATACTCTCTAATCTCCCTCATCTAAACCCTAACCCTAATACTCATCCCTATCCTATCCCAGCCTCCCCTCCTTGCTTGCGCCGCTCTCTGCACCCGACCACCCCCTCCGGCCTGCCTCCAACCCGAGCAGCCAACCCGGCCATCCCCAGGCCGAGAGCCCTCCCTCCAGGACGACCACTTCCCCGGCTTGTGTGCACACCCCGACAGCCAAACCCCACTTCTCCCCTCCTCCCGATCGGCCTAGACTCATCCCCTTGGCCATCCCGACCACCTCCCACCACTCAATCCCTCGACTCCTTTTTCGTGGTGTTCCCTCGTGGCCGCAAGCCACTTTTATCATCTCGCTTTTGGAGTTTTTGTTCATGTGGAGATTTTCGCTCTAGTTGTTTGGATTCATTGATTCGCGAATTTTCGTTCGTGGGTTTTGCTTCTTACTCTTGGATTTCGTTGTTCTTCATCTCGGATAAGGCAAGTAACTTGTACTCCAATTCTTTTGTTTGATACAAGTCAAAAATACCACCTATAGTGTAGTTGGGTCTAGAGACGACTCTTGTTTGTGATATGCTTGATGGGTTTTGTCTCTATTGTGAAAACTTGACCATTGTTGCCTCACGACACAATATAGACATGAAATAACTTAGGTTTTACCCGTTCTTGATTTGATCATGTATGTGAGACTTTTATAAGAATTCGTGATTTTCTTGAGACCCATGTGGAATACTTGGCGTGGACATGCAAGATACCCTAAATTATGATGTTTGGACACTTGGTAGACTCGATTTCATATTTGGGTGTGTTTGGATCAATTTTCTTGAATCTATATTGATTTTGTTTTTAAGGGAAAAGTCTGTATTTTGTCACTGATCTGTTTTATTTGCTGTTTTGGACTGTCTTGAAGTCAGTATCTTAATTTCGGTATAAAACATGAGTTTTAGATAATTTTGTTTATTTTCAAACCCCTCTGATCTTTCTTGATTTTGATTTCGCATGAGTGAGTTATGACTGTTTTACTACAGAGGTGTCGATCTTTTCCAGATTCTGTTTTTCGGTAATTTTGATGACAAATCATTTTAAAGAACTATGCTACATATATTATTTTAATCCAAAACTTTGGTCAATGTTTCTTTATCTAGTTAGGGATTACCCAGAATTTTCGTGAATTTTATTGATGAGTTTTATGTGTTGTTTCATGCTTGTTTATGAAATCTATACTCGCTGTATTTTGCCCGATGTTCTGTAAAGAACCTTATTTTCACTATGATTCCTTTTACTGTATGAAAAATGTTTGTGAAATATGGAAGTTAGTATATTTTATCTATTTTCATATCCCTTGGTGGAATTGGATTTCATTTCACTGGTTGCGAGATATCATAGTTTTCGTACAGCAGTGTTGGGAATTCCAGATTTGCCAAACTATGATTTCTTGATGCTTTCTTATTTTTGATGACTGATCTAAATTCACTGGAAAATTACAGAACTTTATATTTAGATATTGGACATACAGGGAAATACCCCAGATTTTTTGTGGATTTATTCAATGTGTTTTCATGCTGTTTTCCTGTTCTTGAATTCGTTTTCCTGATTTCTGGCTAAACCTAGTTTCTGTATTCAAACCAATTTTGAGCTATATTTTTGTGAATTAATGTATGACTTATTTATATTCGCTGGATTCGTGTGGAAGTCTATTTTCCGTATCCTTTGACAGATCCAGATTTGATTGTTTGTAACCCTAGAAATTACTGTTTTACTATAGTATGGTCTTACTGTCCTGAACTTGAGATTTGTCTATTTTATTCCTTTATGAGATATCTTGCACTCGTACATGTTTACCTTGCAACTTGAAATTGTCACATAATCATGCCATGTTATTCTTGATATATTTTGCACATATACATGTTTGTTTGACATTAATAATAAATAACCAAGTCGGGGTTTAAGGGACAGATCTAATAGTGGATAATTCAGAAATGTGTACTCGGAAGGGGATCCACTGATCCTACGTGATCACTTGAGACATGATACTTGACACGTGATTACTTGATACTTACACGCAAGACACGATACTTGTCACTTGCACACTTGACACGTGATTACATGATACATGATATTTGAAACTTGGAGCTCGATTACTTGACTTGTCCCCGAGTATACTGCCCTCTATGGTCCACTATGAAATCTAAAGCAAAACTGTTTTGATGTAGCAACCATGCCGTATGGGATGCATGAAGTGCTACATAGATAGTAATCACTATAAAACTTGAACATGATATTTGAACATGATACTTGAATATGATACATGCTTGCTTGATACTTGACTACATGATACATGAGACTTGTTTGCATGAGATCTGATTACTTGACATTTGATGCATGTTTACATGATACTTGATTATTTGACACTTGGTTCATGCCATTTACACTTGATCACATTACCATGCTAGTTGTTTATGTTGACATCACACTTATACCATGTTGCTAGTTAGTTTCCCCATGTGCTTGTATCCTACATTATAAGTAGCCCGTAACTTGCAATTGACGGGTACTTGTTTTTCTCTTTTCCTCTTTCCTGCATTCGTTGAATTGCAGATTTTGGAGAACAGGTTCCAGACGGTATTGGTGACATGAAGTATTAGTGCTAGCTTTTATTATTGTTATTTCTTGTAGCTTACTTGAACAATATTGTATTTTGAGACTTGGATTTATTCTTGTATTTGGGCGATGTGACCCAAGATATTTGTTTATTCAGATCATGACTATTGAGATTTATATATTTGGTTTCAAGTATTCTTGTTGGTATTTTGGCTTATTATGTGTATGTGGTTGATTCTTTTGCTTCCGACTCTGATGATTCTTGTGAATATTATAAAAATTCTTATGGATGATGAAAATTATTCGCTGGGCTTTTGTCTCGTATCCGTATTCCGTATTCTTCTTGGGAAGCGGGGCGTGGCAGAAACAAATGACAATGAATGAGAACATAAAATTGGTTGACAATAAAACTGGTTGATAAATAACCTTTCTACTCTTTTTAGGCAATTTCTCAAATCATGCAAAACTTTTTTTCATTCCGCAGGCATTATATGTTCTTGGTCGACCTTTGTATTGTTCTCGTATTGACTTCCATCTCTTTCCACTAGGTCTACCTTTAGTTTTAGCATGAAGAGGCTCTAGCACCATGATTTTAGACGGTTTCTTCCCTTTCTCACCTTCTTCCGCAATTTTGTCATTTAACTCTTCACTTTGCTTGCGTTTCAAACAATGTATCTCTTGAATAGTCTTGCACAAGTTATCGCAGGCCAATTCATGAATTTCATTATTAGTGACTCCTTCATCGGCAACTTAATTGGCTAAATGAGTTAACTCGGCAAAGCGAGAAGCAAACTCTGGGATATGGACGTCGTCATTACATTTTCCACCTTCAACCACACATTTTCTTTTCACATCTCAGCACCATCGCCTTACAACATATTGCTCCGGCAACTTACTTTGATCAAGGTATTTAAGAAATGCTAGAAGATGTTTACAAGGAATCCTTTTGAACTAAAACATAAAGCACGAGCAACTTGCCATTTGATTAAGTTTGCAATACTTAACAAATTTATTTGATTTGGCCTTTCCACACAGTTTAACACAATAAATTTCTTCACTACCATTATCTTCAACCAACACTACGTTGTGTAACATACTTGAGCAAAGTTCCTTTTGAAATAAGAAGAAAATTTTCAATGTGTACATTTAGGACATTTGCTTTTCCATCGGAAATAAGGTTTTCAATTTTGGTTGCAACTCTAAAGTTCGATGATCTTCTTTGAGTTCCTCCTCTCTTTGTCTTGCCAATACTCTTTCAAATTGAAGGACGAACTCATGCAAAAAAGTTTTTTTTGTCGTATGCTTCTTTAGAAAAGAATTCATGCCCTCACTTCTTTGGCTACTTGACATACCCGCCCAAAAATGAGTATTATTATAAATAGGAACACATTTTTCACGCAAGCCATAAATTTCATTCAACCATTTATCATCTCCTAAATCATACTTATTAAGGACTGCTTTCCACTTTGCCTTAAAATCAGTAATACTTTCGGCATCATAAATATTTCCGTAAAAAGATCTATTAAATTCTTTGTCAAACGACTTTCCCTTCAATTTCTTCGGTACCTTATCTAAAATGTGCCAAATGCAGTATCTATGATGCATTTGAGGGAAAACAATTTTGATTGCACCACCAATTTCAAGATCTTGATCTGTCACCATACCTAATGGGGGATGACCAGTTACTTTTAACCATCTCTCAAATATCCATACAAAAGACTTTGTTTCTTCATTAGGAATCAACCCACATCCCAGAAAAACCGACTGCCAATGATAATTATTTCCGACAAAAGCTACAAATACCAACCCATTTGTATTGTGTGTTGCATCAAACGACACCACATCACCGAAGTGTTTAGCATTTAGCCTACCAATGCCATCCAACCAAAAGCAATGAGTTAAACGATCATTCTCATCGGTCTCATATTTATAGAAGAATGAAGGATTTTTGTATTGTTGCAATGCAAAATACTCTATCAACATTTGTGCATCAAAACCCCACAACTCTTCCCTCAAGTCTCTCTCAACATTACGAATATCCCTTTCTGTGCATCCAGTTTTATTAAACCCTCCACTACAACTTTCAAAGAATGCCATTTGCTTATGTGTAGGAATATTTATATTGTTAAATTGATTCATTAGTACCTTCTTTGATTTAGAAACAATACGATTTTCCGGCAACAGTGCATCTTTCTTGGTGAAGTAAGTCCATGATTATGAACTTCATTAAATTTTGAAATAACCTATACACCTCTTTCTTTGTGTAATTTCAACCAAATTAATGCATTGCAATTTGTTTTAACACTACCTCCCCTCCTAACCTTCTTAAGTCCGCTAACTTCTTCAACTTCCTCTAACTACTTTTTTTGCTCCCCTGCTTTTGAACGAACAAAGTATGTACTAACAAACTCTCCTTTCACATATTTTGTTGAGCTATTACGGACCTCAAAGAGTCCAACCCTCTCATAAGTTTTATAAAATTCCTCAGCCTCTTCTAAAGAGTTGAAAGTCATACCAACGTGGGGCTTCACATGGTCATCAACAATTGGGACGAGAACTTTCCGGCTCGATTATAGGATTATCCATGGCACTAGCACTTACTTCTTGACCTTCCATACCTACAAACAACATAAAATTATATAAACAAAGATGTAAACAACATTTATTTCTAATCAGGATTCTAAAAAGATTCAAAACAATAAAGGATAATTCACAAAATTAAGATGGACCAATTGTCCTTCTAAGGTGGAGCGCAAAGTCAATTAAATCAACCCAAAATTAATTAAATCAACATCATGAATGAAGAACCGTAAATTAACTGCTATTTGATAATGGTGTAATTCTCATAAAGATGTAAACTTTACTGATTTTGGATGTATATAAACATTTTTTTAAAAAAAACTTCATATTGAAATTTTACCTCCATCCAAGTTAGAGATGGAGATGGAGATCGTTTAGGGTTTCGAAGCTTGAGTGGGGGTGGAGAGAGCACGGCGGCTAAGGGATTTCGAACTACGGTGGCAAGATAGAAGAGAGTCGGGGCATCGGGAATCGGAAGGTGGAGCTCGAAGGTAGGAGATGGAAAGCCAGGGTTAGGGTTTTGAAGGTCGGGTGGGGGTGGAGAGAACAAGCTGTGGAAAGGGGTTTTCGAAGGTCGATGGGGGCTTAAGGGGATTTCAAAGGCGTCTAGGGTTTCGAAGGTCGAAGGGGGAGAGAGATAGACGAGGCAGCAGGGGATTTCGAAGGTCTAAGGGGATTTGGCTTCAGGGGTCTGGAGAGAGAGGGAGAGAGATGAGAATGAGATAGGGAAAGAGATGACTAAACTACCCCAACGTTAAAGTGAGATGAGCAGAAGAAATTCAGGCCATTAGATCACTCCCATTATCAAATTGCAGATCCAACGGCTATGGGAGAAGTTCGCTACTGATCAGGTGCGAACCAATTCGCACCTGATCAGTTCTCTTTCTATATATATATATATATATATATATATATATATATATATATATATATATATATATATAATTGCCTATTACTGATACATGATATCAAATACTAATTACATTGAACTACAAATCTTTGTTTAGCAGTAACTAATGCAGGAGATGTAGATAATGTAGACTCAAAATATGGTAATGAAGTAAAGAAGCGAAATCTTACAATTGTAACAATTGTAGGATACAGGTAATATCAATTAATTAAATTGTATAATAATTTACGAAATTGTTTTGGAATTCATACGCTTTGTCTTAAATTAAGGTCAAAACCAATCTTACTTAGATTATGGGGAGAACTAGCAATCAATGAAGGAAAAGTTCTGAAAGAATTATCATCCAATATACCAATTATTGCAATTACCTCTATAAAAACCTTAAACTTTGGAGGTAATTATATACAACAAAAATTAATAATGTTATTTATTAATGATTTTTTTATTTATTAATGATTTTGTTAAACAGGATTCTCTCTCACATCAACAAACAACACTACAATAGAGATAAATCTGAATGAACCAGAAGCATATAAAATTTGAGAATGATATATTTTATTTTGTATATTTAATTCTTTAATTGTTGCCTTTTGGAATATCATTTACCATAATTATGTTTATTTGTTTTAGGATAAACTGTAATGAAATTTTATTAAAAAGTAATTCCTTGCAAATAAACAAAAGTTTAGTAATGAATGTGGAAGAAGTGAAACTATCTGACATTCTCTATTGTGCAGACGAGGATTCTTCTAAGGTATTATAAATAATGAAATTATTTTTAAATATTTTAATCAATTCTCTATATGTCTATAAATATTTTGATGACTTCCAAAAAAAATTAATATTTCAAGGCAAAATACTATTATTGCAAAGTTTTGATCAAAAGTGTCAAAAACGTTAGAGATCCATGGTACATTGCATGCAAAGTCGGTTCAACAAAAGTCAATATTGAAAATGATGACACTTATTGTCAAAAATGTAAAAAGAATAATGTTGAATATGAGCCAAGGTATACAAAACATATTGTTAGTTTTCCATCTTCCCATTCTTCAATGAAATTATTAAAAAAAAAAATTAAAAAAACTAAGAATACCCTGTTTCGGATGTGTATTCAAAATCACAATAAAAGATAAAAGTGCGGAGGCAGAATTGATTTTATTTGATGAGGAAGCAAGATGCATCATCGGCTGTTCCGCAGAAGACATAGAACCGTAACACCCAAAAAAAAATTTCTCAAATAAAATTCCAAATTCATTTCTTTCAATTTCTATACCACTTTAAACATAAACAAAAATAGTTATATTTCAAATAAAATTTTGGCAAAATTTTTCCTGAAATATTAGCCCTTTCGGAACAATTCCTTATGTAATTCTACAAACAATTACATAATTCACAAAACCTGTAATATATACCAATCCTCCCCAAGTCAATTCATTCGACATCACACAGGCAATATATAAAGAGGGCTTTGGGGGCATATCTCATCATAATAAGCATGATACAATTTAAAGCCAAAAATTCATTTGAAAACATAATAGATTTTAGAAAAACCATAGAAAACTTTCAAGAAAAACCAACACACAAAACCCAATACTCCACAACGAGGCGGGTACGGGTTATATCAGTCTTATCCCATCACTATATACCAACATCTCATACATATACATACATAATCTTCTATAATACAATTTATTACACGAATTCCATACTCTACTCCTATTTATATAAAACTAACTACTAGAAATTTAATATTATCTACATTTACGAGCTTATCAATTTCTGAGATAGTAACACTACAAACTACAGAAGCTACATGTCTGACCTCGAGGGTACTCGGATCCTGCAAAAGTCGAGGTCTAGGGTAGTCCTGGGACTCCCCTAACCCCCTAAATACTAAAGGGTTAGTCATTTCTGGTGTGAGTATAATTTACTAGTGTGCCAAATAAATTAAACTGTACAAAGAAAACTGAAAGAACTACGAATATGATGATAATTAAGAGAACCTGAAATTTAAAATATAAAAACATCGTAAAAGTGACTTTGCACAATACACTCTTTTAACCATTTACCCATCCATATCCACGCTCCCTACCTTGAAGTTGTGCCTCGGCAGGTAGTTTCCACTATTTCCATGGAAATAGCGGGCGAGTAGTTACTCGACAAAAATATAAGGTATTTCCTATTCGCATAAATTCTCGTTTCTAACATCACAGTCGTACAGTCTCATAATATTTCATTCATTCAATCTCATACTACAATTATTTTCATTTTCGTTGTGTACACCACACATTCAATCTTATAACATATTCATCTACATTCTCATCACATAACTTCACACTCATTCAATTGTATATATATATTCATATTCATTTCCATCGTGTATTATCATACGCATTCAATCTCATGATATCTCATTCACTTTACATATCATCTCATGATTCAGTCTCATAATATCACATTTATCCATATCTTATCACACCTCTCCCACCATCACATTTATTCACATCTCATACATAACTCAAGTTACTTTTCATTCTTATTAATAATAATATCTATCTTTCATTTTCGCTTACGCCTCATATTACACTATATTCTAACTCCCACTCTTATCGAATTATACTACGCACCCCAAACATAGTTTGGGTAATACTACACTGCACCCTAAAGCCGATGGTTTAGGATATTACTTTACCTTATTTTTATTTTCGTCTTACAATTTACTTTACTTTCATTTCCATCTTGCAATACAACTATCATATCAACAACCCATCAATTTACCCTGGAAATTGTGCCAAGGTGGGTAGTTCCCACCATTTCCATGGAAATAGCGGGTGAGTAGTTCCTCGACACAATTCCAAGGTACATCAACTCATTTCCATCACATAATACCACTTACTTTTAATAATCATCGCATAAATTATTAGACTATACGTTTCATTCTCATAATACATCTTCTTCACTTTATTCATATTAATTCACACACATACTTACTTTACTTTTTCATTCTCATTTCATATTATACACTTTCTATGCTTTCTCAAATTCATTTGACATCATTTACTTCATTTACTTTCTCAGTCACATCTTATAATACAATTTACTGTAACTCTCATTCTCTGTAGATAATACACCGCACCCCAAACATGGTTTGGGTACTTCCTCTTAGCTATACCAACGAGGAAAAAGAAAACATCGTACCCCTAGTTTCAGTAGAGTACTTCCTCGCGACATCTGTCATCGAGGGAATATCACCACACCCCAGCTGAGCTAGGTAATACTTTACTTTATTTTCTCATTATACTCTTTCTTTACTTTCTCAATCACATATCACTTTCTTTACTTTCTCCTTCACATTTCACTTTCACACTTTCTCATTCACATTTCACTTCGACACTTTCTCATTCACATTTCGCTTTCACACTTTCTCATTCATAATTCACATCAATTTCTTTCTTTTCTTTCTCATTCACCTTTCACATCAATTTCATTTTATTAAAGTGTTGACCAGTGAGCCACGGTATCCCAATATACTGAAAGCCGATAGCCCAGTAAAACATGCGGACCGATGCTCACACAGAGTGTTACACGTTCGAGGCTACGTCTTCCTCCCAGCCTATGCCAGCGAGGGAAACACCGCACCCCAAACATAGTTTGGGTACTTCCTCGCGGAAAAACCAACGAGGGAAAGAAAATACCACACCGCAGAAGAGCTGGGTACTTCCTCGTGGCATAGCCAACGAGGGAAGGAAAACACTGCACCCCTAGTTTCACTAGGGTACTTCCTCATGATATCTGTCATCGAGGGAATCACCGGACCCCAGCAGAGCTGTGTATTAACCGGGCCTCAGGCCGATAGCTTGGGCGATAAAATCACCGCACCCCAAGCATAGTTTAGGTAATAAACACCGCACCCCAAGCCGGTCCTTAGGTATTAGGAGGTCTAGCCCAAACCCCCAGGATTTTCTGTAGGTACTGGTCAACCAAATTTATTTGTTATTACAAGTTTCATTCCATCACTTTATCTCATTTTATGACCACACACTCACTCGTCTTTTATTTCAATAATTTACCACATCTCATTATCACCCATGTATATATCACACACATACACCAAATAGGTCGATACATCATAACACCATATAAAAAAAAATTAACAAATAATAATTTCATTTTTTCTGTAATTCTTCATTTAGCTGAAACCCACAAAATCACTTCAAACTGCCTAAAATTCTGTCGCAACATAATATACACTTAGTATAATCATACTCACCATATATCGATGTCATTATACAAATATATCACATCCTAACATACATAACTAATCCATCATCTATAAATTTATACTAATACACAGAGTACATGAGTATTTAATCGTTATATTTTCACACCAACACCGAGTACTAATTCCCATATATACACACCTTATACCAATGCACTTTATCCCAATGCACCTTATCTGTAATTCATACCAACAATTCAGATTATTCTAAATTTTCTTAAAATATCAGATACGTAAATAAAATCATACTCACCTAATATCTTGTGAAGGCTCAAAACACCACTTCTCCATCCCGCACCCGAAGTCGCTAACATCTCCTATTATCAAATTTCGAAGCAATTAGGGCTCAAAACATCCAAACCAGTCACAGGAGTTAATAACATTAATCCTAATATCACACAGGCATTTTATTGAACGCCTGGGATGCATGCGTGCGATGTACCTAACATTCAAATTCCAACGAAATTTTTATCCCCAAACAAATACTAAAATCACCCCAAATTATTATAAAGGCTTAACAAAAATTTCTACTACTATGAAAGAATAAATTCTCATATATATAATTCCTTTTTATAAACCCAAAACCATAATTTATAAACCACTAGCAAAATCTCCAGTAACTTGCTAATTTCCTAACCCTAGCATCAAAATGATCCTCTAACCAACCCTATACTCCATTTCTAAGAAAAAGAAATTAAAAGCATACGAAAATACACAAATTATTAAGAAGAGATATACCATCACTAAGTCCTTTCTCCAAATCGACTCCACCACTAACTAGAGCACCCTCCACTTAGACATCCCCTTGAATTAATTTAAAAACCACAAAAAATTGAAGTGGATTATGACGGAAATTGTCGAAGCTGAAATGGGTTCGGCGCTAATTTCGTTTTGGTCGGGAAGAAATCAGAGAAGGAGAGAAAAGTGCAGGAAAGGGGATGGGGTTTTTTGGAAAATTATAATAATATCTCTACTACTATAATGGGAGAAGGCCTTAGTGTAATTTGTCCTTAACCCAACCCGTGCAACGTACGTGCTGGTAGATTTTTTTTTTTTTTGCCCTTTTCATTCCCCCAATTTTCCCCACGTGCACAGCACGTGTATAATACTAGTAAATATATAAAGGGTAATGCTACACCTACTACCAAATCTACTACATTTCTCTTTACTATCTTAGGTGGTACACCACTATTGGATGTTTCTACCACCCACTCTACAATAACCTCCACTAATAGTGTGCCACATAAGGTAGTAAAGGAAAAAGTAGTAGATTTGGTAGTAGGTGTAGCATTACCCATATATAAATAAGAGTAATGCTTTAGCCACTACCAATTTCACTACCATTTCCTTCACTACCTTAGGTGGCATACTCCTATTGGAGAATTCTCCCACCTACTCTATCATCCCCTACCTATTGGAGTGTGCCACCTAAGGTAGTGAAGAGAAATGTAGTGAAATTGGTAGTGGCTCTAGCATTACTCTATAAATAAAGGAATATTAACAAATAAGCCCCCAAATCTCCAAAATATTTTAAATAAACTCCAACTTTATACTTCAAAAATACTAACAATACAAAATACACAAAATTATCTCATACTAATCCTCCAAAATTATAAAATAAAAATAAACAATTTTTCTTCATATAAAACTCAACTCATAACTCCAATATATCAATAATACTGATCCAACTCATATATCAACACCAATATCAATATTTAAAATAAAATACCAAAAATAATTTTTCACCACTCCAGAGATATAAAAACAGGTACTTCAGTATTTACAAATTCGAGGTGTTACATAGAACATATTAAGAATAAGGTATAATATGTTATTCTCATAGTATTAAAAATAATTAAGAGCTAATTTCTGATTTTTATATGCAGGGAAAAAATATTGAAGAACTTGGTAGAAGGACCAAGAAATGCATTGGAGAGAGTATACTTTTTTTTTATCAAATCACAAGATGTCACATATGGAAGAACAACTACAAGAATATTGAATGGATGCAAAATTAAAAGGGATGAAAAAGAAGTTACAAAGAGTTTTAATTTTAAGAAAGTTAAAGTCGAAAGTGATAATTGATCTTATGAAAAATACGATGATATCAGTTTAGGATTTACTAATTTGTTCTTTTTTTAATATCAGTTTTAAGGTCAAGAAAGTTAAAATCGAAAATGATGATTAATCTTATGAAAAATACAATGATTATATCTTTATGCTGTTGTCTAGCTTTGGGTTCTTGATGCTTGCTTCAAATCTGATTTCGATGAGCTTGTTGTCGTTGGAGTAATTTTGAAATTCATGGTTTGCTTATTAAGATGATTGACTAAGTCGAATTTATAGCTTGAAGAATATGGGTGTGCTAAATGCAATTGTATTTAGATAAAATTTTCAATATTTATGTGCACCAAGCCAGGTGCACTTGATGCAAGGTAAATTTCAACTAGTATATAGTAAAATAAGTAAAATAATAGTATAATGTATTCAGTCTGGAAACGGATCTACCAGTATCCAACTAGACCCCAATAACACGTCTACTTCATTTTATTATCTCAAATTCTCAACTTACCTCCATTTTCAAATATCAAACAAAACCTTTGTGGATCTTAAAAAAATCCGGCCCAATTTTGAGCAACTAGTAGATAAAATATTTCTCCCAAATTTTTGCAGGTTGTTAATGGGATGACGAGGCTTTCTCAAACATACAGATCCCGAAAATCCTCAATATCTTCTCCAATAAAAAAGAACACAAAAGAAACAGAGACCCCTTCATCTTCCTCAAAAACCACAAAGGAGAAGAAAAAGAAGAAGAAGAAGACGGCATCTCAATCTCAGTGGTCGGTATATCTCATCATTTCCACGCGATTGCCAAAGACTTATGTTGGGGTCACCACCAATATCAATCGCCGGTAAAAAGAGCTCTTTTTAAATTTCTTTTCTGCTCATTTGGTGGGGATTTGATGTCAAAATAGGATTTTGGGATTAACCCAGATGGGATTTCGAAGGAATTATGGGATCCATTTTCTAATTTTGTGAATTTGATGTGTAATTGATAATCTTGTATGATCCCCATTTGGTGTTATGATGAATGTTGGAGCTGCTAGTTCTCTAAATATTGTGATTAATCCATTGCTATATTGGCAAGTTAGGGTTTATCTTAGACTATATGTTGGATATATGTTCTTGATCTAGATTTTGCAAATGGGATTAGGGCCGGCCCTGAGCTCACGGGGGCCCGAACTCCCAAAATGAGACTCCCATACATAATGTGAGATTACAAATTTAAAAAAAACCATATTTTCTTTTTGACGCCCTCAGATACACACTTTCTAGGTATGATAAAACCGGAAGAAGGGAAAAAAAAATCTTAATAAGCCCTAATCTATCAAATTCAACTTACAAAAATACTAATCTATTAAGCCATAATCTACCAAATTAAGCCCTAAAAACACTAATCATGAAATAAAACATTACTTCGAAACAACGAAACCCTAGCTTGAGACTCGCAACAATCAATCAATTCGAAATTCTAGCTTCTACTGCTCTACAAGTATAAGTCTACAACAGTCAATCAATCATGAAAAGTAAAAGAGGCAGAGAATTAGCTACCAGTTGGTCGACACAATCTTCTCAGTGGTCGGCGCCGACAATTGCAAGACTATTAAAAGACAACTGCAACTGCAACGGGCCAACGGCTACAAAACAAAGCAATAGCAAGCGGCAACAATAGTCAACAGTGACAGCAAGCAGCTATAACAACAACAGCAAGCGGTTATAGGCAGGAGGCAGCGTGCGGGACCTGAGGATTGGAGTTTGGACTTTGTCACTTTGGAGTCGGGTTCGGGAATCGGGACAATGGGGCTCAAATAGTTGGGTTTGTATGGAGTAATGGAGGATGGAGAAAGGGAGTTGGACTTGGGACTTGGGAGGTCAGGAGTCGGGGCTTGGGAGATGGCATGGCTAGATGGGTGGTTGGAGGATTCAAGGAATGGATTTAGGGACTTAGAATTAGATTTGGGGGAGAATGGAGATGAGAACTGGAAAGTAGAGAGCAGGATGCATGTTGGTGTTGGTTTGAGGATCGGGTATTCGGGTTTGGAGAGTACCGAAGCGGGTTCGGATAATCGGGTGATCTGGTTGTAAAATCACTGCCATTAATTTGGAGCTCTTATATGGATGGCTGTGATTTTAATCAAAAAAACCCAAAAAATAAATTAATCAATTTCCCTTTCTGTGGGCCGGTCCAAGCAATTGTAAAAAAAAAACAAAGGCCCAAAAAAATAAATTTGGGGGCCCCTAAAAAAATGCACAAATTGTAATTTAACTTCACGTGCAAAATACATATATATAGATATAAGAAGAACAAAAAATTGGGGTCCCTAAAATGCGCAAAAATTGGGGACCCAAGGTGGCCACCTCTACCGACCATGAATGGGATGAATGAGCAAAAGGAATGTGGCTAGTTGTTTGGAAGGAACTAAAGTACACTTTTTCGCGATGGGAAATCAGGAAATGTTAATATCAAAGCGAACATGGAAGAATTAATTGACATTTTTTTTTGGTATTATTTTGATTATGTTTAGGCTTTTAGCTTATCAAATATTGAAGTAGTAATTGATGGAGTTATCATTAGTTCGGTGCATTGTCTGATTGATTTATCTGATTTACCAATGTGTACATACAGTCTATTTATAGCTGAAATACCAGTTGATCAATCAACTCTCTTGCATTGTTTGATCAATCAACTCTCTACGGTGACCATCAGTAACCTTTTAGGTCTATTTTGCCTTTCTTGTCTTCTCGTATCTCCTTCTTCAATCAATGTTATAGGAAGCAGCAAGAGTGGCGAAGTGGGAATGGGTACGCTGAGACTATTATGGCTTTACTGGAAAGAACTATCAAGATAAATTTAAAATTAAGATTTTTTAAATTAAAAAAAAAATGCATAATAAAAAAAAAGAAAAAAAAGTCACAATTGAAGAAGAATGTAAGAAAGGGCATAACTAATAAGCAGTTTATATAAAATTAAGACTAGACATCAAAAAGGTTGCTACTAAGGCTATGTTTGGGAACAAAGAAAGTTAGGATAACTGGAGTTGTCTCTCATTAGTCATAACTTAAAAAAACTCTGGTTATTCTAACTTTGGCGTGTTTGTGACTCATTTTGGAGTTAGATAACTACAATTATCTTACTCCAAAAGTGAGAAAATCACAGTTATCTAAACTCCACTCTTACATAATTTTTCTTAACTGTGAAGATACCTTTAAAATGGAGGTAAGGTTATGACTACCAAAGTTAGCATAACTTTAAAATGGAGTTAGATTATGACTACCAAAGTTAGCATACCTGTCTAAATTTTGTTCCCTTGCTGGGCCTAGAAAGCAATCTTAGGAGATAGTATTTACTGTAAATCTTCTCGTCTAAGTTTATTTCTATAAGAACTGGATCCAAATGTTTGACTACCATATGATAACTTAGAGTTTGGCTTCTATATTGTGGCAAATCCTTATGTCAATTTTACTGGTTGGCGATGATTGCATGCAGTTTTCTTGGAGTTGTAACTTGACCCCTCTTTACAGTCATAAAGATTCATATTTGTCAAAATATTTAATAAGAGTAATAAGTTTCGCTCAAACATTTTCCTCCGTCTAATATAAAACATAAATATACTTGCAGTCTGAAACAACACAATGGTGAAATAAAAGGTGGAGCTAAATGCTCGTCCGCAGGAAGGCCATGGGCTCTTGCATGCATCATTCAAGGATTTAATGACCAAAGTGAAGGTAACTGATAAAGTGATAATCCTCTTGCATTTTCAGTTTTGTCAAAGATCAACTCATTTAACTGCCAACAAGATATCGCTTGAAGAAATGCATGCTCAGGCAGTAATTTTCTGATTTGTATTTAGGCCTTTCGATTGACACTGATAACTTTACCTTTCTGGTTGAGTCGCACAAAGTATTTAAATGGATCTAGTCCTAAATACATTATTTGTTTAGTTGTAAAATTGTTACTAAAGAAGATTTAAGATAATATATTTGTTGTGAATTAAAGAAAGCAGCAGAATGTTATTTTGCTTTGCTCTCCCCATAATTCAAGAATTTTATACAAAAAAATTAGTTGTGCTTAAACATACATAGTCTCAAGAAGGAAAGAAGAATGAGGTATATGAGTGTGATAGGACTTGGGAGACTGTTTAGGCAACTGGACACAATTGCACAGTTATATGTAAATGCACACACTGCATAACAATTTAATGAGTTTTTTATCTGTTTATCATATAAAATTGGTGAATACTAATCGCCAAACGAAAGAACAGTTTTATACATCATTTGAGGTTTTATCGTGGAAATTGTTTGTTTGGTTACCTAAAGCTTGAATTGCAAATATTATCTGTAAGATCAACCATTTCCTGACTGATCTTTTAATTAGCAAAAGAAAAATAAATGGATAAAAACTTAAATTCCGTGGCGATCCAATAAATGAATTTCACAATAACTGACTTGATTCATGAAGACAAGGGAAGAACATGGTAGTTGTATTTCCCTAGTTCCCTACTGGATTATGGTCCTTATGGCATCTCTTTGTCTTGTATGTAGTTCTTTTGATGAAAAAAGGGAACACATAAATTTGTCAAATTTTCCGTGACTTATTAGTTATTGCAGAGTTTTACTCCATAGGCTACCCCATTTCGATTGCAAAAAACTTTGGTAATGACTATATAGTATTGTGGGATTGAGAAAAAGTTCATTTTCCGTGACTTATTAGTTATTGCAGAGTTTTACTCCATAGGCTACCCCATTTCGATTGCAAAAAACTTTGGTAATGACCATATAGTATTGTGGGATTGAGAAAAAGTTCATTTTCCGTGACTTATTAGTTATTGCAGAGTTTTACTCCATAGGCATTTCGATTGCAAAAAACTTTGGTAATGACCATATAGTATTGTGGGATTGAGAAAAAGTTCATGTAACATATCTGCTGATTTGTTAAAGAAAACTTTTAGGGTAGTTCCCATGAAAAGTTGCAATGCATATGCACACTGGAATTCAAAAAAAAAAAAAAAACATCTTTACGGTTTCCAAACCATCTGTGACTTGGAGTTGCTTTCTCTTAACCCTGGCTGGTTACAGGAAGCAAAATACAAGTGCTGGATTTAAAGATAAGAAGTCATTTCAATGTGTCTTACAATCTAATAAAGTCCACGCGGTGACATTCCCTTGCAAATATACATTTTTAGGCATAATACGTTTTGAGTTTATATTAATAGGTTAATTCTGCTTGTATTGCTTACTGTTCATGACCTTTTTTAAATTCAACTGAAAATTTTTGATTGTTCTATGATTTTCTAGCTTGTGGATTTGAATACAAATGGAAGAGCATCTCTCGTAAAATGTCTCGGAAAAAAAGAAAGGAGGACGAAGTTTCAAATGCATTACTGGAACACCGCGAAGCAGCACTGAGTAAAGTCACGGATTCTCTTAATTGCAGTCATTTACAGATTGATTGGAAGTCCAGCTCTCCTTGAGTCTACTGCTACTCATCATCTTATGTTGATAGGTTGTACAACAAAAGTAAATGTATGTTAAAGCAAATTATGTTCGATATCAATTACAAGGTGAAATTTATTTCGGTAAGCAATTTTATGAGAATGGGAAGTCAGTCTTTTTTCTTTTCTTTTTTTTTGTTTCATCAAATGTAAGTTGAGAAGTGTAAATACTCCTGAGAGAAACTGCCACAACGCTGGACTATTACTCTTAGCTATTGATTTAAACATAGATTGTGATTACTTTTTGGAAAATTGCAAAATTTGTTAGCCAAGAAATGGGGGAGTAAAATGTGCAAAAGTGGAGCCAAAGTGGATTCCCTGTTTACAAAAACTGACATTTTTTTTTTACTTCCTAAATTCTCATTTCATTGCAAACAAGGAGATGAAGAATAAAAGTGGAAAAAATATTCAGAAAAAAAAAAAAAGAGAAGGAAGAGGAAGGAAATGGCGATGTTCTTTTATTTTCTATTTTGCTAGTGGGTAGTGGCACTACAGCCTATGTCATCCTATTCATTAATAAACAAAAGGTTGGGAGCTCTCTAATCTAGCTAGCTTGCATCATTTTTCATTATGAAAAAAAAAAAAAAAAATGAGAGTGTATGAGTTACAGCCTTGTTAAAAAAAAATTAGTTTCTATTTTTTTTTTTTTTTGAGTCTAAGGAGAATTCTGGTTATCTTTCTTTTTAGATACCTATATAAGTATTTCCACACAACTTTTGTACTGGAAAAAAGAAAACAAATTAATTTATCTCATTAATTTCTTATAAAGATTGTCATTTATAATCGGGTAGGTCGGTTTCATTTTACTGTAGAAGATGGCACGTACGTTAAAATATCTTCCCAAATTAATAGACCTCGTTTTCTTCTCCTTAATGTTACACCTAATTCACACAATTCATGTTTTCATTATACAACCTCGTGACCTCTCTCTCCTCTATATAAAGATCGACCCCTCTCATCTTCTCCTTGCCCACTTATTAGTTACTTTATTCTAATGTCCTAGTCCTAGTCCTAGTCCTAGTCTTCTCCGTAATAAAATATGTGGCTATACTTTAGTTATTGTGAGAAGAAATATACAATTTTCTCATAATGTTTGTTGCCATTATATATCAAATCCCCTGGCCCACCTTAGTATTACCATCTTCTAACCTTAAGGTGGGAGCTCCAACCATATGCAAGGTGTGAGAAATTCATGTATCATAATGAGTCAGAGCAATCAACTACGAGAAAAGGAAATGAAAGGTATATAAATCGATCATTTTAATATTCGTCAGTACAGTCTTAGTAGTTTCTTTTTATTTATAAAAAAAAAAAAATTCTTATTTTTTTGTCATGAAGTCAAATTTGCAAAACCTAGCTCAAGAAATAAACAAATTTTTACCTTTTTTTTTATCTTTTTATGTATGATGTGCCATGTATTAATAATTTTCGCTTGTGAAATATCTTCAAATTCTTTTCCATAATTATTTTAGGTTCTTTTTATTCAGCAGCATATATATAGTGCTGAGTTGCGAAGGTTGCACTTAATTGGATTCCTACCCACCAAATGGCGATTGCGAGAAGATGCTAATTAGAATGTTCAAACTGACTGAGAGCAACATGTGGGCAAGGGGATAGAATTCTTGCCAACACTTCTACTTATCCTAAATATAAAATCTCATTCCTTAAATTTTTCCAATTATTTACAATATATTATACAAATTACATTCTACTAGTTCTTCACTCGTCGCTACTTGTTGATCCATTTTGTGATTCTTATAAATCTTGAGTCCTCTTTTCTGCTTTCATTCAATCTTCGGCGCAGACCAACATCTCCAAATTCTTTGACGTCAAGTGATTCCTGTTCGGGCTCATAATCCTGCCACCAAGAGAGAAAAATATTTTCCGATACAATGGTTGACACGTGTACAGTTAGCAAATTTTTAGCCATGCGAGAAAGAATACTAAAAATATTTTCATTAGTTTTCCAAAAAGAAAACACATCTACTACATCTTCAGTGGGAGGTTGTGCATTATACCAATTCAACTCTTTTGGTGAATTGGTTCTTGGTTTTTTTTATTTTAAGAGATTTAAAATATTACTAGTGGCAAGACCATTTCCCTTTGATAACATAGAACAAGAAGAAGAAGAACCAACATTTTGTGTTTGTATAGTGTTAGATGAATAAATTCTATCGTAACTATCATATAAACTATTCAAATTATTTTCAAATTTTGTAGAGAAAACAACATGATTAAAATCATCTATTTCTTCGTGTGGAGCATAAGTATAAAAAATCTCAATTAAATTTTTTGTGTCATCTAACTTAATTATGGGATTCATTACACTAGCAACACAATATAACATAGAAAGCGGATGAAAATATTTTAAAATTTTAATATAAGCGGCATAAACCATTTCTTCGATGAAAGGGTCATTTACCAAATCTTTAATTGATGTCATCATAGCGATAATTGCAAGTAAAATACCACTAGATGTAGATATATATGTTATTGAAAATTGTAAAGTAGCATCATTAAAAGGTTCTAAAAATTTATACAAACAATCGGCAAAAAATCAAAAATTATCATCTAACATACAATCTTGCATACCCATTGCCATACAAAATTCTCTAAGATTAAAACGATAGTGAAGAACAACACTTAATAAATCAAAAGTAAAATGCCAACGATGTCTAACATCTTTAGGAAAACGTTTAAATACAATTCCTCTAAGTTGACACCAATGATGAAAAGTTTGATATATTGGACCACTCAACGTAATAAAATGAACACAATTTCTCATTGCCTCAATTTTATCGTGTCCATATTTAAGTGCATCTTGTACACAAAGATTTAAAATATGACAAGCATACCTAACATGAAAAATTTTCGATTCTAAAGGATTAAGTGTAATTAACAAACTAGCAATTGCCTTAGTATAAAGGCATTATCAAAACCAATAACAAAAACTTCATCAAAAATACCGAAATTGTTACATGCTTCCATGATGTGTGTGGCAATTATTTCACCCTTATGTGGGTACCTAACAAATCCGAATGAAATTATCCTCTTTTGAAGGAGCCAATCGGAATCAATCCATTGACATGTTACACACATCATTGGTACGCCGTTCACTCCTACTCACTCATCCGATGTTAATGAAACTCGAGTGTTTAGTGACGTAAGTGTTGCTACTAAAAAAATCCTACCTCATTGTAAACTAATTTACAGTCACCCTTTACTACATTCCTAGAATTTTTTATAATGGGGGTTTAATGAGGTTTGTGCAAAGGTCTCTACATTCTTACTTTTACCAAAAGAATATGGTAATTCATCTCTAATTACTAACTTAGCCATTTCTCTATGAATGATATCGTAATCGTAGCTATGACTATCTATCTGGCTGGTCTTAGGGTGTATTTTTGGTTGTGTGAGGTTGTCTTTAGAAAATTCTAGTTGACATTTACTTAAGTGTCGTTGAAGTGTACCCGTTCCCGATTCTAGTTTAAACTTATAGGGTGTTTGACACTTCTTACAAATTTTTAATCCTACATTCTTATCAATTTGTGAAGGGACTTAGTCAAAATATTTGTGTACTTTGGATGTGTTCCCTCTTGTTTTACGGGTTTGAGATGGGCCTTGTTCCGATGGTTGTGGTTCTATGTCTTCTACTTCTACTTGATCCGTATGTGTTTCATGAATATTGGGAATACTATCATAATTGTAAAGTGTTTCTTCATTATCTACATATGGAAGAGGAATGGAAGGAATGCGACGACTACTAGTGGACTCTTGGCTAGTATGCAGGGCCGGCCCAACACTTATTGAGGCCTAAAGCGAACTCGGAAATGAGGCCTTTTAAAAACTTATAATAATATTTTGTTATAAATTAATATATTTTATTTTGGTCTTTCGGGATTTTTGAGATGCATAATCCTTTATTATATTATTGTAATCAATTTCACTTAACATTTCTTTTTCAATTGATAATAAAGCCAATCGATTTAATCTTTGTTGAGACATTGTTAATTTTAGATAAGATTTTATTAATTTTAGTTTTGGAAAACTTCTTTCCGCCGAAGCAACAGTTACGGGAATTATTAACATTATTCTATAAGCAATATATGCATTTGAAAAAGAATCAAGGGTCTGTTTGGAAACATTGAAGTTGGGGAATGGAATGAAAATGAATGAAGAGGAATGGAAAGAAAGGGAAAGGAATGAATTAATTTTATAAGTTGTGTGTGTTTGGCAACTGGTGGAATGGAATAGAAATTGGGGGTGGAGCTTCAAATCTTATTTCCGTTCCTTTACGCAGCTTTCCGAGGAGTGTGGAGCTGGAATAGAAATTGGCTGAAATCTTTCTCTAGGGAATAAAATTTAGTTGTTTCCTTTGTTTTCTTTTTCAAAACAAACAAGCTGTGGAATAGGATAAGATGGGTTTATCCACAGTATTCCATTCCTTTCCCTAGTTTTTTTGGTTCCCAAACGCACCCCAAGTCTTTTTAATATAATTAATTATGTCAATTGGTGTATCATTTTCCACTTGTATAATTTCTCTTAAAATTTTCAGTTCTAAAAATAAATCTAACCCAACAATATCTGAGTTGTCTCAAAATTTTTAGTTTCATTATTGTTAACTTGTTCATTAACTAATTCATTATCTTTTTTGTTTATTTTTACAAATTTATCTAAAACACCTTTTTCTGATTCAATTAAAGCTTCAACTCTTTTTTTTTTTTTGAGTTTCGAATAACCTATTCAAATTTTCGAATTGACATTTATATATTTTTAAATAAAAACAATAAAAATTAACGCTAAATTTATAGATTAAAGAAATATAGAATAAAAAAGAGGAGAATGAGGGGCTACGGGAGATTAGAACAATACAACTATTAGAATTCAAAATTAACACTAAATTAAAAATTAACACTAAATTAAGAGATTAAAAAATTAACACTCTATTAGAATTCAAATTAAAAAGAGGAGATTAGAACAATACAACCTAGCACCTAGCGGGCTGCGGGAGAAGCCAGTCGGCGGTGAGTGAGTCAACTGTCGAGCGCCGATCAGCGAGGGTAGCAAGGACGAGGCCGACTGTCGGATTGGGAGTCGTTGAGCTGTTGAGGGAGCAATCGGCGAGGAGACTAGGAGTCGATCTCGAAAGACTCGACGACGGAAAGAGCTGAGTGGGCTGTGGGCGTCGGCGACAGACTCCAGCCTCGAGGCCGAGGGGGATTCGGGAGAGAGAGTGTTTGGAGGGAGAGAGAGAGTTTTTTTTTATTAACGAGAGAGTTTGGAGGGTTTTTTTTTTTTTTTTGATTAACGAAAGAGTTTGGGGGGAGAGAGAGGTTTAGACTTTAGTGGTTTCTGACTTTAGTGGTTTTGGAATTATCAAATACAAGCAGGAAACCAAACAACAAAAGGTGAAGAGGCAACAGCTGAAGGTGAAGAGGTGGGAGTATATTAAAAAAATTGAGGCCTAAAGCCAAATGGAGGCCTAAAGCCCTTGCTTTGGTGGCTTGGGCCTTGGGCTGGGCCTGCTAGTATGTCTACCACGAGATCGATTAGATACCATCTAAACTAGTGTATGTTATAAAAAATTTAGTGTATGTTCTAAAAATTAATCATAATGTATGTTTTAAAAATTAATTGTAGTGTATGTTTTAAAATTTTAATTCTACAAAACAAGTAAAGATAGATAAACTAGTGTATGTTATATAAAATTATTCTACAAAGCAAATAAAACAACAACTATAAAATGATTATTCTAGTGTATGTTTATCAATTTACCAAAAAAATCTAAAAAGAAGAAGAAGAACAAGACCAAGCAAAACCCAATTTAATTATGAGAAATAAATGATAACAAACAACAATGATAATTCTAAAAATTATATTAATACGAAAATACCGTAGGAGTGTAGAATGTAGATTGAAGAATGAAGGTAGAGAGAGTTGGGAGCTTGTAGTGTTATTGTTGATGTTGAATCTTGAAAGAGAGTAGTTGAATGTTGTTGATGTTAAATCTTGATGGAGAGTAGTTGAATATTGTTGATGTGGTTGATGTTGAATCTTGAAAGAGAGTAGTTGAATGTTGTTGATATTGAATCTTGAAGGAGAGTAGTTGAATGTTGTTGATGTGATTGATGTTGAATCTTGAAAAAGAGTAGTAGTTGAATGTTGTTGATTGTTGTTGATTTGTTGAGAAAGTTGAGAGATAGTAGAGAGAGTTGAGTGAATTTGTGAAGAGAATTGAATGAAATGAGGTTGTATATATAGAATATGTATTTCTTCAATTTCCCCGAATACCCCCAAAAACTAGCTAGTATAAATCCGTTGGGGGGTATTTTGGTAATTTTACATACCCTTTTTAGTAAATAAATTTCTGGGGAAAAAATGGTAGCAGCCAACAGTTGGCCCGCGGGCCAGGCCAGTTCAATCCGATCCAGGCTAGTGCGGGCCGGGCCACTACCGGTTAATTTTCTGCTTTTTGTGAACTGGACCGGCCCCCATGTTTGGGGCGGTCTGACCTCAGTTCAACCCGGGTTTGGGCGGGCCGGTCCCGGGCCAGCCCGGACCGAATGCGACCCCTACCTTTGCCGAACAAACAACTTCGAGTCGCCATGTTCATAATTGGCTGAATTTCCTAAACATGTATTATGGAACTCTTGTATTCTCAGGCCATGCTCAAAGGGTTCGATATCAGTCTGCTACAAAGTTCGCCACCAAGATAAATAAGAAGTCTTCTACTGTATGTCAAAATGAGTTCGTTGGCTCATATGTTTAGGGATAGGTTTCACAATATAGTGCAGAAACCCTAGTGATACATCTAGGGCCGACACCTACTGGAGGCCAAGGAGGCGGCCGTCTTGGACTCCCGATTTTTTCGCAATTTTAGGGGCCTCCAAAAAAAAATTCCTTATACATATAGTTACGTATTTTGCGCGTAAAATAAAAAAACACTATGTATAATTGTTATTAGGGACCCCAAATTTAATTATTTGGGCCTTTAGAATTTTTTTAATTACTTGGGCTTGGGCTTGGCCAAGTGCTTTGATTGAATATGGTTCTAAATCCCCAAATTCCAAAACCTTAAACTAAATCCCTAAACCACCGACCAAGGCTCTGACTCTGTCTCCCATCTTCGGCTTCATTCTCCATCTCCAACTTCCTTCTACATCTCCTAACTCCTAAAGTCCTAAGCTAAGTCCAAATTCCTAAACCCTAATTCTAGATCCCAAATCTAAATCACAAATCCCTAAATCCTAATTCTATGCAAATCTCTTGATATTGTAGTGTTGTGGGTGTGGTGGGTTGTTGTTGTCGAGTTTCTCTTGCTGCTGAGTTGCTCTTATTGTTGCTCTCTTACTCTTGTTGAGTTGCTGAGTTGCTGAGTTGTTCTTGTGCTTGCCCTTGCTATTTGGTAGCTATTTCTTCCTCGATTTTACTTTTTCGCATGATTGATTGTTGCATTATTTTATCGTTGTGATTCTCAAGCTAGGGTTTCCAATAAATAAATTAGGGTATTTTTTTATTGTTGCGAGTCTTAAGCTAGTGTTTCAACTTTCAAATTAAAAGATTATGGCTTAATTAAGTTGAAATTTGATATGTTAGGCTTAATTTTTTTTTAAAAAATTATATATGTTTTTTTTTGTATGTATAGGGGCCCCATTTCGAGAGTTTGCCTCGGGCTCCCGTGAACTCAGAGTCGTCCATGGATACATCATATCGAGATAGTTTAACCTGTACATGTCTGCCAAAATCGACATTGCCTTCTTCGTACTCCTTGCCTTCTCAATGTGAAATAGCGACTTCCTACTCAACAACAATTGAATTTGTCCAAGCACCTTCTCATCAAATCTATTCCAAGCCGCCAACGCAACCGGATCTGCCTCCGTCCCATCTGGATTTTGTTGAGTTCTATTTGCGGAATAACTCACCAACGAGATACAAAACAATAAAATCAAAAGCAAGAGAACAAAAACAATCAAAAGCCCACACACAAGAACACACGAGATTTTTTCGAGCTTCACCCAATGCAATAAAATCAAAAGCAAGAGGCACTCATGTAATTTCCACTAGAAATATGAAGAACAAGTTTACAATCTCTAAATAACTCACCCCTAATGTGTAGAGTTTTTCTCTATCCCCCCCCCCCCCCCCCCCCCCCTTCCCCCTCTCCCTCCTCTAACGGCTGCTAGATCTCTCTATTCTGATAGAACAATTTTTCTCTTTTTTCTCTTAACTAAAATTGTACTCAATACAATATATATAGGTTTACATCAAAACATATCTCAGCCGCAGATCAAACAACGCCGCACGGTCGACCGCCCTCGTGGATGGTCGATCGCAATTATCCTTCGAGCGTACATGGATGGAGAGCGGGACGGTTGACTGTGCAGTCGACTGTTCATTTCCTTTGAATGTATAAGGTTCCCACAGAGAGCGGGACGGTCAACTGTGCGGTCGACCGCACAACTCTCAGCTTGAGAGCATGTGCATGTCGGTCAACTACTCAATGTGCGGTCGACCGCATATTGCAGACTGCAGCTACAAGCTGATGTGCATGCTTCCACTTCGATACTTTTTCTTGTCAATCTTTTTCAACCCATTATCGCGTATTGGATCCACAAACCCAAACAGTTGTGTGTAACTTACTCATTTAATCATCTCTCCAATAGAAAAGTTGCTTATATGTTAATGAAATGTTTTCTTTGTTTTGATAGCTTGCAATCCCTTCAACTTGCATCACAAGCTTCAGTGGAAGCTCCTATTCAAGGTTCAGTCATGTTAATAGAGCATCAGGTTAGTTCCGCTATTTGCTATTCAAGGCTTTTCAATTTTTATTCGTTTCATCTTTACACTAATTTAATATTATATGTTTATGGTTTTACATCTTTATATAATAACTGTTGGAAGGTCTCCTGGCTAATTAGGTCTTTGTTGCTGGTTCATCTCTTTTTTTTTTTTTTGGGGGGGGGGGGGGGGGGGGTTTCCAAAACGATCCTTTTTTGTAAAGTTTTTTCCAAATCATCCTACTTTTTTTTATTTCCCAAACCGTCCTACTCGGTCTTTCAAAGACCGAGTCTAGTGCAAATAGACTCGGTCTTTGGAAGACCGAGTCTTGCGCTTTGAAAAATCAAAGAGTAAGACTCGGTCTTTCAAAGACCGAGTCTATTTGCACTAGACTCGGTCTTTGAAAGACCGAGTCTTGGACTCTTGCGATTTTAATAACGCAGATCCCCTTTCTTCTTCTTCTCTCTCTCTACTTTAACCTATTCTATTTCTCTAACCCATCTTCCTAAATCTAGGGCGACCTCCTACCCACAAAACCTAATCTTAATCTAAATATATTTACCAATATCTTCCTAACCCTCTAAGCATCTCCACTATAAAAACCCAAAACCCTTCTTTTGAAATATCCATATTTTTGATTTTTGCTAAATTTGAAGCGGATAGCAACTTTAACTCTTTTACCCAAATATCTACGGCTCTATCCTTGATGCTTGTGAAGATATGATGAATATTGGCCTTTAATTTTCTGAATTTTGGTATAGATTTTGTTTGTGGTTAGATAATAACTCGCATATTTTAATAAATATACGTAGGTATGGATCTTGAGATTCCTATTTGGTTATACTTTGGTGGTGAAATAATTCGTGATCCAAAGATTGGTAGTTGCTATAGTGTGTTGGATCCGAAAATAGTTTGGGTACCCCGTACCATTACATTTGAAGAACTAGTTGAGAAAATATATGAAGTTACTAATTGGGATAGGAATCAATGGAATGTGAAAATTTTAGCTCGATAGGCAGCAGGAAGAGAAGATGGTCAGTATTTTATGACAGTGCCCGTACCTACTGATAATGCGCTGAAGTCATTGATTGCTAGGATATTTGATCCCAATTGTGCTTGGTCTGCATTAGAGTTATATATTCAGCAAATTCAAAATTTGAATGTTCAGCCACATGATATTCCAAGTGCAAGCTTCATAAGGATAGTACCTACACAGCAGACGAGGTCTAACCCCGCTCAATCTTCACAACCAAATCCACTGTCCTCACAAGAAAACACCTTCACAAATACAAGAAATGCTGATTCTACAGATGTTGAGTTCCCCCCCCCCCCAACCTACACCGGTTCCTGACTATGTTCCAAATGACAGTGTATTTGAACTATTTCAAAATGCAGTGGTTAACAACAGCTTATTAGATGATGATGAAGAAGAGGAAGAAACAGACGATGATGAAAGTGTAGAAAGTGATGATGGAGAAGAAGATGATGATGTAGCAAATGTAAATCCTTCGAACAACAGTTCTAATGAAGTGAGAGCTACTGATAGGTATGCTAATGTTAACGCTCATGTTACGGAGGAGATGGCTCAAGCTGCTAGAGTACCCCCATTTCCACAAGAGTCTTCTGGTTCATCCAATGTAGACGAATTTTACATTGGACGGGAGTTTGTAAGTAAAGAGTCCATTCAGCATGCTGTGAAGGTGTATTCTATCAAGAAACATCGTGAATTTGTCACATTGAAAACAACACCGTCACTATACACTGTTAAATGTAAAATGGCACCTAGAAAACGTACAATAGAGGAGATCGTACAAGGTCCCCCAGGAGTAAGTGATGGTGGATGCCCTTGGAGATTACGAGCTATTGTTCCAAAAGGGGGGAGAAATTTTGTGGTGAAGAAGATAGTTGGCCCTCATACTTGTACGAATCCCATGTTGAATCAAGACCACCGTAAAATTGATGCTAACCTTGTTAGTAATTTGATTGTGGGTGTGGTGAAGAAGGATATTGCTTTATCACCGGGGGCAATTATTGAGATTGTGAAAATAGAATATAATTATCAGATTTCATATAAGAAAGCTTGGAAAGCAAAACAAAAGGCAATTGAGAGGTTGTACGGTACCTTCGAAGAAGTATACACGAAGTTGTCTTTTCTACTAACAGCAATTCAAGCAGCAAATCCAGGGACCGTTGTCCTCTGGGATAAATATGAGTCTAGCCCCAGCGAGGAAACATTCAAGGGAGTATTTTGGGCATTTGGTCCTTCGATTGAAGGTTTCAAGTCTTGTAGACCGGTTATTAGTGTAGATGGAACTCACTTGTACGGTAAGTACAAGGGTTGTTTGCTAATTGCTGTTTTCCCGGATGCGAATGGTTGCTTATTTCCTTTTGCATTTGTATTGGTTGATGGAGAGAGTATAAATACGTGGACATGGTTTATGACTTGCATCCGGTATTATGTCACCGATCGCACTGAGTTGTGTGTTATCTCGGATCGTCATGCTGGTATATTGTCTGTTATGGATTTGCAAAACGGAGCTTGGAACGAACCGAATGAATTTCATCGATATTGCATGCGTCATTTTGCCACAAATTTTTTTAGTAAATTTGGTAGCAAGGTATTGCGCAAGAAAGCCAAAATTATAGCTTGTCAAAGCCAACCCAAAAAGTTCATGGCTAAACTCGCTGAACTTGAAACCGTCAATGTCGAGGCGGCTAATTGGTTGAAAGAGAAGCCGGTTGAGAAATGGGCACTTTATGCAGATGAAGGTCGACGATATGCAATGATGACTACGAACCTGTCAGAATGCTTCAATTCAGTATTGAAAGGAGTCCGTAGTTTACCAGTAACTACGATTGTTGAGACAATTTTTTTACGTCTCAACTCTTACTTTACTACTCGTCCACAGGAAGCTAGTAAGCTTTTATGTGAAGGAAAGATTTTTGCTAAAAGTGTACATGATTTGATTGATAGTCGCCGTGAAAGAGCAAATCAACATGAGGTTACAATGTTTCATCATCAGCCTGGAGTTTTTTCCGTCAAAATGGGTATACGCATGGTAAATGGAGAACGGAAGGGTGGGAACTTGCACACCGTGAATTTGGGTACGAAAACATGCACATGTATGAAGTTTCATCTATATCATATTCCCTGTTCTCATGTATTAGCAGCCTGTGCATATCGTGCAATCGATCACAAGCCTTATGTTGATAAATTTTACCTTATCACGTCATTAGCACAAACTTGGGCTCCTGTGTTCAGTCCTATTCTAGATGAAGCATATTGGCCTACTATCGACGGTCCACGACTTGTACCAGATTCTAGTTTGCGACGTTCACGGAAAGGCCGGTCTAAATCCACGAGGATACGCAACGATATGGATGTGAGAGATAGTTCTAGCTGGGGTACAAGAATGAAATGTTCAAGGTGCGGGTTGGAAGGACACAACAAGCGTCGATGTACTAACAGAGCATCTCAAAACAATTAAAATTTGATTTTGTGCTTCCTATTGTGTTTGTAATATTTATTTCGAACTGAGCACTTAGTTTGGATGTGTTTATTTGTGAAGATAGTTGTTGAGAAAGAAAGTTGTGAAGATAGTTGTGGTTTGATGTTGTGAAGATAGTTGTGGTTTGTTGTTGAGAATGCTTGTTTCAAAGAATCTGAAAATTGTTTCAAAGAATCTTGTGAAGTTTGTTATGAAGAATGAAAGAGATTGATTTGAGAAGATGATGTTGTTGTGTTGGTTAAAGGGAGAGGATTTGAAAGATTTTAAATCAATCAGCATCTGGCTGTAGCAAAAAACACTCAGCATCAAGACTCGGTCTTTCAAAGACCGAGCTTAATATAACTAGACTCGGTCTTTGATTGAAAGACCGAGTCTTGTTGCTGATTGCAAAACTTTGCTATCAGACTCAAGACCGAGTCTAGTTATATTAAGCTCGGTCTTTGAAAGACCGAGTCTTGAGTTGAATAGACTCCAGAGCCCAAGCAGCTCTCTGGAAATTTGTGAACATCACAGTCGGTCTTTCAAAGACCGTTCTAAAAATACCTAGACTCGGTCTTTGAAAGACCGTTCTGAAAGACCGAGTCTTCAATCTGTGAATTCCGAAGTGCTTGAATCTTGACAGTTGAGGTGAAACACTCAAAAAATATGTGAAGTCTCCGATGACGACGAAATGCTTACAACGGAACATAACTTATCCATCATTTCGGAAGACTCGGTCATCGGAGACTTCACATAACATGATGGATAAGTTATGTTCCGTTGTAAGCATTTCGTCGTCATCGGAGACTTCACATATTTTTTGAGTGTTTCACCTCAATTGTCAAGATTAAAGCACTTCACATATTTTTTGAGTGTTTCACCTCAACTGTCAAGATTAAAGCACTTCGGAATTTGATTGGTTATATGTAAGTCGAGACCAAGGCAAGAGGAGATCTTGAAGAGAGGAGGGAAACTGATTCATGTAATTAGAATGGAGTGAAAAGATACGTGAAAGGGGTGTATGTGATTGTTTTGGGATGTCAATCACTTGAGTGTATTGCGCTGTTCATTTTAAGACTTAATGTTAATCATTTATTTTGTTATTGTGATACAGATTTGGCCCAGTCTAGGGTGCAAATTTGAATAGCATATGGAATGTAAGCTTATATTTTTTGTTGTGACTTTTGTGCTTTTATATATATATATTTTTTTATCGTATGTGTATTTGTCTATATGAGAGCTGCCAATGGGATGAATGCAGGACGCGATAGTGTGTGATGGCATGCTGCTTTTTTTTTTGGGTGTGCTGAATAGCTTATAGTGGGGTATTTTATTCAGGTTTTTTTTCACATCTTTACTATTTTAATGGAAGAGTTGGAGTTTATAACAAATAACCCTAACTTTGTAACTATATAAACATATATGATACACGTACAAACTATCTTTACTATTTTAATGGGAGAGTTGGAGTTTGTAACAAACAAATCCTAACTTTGTAACTATATAAACACATGATACACGTACAAATTATATCCAACAAATATAAATGTGCACCGCACGTGTAGCCCAATTCAAATCATTCAAATATAAATAATTTTTTTCTTATTTGATATATATATTCATTTAATTTGATGACTTTAATTTTTTTAGACGTGCATCACACGTACATTATACTAGTTGTTATAATTGTATGTTGCTCCTCTTGCGCAAATCACTATAATTTTGATGGCTTAATGGAAATCTTGGGGCTTCCATCTTTTAAACAAAATTATATCAGGTGAATTATTGTTACAAAAGTTGACTTTTTCATTCAGTTGCTAAGTAAGAAAATTGACCGGTACCGGTCACATTTTTCAATTCAGAAGCCAACTTCAAAATACAACATCTTCTTACGAAAACCGCATTCAATTCAAGTGGTCGGTTCACTTTTCTCCACATTATAAAACTGAATTAAGCCAATAAAACAACAAAATTGTCAAAACAATTTCTTTTCAGATTGTAGTGTCTTAAGACTCTACTAAACCAAGAACATACTGGTCAATTTCTCACAAAGGAAATATACAGTTAACAACACTAGTAATTTACACGTGCGATACACGTCTTTAGAAATATATATATATTTTAAAATTTCTAACGTTGTCTTTAAAATTTCTGACGTTGTCTAACATCGAACGTAAGACCTCCTTCATATTAGTTATGCATGTGCATTGCACGTGCTTGTTTGATTACAAATGAAGTTTGTTTGGTGACACTCTCCCATTAAAATAGTAGAATAAGTAAATACATTATATTATAAATAGATAGATTGAAAGTATTTTCACATGTGATGCATGTTTAATATTTATAAATAAAAAAAAGGTAAAAAATTTGACATGGTGGGGACTCGAACCTGAAACCTCCTTCATATTAGTTATGCACATGTGTTGGTAGATTGACAAATGACATTAAGGCCTTCTCCAGATTATAGATGAGGAGAGTAGAGAATGCTTATATCATAAAAATCGATTTATTACAGCAACAAAGCCAGAGATTTACAACATGAGGTACAAGATAGTTTCAGCAATCCGAAATTTTATTCAACTTGGGTTCTAGAAAATATCAATTTCGCAAGTGAGTTTACAAAAGATAAAGAGTAATGATGTCTCCCAAGTTAATCTTGGATCCCTCCTCGACACTCCAAGGTTTGCAGCAATTGTATCCAAAACAGTTGCTCCCAGAATCCAATTTCCCCTCTTATTTCAGCCTTACTGAATCAAAACTAAATAGCACGCACCCAGGCTGTTGATGAGAGATCTCATCTGTTCTCTTTTACCTTTTTCCTCGCCAAGTCAAGAAAGTGGTCAGGATGGGTTGGGAGTGGAGAGATGGTGACCAGGAACCAAAACCTAGCTTTCCCATTTTTTTCCTTTTTCCACTCTAAGTCGAGAAAGGGATCAGGTGATTTCATTTTTGCGGCCAGAAAATCCAATGGAGAGAGAGAGAGAGACGATGAATAGGAACGAAGAGGGGGTTGGCAACCTTAAAACCCACGAATTTTCTAGGTCCGGTATACACAAGTGGAGTTTTCCTTCATTTGAAACAATACTCAACAATACTCAACAATAAACAACAATAAACACATAAATTTTGTTACCAACGATTCATAGAGCTCGAGATCAACAGGAAGAAAAATCGTACTGTGAAAGCTCGAGATTCAATATTCTGCATAAATATTCACGGCTACACTGTCCTTGTAGCCGTCCATAAGGAATAGAAACCTGATGGTAAAAGAACAAATAAATGATTGGAGTTTAATGGTCAGGCTGGAGAAGTCCAAATACAGTTTAGAAACCCTATAGTAATAGAACATTTCTACAACAAAATCGAGCCAAAAACTGTTCAACTTTTTCTTTAAACAGTTTTTGAAACAACACAAATTGGACTCAGAACTGCAGTTAAGTAGCTCTCTTCATGGAGAGGCCCTCATTTTCGTAGGACCTTCATTCTTGACTTCGTATCCATGATAAGGAACCTCACTCATGGGTCGAGGGGTTGGACGACCACCAAAATCTCCAGGAAAGAACTCAAAATTGGGACCAAAATTGAATCTGACTTCACAGTTGGGCTCACCAGGCAAGGTGTACATCGAGGCTGCAGGATAATATCTTCCACCTGTTAGGTCTGTGAAGGCAACACCTTGACATTCCCCATTTTTGTAGAAAGATATCTCACTCCCTGCAAATATAGAGGGTTCTATCATGTTTATGCAGACCAAGCAAAATAAATCACCGGGAAAAGTAAAATTGCATAGAATTAATATATTTGTAATTGTGAATGATACAGCACCACAATCCAAATCTATATGCTGAAGTGATGGAAAACAAGTTATATACTCAAACCTGCTTGATCCCATTCGAGCACTACAAAACAATTTATATATGAGGTAGTGTCAACTTGGTATATGTGTCCAAGAAGAAACTAATTAAAAGTAGGAGTATCAAAGTGCTTCCCAGCTCTGAGCCGATAATTCAATGTATTGCAACTTATTTGGTTTTGTAAGTTGTCCGCTTCATACTAGCATTAAAATTTGAAAAAACAAATAAAGGCATGATACATTACCAACTGGGTTAGGATTGGGGTAAACTGAGTCTATTAATATAAACAGAATAAAGAAAAATATCCCCATAGTTTTAACATTTTTCGCATATTCAATAAATTGTGCAAATCAAGCCGCCGTTTGGTTATGATTTCATATGCATGTTCAAAATGTTGAGGCATAATTCATCAGAATGTAAACATAATGTGAACTGTCAAAAACAATGAAAATATCATTGCATTATCTATAACACTTAATAAAATTCATCCGAACCTAACCCCACCTATTATCAGATGTATGTTAAAAAAAGTTGAATCAACCTAACATTGAAGCATTGCGATTTGATTAGGAGTTATCATAAAGATGCATCATTCGATCTCACCAAAAAAATATAAGGCTGATACATAAATATGTTTAAGACAAATCTAAACATTCAAGAAAATATCTGAGATAATCCATCTAAAGACAGTCCCTCCAATCGAAGTTGTTGACTCATGTCACTGTCTCTTCCAGAAAAGGGCGCTAGCTTTAGACAGATATGCAACCTAAGACTAAACTGAACTACTCAGGTACTCAGAATGGTTCATGCCTCTATAGGGATATGCCTTCCTGCAGATATAGAAATCGCTGCCTGAAGCAAACTTCAAAAGGCTAAGAATTTCTTGACATATTCTACCATCTGTGGTTTATGAGGCATGGATTAACTACAGAATTATTATTGATACTGTTTACTAGAAGGACAGTAAATATGAAACAAATTAACCTCAGCTTAGAAGCCATTGCTCCCTCCTACTAAAGGTTCCATGTTTCTCTTCCCACTCTCACCATATAGTTTATATGTCGATCACTAACATTGACAAGCCATTGACAAGCCATAGTTCCAGTTTCCCCTAAATAGGTTGGGAGTTGGTGAATACTTTTTCTCATAAATGAAAATAACCACCTTGAATTTGGTTAGTTTGAAGTGCAGTAATTTATATTTACTAAGATTTCAACATCCTCGTCTCTATCCTCATTTACAATAACAAGATCTTTCGAACTCATGTTATCCATCATCGCCAACCAAAAGTTCTCAATTTTGTTATATATTGAAGAGATTGCATGTTTCACAACCAAATCCACCAGACTTATTGAATATACTCATTGGTATGTATTAGGATCATAATTTGGGTGCTTTAACAAGTACTAGGGACATCATTCATCATGAATAACCAACAACCAAGTGAAATAAAATCTTTAGGAGGAATCAACAAAACACCATCAAGTTAATCATAGAACATCTCAATAATCTCTCATTAATTCTTGATGATGGAAGAACACAAGGATTGCATAATTGCTCTAATTCCCATTAAATGCCCAGCAGAAATCCAAATTATTAATTCCACCAGTTTCATTTATTCAAACCTTATCGCCTTTTCTATGAAAAGTGCATACAGAATAACATTCATATTTAAGATATGTAGGGCTCCAATGACTAATAAAATCCAATTGCTCCCTAGTTTCTTCATCTATGATCAGAATCAAAATTCCTAATATAATCACACTCACATAAGTTCTCATGACTTTCGGCTATCTTTACATAGAAAAATCACCTATCAAGTTCTATAATCACAAGTCACTTGAATGTTGTCAACTTGGTTTCCTTAACAATTCTCATCAGGGATGTGTTATCAAGATTAGATATGAAACTCCAAAAAGCTTCTTGTTATCCAAACCAGATAAGCAGATAGTTAACTACAAAAGAAGTCAAGTATGCACCTTTTTTCTACTACACTACCCACAGCATTAGACTAGCATTATCGAATGTCCAACTATGTTCACTAAAATAATATAATTAGCATAGTTCTTTGCTGGGATTTCTTTTCCATGAAATCTATGTCGTCCTAAGTTATAGCTCTGATTTCGTCGTTATCAAGCAAGGAAGAAAATTATTTTCACCACACCTCTGCTATAGTGTGGAATGGCCGAGGGCAGACCTTTTCAAGATATATAATCCAAGCAGAGAATTATGTTACATGAACTGCCTTGTGATGGAAAAGTAAACCGAGTTCGCATTAGGTTTGGAGAGCACTTTTTTATTGCGAATTGCTCCTTTCCTTTTATGTGAATTCAACACTCTGTTGAATTCAGTATATGTGGGCACTCAATATCGGAAGGTTTTCAAATTTCATTGAAATAAAAAAAGAAATCATCAAGATTTCAATTTTCATTAATTTGGTTACAATACACTAAAACCTTTTAAATGATAATTCATGGAAAGAAAAAAAAGAACTAGGCAAGTTTGGTTTTCTTCATTCTTAATAAAGTTGTGACAGCCTATTTCAAGACCACTTTAGGATGAAAGCTAGCATGGCTACATATAATGACAATCTTTTATGGCAAAAGGTAGACACTTCATCCCAATTGCGGCTCATAACCTTCAATCTATGTCATTTAAGTCTTCAATATCATAACATTAATTTATGTCAAGCAATGAACACAGCTGAAATATCGCCAACAAGATTTATCATAAAGTAATTACTACTCATAAGCATCTTCTATATTATATAGATGATGACATGCAAAGCCAATATTTTCTTTCAAGTTACTTCTTCCTAGATAAACCGATAAACTCTTCACATTGTTCCCCTATTCTTGAATCGAAAACAGAAAATATACTCGAACGCCAGAATGAGAATATTTAGAAATAGTATAATGCAAATGGTGTGTCATATAGGTCAAATGAAACAATAAAAACATGAAGAGAAGAATCATCCTAAAAAGCATATAATGTTTTCTCCAGTGTAGAATAACATACAAAGGAAACAAATAATTAAACGCTAATGGTATAACGATAAAGGGAAATACAATAGCACAAGTAATGCAAAAAGTCACCAATTTAAACTGAAATATATTCACCTATGTAATGCATAAACATCACCAATTGTAATTGCAAGTATGTCAAGGAGTAAGCCCTAAGAAAAAAATAAAAGATAAGATGCATCATGACAAAGTACATTAATCTTAGATACAACGTGCAATAAATTAGTATTGTTTTCACAAAAGTAACTTAAACTTTCACCAACTTATGGAGCAATTAGTCTTGTTTTCACATAAGTAACCTAAACTATCACTATCAAAAATTTACATTGGAATAAAACGGCTTACAATTAAACTGTTCAAAAGTTTCCAACTTGCTTATCTCCAATTATATATTATACATGGAAGTATTTGTAACCGGAGCAACCAAAAGAAACATACTACCAAAGCCCCGCCATTAGTCCCCACTCTCACTTAAGCTTTTCTAAAGTGCTTTAAATCTGCTAACCAACTTGCATCGAATACTATCTTTAAAGATTGCCCTTTTATTGTTCTATTATAAATTTTCAAATTAATTCATTTAACTGCTTATTCAATTATTCACTTCCCTAAAATGTTTTTTCTTCATAATTATTTTTGTTTCTTAAAGCATCAGCCCCTATCTTCCTACTTCGCACGACTTTCTCAGCATTATATAATTTTAAATATTATCAAAAAATTATGATAAACATAAAAGAAAAAGCTTACCCGGTACAATCTTTGGACTCTCGTCCTTCTCATCCGCCGGATACATATAACTCTGCCCCTTGTACAACACCAAATGCGGCATCTTCAGCACGTACTTTCCGCCATCCGGCAAACTAATATAAAACCCAATCACATCCCCTTCCCCATACCCTCCCTCCCCATACTTCTCCCTCAACGCCTTATGCACCTTACTCCCATCCAAATCCCTATACCCGTAACTCCACCCATCGTACCCAACCGGCGCTTGCAAGTCCCCTTTCTCCGTCACCCATCCCAACCTCGTATGCCCCGTCTTTCCCATATTCAACAACTTTATCTCAAAGTACCACGCGCCCTCCCCAACCCCACGTGTGGCGCGCACCATTCGGTACCCCTTTGTGCTCCCTGCAGTGAGGCGGTCATCGGAAAGCTCAACCTTTTCGGCCTTGTAGTAGCGGGAGAGGAGGGTGGGGAGGTCCGGGGAGTCGTCGGACTTGTCAGGGAACCGGGTGATGGGGGTAATGTGGATTGGGTCACTGCCATTGGAGGAGGGGATGGGGAGGATGGGGGTGTGGGGCCCACCATTGGGGAGGGGGTGGGGACCACTGCCATTGGTGGGTTTCTTCTTGGGTTTTTTGCGGGAGGTGGATTTGGTCCAGACATTGTTGGTCTTCTTCTTGGGTTTTTTGGGCTGGGGTTGTGGGGAGGTGAAGGAGGACAAAGGCTTGTGCTTTTTTGATGGATTTTCGATGTCGATGTCGAGAGCGAGGGGTTGGGAGTCTGATTCCTGTTCTTGTTTGTTTTCAACGGGGGTGGAGTTAGGGTTAGGGTTAGGGTTTGAGAAGGAGGGCGAGTCGGAGATGGTGGTGGGCTTGGAGGAGGAATTCGACATTTGGGGAGGAAGAAAACAGTTCTGGTTTTGAGATTAGGGTTTGGAAATTTAGAGGATTTGGGAATTTGGAGACGATGAGTGAGGGTCTGTTTGGAAACATTTAAGTTGGGGAATGGGAAGGAAAGGAATTAAAATGAATGGAGAGGAATGGAAAAAAAGGGAAATGAATGAATTAACTTTATAAGTTGTGTGTGTTTGGCAACTGGTGGAATGAAATTGACTTTTTTTTGTTTCCATTCCCTAGTCTTGTTTGGCAAACAATTGAATATTATGGATTACGGCATTTTGAAAAACTTTTTTATAATATTTGTACATGGACATACTTCTGACATTTTGCATTTTAGGTTGAGTAATGAATAAAATTGTTTTCCTAGAGAGAAAAAACATACTTCTGACACTCCCAAAAAATGAAGATTTATTAATTCTAAAATCACCCACTCTAACCAAAATTAATTAGTTTACCTTATTTTTTATTTTTTTTATTTTTTTGTAATTTAATTCTTTTCACTTTTGATATTTGAATTTAAAAAAGAATCGGGAAAAAATATATTATCAACGGGATCAAGAACATTGGGTAATTTACACCAAAAGAGGGATCTTAGTTCGGTACTAAAAGTTGGCGAGGTGATTTGCCGAAACTGAAAGCAGAAAGAAAAAAAACAACTATTCTCTGATTAAAAAGTTCGGTGGTTTCTGAAATTTAACGTTTATTTTATGTGAAGTTCTTTTAACATATTTGCACTGCATTCGAGAGGTGATGGTGACGAAGAGCCCTCTCAAAATTTGGAGAAGAGGGTTGATTTCTTGATGAATAGAGAAGAAAAATTAGTTGTTTCCATTCCTTTACCCAGCTTTCCGAGGGGGTGGAGCTGGAATAGAATTTGGCTCAAATCTTTCCCTAGGGAATGACATTTAATTGTTTCCTTTATTTTCTTTTTCAAAACAAACAGGCCGTGGAATAGGATAAGATGGGTCTATCCGCAGTATTCCATTCCTTTCCCTAGTTTTTTGGGTTTCCAAACGCGCCCTGAGTGATTCGAGAAGGAAAGGAGAGAGTTTCTTCGAACTTTACAAAAGGTGTGAACGTTTTGTTGTGTTTCTTTTTAAAAATGAGGGCAGCAAAGTAGGGGCCAGTCTAGCACAGTCACATTTACCCGATATCCAAGCCCGATCCGGACCTGATCCAGACCCGGTATTGGACCGGAACCGACCCGATCTATACGGATCCGGATCCGGTTCCTAAAATAAGACCTGATGCACTTTCGGATTCGGATCCGGATTTGCTCAAATAGACCCGGACCCGTTAAAAAATACCCCCAAACATATAGAATTTGAATAATAGGATTAGAGGAATATACATATAAAAGTAATTGTTGAAGATAGATATGTAAATATAATATTAATTCATGTACTTAAATGCAAAAACTGTTAGAATCGTAGGGTATCAGGTGTAAAAATACTTAAGTGCAAATATTTATTCTCTACTATCGGACCCGACGGGTAATTTTTTTTAACTTGGATCCAGACCCGGTTCTTGCAAGTCCAGGTTCGGGTTCGGGTCCAATTTTTGGACCCGTGAGGTACCGGGTCCGAGTCCTAGTGGAGGACCCAACCCAATAAAATCCGATACCAGCCTAGTGGCAATGACCGGAATCGGGACGGGCTTATGTAAACTAAATCGAGGTAGATTGGAATTTCATGATCTTATAAGTCTGACTAGTTTATTAATCATGCCTAAATTTATATATCAACTTAAATGCACATAGTATGATATATGATATATGGAACATTCTTAACAATAACATTGCATTCGTAAATCGAGCGGGAGTATAGAACATTTTTACGGGCAAAAATGGTGGCGAACGGATAATGCATATGATATCATGGAATACGCTATGCAAACCCATTGATGCATGAGAGGTGTGTTACGAATTCATTGTTGCACCGATGCGGTCGACTGCAAAGAACCCAAGTCCATACAGAGAGCAACGACAGTCGGCTGCCCATATGGCATTCAACTGCTTCCTGCATGTTGTCGCTTTATTCTCATTTGTTGATGCTGCTCCTTCCATTCCCACAGTCGCTTCGAACCTCTCGTTACATCACCATCTTATCTTCATATCGAACTTGTATGCAAGACATAAACCCAACAATCCCTACCTTCTATTGCAAACTCATGAATCCATACATGTGTGATTAACTCTTTTTAGACTTTTTCTGTTTTCACTTGTAAACACCCCGGTTCATTGGCTTCTTTTGTTAGTTGAATTTACCTTCACCTACATTTTCCCAACAGTATGGCCCCTTCAAGGGCTCACCCCAGTAAGTGTCAACACGGAGTTGACATCCTCCACATGAACTCCACCAACCTCGAGGCACTCTCCACAACCCGATTATTTTCGAACAACGCGGTCTTGTTTCGGTGATTCTAGTGGCGGAGAACTAAATAATGCTTTAGGAACGATGAGATTCCAAACACTTGGCCGAGTTTTTCCTTTCCCCCAAACCTGGTAGAGGTTGTGCTGACCTTGCTCAACCTCCTTCTTACCCTTCATCATCTTACGACAACTTTCTCAAACTGAGAAAACTCCATCACGAGCTATATACAGGCAACCTCGTGCTTTAAGAGTTCTCCCGGATATAAAGTTATGTTTCAACAAAGAAATATGCATGGTCTTCTCTAGTGTACACACATTTTCGTCTGACATCTCCGACTCAACTGTTCCTTCATCCATTACTTCACAAATCTTACAAATCCATGTTCTCACACAATGACCTGATATAGACTTGTAAGTAGGAATCATCTCCCTCTCGGATCAAATATGAGAAGAACTATTTGAATCAAAAGAACAGCTGGAATCCACATATACATAACTTGAAACAAGAACACAGTCCAACATATCACCTAATTCAACGGTGCTGACTACATTTGCACCCCTCTAATTCAACCACTTGTAACAGTCACTCTAGTAATGTCTAATCCCTCAGTAACAGTGGTATTTGACCCCACCCTTATGTGCACTTTCCTTTCCAATTAAAGTATCATTCACAACCAAGTAACTGACAGATGTAGACGTCAATTTTTCACTCTCCTTCATAAGTGCATCCACCTTCAAGCCCTCGATCGCACTTTCTGACGAACACTTCTCCTTGGAAAATTTTCCGTCTTGCATGGTAGTTGTCAAGTTGGATAAATTTGGTAGTGAATATATCAAGTTTAAAGCTTTTGGAGCATTTGCGTTAATCGCCATTGGTTCAGATAACTCTGTATTGAACTTCAATATATGATCTAGAAGAGCGGTACTTTCCTACATTAAGAAACTCGACAACTTTCTCTTATGTTACGTTTGATCCAGCAATGGCGATTCTTAGTAGTCAGATTTAAATCTCGCCCAAAGACGATGATTCTGAGTAGTCGGTTCTGAGTCTCACCCAGAGACTCGCGCGCTTCTACCCTCCACGAGGTTGCTCCTGACGTCGCTAGTCAATAACATCCGAATCAAACCCAACACTTCTGAATAAATCTCCGCTCAATTCTCCGGCTTTATGCCCAATGTTCTCTATTTATCTCCTTGTTGGGCTAAATCTAAGTCATGCCGAACTGATGCATCATGCATGTCCACCTTCAAGAGATCAAAATTGATCTTATCGTCGAATAGCTTGATCGTCGTGAACTGACTGGGCATCTTCTCCAAGAAACTTGAACAAATTCACGAACCTGATGCTCTTATACGAATTGTTAGGAATCCGTTGTTGCACCATCGGTCGAATGCCCAAACTGGCAGTCGACTGCAGTGAACATTGGCAGCCAACTGCCATCTTCCTGCCTACTGCTGCTATGTTGTCATTTGCTTATGCTGCTCCTTCCATTCTCATCATCGTTTTGAACCTCTCATCGCATTATCGTCTTCTCTTCATATTGAACTGGTATGCAAGACATAAACCCAACATGGTGCGCTTGCATGATATGAATGCATTGCAAAAGAGGCTTATGGCAAAAAAGGGTGTCCCGCTCTCTTACGTATAAGTGGTTTGATGATAAATATAAAATTCCAGCTTCAGTCTGAGGGATTGTCCCTTGTTCATGGTTGTGGAGGTCATTAAGCAGAGGGGCGTGTCACTATGTCAAGGTTTTAGATGGGTGGTTGGAGATGGTGAAAGCATGCATTTGATTTCATACAGTTGTCTATTTAATGCTCCACTTTCTAAGCAGACAATGTTGTTTTCTTATAAGAGCTTGGAGCTGGATCTGCGGGTATCTAATCTTATTACTAAATTTCGAGAATGGAAAGTTAATGCGATCCTTAACTCTCTACTGCCCAATTAGTGTTGTAGTACTTAGCAAATTTCCATCCCTACACATCGTGTTGAAGATCGGTTAATTTGCTTTGATTTGTCACTAGCATAAGTTTCGCTGAAGGTCTAATATAGGGCTGCAGTCTCATGTTCTGATAAGAAGATCAACTTCCCTTTTCGATTAATCTAGAAGCTTTGAATGCCCCTAAAATCAAAAGCTTGGCTCTAGCATGTTGCTGTTATATGGCTACCTACTCGAATGGAGCTAGAAGAGAGATTTAAATTGAATTTATTTGTCGAGCTTGCTATAATGAAGGTGAGATTACAAATCACTCTACTCTCTTATCTTTTTGCACAAAGAGTTTGGAGTTTGGTGGAGGCTCGAATTGGTTTTGATATGAACCTCAAGTCAACTTTTGGGGTATCATGGAGAGTTGTACACTAGGTTGGCTACAAGAAGAAGGTGTTATCAAATATCTTTGTCACTATTATGTGGAATATTTGGAAAGCTCGTTGTCATTTATGTTTGGAAGGATCTTGTTTATTTCCTAAAGGTGTGTTGAATGTCGTTGTTGCTGAAGTAGCAGAGCGATGGAATGTGCTAGGACTATCACTACTAACGCTTGTTCACTTTCAAATATCCATTCGTCGGGTCTCAGCATGATCTTTGCTTCCCTGACTAAACGAGAGATCCTGATCAAATGGATCCCACTACTAGAGGGTATTATGAAGCTTGCTGTTGATGGCTCATTTGAGGGGGGTAAAGCTGGGTATGAATTTGTTCTTCGTGGTTAGAGAGGTCAACAGCTAATGGCTGGGGGAGGACCGGTTGCCACCTAACAATTAATGTAGCAGAGCGATGTCGGCTGTGCACCGGTCTAAATTCTATTCATATTTCCATAACGAAGGGCATATCATTATCAAAGGGGATTCAAGCTATGTGGTCAATCAAGTGCGCAGTGGCATAAGAAAGGATCCGATCTTACATGATATTAAATGGATAATAGTTGGTCTCTCCACTGCTTCCATTCAGCATGCTTTTCGTGAAACAAACACACATATTAATGTTGCGTCTAAGAAGGGAAGACAAACTAACACTGGGTTATTATGGGTTATTATTTGTAATATTGAGTTGAATAATGCATTAGAGGAAGATGTGAGAGGTGTCTTCCGAGTGCGTGAGTAGCTTGTAGTTGTCTTGTTTTCCCGATTGGCAAAGAAAAAAAAAACTTTGCGATCATATTTTTCTTGAGAAAGGATTAATGCACATTCCACAATGATTAATTGTAATGCCCCGATTTTTCATTTAATGAAAAATTATTTTATTTTACACGTAGTGTGCACGTGCAATATTTTTGGTTGAATTAAATGTTATGATTATTTTCATTATGATGAGTATAGATATTTAAATTTGTGCTTTTAATTATTTTGTATAAAGCCTTTTTTCAATTAGATAAAAAAAAAGCATTTCTTCTTAACGCCCAAATTTAATTCAATCTATTATTTTTTATAATTATTATTTTGGTCCATAAACTAAAGCCCATGAGCTATTTTATTTTTAAATACAACTTGTAATGTAGGATACAATTTAAAGATTATTTTTATATAAAATATAATGTACAAATTTTTGGAGACCAAGTTGCATGCACGTGCATTGCACGTACACGTGCAATATGCACCTTTGATGCTTGGCCGGTTGGAGCTTTAGGAGGGAAATCAAATTTTGAGTGGAGTCATGGTGGAGGTGGTTACTTGATCATGGGTAGTTAGTGTAACTCCTCCTTAAAGCTAAGCCATTTGTTCCTAACTCCTACTTCAATCTTAGCCATCCATTCTCCTATTTTTTTAGTATAAATACCCCCCCCCCCCCCCCCTTTGGCTAGTATTCTTGTGCTAATTAATCCCTCTAACCTATAGTCTAAAATACAATTATCTAGTAGTCAGTAAGTGAGTAAAAGATTGAGAGTTTGTGTGGGGATTGTGCTTGCATCATCAAGAAGGGGAGAGGCCGGCTATCATTAAGGAGAGCTCTCGGTTGGTGTGCTTGGAGGCTCGAGTGCGCACTTCTAGGAGGAGGATCGTTCGTTTGCAAGGACATTCGTTTAAGAGGTTGCTAAATTGTACTTTTCTTCAATAAGGTGGGTAAATTTTCTATATTTCTAATTAGGAATGCATGCTAGATTTGAATGAAAAAATGATGCATGAAAAAGATTAATAAGAGTACACATTTAATTGGAAAATTGATCTATAAATTGATTGGAATGTGGATGTGCAATTGTATGTGGTTTTATTAGTAAAAATTTTGTGTGAAGTGATTATAGCCATGGATTGTTGAAGAAAGTTTCATTATCTACACCATGAATTATAGACACAAAAGTTAGTAGATTAACAATGCTACTTTATGTGTTTAAATGAATCTTTGTGTTGTATTGAAATGAATGAATTAAAACTTGTATGTTTGGTAAATGATTAAAAACAGGAAATTAATATGAAGTTTGCTAATAAAGAGATTAGTGGTATTAATTGTTAAGAAATGTGGTAGTGATAGTTCACAATTCGAATTAATTGTATGAAAAATATGTTTTAATTATTGAAAAAATTATTTTTCTATATACTGGAGTATAATTCATGATAGTAACAATCAATCTGGAATTTTACAGTAAAATTTTATAAAAGCAAAGTGAAATGAGGACTAGTTAAACATCGAAATGTTTTGATAACAGAGAGGATTGATTTAAGTGAACTTAAAGTTGTACCATTGACAACCCGAGCGCATAGCTCAAGTGGTTGGGACGGCTCTGTTTGCTACAGTGGGTTTTCGGAGTCCCAGGTTGCTGGTTCGAATCCCTGTGGCACCATACTTTTGTTTCCTATTTTTCAAAAAATATAAAAACTGCAGCCGAGAGCATTTAATGCTCTCAGAGCATTTAATGCTCTCAGCTCTCTTTCATACCGCTGGCGCAATTGGCCTAGTGGTCTGCGCCGTGGCTTGTTTCCCTCTGGTCGTGGGTTCGAAACCCAGTCTCGGCCTGGTCTTTAATTTGGGAAAAAACATTTTTTTGAGGTTGTTTTTGTTAGTAAAAAATTATGAAAAAAATATGGTTATTATCTTAAAAATATGTGGAGTTTATGAAAAATAATTTGAGGATTATTTGCATGAAGTGGAGTATGTTTAGAGAATAAAAGTATAATTTAGAACTATAAGTTCTACACTTGCATTTTTATAAAGTTGTACTTTGCAAATAGACTTAAAATAAAATACTAGAAAAGAAGTGAAATAAAGGTAGAAATTATATTTGTGGAGTGATGTGAATTATTCTCAATGGAGAATAGTGCGACAAATTATGAAGTGTAAATATCCATCTTTGATTGAATAACCAGAGATGTGGGTTTTAATGTTAAAATAATATTCTTTGAGTTACATGATGAATAGTTGAATTTAATGTATAATTATGGACTATTGAACAATTTAGAAATCATGATTGGAAAAGAGAAATACTTTTGAGTATGATAACTCCACATGTGAACTTATGAGTTGGAAACGCTCAACTTTAGAAATTGTGAATTGGAATTGAAACAAAAGAGTAGCTAAGTATCCCCCGGCATTTGGAAAGAAATGAAATGAAATTTGAAATGAAATACCAAGGGCGGTCATGTTTGAATAAATGAATAAGTCCGGTTTAGTGGAGAGGCTAACTCTAGTGCTTTGATTTTGTTCATGATTCTATTTCATTAGAACTAAGGATTAGTTACATAGTGAAGAGGTGATGAAAGTAAGAGAAAAACATTGAGTATGAGGGCCATTGGGTAGCGGCGAGAGCATATCCCAGGATGTCCCATGATGAGTCATGATAGGACGTGGATACTGCTCCAGAGTACCATCCCGGTGGCGACGCTCGTGGGATGTTTGAAGACTACGGGTGGTGTCATGTCTATGGTAGGAGCTGAATTTCCACAGGATGCCTGCATGATGAGTCATGTGTCAGTGCGATGGGATTTCCTCCGGGGCGCCTAGACATGAGTTCGTAGGTCAGAAAACATCTAGAAAACTTACCGTAGTTACAGTAGTAGATTAAGTCATGGCGAGGGATTGAACCCTACAAAGATGAAGAACGATTAAGGGCTTGCCCTCGGACCTATGTAGTATGGGATGCATAGAATCCAAACAAGTGCGCATTAGTGTCATGTAATATAAATAATTGCATTAAGGACTAAGTGCACAATCACAACACGACATCATTAGGGTATTCCCTTTAGTTTGATATGTGACAAGTTTGTGTTTGTTAAATATGGAAAATTAGTTATACTATTTCCGGCATAGAGAGGATGGCCGTGTATAATGTTCGTCGGTTGAATAAACTGACGTACCCACAGTTTTATATGCAGGTAAGTGACATGATAAAGGTTAAAGAAGAACCGATGCTTAAAGATTATTCAAAGTTGTTGTACATTTATTTAATTGTTGTAAATTTACTTCCGCTGTGCAGTGTAAATTGTAATGTTTTCATGTAAACTCTGATGTAAAGTGAAAAGTTTAAATTTCCTTGTAAAATTGTACTAAATGAAGTGGAAAGATCCTGTAGAACTCTCGAATTCAGTTGTATTTGGGATTCGGGGCGTTACAATAATGGTTTAATCAACCTATTTCCTTAAAAGAGGAAATTGCAGTATTAATGAAATAAAAATAAAGAAAAAACAAACAAATTTTAACTTTAATAGAAGGTGATTTTCTCATATAGATTAAGTGATATGCGTTTGATTCAGGTTATTCCCTAAAAAAAAATACACTAGTATAAAAATGTAAAAATACGGTGGACAGGGGAGGAAGAATTAATTGGGCTGCTAAGAAAGATCTCAAAAATTCACAGTGGAAAATGTGTCGAACTCTCCTCCTATTTTTTACAATACAAACAAGTTGCATCTCTAGTTAACCTGATTGATTTCCTCTTTGCATTTGTGCAGAGAGCTTGAGAAACAGGCCACAATATGAAATATTTGAAATGAGGTAATTTTTTTTTATCTCTTCCCCATATTGTTCAAAGAGAGATTAACTCATTTGTTGGAGGAGTCGTTTTGAGGGGGAGATAAATGTGCGGTGAAATAATTTTGACGAGAACTTGTCATCATGACTTAGTTCCCACATCACAATATCCCTACTCTCTCAATGACACCAATTGAACTGTTATTACAGTTTGGTGGTCAAATAAACCTCTGACGAAGGGTATATTCAAAGGATTACATGTTCAGTCCAAGAATTGAACAACTTCAATAATACACGGATCTCATTATGTTAGAATTTGCAACCAACCACCCTATGAATGCACCAATTGAGAGCGAAAGATATCGACTGAGTACCATTCACATTTTTTTGTGTGACTTCTCCATAAAACAATGTCCAGGATCCAGTGAATACCTCCAAAAGGAGAAGCTGGCAAGCGCCAAACTGAGTCAACAAGATGTTTAGATTTGTTTCACAATCCTACACCAAATGATATTGGGTTGTAATAACGATTTCCATTCCAGCTTAGCAATGAGACTAATATTAGCCCGCCAAAGGTTCTGAAACCCTAAACCTCCTTCCTTTTTGGACCATTTGAGAAATTCCGATGCACAAAAAAAATGTGGTGCCCAAAGTTCTGATGAACCCAATAAAAGTTTCTCATGCACTTTTCGATGACAGATGTGACACTAAGTGCAACACATCTAATAATTTGGGATTGAAGTTAATGAGAATTAAATGAGAATTTATAGGCGATAATGCGAAAAGTAACATTTCAATTTACTATCTACCTTCTTAATAAGAAACTTATAGCCGTAGGTACAGAATTTAGAGGTAAAATTATTAATTTTGGCCCTTTTACTTAATGGTATACTTGCAAATCTGAAGCACATAAAATTATTATACAATATAGTAGAGAATTTGTACATTACACTGCATCAAATCATAAGTAAAATTTATGAAAAATGATTATTTCTATAAGCATGTGGCACTTACACAAGAGATTTGAAGAATATTCTCATCAGCAAGTCCCAGAAAATATAACATTTTTTTTACTTGACCGACCATCATAAGAAGTAAATACAACAGGTACACTAATTAGTTGGACAAGAGCACAAGACCCAAAACATCCACACTGATTCTCACATATATGCCACTTTGAGAAATTAATTGCATATATGGGCCACTAGCCAATTTATTTGTGGAAAAAGGCCAGTTAAAAAAAATCTTAGAAAAACAACACTACTATTGGAGATGTTTACACAACACTAAAACTAATGATATGGCTAAAAATGGGGTTAAAATCAGAACCATTCAAAGTGGGCGCGAATCTCAAAGTCCCAGGAGCAAGACAGTAATTTCGGCTACAGACGGGTCCGAATTGGGAACCGGATCCCTCCTCTTGGACCCGCTAACTCGTGAACGGACCTGACCCGTTGAGAATGGGTCTCAACCCGCTAGGGGCCAGATCAACAGGATTGGAGAAAATCCTGTCACCCCGTGATCTTGAGGAGGTGGTTATAACCACCCGTATCCTGCCACACCGGGAAGTAGGGATTCACTCTTATCCTGAAAGAGATCCCCCTGGCGACTATAAACCCCCCCTACCTCCTACGGTGAAAGGTGATCACACTTTGCATACTTGAGCTCTTTCCCCTTCACTTTTTCTGTGTATTGACTTGAGCGTCAGAGGGTTCTTCGCCGGGATCCATCCCGGTGTCTCAAACATTTATGCAGGTTCAATGGAGCACTAAGTGATCAGCACATCATCAAGGAAGAATAAGGGTTCCGCCTATTCGAGTTCCTCACGAACCTATAAATCTCATCTATTGTCCCCACACCAGAATCCAGCGGCAACAGATTGGCACCGTCTTTGGGAACTTCTCGACAAAGCAATTCAAACTTCCTCCTTCTGCCAAAGTCACTTCCAGCGATGCCTCCCAAGAAGAGACCCGCAAACTCCAACCGTAGGACGACCTCTTCTCATCCTCCTCCTCCTGCACAGGGGGATCTCCCTCCTCCCAATCAACCAGCCTTACAGCTCGATCCTCTGGCTCCGCAGTCCATCCAGCAGCCTGTGGGACCCCAGGCCACAGTGGGGAAACACTCTCGATGAAGCCGCCACAAGCAACCTGTCCATCAGGTTCGAGTTTCCATCCATAATGCTGACACCAATTCCATGGCTTCCTATACTCTCCCCACTCCAAAGGATCTACGGAACGTGATCAACAATCGGCAGATCGAGCACGGACCTGACCTCCGTACCCATCTGGATGAGAGGAGGGCCCAGGAGGCGAACCCTCGCCGTGAGAATGCCAGGGATCGGTCGCTGCGCCGATCCAACCAAGGAGGGTCCAACTCTCCCCGCAAGCGAAGAGAGTCGCCCCAACATCGCTCAAGACGGAGCCACTCCCCGGCAGGCCGCCCTGCACCTCAAGCCCATCATGAGCAGGAGGCCCCCATCACAAGGGCAGAATTCCAGCAATTCCAAGAGGCAATCCTCCGGGCTCTCAATGCTGCCCCCAACAATGGCCGTAGGGCACCCAGTCCTCCGCCATCTCCTCACCGTCCTCGCCGCTCCCGTCGTCTTCGACCGGCTCCTCATCATCCCAGCCACTCTCGAAGCCCTAGGCCTGTAGCGAGCCATCATCGCCCTTCTCCCGAACACCACCGCCGCTCTCGAAGTCCGCGTCCTACTCCGAGTCATCCTCATCCCTCAGTCAGTCCACCACCTACTCTGAGTCATCACCGACGCAGCCCCAGCCCTCCTCGACATAAGAATGAGTCTCGGGGCTCGGCCAGGCAAGACCGAAGGGAGGACTCGGTCTACCGCCTCTCCACGAGATGGAGAGGTGCCTCGGACAGCTCGACCGAGACGAAGAGCGACGGGCAAGGGACCTTTGTCCAAACAGGCCCCCGTTCTCCCGCGCCATCATGGAGGCTCCAGTTCCTGACAACTTTAAGCCTCCACATTTCGAGACCTACACCGAGGAGTCGGACCCCGTAGATCACTTTGAGAGTTTCAAAACACTCATGATGATTCACCATGCATCTGACTCCCTCCTTTGCAAGACCTTCCCAGCCACACTTAAGGGGCCAGTTCGGGAATGGTACTCTCGGCTTGCACCAGCATCTATCTTCTCCTTCGACCAGTTCGAGGGCCTTTTCCTCACGCATTTCATGAGCAGTCGCCGCACCGAGAAGACAAGCGACACCCTACTGTTCCTCAGTCAAAAGAAGGGCGAACAACTGAGGGACTGTGTCGAGCATTTCACTGCTGAAGCTAGGTCCATTGCTTCCTTGGAACCCTCGGTCACCACCATTACCTTCCGGTCCAACGTCCTCAATGCCGACCTCAGGGCCAAGAAGCCCCCTCGGGACTTCTCAGAGCTCCTGCTTCGGTGCGAGAAGTACATTCGAGTGGAAGAAGCTGTCTGCCGCCCCACCTTCGAGGCCTCGTCTTCCGTGAACAAGCGGAAGGGTGCAGAAGAAGAAGGAGCTAAGAAGCTCCAAAAAGACAATGGGGGTCAGTGGCATCCTCCTTCTCGGTTCGAGAAATTCACTCCGCTTAACGCGAGTGTATCTGCCATCCTCATGGAGATCGGGAACGATGGCCTCCTACCGCCCCCCCAAAGATGAATACTCCGGGAAAGAAGAGGGACCTGAGTAAGTGGTGTCGTTTCCATCGGGATCACGGGCACGACACAGACGAATGTCGCGCCCTCAAAGACGAGATTGAGGCTCTCATACAGAGAGGACAACTCACCCGGTTCGTAAGGAGAGACCGGGTCAATCCGCCCCCGCCGTCTCGGGGGGCTAACAGGCGAGCTGAGCAGCGCACGGAGACTCTGGAGGCCAAAGTAGAGGGCATCTTGCACCTGATACACGGAGGCCCAATGGGGGGAGATTCCAACTCCTCCCGAAAAGCCTTCGTAAGGGAGGTTAACTCCGTGCAAAGACATCCTCCCCCAAAGGGCCTCAGAGTCCCAGTGATGTTCTCCGATAGGGACCTGGAGGGAGTCCGCACGCCCCACTGCGACGCCCTCGTCATCAATCTTCAAATGGCGAACTTCGAAGTTCGTCGAGTCTTGGTAGACAACGACAGCTCCGTCAACATCCTTTTCTTGGAGGCCTTTAAAGGCCTCCCGCTGTCGAGGGCCCGCAGGCTACACTCTCCACGGGTTCACTGGGGTCCCGGTTATGGTCGAGGGAATTATAACCCTCGACGTAATGGCTGGAAAGGCCCCGGCAACTCGCACGGAGCCAATGGACTTCATGGTGGTCAACGTCAAGGCCGCCTATAATGTTATCCTGGGTAGACCAGGTTTGGCCGCACTTCAAGCCATCCCTTCAGCCTACCACATGAAGATGAAGTTCTCCACACCCTCAGGAGTGGGAGAAGTAAGGGAAAGCCAAGAAGTGGCTCGAAAGTGCTACATGACCTCAATGGGGGGTCCGGTTCTCTCCTTGGAAGCGCTCGAACTGCCTCAGGAAGGCGATCAGACTATTTCCGAGACTGTGGACGAGTTGGAGGAAGTGGCCTTCTCCGAAGAAGACACCACTAAGACGTTCCGCATCAGCAAGGCTTTCTCCCCCTCTATTAAGCAAGACATCTCCTGGTGTATACGGGAGAATCATGACCTCTTCGCATGGACTGCAGCAGACATGCCCGGGATCTCAGAAGAGCTCTCAATGCACCGTCTGAGTGTCGCCCCTGGGGTCAAGCCTATCCAACAGAAGAGGTAGAAGTTTGCCCTCGAGAGACAACAGGCGATCAAGGCAGAGGTTGAGAAACTCTTCAACGCCCGCTTCATTCAGGAGGTAAACTACCCTGAGTGGCTCTCCAATGTGGTGATGGTCAAAAAGGCCAATGGAAGTTGGAGAATATGCATTGACTTCACCGATCTTAACAAGGCATGCCCGAAGGACCATTTTCCTCTTCCCAGCATCGACGCCCTGATCGATGCGACCTCTGGGCACGAGCTCCTCAGTTTTATGGACACCTTCTCTGGGTACAACCAAATCAGGATTTTCCCTCCCGACATTCCGAAGACCTCGTTCGTAACGGATCAAGGCCTTTATTGCTACCGTGTTATGCCCTTCGGCTTGAAAAATGCTAGAGCTACCTATCAGCGCCTGGTGAATAAGGTCTTCTGAGACCAGATTGGCCGAAACATAGAGGTCTACGTTGACGACATGTTTGTCAATAACACTCGGGGGCAGGAGCACACCCGCGACCTTCAAGAAGCCTTCGAGGTGCTCAGGAGGCACAATATGAGGCTAAACCCGAACAAATGTGCGTTCGGTGTCCCGTCGGGAAAATTTATGGGGTTTATGGTTAGCCAGAGGGGCATTGAGGCCAACCACAAAAAGATCTAAGTCATTCTCAAAAAGGCTCCCCCCTCCACCGTCAAAGAAGTACAGAGGCTCATGGGTCACCTCCCGCGATCGGGCGATTCCTCTCCAAGTCCGGGGAAAAGTGCCTCCCCTTCTTCAAAGCCCTCAGGGGGGCTAAAAGCCTCGAGTGGGGGCCGCAGCAACAAGATTCCTTTGACAAGCTCAAAGAGTATTTGGCCAACCCCCCGCTCCTGAGTAAGCCAGAACCCGAGGAGGCCCTCTACCTCTACCTTACAGCTTCAGAGCAGACGCTCAGTGCGGTCCTTGTGAGGGAGGAGGAAAAGACGCAGAAGCCCATCTATTACGTGAGTAAAGTACTCCACGAAGCCGAACTCCGTTATCCGAAGCTGAAGAAGATGGCTCTCGCCCTGGTCATGGCGGCCCGAAAGCTCCACCCCTACTTCCAATCCCATTCGGTGGTCGTCCTTACCGCCAACCGCTGAAACAAGTTCTCCACAAGCCTGAGACTTCCGGGCGGCTCATGAAGTGGTCAATCGAGCTGAATCAACACGACATCAGCTACCAGCCCAGAACGGCGATAAAAGCCCAAGCTCTGGCCGAGTTCATCGTGGAGAACACCATCCCCGACTCATGCGAGTCGCCTGCCGACCCCTCCGTCTGGACCGTCTATGTGGACGGGTCCTCCTGCTCCGATGGAAGCGGGGCCGGCATCATCCTAACTGGCCCCGATGCTTTCGTCCTCCAGTATTACATCCGCCTCAACTTCTCAGCATCGAACAATGCGGCAGACTACGAGGCCCTCATAGCGGGGCTTTGCTTGGCTCGCAAGGCGGGTGCCGAGCGCATAAGGGTCTTTAGCGACTCCCAATTGGTGGTCAGTCAGGTGTCCGGGGAGTATGAGGCCAGGGATGACCGTATGGCTAGGTAGTTGGCAAAGGTGAGGGAGCTTCTAGCTCTATTTGAAGTTGTTCAACTCCAGTGGTTTCCCCGGGAGGAAAATGCGCAAGCGGATGCCCTCTCTAAGCTCGCCTCCTCGTCCCTCCAAGGTTTAGAATGGACCGTCTTAATAGAGGTCCTTCTCAAACCAAGCATCGACGAAGATGGCTCGGAGCCAATGGAAGCCTACTCCCTAACACTTGGAAAAAACTGGATGAAGCCCCTCATCGAGTACCTCAGGGACGGAGTCCTCCCCAAAGATCCGAAAGAAGCAAGGAGGATCAGGACACGAGCAGAGCAGTACACACTCCTGGACAGGATCATGTACAAACGTTCCTACACCCAGATCGATGGTCGACCCTATCTGAGGTGCCTCTTCACGGAGGAAGCGCTCTACGTCCTAAGAGAAGCCCATGATGGTCTATGTGGTGCGCACTTGGGAGCGAGATCCCTTGCCCAGAAGCTCTTAAACTACGGATACTTCTGGCCCACACTACTAAGTGATTCTGAGGAGTACATCCACCAGTGTGACTCCTACCAGAAGTTCGCCCCGATCTGTCGCCTCCCCCAAGCACAACTTGCCTCCTTGGCGAGTCCGATCCCCTTCGCAATGTGGGGGATGGATTTGCTCGGACCTTTTCCTCCAGCACCAGGCCAGCTGAAGTTCTTGGTGGTAGCAATAAACTACTTCTCCAAATGGATAGAGGCTAAACCTCTCTCAACAATCACCGAGCACAAGGTACAGAAGTTCTTTTAGAAGAATATCATCTGTCAGTTCGGGGTGCCCCGCATTATTATAACCGACAACGGGACCCAATTTACCGAAGCGGCCTTTCACGACTTTTGCTCCGACCTCGGAATTCAGCAGCGGTTCTCTTCAGTAGCGCACCTCCAGTCCAACGGCCAAGCAAAAAACGCGAACCGACAAATCCTCTCAGGCTTGTAGAAGAGGCTAGATAAGTCCACTAAGGGGCTATGGGTAGAACAACTCCCCAATGTGCTTTGGAGCTATCACACCACCAAAAGAACTTCAACGGGAGAGTCCCCTTTCAACCTCACGCACGGATCCGAAGCTCTTATCCCTTTGGAAGTTGGTTTGCCTTTACCCCGACTCATAGCTTACAACGAGGCATAAGATGCAAACCAGCTTCGCAACTGTCCAGACCTCATTGACGAGGTCCGCGAGAGAGCCGTAATCCGCCAAGAGACTTACCGCCGTAGGATCACTCAAGCTTACAACAAGAGGGTGCGACCCACCAACCTAAAGGAAGGGGACTTAGTGCTGAGAAAGTTGTCGATTTCCGATCCAAACAAGAGAGGCAAGCTGGCACCCAATTGGAAATGACCGTATAATGTCTCCAGAGTTATACGCCCGGGCGCGTATCAACTAGAAGACCCGGGGGGCAGGAAGATGCCAAGGGCATGGAACGCCAAACACCTGATGAAGTACCACGAGGGTGTCTAAACACCGCTCCAAGCAACTTCCTGAGAACCGCTCCAGACGACTTGTCGCAAAAACCTTACTTGTATTTTCTTTTCAACCAAAGTGTAAAGGCGAACCTCAACTTAGAAGCGGTTGCCCAGTTGTTTTCAATAAAGAGAAATTCCCCCCCACAACTTTCCTATCTCTTGAGTAACCTAACTCTACCTGGCAAATTTTCTATTTTTGGGGTAGTCTAACTCTACTTGCAAAAAAAAACTCTCTCTTTAAACAATGAGTTCGGAGTCCAACACTTAGCTCGATTCCGCTTCGACTACTTGCTTATATGTGAGTAAGAAGTTGTTTGCCATTCGGAATTGCCCCCACAACCGTTGACTCTCTCTTTAAACGACGAGTTCGGAGTCCAACACTTGGATCGATTCCGCTTCGACTACTTGCTTATAAGCGAGTAAGAAGTGGTTCGCCATTCAGAATTGCTCCCACAATCTTTGACACTCTCTCTAAACGAAAAGTTCGGAGTCCAACACTTGGCACGATTCCGCTTCGACTACATGCTTATTAGCGAGTAAGAAGTGGTTCGCCATTCGGAATTGCTCGCACAACCGTTGACTCTCTCTTTAAACGACAAGCTTGGAGTCCAACACTCGGTTCGACTCCGCTTCGACTATTGCTTCTAGGCGAGTACCGAGCGTCTCACTACTCAGAAGTGCTCATACAACTATTGACAACTACAAATGCCAGCAAAACACACGAATACGGAGACAAGTATTATTTCATTAAAATCTGAGAAACAAGTCTAGTTACAAGACCAACTGCTCATCTATACAGCGAGAAACAACACTTGTGAAGTTAAAAGTGCAAAACTCCTAATGTAACACCCCGAATTCCAAAATACAACTGAATTCGAAGTTCTACAAGATCTTTACACTTCTCTTCGTACAATTTTACAAGGAAACAATTTTTTTTGTTACATTAGAGTTTACACTTACATTATATATTTATAGTGGAAGCAATTTACAACAATTTACATGAATTGAAATGTACAACACTTGGATCAATCTTTAATCAGCATGCATTCTTTAGTCTTGTTAATCACTTTACCCTACATAGAAACTGTGGGCACGTCAGTTGCTTACAACCGACGAAATATTATACACGGCTATTCTCTCTATCCGAAACAGTATAACTATTCTCAAATACTTAAACAATCACAAACTTGATCACAAACAGAAACTACAAGGGGCTATCCTATAGATGTCGTGTAGTGCAGTGCACTTAGTCCTTAATGCAGTTATGTATATTACATGACACTAATGCGCACTTATTCAGATTCTATGCATCCCATACTACATAGGTCTGAGGGCAAGCCCTTAATCGTTCTTCATCTTGTAGGGTTCAATCCCTCGTCATGACTTAAACTACTTCAGTAACTACGATAAGTATCCTAGATGTTCTATGAGTACGAGCTCATATCCAGACAACCTGGAGGGGAATCCCACGTCATGTCACGACGCATCGTGAAGAACCTATGGACAACTCAGCCTGCGTCATGGGACATAACACCACCCGCAGTCATCAAACAACCCACGAGCGTCGCCTACGGTACGGACTCCTGGAGACATATCCACGTCATGTCACGACGCATCGTGAAGACAGCCTATGAATACTCTCACACCGTAGCACCAAGGCCCTCAAACTCGTGTTTTTCTCTTATTTTCATCACGTCTTCACTATGAATCTAGTCCTTAGTTATTTGAATCATGAACAGAATCAATTCTCTAGAGTTAACCCTTCCACTATACCGGTCTTAACCATTTATTCAACATGACCTAATTCTTGGTCTTTTCATCTCAAATTTCATTTCAATGCATTTCTTTTCAATGCCGGTATGAGGTTTAACTACACTCTAGTTCTCAATTTCAATTCATAATCACAAAATTGAGTCGTTATACTCATAAGTTCTTTTTCACAATTAACATGATTTCTTTTCTTTTCTATGAATCAAAACTCACATATCAAGTTCAATCTCAATTCTTATATTTCATGCTCAGAAATTTCTTTTCAATAAGCACAATAGAATCTCATACTATATTTTTTTCCTTTACTTAATTCAATAGTCATAAAGTCGTATTTTTCACTCATATACAATATTCAAATTCGGCAATAAAATCCATAGATAACCCACCTAAATTTTCCTTCATTCAAAAATTCCTCTTTTATAACATAGTGTACTCTTTTCATGAAAATAATCACCTTTCATTTTATACAAATATCAACTACATGCAATTTTACTTCTAAACCATCTTCATTTTAGTCAAATCATGTCCCAAATATTTTTCTTTAAGTCCACATAATTTTAGAATAATTATAGTATTTTTTCCCAAATTTTATAAGCCACAAAGACAATTTAAACTAACAATTTATAGTAAGTTATTTCTTGCAAAAATATAGTCTCAAGTTCTCATTTATACTAAGCCACAGGTCCTAGAAAATTATCTCACGAAAATCCAGATATCATTTGAAACATCAGGCCAGTCGACTGTTAGAACATGGCCAGTCGGCTGTTCTGTAACTAAAATTCGAAATTTATTACTTGACAGTCGACTGTCGATTGTACCAAGTTGCAATTTTGAGTAGATCATGGATATATTTTTGACATTGAAAATAATATCAAAATTTTCATAATATTTATAATCAAGGTTTCCACGAAATTATATTTTTAGAACACAAGTTTTCATCTTTTTACAATAACGAAACTTTATTTTAGACAATCAACTACACATGATGTATTTAATCAACTATAATCATGTAATCTAAATTTAGTACAAACAAATAGACATGGTGGCATGGTAAACATCTACATTAACAAATCATAGTTTTGCAATCAATTTAACTCCCTTTTAACACACATTCAACTAATAGCAATTTGTCTCATTTTCATAATGCATGGCTATATTAGTTAGAGTTTCTCCTTAATTTATCAATCACATCCTAACATGATGTCTAATTAGAAGTTTAAGAGAAACACCCACCTTAAATGGAGAGAAAAATCAAATAGACTCCAGGAGAATCTCCTACAACAAATGAATAAAGCCTTCTCTTCCTAGACCAAGCCACGAAAATTGCCTTCTCCTTGTTGCAACTTGAACCCGAGCCTCCCCTAGTGCACTTCCGGCCTCCTTCTCCTTGGGTTGAAGAACACACACAACACTCACTCTTTTCAACTCACAACTCCTCAACCTTTTGTCCTACTACTTGTATGTTTTTCTCTCTTTCTATTCTTTCTTTTCTATTTTTTTCCAAGTATGAGAATGAAGCGTGTGGGAGGGGGTATTTATACAATTTTCTAGGGTGAATGGAAGGCCAAGATTAGATTATATGATTAGAGATTAAGGGCCAAGATGAAATAGGGAGTTGAAATAACTTCCCATGATGAGAGTAACCAACTCTCCACCACTCCCATCTCTCCCACTCTTCTAATCCTACCCGGCCTAGGTGAGAAGGTGTGCAATGCACACTCCATTGCATGCACGTGCCACCTAGTGTCCCTCATTTACAAATTTGTTCATGTGAGTAATTTAATTGTCCATTAAATAAGTCTATACTACAAGTTAGACCATTTCAAAAGAGAATTAAAGTAATTGGGCTCACTAATGGGCCAAACTAACCATGGGCTTTAAATAATTAATTTAATTAATAAAATAGAGTGGGCTTAAAAAACAATTAGGCCTAGATTTTAATTAGGCTTTTAAAGAAAATAGTTTTTTTTTGGAAAATTAAAGAGAACAAATGCTATACAAAAAATATTTTATAAAAGAAATTATACAAATGAAATCATACGTGCACAACACGTAAAATTACAAAAACTCATAAATGAAAACTAGGGTGTTACACCTAAGGCCTACTTCAGCACCTCCGTGGCGCAGGCATACTTCGGTTGAGGGACACCCGGGGGCGACGAATGTTGAACTGCCGACGTCCCCCCTCGGCACTCGTCTCTAGACCGGCTAGCCGAGAAGCATCGTCGGCACCCGTTCTAGCGGTGGCCCCAACTGATGCTCCACTCAACGTAGCTGCCGCCCCACTCTGCACGTCGCCCGGACTCCGATGCACTGTCGGCGAGCGACGTGCTAGCTCGTAGAAGGTTATCCCCCTATCACGCTCTTCGCGAGTGCAAGTGGTGGATCTGACATTGCTCCGCTGGGTCATGGTTGAAGACGAGCGACCTCTGCCTCGAGCTCGACAATTCGCTCTTTAAGCAAGTCGTCTCTCACCGTTATAGACAGACGAGGCAATCGCATCGAAACTGCCCCTCGGGATCCTTTGGAGATCGTCCGCCGAAGGTGAGCAACTTCCATGCTCTTATCGAGGGTCACCTTCTTCAGCTCATCCCTCTTTGCCGTCACCTTAGACAAGGAGTGGCGAAGACCCTTAATCTTCAGGCCAAGGTTGGCTTCAGCCTACGAATCCAAGTCATTGCATTCAGGGGTCCTCTCTTTAATCTGCTCCTCTAATCTCCTCCTCTCTATGTCTCGACGAAATAAGGTCGACCTCAGGTGCTTCAACTCGTATTTCGCCTTACGGAGGCCCGACTCTACTTCATGAAGATGCTATCGGTTCCGCTCGAGCCCCAATCTCGTCGCCCCTAGACTAGTTCTTAGGCGAGCCACTTCGGCTATCCGAGGCACCTCGACGACCTGTAGCGCTTCGACAATCTAAAAAGAATCATGGCACGCGGCCGTTAAGATTCACACTACTCCAACACTTAGACAAAAAAGAGTTGAAATTTCCTCCACACTTAAACGAAAAAGAGTTCAAAATTTTCTCAATACTTAGTCAAAAACGGAGAACTTTCTCATTCATTTTAAAGTTGAAACAGTGGCCAGTCCGCAGTTCGGAAATACAAAACAAAAAAAAAGAAAAAAAAGAAAAAAAAAATAGGCCACCTCGAGGTGCTGCTCCGAAGCGCCCTTTCGGGGTTCACCTCCTCCTCGCCGTCCCCCTCAGCTTCGTTACCCTCCTATTCGGGCTCGACTTCCGTCAGAGGGATGAGTTCCTCGCCCTCTACCGGATCGTAGAAGTAGTATGTCAAACCGCCGATGCCGGGGATGCGAGCCGCCATATGCTTTAGAGCTTGAGCGTAAGCCTCCTCCATGTTTTTCATCATATGGGCCTTTGCCTCGTCCTGAATGGCTTTTTTTGCCTCCGCCACTTTCATTTCCTGCCCCTTCAGCGCCTCCTCGGACGCCCTCGAAGCCCTCGCCAGCTCCTTCTCGAGGCGAGCCTTCTTCTTCTCCAGCGCCTTGACCTTGGCTGTCTCGGCCGATGAGTGCTCGAGCGCCTCGGCGAGCTTCGTCTCGAGGGCACCCACCTCGGCTGCTCGTGATGCTGAGAGCAGCCGTTCGGCCTCGAACAGTTTCACCGCCTTGGAGCGCTCCGACCGCTCGCGATCGTTCGCCGCCTTCATCTCCTTCTCTTGTTTGGCGAACTGCTCGAGCATATGGCGGAAGTGGCAGAGGGTCTGTGGACAAAACAGAAGAATATGAGGACTCAAGATCACTAACCCTGAAAGTGAAAAAAGCAGAGCGGGGCTACTTACCGACATCGTCGACCGGGCGATCTCCAAGGCATCGTCGCCGACCGTACCTGCCCTCAGCGCCGCACGATCCTTCGGGGTCGGTAGATGGCGTACCGCCTGCATGCACATCCCCGCATCACCGAGGAAGCCATCAAGCTTCATTATCCGTCAGTCGGGGACGAAGAGCTTCTTGTGCTCTTCAGTAAAGATGGCCTCCGCCTCAGCCGTAAGCAGTGGCACCTCGAGGGCCAGAGCGGTGCCGGCCGAGAATGCCCCGTTCGAAGTCCCGGGGCTTAAGCCGAAGGGAGCGTAACTTGCGGCTCCGAGGCGGCGTCGCTGACTAAATCAACGACAGCTGCCGGCACCGAAGGCGCCTGTACTGCTCGGCTGGAAGGAGGTCCTGCCGTCGCCCTCTTTATCTTTTTGGTATCCTTCGCCGCCACTGCAGTCTGCTTCGCCATTAGGGCTCGGTAATCCATACCGAGGGCTTCTGAACAACAAAAAATCCGAGCAAAAGAGTTAGCGAAAAAACACAAACACTAAAACTAAGTGTCTACATGCTAAAGGAAAAGAAGTAAAGGAGCGTACAGGGGTAGATCGGATTGAGACCCCCACCAAACAAGATATCCTCGGTAATATCCTTCCAACCGAGGGTCAGAAGACCGAGGATCTTCGTCACTATCTCCTCTTCTTCTCTAGTGAGCACTGGCTCGGCCTTCGCCCACTTTGGAACGTCCTCCTTCCACGCCATAGAGAATTCCCATGGCTCGGGACCTCGGATCAGGAAGTACTTCTCCTTCCAATGCTTGATGGAGTCCGGGTTCTCGATCAGTTTAACCCCCTTTCTCGGCAATAAATAGTACCGGTACTCTATCTTGCTCATTCGGCAGATCCGGTAGAGGCTACGGAGGAGGACGAGCTAGGGCTGCACACCGACCGCTTGACATTGGCGGATGAAGGCAATGACGTGCCGCCACATGTTCGGCATGAACTGCACAGGGCTTAGGCCGTACCACTGCAACACCTCGACCACGAAGGGCGGAGCGGTAGCTGAAGGCCGACATTAAGTGCATTGTACGGGAAGACGTATGTGTCTGGCGACGTCCCCGTACATGCTCGGAAACCGGGGCCGGGGAGCAGCAGAGCATACTCCTTCGGGATGCGAAATCCCTTCCTAATCCAATGAAGGTCCGCCTCGGTCACGATCGAAGGGATCTCATCCACCTCGGAAGGATCCCTCGGGCTGTTCTCCTCGTACACCGCAGCCATCCCGTGCACCGCCTTCTCCAAAATATCCTCGGAGTAGCTCCTGACCCTTTTAACGCTCGACAGCGTTGACGGCAGTCGACCCAGCGCTCCTGCCCCCTTCGGAGTCTCCACTATCGTCTCTACAACAGCCGACTTTACCACTTCCTTCCCTTTCCTCGGCGCGACCACTACGACTCGGTCGGTACCTTGCTCCGAAGTGGATGTCTCATTCCCCGACGACACTCTAGACATTTCAAGATTAAGTTTGAAATAATTTACCTCGAAGTGACGTTCACGGTCGGAATAGTTCGCCGGAGATTGAAAACGCCTGGCCGCGAAAGCTAGCAGCGCCGCTCAAGAGCAGAAGTGGCTTTAGTAAAAGTGAGGTGAAAGTAAAATCGTAAGAAATGAGGGGAAAGAGGAGTGGTGAAAACTTATAAGTGTTAAGGTGAAATTCGGCTGGGCCTTCGAACACGTTGGGCCCCCATAACGGCTCATTGGAAGCTTAAACGTCTGACCCTGAAGCCTAAACGTCTCTTGCCTCGAGATTCGTGCATGATCTCTAGATGGACGTCTCAGATTGTGCCACATCACTCGAAAACCAAATCCGAGCAACTGCCATTCCGAGCTGCTCATACGGAGAAAATAACGGCCGAGCAGCAAGAGCCGTCCGATCGCCTCGTGATTCGTGTCGCAACCTGATGGACGGCCTGGATTCAGCCACGCTAACCAAGATCATGTTTTCTCGTGATCCACGCCGTCATGCCTTGAGATTCGTGCATAATCTTCAGATGGACGTCTCAGATTGCGCCACGTCGCTCGGAAACCAAATCCGAGCAACTGCCATTCCGAGCTGCTTATACGGAGAAAATAACGACCGAGCAGCAAGAGCCGTCTGATCGCCTCGTGATTCATGTCGTGACCTGATGGACGGCCTGGACTCAGCCACGGCAACCAAGATCACATTTTCTCGTGATCCACGTCATCGTGCCTCGAGATTCGTGCGTGATCTCCAGATGAACATCTCAGATTGCGCCACGTCGCTCGGAAACCAAATCCGAGCGACTGGCATTCGAGCTGCTCATACAGAGAAAATAATACCGAACAGCATGAGCCGTCCAATCGCCTCGTGATTCGTGCCTCGACCTGATGGGCGGCCCTGATTCAGCCATGTGACCAAGTGTAAGATCCACCGTCAAATGACCTCGGGATTCCTGTCGCATCTGGATGAACGTCCCAGATTGTGCCACATCGCTCAGAATCACAATCCGAGCGATTGGCCTTCCGAGCTGCCCGTATGGAGAAAGTTCCGCCGAGCGATACAAGCCATCAGATCACTTCAAAACTCGCATCATAATCTGATCAAAATTCCAGATCCGTCCACGTTGCTCAGCTCCGCCCCGTCGTCTGATCATGCCGAACACGCACCGACACAAGATGAGCGGTTCAGATTGCGCCATGTCATCAATTTGGCGATAAATCCTTTTATTTTAATTAAAATTTGAATTAATTATTTAAAAATTGCAAAAAAATTAATTAAAAATTCAGAAAAATCAGTTAAAAATTCTAAAAAATAATTATAAATCCGGGAAAAATATTTTCAACCTTCTGGATAAATAATTATTTGTTAGAATAATTAATTAATGCCTCTTAAAATTAGATTATTGCCTCGCAAAATTAAACAATTGATTCAAAAAAATAATTGAAAAATGGGGAAAAATCATCAAAAATCCAAAAGGACCTGAGGGCAAACTTGGGCTCGCTACCAGCTCAGAAAGACACCATCACCCCTTAGACGAGATTCGAACACCCTTTGAGAACTCCGATAAAGCCCTAAAATGCCATTAAAACAACAAAACTACTCTCCAAAGGCCGTGGCACACGGTCTTTGGGAGTGGGGGGCTCGTAATATGGCTAAAAATGGGTTAAAATCGAAACCATTCGAAGTGGGTGCAAATCTCGAAGTCCCAGGGGCAAGACGGTAATTTTGGCTACAGACAGGTCCGAATTGGGAATCGGATCCCTCCTCTTGGACCTGCTAACTAATGAACGGACCTAATCCGTTGAGAATGGGTCTCAACCCGCTAGGGGCCAGATCAACAAATTGGAGGAAATCATGTCACCCCTTGATCTTGAGGAGGTGGTTATAACCACCCGTATCCTGCCACATTGGGAAGTAAGAATTCACTCTTATCCTGAAAGAGATCTCCTTGGCGACTATAAAACCCCCTACCTCCTACGGTGAAAGGTGATCACACTTTGCATACTTGAGTTCTTTCCCCTTCACTTTTTATGTGTTTTGACTTGAGCATCGGAGGGTTCGTCGCCGAGATCCATCCCGGTGTCTCGAACGTTTGTGCAGGTTCAAGGGAGCACTAAGAGATCAGCATCATCAAGGAAGAAGAAGGGTTCTGCCTATTCGAGTTCCTCACGAACCTACAAATATCATTTATTGCCCCCACACCATAATCCAGCGGCAACAACTAACAATTTACATAACTTACTATCCTATTTAAAAACTAGATATTTCACAGAAAATAAAGAAATTAAGATTAAAAAATCTTAAAAAATTCAAAATAAGATATGTTGATAGCAAACTAATAGAAGGAAAGCATATAACTTATTAGGAAATATTAAAATATTTAGAAGTAACATGTAGAGTCACTAAAAATCTACCTAAAGAAATACAAAAAGAAATAAGATACAGAGTATTAGATTATAGGAATGAAGAAGAAAGCTGATAGTACTAACAACTATTATCATACAAGATATTAAACTACAGGAATTTAGTTATGATGGAAAATATTACAAAGAAAGAACCACCAATACTCTCAGAAATTTAAATGATAAATATTTAAGAGTTGGAAGAAGACTACAATGGTCCAGAGTTTGTAGGAACTATAAGAAAAGATTTAAAAATTATAAATAAGAACATAAAAGAACTAGGTAGATATATAACAGTAGACACAGAAGAAGAACTAGACATAACTGAAGAAGTTATAAAGGAGTTGGAACCCATAACAAAGCTTAATATAAATATCTTAGAAATAGAAGATTTAATGTTAAATCACAATTCAGGGAAAGTAGAAGAAGCCTTTAAAAATCTAGATATAACAAACGAAGAAATAAAAATGGATGAAGAGAAAGAAAAATTATAACAAAACCTATAGAAATTCCAACTAATATGTATGAATACTTAAGACCACCACCTAATAAAAGATCATATAACCTACAATGGAAGTGGCAAAATAAAGAAAGAAGTAAGCTGGGAAAAGAAAAAGAAAAAGAAAAACCAAAATATGAACCCACATAACACTATGACAAAGGAATAGCAAGAAATGGAGAATGGTTATATCTAGATTGTGAAAAAGATGTAGACAGAACAATAGAAAATGAGTAAAAGCATCCCTAATAGTAGGATTTAGACAAAATCTCTCAAAAATATATTTGAGAAATTTATAGAAGAAACTTTAATCGGAGTAGTGATGAATTGGTGGAATGGACTAATAGAAGAAGAAAGAAGTAATATAAGTGTTACCGCTAAATCTGGTGTGAGGGCAAACAGATAGTATTTGTGGATTCTTAGGGAAACTGAATAATCAAACCTTAATCCTCTCCGCCGGAGTTGGACCGTTGACTCCCGCCGTTCACCTGCAAAAAGTGCGAGACACCGGGGTTGATCCCGGCGACGCACCCTCCGACGCTCAAGTCAGTAATCAGACAAGATTATGAGAGAGCGTAAATTTGCAAAAGATTGATTACCTCTTAATGGTGGTGGATGGGGGGTATTTATAGCTGCCGTAGGGATCAGATTAGGAATGTAATCCCTAATTCCCAGCGAAAGGATAGAACGAATCAGGGCTGTTGATTGAAAGCAATCAAAAACCCTAATTCTATCCTGATGGACTGGGTTCATCGCGGGTTGGAACCCACACCCAGCTGAGATGGATCCGTTTGCGGGTTGGTGGGTCTTATAGGAGAAGACCCAGTACCCGCTTCAGACCCACTTGTAGGTGAAATTATCTTTTTACCCTCAGGCTTTAAGATTCGCGCCAAGTTTGGACGGTTCCGATTTAACCCCATTTTTAGCCATATCACGAGCCCCCCTGTAACGCCCCGAATTTCAAATAAGGATAAATTCGAGATTTCACAGGATCTTTACTTTACTTCGTACAATTTTACAAGGAATTTAAAACTTTTTATTCACAATACATCAGAGTTCCTTTACACTTAGTTTTTACACAGTGGAAGACTAAAAGATTACAACAATGAAATACAACTTGTATAACTTTAACATCATTTGCAACATCTTTAACTTCTAAACAGCAACAGCATATCCACTTTATAACTCCATGAATAGTCCATTACCTGCATGTCAATCTGTGGGCACGTCAGTTACTTACAACTGACGAAATGTTATACACGGCTATCCTCTCTATGCCGGGAATAGTATAACGATCTCATACTTTAACAAATCACAAAAAGATTGAATGAACAATTAAAGTGCCAAAGGTGATTATTCTAAACATAAGTGTATGTCATGCCTTAATGCCTAATGCACACAATTCTATACCAGGATGACACTAATGCACACTTGTTCGGATTCTATGCATCCCATACTACATAGGTCCGAGGGCAAGTGCCTACGTACTCCACCATAAAGGGCTCGATCCCTCGCCATGAAAACTACCCGATAGCAAAACAAAGTTCAGACTATTCCACGAATTTGAATTCCAGCCTTGGAGTCCACCGCCGACTGTTATAACAGATTCCACATCGTGCGAATCGTCCCGTATGTGACCCTCTAGCCCAGTATATATATATATACATTGGAGACGGTAAACACAAAAACTCATCCGTCCGACTACTCAAGATCTTGGAGTCCACCGCCGACCCGTCCTCATAGTCCCGGATTAAAATATAATAATCCGTCTCCCACAGGGCAACCTCAGTCCACCAACTAGGTCTATAGTCTTGGAGTCCACCGCCGACTATATAGAGCACCCCACTTACGTTTCTCTAAGTTTACTACATCTTCACTTATGTGCCTAAATTTTCTTAAGTTCAAGACATGAATAATTTCTACTCATAGAATCAGTTTTTCCTCCTACCGGACTTAATCAACAAATACGAGATGGCTCCTTAGCCATATCTCCAAATCATTTCTCAAATCCTTTCTTTCAATAATGTCGGTACCGAGGTCTTACTAACTCTACATCATAAACTTTCATGTACAAGAAACATGGGTACATATACCCTTCATCAAACATGTCTTAATTCAAAGTACTCTTTATCTATTCACAACTTGGTATAGGTCTTGTTACATCATTCAATTCATTCACTATCTTTCTAAGACATCAATTCTTTTCATGAGTCTATGGCATAAATCCAAATCTCTTTTTGGGAAAAATTAATCACATAAAAGTTCGCGACTACAAACAAGCATATTTACATGATCTCGTCAACAAATAAACATATTTACATGATCTTGTCAAGTCAAACAATTTATAAATAATTTATTTCCAAACTTTATATGAATTCACACAAACTTTTAATCTCATTTAGCATTCTTACTCAACAAAAGGGATTATTTATAACGAGATAATCGTGTTACATATTTTTCTTTTATTCAAAAGAATTATTTATTCAAAATAATAATTTTGGAAACAAAGTGCATTTGCCACTTTAAAAAAAAAACAAGATAAGAAATTAAACTATTCTTAGTAAATTCTTTGTGCAACTTAATAAGGAAGAGTGAATAATCTTTCCAAAGTCAGTAACTTCCATAAATAAGCAGTTTTTGAGAGAAACAAAAATAAAAGAAAATGGTGGCAACAAGTTTCGAACCCGAAACCTCTTATAAATAGTATTCACTGGCTAACCAATAAGTCCAATTATATTTTCTATTTAGAAGTTGTATTAATGTATTTTTGTTAATACTATTTTGAATTTGGTTTCTTTCAATAACACTTGTTCACCCAATAATCCAATCATTTAGGACATTGGAATAAATCTCACTTTTGGACTGAGATGAAATTAAAAAATAATAATCAAGTAAATTCAAATTTATTTTTATAATCTATCTTCTTTTTCAAAAATAGATTTTTCCTTTCTTTACAAAAATTTGCATTTCTTCCCAAACTCAAAAATTAAGGATCATATTTCTTAAAGCTAATTTATGTCCAATCATTATACTAATTAGAATTTGTGCTAAAAATCAAATATGTCTCTTAATGAACCATAGATATCTCAAAGAAATTCTTTCATGCAACAACTTGTATTTTTAACATATGTCGACAAATTCGTGGTAGTAACAAAAATTATTTTCTCTTTTCTTTTTCTTTCTAAATCATCATATCTCTAATCATATGTCGAAATATAGCATTCTTTAACAATTTCTCATACATATCACACATTTGACATACCTAGATTTACGAGTATTCTAACATTGTTTATAGTAATAATTCTTTAGTTAAACTCTTCTTTTCAATTTACACATAAACTTGCATTTCTCAAAACTTGAATGAAAAAAAAAATTGTTTAATTTCTCTTATACAAATTGGGAATTTATAGCATGCCAACAAGTCTCAAATCATAAGAATTTTACAAAATCTCTTTCATGAACAAATTATTATTTTCCAAATGTAACAATAAAAAATATACATATGTCAATAATAACAAAATTTTACTTTCTTCTTTCTTAGTCAATAAATCATAAAGCATGTTTATCATATGATATTCATCACTAAAATTCTCACATACTCAACAAGTACAAAAATTGCAATCACATTAACATGATTCATGGTATAAAGAAATTCTTCTTTTTAATTAGCATGATATCACAACAAAATCATCCTCATTCAAAACATGATATACTAGCATAAATTTTATCTTATAATTCTCAAACAATATCTTCTTATACTACTCTTTTTTGTATGCATATCCTACACTAGAAAATAATGAAATCACCCACTAACACAATGTTAATCTATTTGTCAACATAGCATGATTCACTAATACCCTTCAAATTACTCATTCATTTTTATTAGCATGCACATTCTAAAAATTAGAAAGTAGGAGAACACCCACCTTTTGTGAAGCTTGAACAATGAAAAGAAAAGAGAACACCACTTCTAGCTCCAAAGATTCCTAGCTCCTAGTAAGGCTTCTCCTCCTAGCAAAGCTCCCTTTTCCTAGCAATGGCCTCCTCTCTCTAGCAATTCCTCCAAGCAAAAGGACCCTCACTCTCTTTCTTTTCCTTTCTTTATTTTGATAGTGTTTTTGGTGCAAGATAAAGGTAGGAAATAGGGGCTCTATTTATAGGATTTTGGGAGGGTCTAAAGTGCAAAAATTCCACCCTAATAACTCTTCAAATTTATTCTACAACTCTCCACTTTCCTAACTCCTAAAACCCCCATCTCTTCATCTCCCCACTCTCCACTAACTTAACTCAAAAACCCTTCTCCTCCTCACTCCATGACCGACCACCCCCTAGCCCACAAAATGGTCCAAATACATTTGTGTGTGCATGCACACATGCACAAACAAATATGAACACATTTCTATAACTCTAAATGTGTACTAATATTTGTTACTTGTCATGTATAACTTAATTTGTGATTTTAATAGTGGGCTTGCTACATGGGCTCATTTCTAATTAATTAATTTGATTATCTAGTGGGCTTGCTACATGGGCTCATTTCTAATTAATTAATTTGATTATCTAGTGGGCTCCTCTCCTAATGGGCTAGATTTTATTCTATAGGTCCATGAATCAATAGAAGGCTTAATTAAAACTTATGCATGCTAAAAATTTGTAATTGAGAATAACAAATGAGAATAAAATTTGCACGTGCATTATACGTGCAGAAAATCGAAAAATGCATTTTAATCAAAACAAAGGGAAAATAAATTTTCGTTTTATAAAATAGATTTAAATACATAAAAATAAATAATTTAAACCTATAGAAAATATTATACGTAGTGGTGGAAACACGTGCATCAAAACACGTAAAAAGCACGTAAATCCCAGGGATTGAAATATTATATTTTAGTTGACTGAAATCAATACGGAAAATGTATAAATAGTACGAATCCAAAATATGTAGTGAAATACATTACAAAATATATGTGCGTAACACCCAGGGGCAAAATTGTAATTTTCAATTTTGCGGGGTGTTACACCCCCACTCCCGAAGACGGAGTTTGATCAGCCTTTGAGGAGTAGTTTTACTGTTTTAATGGCTTGCGATGTTGTATCGGAGTCCAAATGAGGGGTGTCGAATCTTTAAATGGGATATCGTGGTAATTTCCAAGTTAGTAGTGCGCTCTAAATTGTTCTTGAGCTCTCTTCGACTTCTGATGATTTTTCCTAACTTTGCAAAGTGGTGATTTGTTATTCGGGGGTCTTTAATTAACCTTTCTAAGCAATAATTATCTACCCAGGGTTTCACAAATATTTTCCCTGGATTTATAATTATTTTTTAGAATTTTTAATTATTTTTCCTGAATTTTAAATCATTTTTTCGTAGTATTTAGGTAGATGATTTGATGTTATTTACACCATTTCATGGCTTAGATGCTCCGACTCCATTGCCGACCCCTTCCAAATTTATGCTATGAAGAAGGCCGAGGTCCATGGGGGTTCGACACATTCCGCCGAGACGCACAGGTACTTCGGCCAGGCTATAGGCGCGTTCGGCGAATCTTTGCCAGAGTTCGGAGTGGTTTCCTCCCTATAAGAGGGTCGGTGCCGAGAGTGCTCGGCAGCATGTGCCGAGGTCCATTTTTCCATGTAACATGGTCGGTGGGAAGAGTGCTCGGCAGCATGTGCTGAGGTCCACTAGTTCCATGTAACATGGTTGGTGGCAAGAGCGCTCGACAGCATGTGCCGAGGCCCACTTTTTCCTTGTAACATGGTCGGTGGAAAGAACGCTCGGCATCGTGTGCCGATGTCCACTTTTTCCATGTAACATGGTCGGTGGCAAGAACACTCGGCAACGTGTGCCGAGGTCCACTTTTTCCTTGTAACATGGTCGGTGGCAAGAACGCTCGGCAGCGTATGCCGAGGTCCACTTTTTCCATGTAACAATTTTTTTTATGTAACATGGTCGGTGGCAAGAATGCTCGGCGGCGTGTGCCGAGGTCCACTTTTTTCATGTAACATGGTCAGTGGCAAGAACGCCTGGCAGCGTGTGCCGAGGTTCACTTTTTCCTTCTAACATGGTCGGTGGCAAGAACGCTCGGCAGCGTGTGTCGAGGTCCACTTTTTCCATGTAACAATTTTTTCCATGTAACATGGTCGGTGGCAAGAACGCTCGACAGCGTGTGCCGGGGACTTGGGTTGCGTTTTTTGGCAACATAGGAAACGTCAGGCTGAGTTGACGACTGCTGAACTTCTGACAGATGTGACAGTCATTAATGCGATGGCTGTTGATCTTTTGACTACTCTGACAGATGTGTCAGCCATTAATGCGATAGTATGGCTAGGCACGGTAAATAATGTGACAGTTCAGGTCATTTTTTCGCCTTATGTAAATGGGCTGGCTCTGTGGGCCCATTAACCTCGTTTCGTGTGCCAAGCTCTATAAAACTTCACCCCCCTTTCATTTCTCACTTCTCCGAATTTTTACTCAGACGGTAATTTCTACTAGTGAGAGCTCACGGTGATCGTCGATTGCTTTTCCGGTGAAAATTCCGACCGTTTCTATCAACTCAAAGGTAATTTATACTTAGTCGTTTTTCAAGTATAAATATGTCTTTTTCTCCTATCTCCGAGCCCTCCCCTTCTGCCGCCGAAGTCCCTTCTCCGAGTCACCAAGATAAAGGCAAGAAGGTATCCAGTCGGGACAGTATAGTGGAGGATCCGAAGCGCATGGGGCCGTTCGGCAGGTATCTAGGGCCACTGACCGGGCTTCAAAGAGTTCGAGAACTTGCGGGAGAGGAGGCCGAGCGCATTATTCACGGGAGGGGGAGAGCCTTCGAGGGAAATGAGGCAAGGGAGACCTCCGAGGCCGATGAAACGGTATCAATCCTTAGCCTGGAGTATTTGGTAGTGATCCGGAGTTGCTTCCAAATTCTGGAGGAGTACGAGCTGATGCTGCCGGGTCCCGGGGTTAGGGCAAATTTGCCGATGCCAGTAAACATGTGTTTCTGGCCGGTTGATGCCTTCATCGCCGGTGCTCGGCTACCTCTCCACCCGTTCGCGATCCAAGTGCCGAGGTGGTTTGGGGTCAGCTCCATTCAACTAATGTCGAACGCGTGGAGAGTTATCCATGGGTTCGTACTCCACTTCCAAGTGGTTGGGATCGAGCCGGAGCTGAGGGTACTTCGGACTATCTACCGGCTTCATCAGCAGTACTGGTCAGAGTTCCGGTACTACCTAGCTCCGAGGCACGGAGGTCGGCTCGTCATCTGCCCCGACTCCATCAAGCACTGGCGAGATAAGTACCTCATAGTGCGAAGCGCAGAGGCGTGGCCCATACCTACCAGCTTCGTGGGGAGGTGTCGAGGCGAGTGAGAGAGTCGCCGGTGCTTCACCCTCAAGAAGAGGAGGCAGTGCAGACTCTTCTAGACAGGCCGAAGTACGACTGGAGAGAGCTGACCGAAGACATTCTCTTCAGGGGAGGGCTCAGCCGCGTAGATCCCAGTACGCGGCTCTTTCTACGTTCAATTTTTTTTTCTTATTCCAACTTATGTCTTTAACCGACTTCTTATTCGATGCAGAGGCAATGGATTTCGACGCGGTGATGGCGCAGAGGGCCGCCCTCGGCAGTAAGGCACCGAAGAAGCGCAGGAGGGTCTCCACCAAGCTACGCCTCGCGAAGGCTCCGAGGGGCGCAAGCATAACCGAAGGGGTGGAGCCTCCGGCTGTGGTGACCCCGACCCCGGCCGCAGGAGTAGCCTCGGCGTCGACCGCAGCAGGGGACTTCTCGATCTCCGCAGCTCTCGGGATGGAGACGCCCCCGCTGACGGTGACGGCCGAGGAGCTCCTGACTGAGGAGCACAAAAGGATCCATATTCTGGACTGGCAGGTTCGGAAGCATGATGGGTTCCTCGGCGACTCGTTGGCGAGCATGCAGGCGGTCAAACACCTGGCGACACCAAAGGACCGAGCCTCCATGGAGGCCGGTTTGGCGGGTGATGACGCTATCGAGATCGCGCGCTCGGCGGTTTTGGTAAGTGTCGAATTTCTGCCTTTGTTGGTTACTTTTACTTTTGATTTCTCTAACTCTTTGCACTTTTTGTTGTTTTGTTGTAGATCGTCGTCCACTTCGGTCATCTTTCGAAAAAGATGACGGAGTTGGAGAAGGAGCTGAAGCAAGAGATCGATCGGGCTCGGGCCGAAAAGGCTCGAATGGGCACCAAGCTCGACAAGCTGACGGTCGAGCTCGAGGGAAGGTCGACGAGGCTCGAGTACCTCGAAGATCTGGTCGCGAAGCTCGAGGCCGACTTCTGCGGTAGAAGGAGGAGTCGGCAAAGCAGCTGGCTGAGGCGGCAGAGACCAAGGATGCCATGGTAAAGGGGGCCAAAGAGGCCACCATGGCAAAGGCACAGAGCTTCCTTGCCCAAAACATGGCCAAGGCCTATGCCCAAGCCATATCTCAGGTGTCGGAGCGATTCCCTGAGGTGGACTGCTCTAGGTGGAGGCTGTTCCCGGGCCATGTCAAGGGCTTCGACCCTGAGTCAGAGGAAGAAGAAGAAGAAGGCGGCGATGACGACGACCACGAGGTTGAGGTCGTCGGTGAGGTGCAGGTTACCGAAGTGACCCCGCTGGCGATTCAGGGCCCATCGGGGGGGTCTGTCCCCGTCCACTCTCGACGTTCCGGGAAAGAGGTCGACCCTTGATTTCTCCTCGTTTTGTTTTGTTTTGTTTTATTTTGTTTTTTTTGCCTTTTGAGTTTCGTCTTGTCTTGTATTGCCTAATTGCGGACTGGCCACCGCACTTTTGTTATGAATGAAAAGAACTTTCGAGCTCGATCTCGTCTTTTTCCTACTGTTTGCTTGAAATTTTGGCTAAGTGTTCAAACAAAGAACTTTTGACTTTGCTAGATGTATATAGCTTTGTTCAGGGGTCGGATGAGGAGTAAACTTGCGACTATTTATTGAGCCATGTTGTTTGCCTTGCTCTTTTTCAGCTTGCCGAGGTGACCAACTCAGCCGAACACCCTTGCTCCGGAGAGGAGTCTTGTTCTGAGGTCGGCTTGGGAGCGACGAGGCTGTGCTTGGCCAGGTGTCGAAAGCGCCTTTATGAAGTCGAGCTGAGGTTGCGCAGGGCTGAAAGCGAGCGGAACCACCTGCAGGTGATCTTGAGTCGACGAGATATCGAGATTCGGCGACTAGAGGGCCAGCTCGCTGAGATCCTTCCCATAGACGAGGAGGATGGCTCATCGACGGCCTTCACTAACGGGCTAAGGCTGAAGTGTCTCCAACTCTCTCTGTCGAAGATGACAGCGGAGCGGGACGATATGCTCACCGAAGTTCACCACTTGCAGATTGTGGAGACTGAACTTCTGGCAGAGGAAGAGGATCTGACCTCGGCAGTGGGCAAGCTGATGGCCGAACGCGACGAGTTGACGGCGGAGGTCGACGCATTGAAAAGAGCCACAGTGGATAGGGGCATTGAGGTCACCCAGCTCCGCCGAATTATCGCCAGCCGCCCCAGCATTCTGAGCTCCACCGTACCTCCTCACTTTGAGGATAATGTAGGAGACAACTCTCTAAAACAAAGGATCGCCGAGCTGGAGTCGGAAGTGGCTCGCCTAAAGCCACATTCAGGGCCAATTAATGTCAGGAGCACTTCATGCACTCACGAGGAGGGTGAGCGAGGCATTTCGTTCTGTGAGCTCGCGACACGTTCGCCCATAGGCCGACCAAGTCCGGGTGATGCCCAAAGTGGCGTGTCGATTTCATCGAGCGGAGCATCCGTCGGTGCCACTGTCAGGAGCAGCGCCGAAGACACGTCTCAATTCTCTAGTTTAGGGACGAGTACCGGGGTTAAGCATCGCCGCCCTCGAGTGTCTCTGAAGCGAAACATCCCTGTGCCAAGGAAGCGTTGAAGTTTTTTTGTTCTCCCAGCTTTGTATTTTGTCTAAGTGTAACGAGTCAGCATTGTAGTTTTTGTTTTCGAAAGTCTTGTAGCTTAGTTGTAAAGAAGATGCCGCTTTGTAATTGTCTCCCCACACTTAATCGAAATGACGTTCGTTTTTCTTTCTTGAACTTGTGCGTTTCTGAACCCCTTCTACTGTTGTGTTACTCGTGACTATCTTTAGCGTGCCGAGGTTCGGAGCTAGATTTTCGCTCGTTTAGGCCTCGGTGCCAAGAGCGCTCGGCATTGTGTGCCGAAGTCTAGAGCTAGATTTTTTCTTGCTTGGGCGTCGGTGCCAAGAACGCTCGACTAGGCGTGCCGAGGTCCCGAGCAAGGTTTTTGCTTGTTTGGGCGTAGGTGCCAAGAGCGCTCGACTGGTCGTGCCGAGCTCTGCTTCGAATCTCTTGGCTTGTGAAACTGTGAGAGTGAGTTTCTCGCAGTGGAGAGCCACCTTTTGGAGGATTAATTCAACTTTAAATGAACCATAAGAACCAGAGGTTAGCTCCTCAGAGTCCTGGGCAGTGGTCGACAATGTACGAGATTCTAGAGGTGATTTCATAGTCCAGTATATGATCAAGGACTAGGTGTGTCGCAGATTTTTGACTCTGCTTCGTCATGAAACCAAGAATTGTCCAGGCCGGGAAGACACCGAAGCTTCTAACAAGTTCATGTTTGAAGCTGATATCTTCTCTTGAGGAAACACGAAGAATATAGCAAATTCATATCAATGACTTTCCAATCTGCGAGGATCAAGAGATGCGGTGTACCGAGACTAGCATACGAATGGTAGACCTAGCATCAGCCTATCCTATGTTTAGTATAGTTGTAGGAATTTCGCGTGCGGCGGCGAAGCGAGAGTATATTTCATCGGTTGTGGGAGCAATTCCGAATGGCGAACCACTTCTAGCTCGCTTAAGAGCGAGCTTGCGAAGCGGAGTCGAGCCAAGTGTTGGACTCCGAACTCGTCGTTTGAGTATGTTTCAACGGTTGTGGGAGCAATTCCGAATGACGAACCACTTCTAGCTCGCTTAAGAGCAAGCTTGCGAAGCGGAGTCGAGCCAAGTGTTGGACTCCAAACTTGTCGTTTGAGTATGTTCCAACGGTTGTGGGAGCAATTCCGAATGGCGAACCACTTCTAGCTCGCTTAAGAGCGAGCTCGCGAAGCGGAGTCGAGCCAAGTGTTGGACTCCGAACTTGTCGTTTGAGTATGTTCCAACGGTTGTGGGAGCAATTCCGAATGGCGAACCACTTCTAGCTCGCTTATGAGCGAGCTTGCGAAGCAGAGTCGAGCCAAGTGTTGGACTCCGAACTAGTCGTTTGAGTATGTTTCAACGGTTGTGGGAGTAATTCCGAATGACGAACCACTTCTAGCTCGCTTAAGAGCGAGCTTGCGAAGCGGAGTCGAGCCAAGTGTTGGACTCCGAACTCGTCGTTTGAGTATAAAGAAGGTAAAAACAGAGAGATACAAGCAGTTCAAAAGATATGAAGAAAAATGTTCTTTATTGAAAACTAATAGTCGGCTGCTTCTAAGTTGCGAGTCATTATTACATTGGAAAAATAAAGAAGCAAAAGTAAAATACAAGTGAAAGGAAAGGAATGGTTCGACATCTGAAGGTACTTAGAGAGGCGTTCATGCGCTCTTTTGGTACTTCAAGAGAGGGTCGACATTCCAAGTCCTGGGAATCTCCCTTCCTTCAAGGTCTTCTAGACGGTAGGTCCCGGGCCTAACCACTTTGGCTATCTTGTAGGGTCCTTCCCAATTTGGGGCTAGCTTGTTCCTCTGGCTGGGGAATGAGATAACTAACTTTCTGAGGACCAAGTCCACTTCCTTGAGGTTGGTGGGGCGGACCCTCTTGTTGTAGGCCAGCTCGATCCTCCTTCGGTAACTTTGTTGGCGAATTGAAGCTCTTTCACGGAGCTCATCAATCAAATCCAAGTTTGCCCAAAGCTCTCTGGCATTCTGCTCTTCTTCATAAGCAATAAGACGAGGAGAAGGTACACCGACTTCCAAGGGGATCACAGCCTCGGACCCATAGGTAAGATTAAATGGCGACTCACCTGTAAGGGTCCGTTTCGTAGTGCGGTAGTTCCACAGTACGTTAGGGAGCTGATCAACCCATAAACCTTTAGCGGACTTATCCAGCCTTTTCTTAATACCGGAGAGGATTTGTCGATTGACATTTTCTACTTGACCATTTGACTGTGGGTAGGAGATGGAGGAGAAGCGTTGTTGGATGGCGAGGTCTTCACATAGAGCTCGGAATGCAGCCCCTGTAAATTGTGTTCCATTGTCCGTTATGAGGACTCGAGGGACGCCGAAACTGCAGATGATGCTCTTCTAGAAGAATTGAAGTAGTTTCTTCTTAGTGATTGTAGCCAAGGGTTCGGCCTCTATCCACTTTGAAAAGTAGTCGATTGCCACGACTAAGAATTTGAGCTGGCCGGGAGCTGGGGGAAACGGCCCCAGTAAATCCATCCCCCACATTGCAAAAGGAATCGGACTTGATAGGGAGGCGAGCTGAGCTTGGGGTAGGTGACGAATGATGGAATACTTTTGGCAAGCGATGCATTGCCGAACGTGTCGTTCGGCGTCTTGGAGGAGGGTAGGCCAGAAGTATCCATAATTCAACACCTTCCGGGCGAGTGATCTGGACCCTGAATGCGCTCCACATATGCCTTCGTGAAGCTCGTGTAAGGCATATGTGGCTTGTTTTGGGAAAAGGCACCTTAAGTAGGGTCTGCCGTCTATTTGAGTGAAGGAGCATTTGTACAGGCCCCCCTCAACAAGGGTGTAGCGCTTCGCTCTGGTTCTGACTCGACGAGCTTCTTTCGGGTCTTCGAGGAGGAGCCGGTCCCTTAGGAATTCTATCAGGGGTTTCATCCAATTATCCTGAAGTTGAACAGGCAGTGACTCCATCGAGTTGGAAGTTTCTTCTTCTATGCTTGGCCTCAGGAGTACCTCAATCAAGATGGTCTGCTCGAGACCTTGGAGGGAAGAAAAGGCTAACTTGGAGAGGGCATCTGCTTGGGAATTTTCCTCTCTGGGGATTCGCTGAATAAGTGCTTCTTTGAATAGAGCCATGAGGTTTCGGACCTTGGCTAGATACTTAGCCATTCGGTCATCTCGTGCTTTGTACTCGCCCAAGACTTGATTTACGACCAGTTGAGAGTCACTAAATATCCGAAGACGTTGTGTCCCTGCTTTGCGGGCCATTCCGAGACTGGCTATAAGGGCTTCATACTCCGCTTCATTATTGGAGGCTTCGAAGTTTATGTGGAGGGAGTATTGGAGAACGAAGTCATCTGGGCCTGCCAGAATGACCCCGGCTCCTCTTCCCTCGGTGCAAGAGGACCCGTCCACATATACCGACCAGATCGGAGGCCCGTTTGCTGCTCGACTGACCTCGGAGATGGTGTTCTCAACAATGAATTCTACTAAGGCCTGAGCCTTGATCGCGGTCCAAGGCTGGTATGATATGTCATGCTGGCTCAACTCGATCGACCACTTCATTAGGCGGCCAGAGGTCTTCGGCTTGTGGAGGATTTGCTTCAGGGGTTGGTCGGTAAGAACGACCACCGAGTGGGACTGGAAATACGGGCGAAGCTTCCTAAATGCCATGACCAAGGCGTATGCCATCTTCTCCAGCCTTGGATAACGGAGCTCGACATCCCGGAGTACCTTGCTCACATAATAGATGGGCTTCTGAGCCTTGTCTTCTTCCTTCACCAAGACAGCACTGAGGGTTTGTTTGGAGGCAGCTAAGTAGAGGTAGAGTGTTTTTCCAGGGATAGGCTTGCTGAGGAGAGGGGGGTTGACTAGATAGGCTTTAAGCTGATCGAACGACTCCTGCTGTTGTTGACCCCATTCGAAATCCTTTGCCCCGCTGAGAGCCTTGAAGAAGGGAAGACACTTTTCCCCTGACTTGGAAAGGAAGCGCCCTATAGCTGCGAGGTGCCCGGTTAGCTTCTGAACCTCTTTCACATTTTTGAGAGGAGCCATGTCCAACATGGCTTTGATCTTCTCGGGGTTGGCTTCGATTTCTCTTTGGCTGACCATGAAGCCCAGGAATTTCCCCGACGAGACTCTGAACGCGCACTTGTTCGGATTGAGCCTCATATCATGCTTCCTTAATACATTGAACGCCTCCTACAGATCGGTGACATGGTCGGTGCCACGGATGCTCTTTACAAGCATATCATCAACATACACCTCCATGTTGTGGCTGATCTGATTTTGGAAGACTTTGTTAACGAGGCGTTGATAAGTGGCGCCTGCATTCTTCAACCCAAAAGGCATCACCCTGTAGCAGTAGAGGCCCTGATCGGTAACAAAGGAGGTCTTCGGGATATCCGGGGGAAACATGCGGATTTGATTGTACCCGGAAAAAGCGTCCATGAAGCTGAGGAGCTCATGGCCTAAAGTGGCGTCAATCAGGGTGTCGATGCTTAGAAGAAGGAATGGATCTTTGGGGCATGCTTTATTCAGGTCGGTAAAATCGATGCAGATTCTCCAGCTCCCGTTGGCCTTCTCTACCATCACAACATTTGAGAGCCAACGGGATAATTGACCTCCTGTATGAACCGAGCCTTAAGGAGCTTGTCCACCTCTTCTTTTATAGCTTGTTGGCGCTCGGGAGCAAATTTGCGCCTCTTCTGCTGAACCGGTTTGGACCCCGGTGCAACGCTCAGGTGGTGGACGAGGAGCTCTTCGGAGATTCCTGGCATGTCGGCAACCGACCATGCGAAGAAGTCACGGTTCTTTCTAATGCATTGGACTATGTCTGAGCTTAGGGCAGATGGGAGGGTCTTGTTGATAAAGAACTTGCGGTTCGGATCTTGCTTAGAGAAGAGCACTTCCTCCAATTCATCCACCGGCTCGGACGTTGGTCGGACACCGTCTTGGGGTATTTCAAGAGTTTCGAGGGAGAGGACTGGACCCCCCGTAGAGGTCATGTAACATTTGCGGGCCGTTTCCTGATTGCCTCTTACTTCCCCTACTCCTGCCCGGGTGGGGAACTTCATCTTGAGGTGATAGGCATAAGGGACGACTTCGAGAGCAGCTAGGCCGGGTTGGCCTAGGATCACATTATAAGCAGCGGGGACATCGACGACCATGAAGTCCATCGGCTCCGTTCGGGTGGTAAGAGTTTTGCCAGTGGTTACGTCGAGGGTGATCACCCCTTCAATAGTCACTGGCACTCCCGTGAACCCGTGGAGTGTGTATCCGGCAGGCTTAAGTCTGTCCCGGGATAGTTTGAGCCCTTTGAAAGCAGCGAGGAAGAGGATGTTAACGGAGCTGCCATTGTCCACCAGGATCCTCTCCACTTTAAAATTCGCCATATGGAGGTTGATGACCAGTGCGTCACAATGGGGGGTTCGGACACCCTCCAGGTCTTCATCTAAAAAAGTGACCGGTACGCCGAGGCCTTTGGGAGGGGGCATGCCATGTACTGAGTTGACTTCCCTTATGAAAGCCTTTCGAGAGGAGTTGGAGGTGCCTCCCATGGGGCCTCCATGGATGAGATGTAGGATGCATTCCTCTTCGAACTCTGGAGTTTCATCGCGTCGTTCAGGGCGCTTGTTAGCCCCCCGAGGAGGAGGAGGGAGATCGGTCCGGTCCTTTCTCACAAATTTGGCCAGCTACCCCCTCTGGATGAGGGCCTCAATCTCGTTCTTCAAGGCCCGACAATCATTGGTGTCGTGGCCATGGTCCCGGTGATAGCGGCACCATTTCTCTTTGTCTCACTTCTTGCCGGGGGTGTTCATCTTCGGGGCAGGAGGTATCACCCCTTCCTTCTCAACTTCCATGAGAATAGTGAAAATGTTGGCGTTAAGAGGAGTGAATTTTTTGAATCTGGAGGGAGGGCGGCGCTGACTGCCATTGTCCTTCTGGAGCTTCTTGGCTCCCTCTTCTTCTCCTGATTTTCTTTTGGTTCCGGAGGAAGGCCCCTCAAAGGTGGGGCGATGCTCAGCTTCCTCAGCCTGGATATACTTCACGCTTCGGAGAAGGAGGTCGGAGAAGTTCTGCGGGGGCTTCTTGGCGATGGAGGACCGAAGGCTGGAGTTAAGGACATTCGACTGGAATGCTGCTGCAGCGACCGACTGGTCGAGGGAAGCGATGGACCTGGCTTCCGCGGTGAACCTTTTCACGTAGTGTCTCAGCTTCTCACCCTTCTTCTGGTTGAGGTAGAGTAGCGAAATGCTGGTCTTCTCAGTTCGGAGGCTACTCACGAAGTGGGTGACGAAGAGGGTCTCGAATTGCTCGAAGGAGAATATTGAGGATGGGGCGAGGTGAGAGTACCATTCCCGGGTCGGACCCTTGAGAGTAGCGGTAAAATTATCTTTTTACCCCCAGGCTTTAAGATTCGCGCCAAGTTTGGACGGTTCCGATTTAACCCCATTTTTAGCCATATCAATAAGGAATCCAAAATCAATTGATGATAAAGGAACACAAGAAACTTCAGCACAAAGAACCCTAGGATTAAAAGAAATAATCACAAATTATGAAAAAACAATAAGAACATAATTTGATGTTTATGAAAAAATAGAAGGACATAATATATATAAAAAGAACCAAGCAAGATGGAGACTAAGCAATTTAGAAATTTATGATATGTGTTATTTTGATAACTATGCATATGAATTCCAAGAATATTTTCAAGATAGTTACTACACAAAAGAAGAAAGGGGTCCAATTCTTGACATATTTTCCCTAAAATTACCAGATCCATATAGTATAAACATATATAGTTCATAGGTAAATGAGAAAGTAAAACCAGAAATAGATAATTTAGGGTATATGACATAATTTATAAAAGATTATAGAGATAAAGTATGCCAAAAGCCAAATCAACTATTAAATATTATAGAACATATAAATAAAGAATTTGTTGTGATGAAGCAAGACAAAGTCATGAGGAATGTAGTAATAACTATAATTATACAAAGAGACTTAAACACAAATTCCAAAAATATAAACCAAAATATAGGAAAACTTTTAAGAGATATAAAAAACCTTATAAAAGATACTTTAGAAGAACAAATAAAAATAGACAATATCCGAAAAACCCAAAGAAATGTAATTGTTATATATGCGAAGAAGTATGACATATATCACCAAATTGCCCTAAGAGAATGAAAACAGAAAATATAAAATACGTAAAAGAAATTGAAGAGATGAATAATATAAACTATGAACCCATAGAATATAAGGAAGATTGGTCAGAAATTAGTGAAGATGAAGAAATAATGGTACTGAAAGAAGATAGTGGAAGTAGTGAAGATGAAACAGAAGAATGCGAAATAAATATGATGACAGAAATAACAGAAATATGAGAAAATTAGAAAGAGAAGAAAATAATGAAGAAGTAAGGAAAAGAATGAGCTTTGACATTCGGAAATACGATAAGATAAGAGCAACCAAATTAGATATAAACCCAAAAGAGATATTTAAACTTCCAATTTTTGAAAGGAAAAAGAATACCATCATAATAACCAGAAATAATGAACAACCTATAGACATTGAACAAGCCCAAGGAAAAACCATAATTCCATTAATAACAGAAAATTAATAAGACAAGAAATGGAAAAAAAAAGTGAGAAAACCAGGAAAATATTAAGACACATACATTTAGGAGCAGTGCAAATAATATTAAAAGCTTATTTTAAGGAAGAAATAAATAAACCCCTAGAAATATACATAATGGATGATAGAATAATTTCAAGTACACAGGATACTTTAATATGAGTAGTACAAGAAAACCTAATGTATAAAAAGATAAAATTTACAATAAAACATAATTTCTCTATAAGTATTACAGAAGAAAGTAAGGACAACATTTTAGTCATGTACCACAGATTATCAGGAATAGAAATGATAGAAAAAAGCAAAGTTATGAGTATACAAATAAGAAATATTTAAAATTTCTCTAGTAAGCATGAAGTAAAAAAACAAAAATACAGATAATTTTAAGATAGAACCACTATTCAGAGAAATTATAAGATACAAGCCAGCTAGAGAAACCCTGAAATGACTAAACCAAATTATATAAAATTTGACTTTAATAAAGCAAAAGAAATTGCAAAAGAACAACACCACAAATAATGTTCGGAAAGAGATCACCTCAATAAGAAACAAACAACAAGTATTAAAATTAATACCAATAATAAATACATTAGACAATCAAATAATAACCAATTTAAAATAGAAATAGAATATTATGACAGTGGAAAATTGAATAAACAAGTAGCCCTTGTAGATACAAGAGCTACTGATTCACATATTAAGCAAACAAACATAAAAACAACATAATTAATACCATTAGAGAATCCATATTACTACTTAGACTATTATAATAATAGACATCCAATTGTGCATAAAATAATACTCCCACCGAGGATAAATGGTAGAAATAAAATGCTATTACATTTACATGTAGATCCAGAACACAATGTTAATAAAATGTTATTAGGAACTGACTTCCTTACATCAGTACAACCTTACTCAATTCAAGAATAAAAAATCACAATAACACTAAACAATGAAAGTATAATAATAAATAGAATATTGTGTAAATAAATCCATTAAGAGTAACAAAAAATACATTATACACACTTACAGAATTTGTTTACGAATGATACAAATCATGAAACTATCATATTCTAATAGACACTGGAGTAGGCACTAGCTTATGCCGTGAAAATATACTACCAAGATGGTAACAAAATAGATATAATAAAAAGGCGATAACTGGATTAACTGGACAAACCGTCATACTTGATAGGTACCAACAAAATGTTACCATACAAATAGAAAACTATGTACTAAAAATACGAATAATATACCCGTTTGATGATATAAATAATGATGTACTGTTATGAAATGACCTTTTTCAACAATACTATCCTATAACTATATCACATTAATCGGTTATTTTTATAATACCCTGTCAACACCATGTAATAACAATTAGAATAACACAACCTTATTCTAGAACAGACCTACCACATATCAGAGTTTCTTCAACCCAACGTGGTGAATACCAATATTTACCAAATAAAACTAGAATACAACAAGTACAAGTAATAATTACACAATTTTTTTACAAAAACAACTAGAAGATATATATGGAGAGGACCCTTTAGCAAAAGACACTTAAGTAAACCCACAGCTAACATAGAACTAATATATAAGAGTAAAATAATAAAAATTAAACCCATTACACATACTCCCGAATTTAGAAGAATTTAAAATATAAAGGAACCAGTGGAAAACAGTTACATAAGAAATCACGAAGTCCACATTTATCACTAACATTCATAGTAAGAAAACATTTAGAAGAAAAAAAAATATCTTGAATTGTAGTAAATTATAAGGAACTAAATAAAAATACTAAAAGATTTGAATATTCACTACCAGATATACAGATACTTCTAAACATAGTAAGAACAAGAAAAATATATTACAAATTCAATTGCGAATCAGGATTTTACCACGTAAAACTAACAGAAGAGCCAAAACAGTTAACAATATTTAGTACACCACAAAGATTTTATGAATGGAACGTATTACCATTTGGATATAAAAACAGTCCATGAGTATTTTAATAATATATGGATAAGATATTTGAGAAATATAATAATTTTATACTAGTATATGTATATGATATTTTAATGGGATTTGAAAAAGAAGAACAACATAAAGAGCATTTACTAAATTCATAGAAATAGTAAAAAATGCAGGTATTATACTATCAAAAAAGAAAATGAAATTGTTCAAAACTGAGATAGAATTCTTATGAACACAATTATCACATGAAGGGATAGAACTACAACCACATATAGTAGAAAAAATAAAGACCTTTCCTAATGTATGAAAAGAAAAAAGAAGAAGTAAATGCCATAATTGGACTAGTAAATCAAACAAGTGGATACATACCAAATTTATCAGCAAAAGTAAAATTGGTTACAACAAAAACTAAAAAAGTTTAAGAAATGAGAATGGACCCGAAGAATGAAGAAAGAATTAACACATTAAGAATGTTCATGGATAATAGAAACAGATGCATGTAAAGATAATTGAGGAGCAATATTAAAATTTATTGACATAGGAAAAAAAGGAAAGACTAGCCATATATACTAGTGGATCATTCACACAGACCCAACAAAATTACCACATAAATGAAAAAGAATAGTAGCAATTTTAAAAGCTATAAAAAGTTTGAATTATTCATAATACATACAAAATTCACAGTAAGGACAGATAATACACAAGCAAATAGTTGAATTAACAAAATAATTGACCCAATTATAGCAAATAAAAGTTTGATAGGATGGCATATGGAGTTAGCACATTATGACTTTGAAATAGAAAATAGAAAAGGAAAAGATAACATTCTAGCAGATTTCTTATCAAGAAACTAACAATTTCGTTTTTACAGGATGGAAAATAGAATCCAGTATATAGAACATGATATATTTTTCTTAAAGGAGGCAGTGGAGCAATTAAAAGGAATATTTAACCAATTACAGTTACAAGGTCTTCAAAGTACATTTTACCACCATATAGATGCAGAACATATTGAGAAAATGAGTGAAAAGAGTGAACCTATTAACCCACAAAATACGAGTGAAATCACAAAAATAGCCACACGAGAGGGAAGCTCCACATCCATACAACCAACTACCTACAAAGAGAGTTTACTCTAAGATCCTCCAAATTATTTCAAAAATGATTTATTTTTACAATATATTGAGAAAATATGTCAGACCACCAAGGTCAATCAATTTATCAAAACTATTTCGCAGCAACATATGAACAAAGCGATCATACTACTAGGAGCAAATCCAAAGACAGTAAGAGTATTATTCGAAAAATGGCTTATCTACTGCATATATTCATCAAGGGGATGCGAAGAACTTAGCCAGCTACCAAGAGAAGTATATAAATTTGCTAAGAGTTATTTTGGTCTTACAAAAACCTTCAAAATATATGTCCGGATATTTTCAGCTATTCCATAATTTCTTGAAGACGATGAAGAACTACCTGCTGAGCATATTATAAAGATAGGGATGACTACAAAAGTCATGTTTGGAGCAACCAATATAGCATAATATAAAAATGAAGAATTTGAAAAACTAATCCCAAAAAGAAAATATATGGGATTTAGAACAGTGTATTGTGAACTGAAGGACATACAAAATAAAGACAGTAATATTTGGATCTATGATAGCCCCGACCCACAAAAATTAATGATTTACAATATAGAAAAAGATTAAACAACCACAGTCAAAGAAAGAAGTCTTTGACAGCTGGTATCAAATTCTAGATTAATGAGTCATGACAATGACAGAAGAGACAACTGTCTATTATTGCAGATTGATGAGGATGGAACCACAACATAAATGCGAACATGCGGAAAAAAAAGATATATAAGACTGATGAAGCGTTAATTCTGATGTGAAGCACGAGAAGATGTTGACCATAAAAGAATCTTTAATAACATCAGCAGTCACGTAATAGACTCAATTATTTACCTTTGATGTAAGAAGTGATGTAATCATAACAGTAATTGTAATTGATGTAAAGCCATCCATTCCTCTATAAAAGAGGGGACTGAGTAAGGAAGAACGAATAAGATCTAAGAAGGAAAATTTCCATATAAGCTTGTAAGGAGGGTTTGGTTTGTTAACAAGTCTGGAATTAATAAAGACCATCTTTCTTGTTAAGCTCTTGTAAAAAATAAGATATGAATAATTAGTCTCTTACCCTCAGGGAGAGTTTTATAAGGCTATACCTGAAGGATCTTACAGAGAGACCCATTTGTAACATTTTATAGTTAAGTTGTACACCTAGTAGCAGGAAACAAGCTAGGTTGTGGTTGTGTGTACTGAAGTGTTACTAGTTGTTCTAGATGTTACTCTTGGATGGAGCTATCTTGAAGAGCATTGTATCATGAGATAGGAAGAACGTAAAAGGAGCACTGAAATTGGAGTGCATATCAGATGTATTTTATCCACTGTTAGTAACATGTACAGAACAACTCAAAGAAGTTTTACTAGGTCGGAAGCTTGATGGACCGTTTTGTTTTGATTCTTATGGTATCCTTAGAAATCTCTCTCTACTCCTCATTTCATACTTATTGTTTTAAATCAAAAACTGCTAAAAAAGGAAAAAATGGATTATAGTAGTTTCGGTCTTATCTCAGAAATTTATGAATTAATGACTAACTATTAAGGAAGTGATAAAATGTTAGTTTTTTATGTTTATTATTCTCATAGAGTAACAAGCATGAATGATTTTTATGAGTTCAAATTATTTTTCTCTAGTATACAACGAGTAATAATTATAAAAAGAAATCAGATAAATCATGAAAAAATTGGCAATATAAATGTCCAAATAATTGATGATCTAACTTTTTTATGAAAGATCTTTATTATTTTATGAAATGGAGAATTTGGTAGTTATATATGGAGTCATACAGCAACATATAGTCAATTTCTAGAAGAAAACAAACATATTGCGGAAGAAAATGAACATATGGAAGAACCCGAATAACCCCCATAAGATAGTGGTAGTGAAATATCAGAAATAGAATAAGAAGCTACGAGAGATCTTGAACTTATGCTTGATTACTTTAATATTTTTTAGATTGATAGTACACATTATTTTCAAGAAGATTATTTTACAGAAAACTATCATTTTTGAAGTTTTGTGATACTTTGGTTATTTCGTTTTATAGGTGTTCACGCCCCGCATCCAGTTGGTATTAGAGCAAGGTTTTTAAGTAAGTAACTCTTACATAAATTTCTCAAAGGATTTATTATAATTTAAGTAGTCAACAAAATTAATTAGATAGATCAAATAGAAAATATTACAAAAAAATTTAAAAAATACAAAAAGGTTACACATTCTAGAGAAACTAGTAATTTGCACGTGCGATGCACGTCTTGATAAATATAGTTTTTTAAAATAAAAATTTAGACATAATCTGGATTTGAACATAGAACCTCCTTTATAATAGTTATGCACGGGTTGGTAGATTGACAAAACATTTACAAATGATACTAAGGTTTTCTCCCATTATAATATTAGAGATATGAGTATTTCTTAGTTTTTAAAAATAGTGGGGGTATATGCTAATTTTCACATTTTAAATGGGGGCATTTGCTAAAATATCCCTTTTTTAGGGACTGCACGTGCATCACATGAGTATGTTTGGTGGATTTAGTTTGCCGTATATTGCACGTGTTTACTTAGTTACAAAATTAGGATTTGTTTGTTTACAACCCCAACTCTCCCATTAAAATAGTAGAGATTATCATAGAAAAGAAAATATAGAAGTTTATTTAAAAACTAGTCCTTATTTGTAAATACTTTGGAGACTAGCCCATTTTTGCAAATAAGTTTTTCAAAAGAAGGCCAAATATCTCTACTACTATAATGGGAGAAGGCCTTAGTGTAATTTGTCCATATCCCAACTCGTGCAACGCACGTTTAATTAAACTCTACAATATAAACAAATGAAATACGTACAGTATACGTTCAAATTTATTACCATCTCCGTATCTTTTAAAAAAAACCAAAACCAAAAACCCTACCTTCTTCATCTCCCTCTCTCTCTCTGTACCTGTCCTGTGGGAGAAGTGTGGGAGAAGGATCATGAACTGTAAATGTCAGTCTATTATTTTACGTGTTCTACACGTGCTTTGCCCATTATAATATAGAAAAATAGAATATAAAAAAATATTGTTCAGACTTATTTATTAGTTTAATTAACTCAAAATCATCCATCCCTATCGATATTCTTCCTCTTCAACTGGGCCCCACCCACCCCGACTTTTTTAATCAAATAATCAAACACTCCCAACTTTGCACGTCACTCTTCTATTCCTCTCCCAAAACTCACATTTTTTCCTCACACCCTCTTCAGTACTCGACAAAATTCACCTAAGAAAAAAAACAAAGAAGGAAGAAGACGAAGATGGGCGATTCCCGGCGGCAGCTGAGGGCCATGCTCCGCAAGAACTGGCTCCTCAAGATGCGCCACCCCTTCACCACTTTCTTCGAGGTTTGTTTTTCGCCGATTTTTGGGGTCCTTTTTCGCCTCAATCTGATTACCGCTAATTTTGCAAATTTTTAAAGGTTTTTCTGCCGACCCTTGTGATGCTGATGCTGATCGGAGTGAGGACGCAGGTGGATACCCGAATCCACCCCGTTGAGCCGTATGTTGTTTTTGCCTTCTAATTTAGTTGATGGGCCTAAGTGGTTTTAGGGTGATTTGGAGTTAGAAACCTCAATTTGGTGCTAGAGAGTTGGAGATTTTGCTGGGTTTGTTAGCACGTGCAGTGTGCGTGGTTTCTCGTGTTGGTTCTTTCCGTTCGGAATTACATTTACTCATCTTGGTAGTCTTTGTTAGATGTTTGGATTGTGCAATGCATAAAGATTGTCATTAATTTATAGTGATTGTGACTGTTAGATATTATAGTCCCACATTGGGTATTGTGCTAGTTTTGTATTTGGTTCACTCCTCTATATATAGGAGATATTGTACTCAATTATTTCTCAATTCAATAATCAGTATTGTTTTCATCTCTCTGATTTATCTTAACATGGTATCAGAGCCAATTATACAAATTTTATTCTCTTAAATTTCTTCATCCAAAAATCCTCAAAAAAGAAAAAAAAGGAAAAAAAAAGGTGAGGCAATAGCAGCCATCGTCATCTTCAACAAATCAACAACAACCATCGTCATCTTCAACAAATCCTCGTCGAAATCACTGCAGCAACTCCTCCGGCGTACCCACCTCATCTTCGAAACCCAACACAGATCAAACCCATCGACTTCAGCAACTCCTAGCCACCCATCTCATCTCCGGCGTACCCACCTCCTCGCCGAATCCTAACACCGATCAAACCCATCGACTTCAGCAACTCCTAGCCACCTCCTCGCCGAAACCCAACACCGATCAAACCCATCGACTTCAGCAACTCCTAGCCGACTCCAGTGCCTCGCCTCCTCTCCCAAACTCGTCATCGTCCAAATCCCCTTCTACTAGCTGCCTTCCTCCAATACGAAAACCCTAGCTGTCCGATTTTATTTCTTTCCTAATTTCCTCTCAAACCCTATCTGCCATCTACCATTGTTCAGATCTATTTTTTTAACCCTAAACCCACAAACCCAATACCCTATATTTCAAACCCGACTCGAACCCATTTTCAATACATACTCGAAACCCTGTTACTCTCTTACCCTAAACCCAAAAATCCAAATACCAATATCTCCTAACCACAAACCCACAAACTCAATACCCTATTTTTTTCTTGTTTTTCAAATTATTATTATTATTATTATTATTATTATTACATGTACTACTACTTGATGGAGTCTCAGTCTCTTCCACATAATTCCGTCTCCACTGACTTTTCCAATGCAACCGCCACTCGTTCTTCCTCCAGATTCAAACAGCAGCATCGCCACCTTCAGTCTGCCTCCGGCCTCCTACCCTCTCCTAACATAATTCCCACCCCACCTCTACTTCCGACACCGGTAGCACCTTCTTGTCCCCAACTCCGATCCAGACACCACCAGCATCTCCCTTCTCATTGTGCTCTCAGTCACAACATTAGTCTTATTCCTTCTCGTAGTGCTTCTTCCTTTACATCATCGGCGCAGTGCTTCTTCCTTTACATCATCAGCCATACCCGTTACTTCAGCCTTGTCGTCTCCTGCTGATTGGGCTAATCTTCAGTAACGCCTCACTCAGCTGGAACTATAGCTCATGTGTTAGTCTATTAATGCTGGCTCCTCTGCTTCTGCATTCTCTGTCACTTCCGGGATGAATTCGTTCTGGATTTTAGATTCTGGTGTATCACATTATCTCACTAGTAATCAGATACTGTTCACCACCTGCACTGCACTTCCCTCTCACTCCATCTCTACACACAGCTGATAGCTCACCACTTCTCGTTACACACTCAGGGACAATTAGCTCTCCCACTCTCATATTACCATAAGTTCTTTATGCTCCTCATTTATCCATAAACCTTATTTCTATTAGTGCATTGTGCGATAGTGGTCTTGTTACTTTTGATTCTTTCGGTTATTCTATTACTGATTCATACACCGGTGAGGAGTTTGGGCGTGCTACTAGTCAGGGTCGTCTATATCATCTAGATTTTCTTCGTGCACATCACTCTACTTCTAGTTTTGTCGGTATTGTTTCTTCTGATACTGATCTGTGGCATAGACGTTTAGGTCATATTAGTGCGTCTCGTCTTCAGACTTTAGCTCGTAGTGGTGCCCTTGGTTCTCTTACTTTTAAACATTAATCTGATTGTCAGGGTTGTCATTTGGCCAAACATATCGCTCTACTCTTTAGTCACAAAAGTACCTCTCAAACCCCCCATCATTTTCAACTTATTCCTTCTGACATATGAGGACCCTCTTCTGTACCTTCGTGGAAAGGCTATCTTTATTATGTTGTCTTCATCGATGACTTCACTAGATATATATGGATTTTTCTTATGCGTCAGCGATCTGAGATACCTGATATTAATTGGTTCTTTATGACTATGATTCACACTCAGTTCGGTATGCGCATTAAGAATTTCCGATCGGACGGTACTCGTAAGTACACTTCCACCACTATGAGATCGATCATTCAGTCTCACGGCACCCTTTTTCAGCAGTCATGCCCTCACACACATGGGCAGAATAGTGTAGCTGAACGCAAACATCGTCACATCCTTGAGACGGCTTGCGCACTTTTACTCTTCTCTTCGGCCCCTCGTACTTTCTAGGCTGAAGCTATCATGATCTCTGTTAATCTCATTAACATTACTCCCTCGTCTGCTCTAGCTAGTACGATGCCTTTTGAGGCTCTTTATCACTCACCTTCTGACTACAGTATGCTCCGTACCTTTGGGTGCACCTGTTACGTCATTCTCCCTCCTACTGAGCGCACGAAGCTCTCCGCTCGTGCTGCTAAGTGTGTTCACCTAGGTTTTAGTCCCGAATACAAAGATTATCGTTGTTTTGATCCATCGGTGGGTCGTGTCCGCATTTCTCGCATGTATCCTTTGTGGAAGACTCTCCTTACTACATGACTCCTCCCGAGGATGCTAGATTTCTCAATTTCCCTGTTGTTGCTAGCTCCCCGACTCATCTTCCCACATTCCTCTGGATCCCACTCCTCAGGCTCTATTCACATCTCCTGCAGTCCTTACACCTATTGTTCCCCCTACTGAAACATCACCTGCATCCCCATAGCTGCCAGCACCCACCCCACCACCTACATCCCCACAGCTTCCAGCACCCACCCCACCTACTTCCTCGCCGACACATGCACCAACTCCACCGTCCTCACCCCTACACCCTGCCAGTCCATCACCGCTTCGTCAGTCTACACGTTTTACTTCTGGTATTCCTTTGGCATGTTATACACCTGATGTCACTGGTCCCTCTGACCAGTTTGGTTTTGCCACCCTAGCTTCCTACTCACCACAATTTCATGCATTCTCACTGCTATATACTCTACACGTGAGCCTCAAACCTATCAGGATGCAATTCAATATCCCGAGTGGAGGAAAGCTATTGCAGAGGAATTCGGTGCATTTGATTAGACTGGCACTTGGGATGTCGTTCCTCTGCCAGCGGGCCCTTCAGCCTATTAGCTGCAAGTGGATCTTCAAGGTCAAATATCAACTTGATGGATCTATTGAACGGCACAAGGCTCGTTTAATAGTCCGAGGATTCACTCAGGGTCATGGAATTGATTATGATAAGACATTTGCTCCCGTTGCACAGATGACTACTGTTCGCACTCTTCTTGTTGTTGCAGCCATTCGTCAGTGGCCGTTATACCAGATGGACATGAAGAATGCTTTTCTTCATTGTACCTTATCTGAGGTTATTTATATGGATCCTCCTCCTGGCCTTCCTACTCGTCATGTTTGCCGGCTGTGTCGGGCAATATATAGTTTGAAGCAGGCCCCTCGAGCCTGGTTTGAGTGTTTTTGCCTTGTCATCACCAAGGCTGGTTTTAGTCACGATTCTCAGGACCATTCTATGTTTATGCAGTCATCACCGCAAGGGAGGGTACTTCTACTACTTTATGTTGATGATATGATCATTACTGGGAATGATTCCGCAGGCATTACATCCATCCAGAAATACCTTCACCAGCAGTTTCATATGAAAGACCTTGGCAGACTACGTTATTTTCTAGATTTAGAGATTGCTCATAGATCTCGGGGGATACTCATTTCTCAACAAAAATACATATCAGATATTATCTATGCTGCATGCATCTCTGATAGTCGATCAACCGATACACCCTTAGAGTAGGGTTGACATTCGGGTCTACCGGGCCGGGTCGGATCGGACCTGCTCGGGTTGAAAGCTGACTTGGGCGGGTTCGGGTCGGGTCGGAGGGTTAACCGGGCCGAGTCGAAGAGTTGAAATCGCGACCCGCCCAACCTGTGAATCCTTTCTGGTCCAATCCGGGTCGGGTCGGGTAGCGGGTTGGCCCGGTTAGAGAGTTAACTAATTTTGTTTTTACTTAAAAAAAGTAATTTTAATAATAATAATAAGATTGAAAGTCGTAATAATAATAACATAAAAAATCGTAATAATAATATTAAGATTGAAAGAGTTAAATTGCAAAAAAAAATGATATATTATTCATATGATTTCAAGTTATACAAGTTTCACAATTTGTAATAAGAAATAAAGATTTTCTACAAATTTGTTTTATATAATAACAAATTTTTTATATACAATTTCAATTTACTTCAATTTTCCTAATTTTAAATAACAAGCAAAGATTGAATACAATTTTTTATCTATTTACAATTGTCTTCAATTTGATGGCCTTCAATTTGTTGTTGTTGACTTGTTGTTGGTCTTGAATTGTTCATTTTGGTTGCTATTGTTGTTGTTGTTGTTGTTGTTGTTCTTCCGGCGAGTTGCTCCCACTTGTGGACGTAGATAATACTTTTCCTTGTGTCCTATCTTCAGCCTTCAGCCAGTCTTCTGTGCAAACGAGCATCTCCAACGATTGGGGCTTCAAGCGATTCCTGTAATCAGTTAGAACCCTACTACTTGTAGAGGAGTTAGTAGATCTTTAGCCATATATTTAAGAATACTATAAGTGTGTTCATGGTCTTTCCACCATTGTAAAATATCTAGTGAAGAACTAAAAGACTCAGAATCTTGTTAGTTATACCAATTTAATTTATTTGGTTGATTAGTCCTAGGTCTTTTGGATTGAATTTGTGCAAGTAAATTAAATGTTCTATCATCAAATTTACTCTTACCCTTACCTTTAGAAGTAGCAGAAGAAGAACTAACTACAACAGTTGTACTACTAGAAGCAAAAGATCTATCATAATAATCATATAAGTTATTTAATGTAGATTCAAATTTAACTAAAAAAGAAGTGCAATCAATTTCAGTTCCTCATCCCCAAGTAAATTTAAAAACATTTCAATCAAACTCTTTGTACCTTCTAATTAGATACGAGGATCCATTACAGTAGCAACACAATACAACATAGGAGGAGGATTAAAATACTTTAAAAATTTTGTGTATGCAGGTTTGACAAATCACCAACAAAAGCATCATTTAACATTTCGTTAAAAGTTTGCATCATAGTAACTATTGAAATAAAAATGCTATTAGAAATAGATTCATATGATTTTGAAAATTTGAAAGTTGCGGTTTTAAAAGGTTCCAAAAATTTCAACAAAGATTCGGCAAAATACCAATCGGGAGGAGTCATTTCAAAATTTGGCATATTTTTTGCGATACAAAAATTATTTATACATGCTTTATATTCGGTAACATGTAGTAAATCAAAAGTAGAGTTTCAGCGGTGTTTAACATCCTTTGGAAATTTTCTAAAAGGTACATTTGAAATCCTACACCAATTTTTTCATTCTTGAAATACGGTGCTACTTAATGCAATAAAATGTACATAATTGCTAATTTTAAGTATATATGGATCGGCTATTTTTAATGCAACTTGAACACATAAATTTAAAATATGACATGCACATCTAACATGAAAAATATTGTCAGATGGAGGGTTTAATGCGGTTTTTAAAATACTAATTGATGCATTATTGTTAGATGCATTATCAAAACTAGTACACATAATTTTATCGCGAATATGAAAAACATCACAAATTTCTAAAATACGGTTTGCTATTTCAACGCCATTATGGGGATAGGGCAACGTGACAAGTGATATGATTCTTTTTTGAAGAATCCAATCATTGTCGATCCAATGACAGGTTATTCCCATCATTGGAATATTGTTGCAACCCGTCCAATAATCCGAAGTTAAACTAACTCTACAAGTTAAACTCTATAAAATTGCAATCAAAGCGTCATTCATTTCATTGTACATTTTAAAACAATCCGATTTGCAAGTATTTCTAGGGATTCTTCTAAAATAAGGGTTTAATGCTGTTTGATTAAAATTTTTCAAGTTCCTACTCTCGGGACAAGAAAATGGTAACTCTTCCTTTATTACTAATTGGGCCATTTTCCGACGAACAAGATCGGGATCATAAGGGTGGCTATTCACTAGACCGGTCATAGGGTAGATTTTTTGTTGGCCGGGTAGGTCAACAAGAAGATCTTTATGCACACTTAGGATGTGTCGCTTAATTGTACCCATGCCCTCATCCTTCTTCCATTTGTATTGCTTAGAACATGTTTTACAAACTTTCAAACCTACACCCGGTGTTTCTTCGTCCGGGATATAATCGTAAAATTTATGCCAATCACTACTTTTTCCTTTTAGTTTTTCTACCACTAGGGGGTTGTGTTGTTTCGGTTGCTTGTTGTTGTGGTTCTTCTTCTAATTGTATGTCTCCTACAAACTCATCGTGTGTACCCCATTGTTGGATAGGAGGATCATGGTACTCTTCGGCGGGCTCATTATGTTGGACAATTGGTGGCCTACGGGAAGTGCCGGTGGAATCTTGCCAACTTTGGCTACGACCGCTACCGCGTGATCTAGACATATTTATATGTAGTAGTGTATGTAAAAAAACTACACAATGTAGGGGCGATAAGTTACAAAAAAAATCTAGAAAACAAGAGGGTTGTGAGAGAGAAGATCAAAAAACCAACAAACAAACAAGATACCAAAAATTATAACTACAAAAATAATAAAAATTGAAGAAGAGGGATATGAAATTTTGATACCGTTCACCATGGATACTCGTATATAAAAAAAACCCGTGAAAAATAAGAATAGAAGTAGAAGTAGAAATCCGGAATTGAAGACTTGAGGACAGCTTGGAGGAGAGTGGAAGACTTGATCACTTGGAGTTGGAGGAGAGTTGAAGATTTGAAGACGTTGTTGAATTTTGAGTTCGATACGATCGGAATTTGATCGTGTATATGTCTTGCTACCTTGATTGTTCAATTGTTCACAAATTGAAATGAATTGAGTAATAATAGTAGAGAGAGTAAGAGAGTAAGGTGAATTTTTTGTTTGAGTTTTGGGAGTATTTATAGGGTTAAAATAAAAAAAACAAAAAAAAACCAAAAAACCACAAAAAACGGCTAGAATAGCCGTTGCCAACGGCTCTGGTGAACAGTAGCGGTCTTGCGACGGTTTGACCCGTGGGTCAATGGTCGACCCGGAGTGGGTCGAACGACGGGTCAAACGGTTTGCAACCCGTGGGTTGGCCTCTTTTTCGCGGGTTACCGGGCCGGGTTATACGGGTTGGCTTTGGTGTTTTCGTGACCCGAGTCGACCTGTTAACGTTAACGGGTTCAACTCGAACCCGAACCGGGGTTTCGCCGGCCGGGTTAAACAAGTGGGTCGCAGGCGGTTCGCGGGTCGACTCGACCCGTTTGCCATCCCTACCTTACAGCTTCATGTGAAGCTTCGTCCCACTGATGGTGAGCTCCTTCCTGATCCCACTAGATGCAGACAGATTGTTGGATAACTTGTCTATTTATGCATGACCAGATCCGATATTGCTCATGCAGTCAGTGTTGTCAGTCAATTTGTTTTCGCTCCTACGTCAGTTCACTACGGTACTCTTCTTCGGATTCTCAGGTATCTTCGGGGCACTATTACTCGCTCATTATTCATGCTTGCTACATCCAAATTAGAGCTGAGTGCATATTCTGATCCTGGGCAGGTGATCCTACTATCAGATGGTCTATCACAGCTTTCTGTCTATTTTTTGGGAATCGCTGATCTCATGGCGAAGTAAGTAACAAGCAGTTGTTGCATGTTTTTCGACTGAAGCTGAGTACAGAGCAACGGCAGCTACTACTAGAAAGATTGTTCATGTTCGTTGGCTGCTATCAGATATGGGTATCACTCTTTCAGGAGCTGCTCTTCTTCATTGTGATAACCAGAGTGCACTACACATTACAAGCAACCCGGTCTTCCATGAGCGAACAAAGCATATAGAGATTGATTGTCATTATGTTCGTGAGCGCTTTGAAGCAGGGACCATTTCACTTCATTTTATTACTTCGTCACAGCAGACGACAGACTTCTTCACCAAATCTCATACTGTTCAGAGATTTCGATATTTAGTAAGTAAACTCACACTGTTTGACCAACCGTGAATTTGAGAGGGGGTGTTAGATATTATAGTCCCACATTGGGTATTGTGCTAGTTTTGTATTTGGTTCACTCCTATATATAGGAGATATTGTACTCAGTTATTTCTTAATTCAATAATCAGTATTGTTTTGGATTTATCTTAACAGTGACAGAGAATAAGCAATGCATTATAGTGCAACACGTTAGATGATTAGAATATGCAGTGCATTAGATGATTAGAATGTGCAATGCATTATAGTTTTTATTGGTTTATAGTGGGTGCGACACATGCATGTAGGAGACCACACATATGTTGTTATAGTAATAGAGATATTGAGAGGCTTTAGTTGTTAATTTGCAAATGGAGTGTAAAATTGTAACGAAGATCACATTTTTGACATGCGAGATTTTTTTTATCGAAAATTCTTAAATGCGTTAAATAGCAATTGCTTTGGAAATTTTGGGATATCTATACGTAAAAAAATGTTGGGGTAGCAACATAATAAAAAATAGTGAAAAATTAGCCATTTATTATGAGTTGTTTCCCCTCTTCCTTATCCTCCGCTTATTTGAACTTTGTGATTTTTTTTAGGCATATTCGAAAAGGGATGTTTGTGGAAGTGGGGAAGAGTCAGATTTCTCCGAGTTTTAGTAGTATTTTGAGGCTGTTGTATGAGGGAGGGGAACATCTGGGTTTTGTTCCGGATACCATTGGGACTAGACGCATGTTGGATATGTTATCCTTTAAGTACCCGCTTCTCAAGGTATTCACTTTCATTTTGCTGTGTTTCTTAATTTAATAATTTTTAGTTCAAGTATTTATTTCTTCAAGACATTAGCTTGTCATTTCTTCATGAACATTTTGCACTTTTTAAATTAGTGATTCCAAAAGCATGCCTCCCTCCAAATTACTTGAAACCTATGCCTCTAAGATTCAGGTTAGTATGTACTTGTAGTAATTCCCAAAAGCCATCGTACCATAATGCCATTTTCATTTTTTATCTTTTAGGTACAGAAATATAAGAACCTTAGAATGGTATTGCACTTGTATTTATTGCCAAGACTAGAAACAAAGACTGGGGGGTGGAGTATGGTGCAACAAAGGAGAACTTCTTGAAACTGTTTTCTCCAAAACTTTAGTGGACACGTGCAACCCCGATACCCCAAAAGACTTCATATGTACCCTATCATATAAGCTCATTATAAAATCACCTATATTTAACTTCCCCCCCCCCCCCCCCCCCCCCCCCCCCCCCCCCCCCCCCCCCCCCCCCTTTCTCTCTCTCTCTCTCTCTTCCAATTTAGCCTTTTTCGCACGTGCATAACACTGCATTCTTTATTCACAAAAACATCCTTTTCATGGCTATATGCTTTATTACTTTTCCATTATGATTCTTACTAACTCTTCTTATGTCACATATGCATCACAATCATATTCTCACCCTACATCACGTTGCATAACTTTTGCCGCAACCCCACATTGTGGCATTATAACATCTATAAAATGCCCAAATTTACATATTTATTGCATCTTTGCACATCCCCTTTTACATCATTGTCATATCATTTACATGTTTGCTCATTACATATTTTGCATCATTTTGCCGCAACCCTACAATGTGGCAACACAAAATTTACATCTTTACTCGATCTCACATATTATTCATGGCATTACACTTCTCAATATTCACACATACTACATTTTCATTCGTCACATCGTTATTACATCACATTTTACATCGTCACTGCATTCCCATATTTTCAACAAATTTTGCTGCAACCTGACATTGTGGCTTCTCAACAATTGCATTTTTGCGCATTCATAGCACATCATATCGTGTTACGCACAATGATATTATTTCTACACAATGTTTGATCATCATTACATGCTTTTCAACACCATCAACACATCTTCATTATCGGCTTTTTTTAGCCACATGCTCTTTAGCACAGTTTTCAACACTATCATTTAAATGAGCTTCACTTCCATATCATCATGATCACATCATTCTGCATATCATTCATCTTTGCTCCATATGCATACACCGTTTTTTCAGCAAACAACCTTGCTCGCGGTATAGTCTCAATTAGCAATATGTCTCGACTTACTGTTATGATATCCAACTATTAGCGATGATGCTTTTGGGGGGGCCCAAAATCCTTCAACATTCGGGGGGCACAAAATTGACCTATTGTCATTCACATGGTCACTAGTGATTCTTGACTTGGCCGTACAATCGTGATTAACCTAGTTATGATTTTCAACAATCAGCAACTTCTTTTTCAAAAACAAAACATGCAGCCTTTTCCAGTCACGACATACCTCTTTCTTAAACAAACGACACAGTCACTAGTGGGATTTTAATGGGGCTAAAATCCATCAATCTTATCACCTTTGCATTTGTAGTCGATTATTACATATCGGGGTAGCACCAGTTGGCCTTATCTAGGCCATTGCATCTTTTATTACGTACAATGATCACATTACACTTGGGAAAGGGTTTTCTAAGGTCAGCCAACTTTGGCCAAGTTGGTTAAGCCTATTAGACCGATTCACCTCTAGCATGGTATGATTTTCAGCAATCATGCACTCGTCACAGTTTTAAATATTGGATTTTGGACTCGTCTCAGCAAGGGGTGTTTCTCTTCGGATCAGAGATATTGGAGGAGATCTCGAAAAAATGTGATCATATCAGATGTTCATTTCAGACACTCAATAAATATATTTATTTTTGTTACTAAATGTGAGTCCCTGCCACTAAGTTAAAACTTCGAAATTGTAGAAGGGTTGAGAAAAATTGCACTTGTATTCTAACACGCCTTCTAAGGTCGAGAGCTTTTTTTTTATGGGCCAAATAAATGAGATAAATACCCAATAAATTGTTGCCCAAGACCTGAATTATACGCAACGGTAATTTTTTTTATTTTAAAAATCTGCATTTAAATTGCATAGCCGGTGGGATTCGAACCTGGATTGCTCTGATACCATATGAGCCTGCACTAAGCTAAAACTTCGAAGTTGTAGAAGGGTTGAGGAAAATTGCATTTGTATTATAAAACTAAATAAGATATTATATGTTCTACATGTCATTTATCATATAAAATATTGTATAATGTAACTAATGACATGAATCAATCTCGGTAAATATTCACAAAATTTAACAACAGTATAAAAGAGAATGTAATATAAGTATATAACTAAATTGAATTTGCATTGATTAAAAAAATGTATTAGTTAATAGACTTGACTTTGCGACGAAATACTTACATTATCTTAGCTTAAGGTCCTATATTGAAAGACTTATATGATATTTCGGCAATTTCGACTGAAATCTACATATTTCGGTCCAGGTCCAAAATGATATGAAGTATAAAATATGTGATTTCGTATTGGCAAGCTACTAGAAACGAAATTTCGGCCGTTACGTTTTAAATCAGTGGTACTCGTAGGGAAAGTTTGTTGCAACTTGACCTACGCCGACTTGGTCGGACCTTTTTTTGGTTTATTTTTTCCAGCCCCAAAATTGACCTAAGCGTCTTATTTCCTAAACTTGTGACTCGGAATCCTCCCCCACAAATTTGGAGATTTTTAATTTTACTCGAACACAATAATTTTTCCAAAAATCATTTGCATATAGGACTTGCATCATATAAGACCTTGCATCGTTCATAACACATTTTTCCATGCATAAAAATAATATTAGGTGATAATTTACTTGCATACGCATGTATGTACATATAGATGTTTTGTTGGGTAAACTGATAATTAAAATAAACCTCTAATATGCAATAAATTGATTTAAATAAACAATTAATAGGAGAGTGAATTTCCTTGCTTTTTTCTCTTTTATTTTACTTCGCTTGTACTGTTGTTTTTATAGGCAGGACAGAGCGTACTTTAGGCCCAATCCCTGCGTAAACCAAACTTCACAGGATTTGTGCACAGCCATTCCTTCATTTCCCTTGATCATCATAATCATATGATGCTGTAGAACAAGTGCACAAACCCAACTCTTCACATATACAGTTTCTGGGCTATTATTTGAACCCAAACCCACGCTCTAAGACCCATACACCTCATTCCCATCCGGTATGATTCTCATTTGAGTTTTAGTCCATTGGTTTGCTTTAGAGTGCAAGAGGAATTAATGGTCTAGATTTTGTAGAGGAAAAAGAGGGAGTGGAAGCTCCCTAGATTTGGGACTCCCCAAGCTTCTCTGTTATTTGGAATGTTATTTGGAACACTGGGCCTAGAAAAGGGCCGTCCAACTTGGCTGGGCATGTTAGAATAAATATAGCCTTATCAACCCTCACCATGACATCACTGTTCTGGCGTAGTGGCAAGGTTTTATCACAAGAAACACTTTTTTACTAAAACATATGCTGATTTCTTATTTCTTGCCTTTCATTCCTTCCTATTCTCATAGTAACATAAATTTTTTTATGAATCGTTTGCAGATGGTTGGAAGAGTTTACAGAGATGAGTTAGACCTAGAAACTTACATACGCTCGGATCTTTATGGTATCCATGATGTTGCCAAGTAAGCTCGATACTATTGACTTCTTCTATCAAATTAAAATTATTAGATTTTTGGGTCAATTATTCATAGTAATCGACAGTTTTAGACAGTACCCTCATGCTTATACATGTGAAACATAAATCCTTTTTTTTTTAATGTTCTAGAAAGTGATGTTCAGCTGAAAGAATATATTTACCTTACCAAATTGGAACTGGATATTTTTGGATATTGTTGTAGTCATTATGACATGGATTGTGAAGTTCTGTTTTGTCACAGCTGATTTATTTATCTTTAATAACTATGAGATGTATAGATTGTACATATTGAGATCTATGTTTATTTTGCAGTCATAATGATGTGTGGAATTAGTAGAATATTTTCAGTATTTTGTTTTGCTTAGTATGGGCGCATGATACTCTGAATGGATATGATTTAATCATCTACAGATCTATGCTTAAATTTCATTTTACAGGAATCTCTATATATTAATTCTTATTTTTATAGTTTATTTTTACATTGAAATCTGTTGATAGAAGGTTTTTAGCTATTACTAATAGAGAGCAAGACTACCTTTAATGGCATATTGTAAGCGACTGATGATCAAGAATGCCAGCATGGGAGCCTAATAATATAGGAAATAGGAAATAAGAGATCTAGAGCAATGGTTTAGCATAAGGAAGGATGAATCATATATTCTCGTAGTTGTGAATGCTAGAGGGGTAAATATTACTGAGATTAGAGATCAATGGTCTGATGACAAAAACTTCTTGACGGTATTGATAGGCCTAATTCCTTACTGTTGTAGCTTCAATGACATATACTCGCAAGAGGTGATCAGTGAAGGTAAGGAAGATCTCATACATGAACTATCTTGAACTGTGGTTCTGGCGGTTAAATGTTTGTAAGGCATAACATCGTATCTGACAGAGGTTATTGCATGTTAACTCTGTTACCCTTCTTGAGTGTTGACATATTTATTACTTGGTGTATCAGTCATTTGAGTGAAGTTCTTGTGTTGGTGGAAGTATGATGATTCACAGAGGTCCTGAGGTCCTTGTTGATGATGAATGCTATATTCTCAATGATTGTATGCATCTACTACTCATTGTAGCTGATAACCTGCACCTTTGTCACGATTTGCTTTTCTAAACCATTACTGCAAGCAAGCTGCCAGCAGTCCACTCGATTGGGCTAACATTGGAGTGGTTTGCTGTTTCCTATATAGTAATGGTCAGCGAGGATGCAATGGATTCATAAGGTTGAAGCATCTGGCCAAGGCGTATTAGTACATGGTTTATTTTTAATTCTACATATCTATTACTACTCTGTCAACAAGCTACCTGGGTCTTGTGTTAAAGTTTATAACATTTGTAAGAAACAACTGAATGTTAATTTCACTGGTTCATTTTACCTGTACTTTGTAATTAATCAATTGCTGCATTAAATTTCTTTAAATTGAAGGTGGAATCGTCTGGAGTTCAAAAGTTTAGTTACTTGAATCTTGAAAGTTTATTTTTATCCTAAATAAACGACTCGAGGCTGTCCTTATATCCATTATGCCCTAGCTTGTGTTAAAACCTTATCCTGATGGCCGCATACTTCAAAATGGCTGGTTTATGATATTATTCATTATGGAAATATGGAAGAATCAAAGCTAAGCCGACCTGTTAAGATTGAAAAGTTGTATATGGTTTTAGTGAAGCTAACATCTTCCATTATTTGTTTCAGGAACTTATCTAACCCCAAAATCAGGGGAGCAATAGTTTTTCACAAGCAAGGTCCTCAAAGTTTTGACTATAGCATACGCCTTAATCACACATGGGCTTTTTCTGGGTTTCCTGATGTTAAGACCATTATGGATGTAAACGGACCGTATCTCAATGACCTGGAACTGGGCTTTAATATTGTTCCTACGCTACAATATGGATACAGTGGCTTTTTGACTGTGAGAATTCTTTTCTTTATCCTCTTCTTTGAGCCTCAATAATTTTGCAATCCTTAAAGAAGCTAATTCTTCTATTTTTTAACTTACTATTTGGTCATTGATAATTTTTACATTTCTTAGTTGCTATTTATCTTATGCCCTGTTTTACTGATTCTGGACTCTATATATTGCTTGTTAGAATGGGTTAATCTATTCAATCCTTTTAACATTGGCAACTGCGTCTTTTCATTCAAGTCTTTTGATTTCCATAATTGAATATTAGTAGATAGTAGTGTAGTTACTAGAGTGACTTTCCATGCAACAACTACAATTGGTTTTTCTAAATGGGTTTAGTGAATCCCAAATTTTGTATTCCAGTTAGAAATATCCAATATTAACATATATGAATACGTTGTAGTGAATTCTTTAAAGTAACATATTATTTTTTCATATTATTGTACAGATTATTTTTTGGCGTAATTTAGAATCTCTTATTATTATCGTGCATTCATGGTGCATTTCTTAAATAATTTTTCTTTCGTATAACATTTTTTTTTTTTTTTTGGTTCTTCATTATTGCAGTTGCAACAGGTGCTGGATTCTTATATAATACTGCATGCACAAAATGATTTAAATAACATTACTGCTGAGAGTAAAGAATTTCCCTCCGCCCGGTTTATTCCTAAAAATGTCAGGATTGCGCCCTTCCCTACTCGTGAATACACTGATGATGAATTCCAGTCCATTGTTAAGAGTGTCATGGGAGTTTTGTAAGTATTAAGTTTTCATCCTTTGAGTTTCTGACAACGTTTTTTTGCAAATTTTAAGAACTTGGAATTCAGAAATTTGTCAGTGCTTTTAATAATGTGTATGCTTGCCTTTTTCAAGTTTGCTAATCTGCTTCCAAGTTTTGTTTGGAAGTATGAAGGTTCTGGAAGGTTACATTATTAAATCTTGATATTTATTCTGCCATAAACAGATATCTTTTGGGATTTCTTTATACAATTTCTCGCCTGATAAGCTATGCTGTATTTGAGAAGGTAAATCTACATGCTTGGATTTTAGTGTTTATTGATTTTCTAATATTCTGACTAATCTTTTCATTTGAGATTGGTTACATATTCAATTTCTTTAATGTTGCAGGAACATAAGATTAAAGAAGGATTGCGCATGATGGGCCTCAAAGATGAGATTTTTTACCTCTCTTGGTTTATAACTTATACCATACAGGCAATTCATATAATCTAAAACTCTCTTCTTTTTGATTACTTTATAAAGCTGAGGTGGAGGTTTTTTGTTTATATGAATCAATCTAGTTGCAGTCACACCCTTTACTGTTGATGCTTACATGCCTGTAGTAACATGAATAGTAAAGCTCTTCCTAAATTTTTGGGGTCTGCGGCATCTGCCAATGATGTATATATCTAGTATTCAGATTTTCTTTGTGTAGAAAAAAAAGAATCTATTACACAGACTAACTGGACTGATTTGATCTGAAATATTACATGTGAAGCAAAAGAAAAAAACGAAAAAAGAAAAACGAGAATTCAGTAAAAGTAAACAGCAAGATTGATCTGGTTTCTTTTTCATTTCTTGCATCTAACAGAAAATTGGCACCTGTGAAGAGTTATAGCCATTTGTGTTCTGAGCAACCACTTTCAAATATTTTCTTACAAATTCTATCTACTTAACATCCGTTTTTTGGCTTTTAAATGGTCCCTGACATTGCTAATCTAAAATTGCTGCCAAGATAAGATCCCTTCGATCTTCGCTGGACATCCTCACTTATGACTACTCTGTTGGTCCAACATTTCCTCTCTGCATTGTATCATTGTTTGTGCTTACCTTCGAATCATACTATTATAATTGTACTTTCTAATGTAAAATTGCAATGTTCTCCAAAACCAGGAGAACTGTTATTTGAATAAAGAAAATGAATTATCTGTGAAGAAGTGGAAATGCTTGATGTATCAACATCAGCTTTTCAAAGTCTTGTGCAGTCAAATTGTCTATATCCATCTCAAAAGTATTAAGAGGCTCTTCCACCTATTAGTTCAATAACATAGAGAAGATTACATACAAATATAGTTTGATTTAGTATTCAGTAACCTTTAGCAATATACCTCCAAGCTGAAGATTATTTGCTGACAGAATTTCTAAATACATCCCCTTAGCATGATGTATTCATTCTGCAAGCAAGGCTTAGCTGTTTTATTTAATTTTTTAATTTTTTGCCTTCTCTACTTTTAATGGAAAGAATCCTTCATGTTTGTTTGATTGTTCTTATCCTGAAAATATGTGTTTGCATTTCTTGTTGCGTTATGGGTGTCTGCGTTGAGATGTAATTCCCTATTGGTGTAATCTACAAGAATTTGAGGATATCAGTTGGTCATTTAGGATTTCGGCTAGCCTTGTTTTGTCTGTAGTTTACTCTGTTAGATATTTAGCATTTAATATATATGGTTGATGAATGGTAGAAAGTTGGTCGTAAGAATTTGTCACTTCATATAGTTTACTCCATCATTAATCCTAATTTTCTGGAAGAAGGCTTAGATGATGATGGTGATTTCATATTCCCAAACTCAGAAGCTAAAGGCTAACAATTTGCTAAGTGATATATAGCACATGCTCGTGATGAACACGCTCATAAGACTAATAATTTCCATTCCATACATGTTTAAAGGCCATCAATCGGGTTGGGTTTGGCCCAAATGCAACCTACCCAACCTGAAATTATTTGGGATTGGGTCTCTGTTTTTTAAAACCAAACCCATTTGGGTGTGAAATTTGTATTTAAAAAAAGTTTGGTTCGAGTATGGGTATTACCTTTAACCTGCCCGAACCTGGCCCGTACTCAACTGAATCATATGTGTGTATATATTATAGCTTCATGCATTAGTAATATTAGCAATATGTATATATGTAGAGATGGATAGGGTATAGTAATGTTTTGATAAAAAATGGGTATACATGATGGGTCATTGACAATTGCTTTTTGAATGACTTAATAATTACTTGTATGGTATCAATTGTCATTGACCCACTAACACTTACCCAATTGGGCTGTTTTGCAGTTCATAGTATCACACCCTTCATCTAAAACGCTATTAAAGCATGAATGTTGTTGTGTTTATAAATTTATATTTCAATATTTTCTGGATTGTATGAATGACTAGCATTAGCTATATTATTAACTAAGGTCATATCAACCTATTACTGTCTAGGTTCTTGTCTTATAATTCAACAACAATTTTAATAGTCCACATTTGTATTATACCCTTCTTTCTTATCAGAATGATTTTTCCAATTTTTTTTCTTTGATCTTAAAATCTGAGAGTGCACGTACATTGCAATCCTCACTAAATCTTGAGCCATTGGTTATCCATATCCTTCTATCCTCACTAAATCTTGAGTCTGGTTATCTGTATCGTTCTATTAGCCTAAACTTCTCCATTATTACTTCAATTTAGTTGAAATACTCGGCCAAACCCCGAACCCACCCCAACCCATCCGAACCGACCCGAATTCATCCGTACCCAGAGAAAAAAAAGTTTTGCTAGGCAAGTTTATTAGCTTTCCTTATTACGTCATAGTGCAAAGTAACTGGATGAATTCAAACACAGCTGTCTCTTGACAAGATATGTTCTTAGATGAAAGACTTCTCTTTAATACATCATTATATAGCCTTTGTATAGGCTTACATAACTTAAGCTTAAACAAAAGTAAATAAGGAAACAAGTAATTATAGAACTTGCATAGAAGGAATTTAGAATAGGAAATAAATAAACTATATCTAATTGCTCTCTTTATATTATTGTAGCCAAATAACGAGGTTCTAAATATATCTTCTAAATCTCCATCATATTTGCATCACATGGTCCAAAGGTCCCGATTGGAATGTTATGATAGTTTTCTTTCATTTTTCCTTTCGTTCTTCTTCTTCTACTCTTTTTTTTTTTTTTTTCTTGAGAAGTGAATGTTAAGATAGTTGATATACACTGTTGGCCCACAACTAAACAACTTATACTGTAGGTAACATGGTCCCCAAAAGCCACCTTTGATGACTTAAACCTTCTTTAACTGGCCTCTTACATGATACATGACGTTGAAAGATTTTCTAGGTGCCTATTTAACCCACTGGATTGTGAGGGACACTGAACTGCCTAGAAATAGTTGTTTTCTTCCTTTTTATTAAACAATAAGAGTACCTTCTGAATGACTTGTCCGCATGTAGTATACAATTAGTTACTATCTACTTTTGGTACTAAAACTTGAATTAACTAGATGCACTAGTTTCCTTCATAAATTTCTTCTTATTTTGCTATGCATTTTTTAAAAATTTTGTTTGACAGGAAATGAGACGTCCATCTCTTAAGATTTTGAAGAAATTATCCAATTTCTTGTGATCTTTCCTCTTGATAAATTACAATCAGCCTTCTAAAATCTTTCTGCAAGTTTGTTGTTGTGGTTTGATACTTTTGACTGCACGAATTTTCACTAATCATGCTTTAAATCCTTGTGTAGTTTGCAATTTCTTCTGCAATCATCACGGCATGCACGATGAACAGTCTTTTCTTGTATAGTGACAAGTCACTGGTCTTCGTTTACTTCTTTGTATTTGGTTTAAGCGCTGTGATGCTTTCCTTTTTAATATCCACATTTTTCTCAAGAGCAAAGACGGCTGTGGCAGTTGGTACCCTTTCTTTTTTAGGGGCATTCTTTCCTTATTACTGTGTCAATGATCCTGCTGTTCCTATGTAAGTATCCTCGCTGGTTATTTAAGATATACTTTTTAATAGATGATAATGCAGGTAATATCATGTGTTTTTATTTCAGTATATGGAAGATTTTGGCTTCCTTTCTTTCACCTACTGCTTTTGCTCTTGGCACTGTTAATTTTGCTGATTATGAACGTGCTCATGTTGGAGTTCGTTGGACAAATATCTGGCAGGTGCTGGTTTACAATAGTTCTATTTAGATCCATTTTAAAGTTATTCTTGTATTCATCCTCTGGAATGCTAATTTTTGTAGGCTTCATCTGGAGTAAATTTTTTGGCGTGCTTGCTGATGATGTTTCTTGATACAGTTTTATATTGTGCTTTGGGGTTATATTTCGACAAGGTAATGAAACTGTGAAGTAAAATTTTGAATTAATTTTTAACAACAACCATCTGTAGAAAGTTACTTGTACTTGTCTTGTTCCGTGGAAGCCCAATATGTTCCTTTCAGTACTATCCTTGTACAGTCTTTAGCTCATGAAAGTATACCCTTTTTATATGAAATATAATAAATGGATGTCCAACCATCAACGTAGTTGCTTGCGTGCTTGCTCTTTTATTAGTTAATCGTCAAAAGCCGCCTTCATCTTCATACTGAAGGGCTACCGAATAGGGCCTAGAAGCCAAAATTAATAATGTAATCTGATTATCTTCTTGAAAATCATTTCTTTGATTTTATTATAGTTAAAAACTTAGTTGGTCTGATCCATATTGGTTTGATGGATTAGTTTCTGACTTCGAAAGGTCCAGGTTTGGCGATATGGATCAAATATTGGCCGGTAATGACCCACATTGGCGAGTGCCGGCCAATATTCTAATACCTTAATTTGAAACTAAACTTTTTACCCGGACTTAAATTCGAATTAGCGTATACACCTTTTTAAATTCACAAGTTTATACTCTGATGTAGAAAAATTAGGACAAACATAATTTAAACAAGTTATACATCACAGTTGTATGAGCGTATTAATGTAATTATTTGCTCAGGTCTGTGATACTAGTCTAGTTGGTATAAACTGTATGAATTAATAAATTATCAGAATATCCCAACTCCTGAAACTGAGTGGGCAGGAACCGAAGTTTGTTTCAAACTCATCTCCCTTTTTTTTATAAGAAGTTGGTTGCAAGAGCATGTCCTGTCACCAAAACATAGTTAGATAAGAGGTTTTTCTTAGTTGAACGGTACAGTATTCTTTAAATTATGATTTTTAAAAATATTTCGTTAAATATTATCATTGATATTAATCAAATTGTATTACTTGAGATTCTGGAAAATATTCCTCAAATAAAATTTCAAGTTAACGAAGTCTTGTTTAGTTTTTTCTTGCCTTAAATACATGTTCAGTTTAATTTAGTGAATTCATGCGCTTGTATTATCTTAAGTAACATCCCTTCTTGATATATAAAACATTACAGTGTAATTTAATTTGTCCGCCATAGTTAATTTACTAAAATTATTGAATATTGATTTAGGAAACAAAAACATTAATCTTTTGTAATATGTTTAGACTGATCAAGCAGTCGGAATACTGATTTTGACTTTAGAGATGGAAAATTGCGTTGTTGGATAGGTAGATAGAGAGGGAGACTCATTGTGGGTTGGTCCCACATAAAATTCTGTGAACTTGATGAAATCATGTTTCGTCTAACTTATTGGTAACATATAACAAATCAGAAGTATTTGTGGTTGAGCACAATCCCAATCTGATAGGGTGCATGCAACTTAATGTTGGCAGTGAGTTTTAACCATGAGTAATACATACATATCTCAAAATAAAAGATTTAAGGTTTAAAAGACTCCATAAATTTTATGGATTTGCTCAAACGATACTAATTGGCTATGCAAAATGTAGTCTTACTGCCTAGGTTGTTAGTGACAGCTGACAAGAAACCATATGTCGGTCAATATGCTTTGTTTAAGTTGAACTTTGATAGGATGGCTAACAATGAAGTGCATCAGTTTATTTTAACTTCAAAACTTGATGATGTAAATTACGAGAAGAATTTTAATTATTAGAAATGTAACCTTACATCTGGTGTAGCTGCTGACCATTATTGAGAATTTGTTGTGATTAGTTACAGACAACCCCCCCCAACCAAAATTCTGGATTGCAGCCAACCCGACAAAACCTCCGAACTAGCCCAAACCCGCACTGAGCTAAGTCAAACCCGAAAATGACCGAACCCCAAATTAATCGGTTCGGTTAGTTTTTCAGATCGGTCTATGGGTTGTGGGTCTATTGAGAATCAAGAGAAAGAAGACTTCTGAACTGAAGGAAAGGAGGACATACCTTAAAGAAAGGTTAGGTAATTGGAGTTGTGGAGGTGGAGGGTTAGGACTTTGAATCTTTGAGAGTTTATTGGGTTTGCAAGTTCGTCGGAGAAGAAGTTCAAGCAAGGAGTTGGAGGGCTCTGAGTATCGCCACTAGGGTTAGGTTTTAAGAGTTTGAAGATGAGTTGTTGATGAAGAATGAACACGCGACATTCTGGCTTCTGAGTCTTTTGACTTGAGAAATTCTTTCAAATTTGATTTAGTGTAGTTTATTAATTAGCTTGGGTTTGGGTAATAAATCTAATTAAATGTAAACTCGTTCATAAATTAAATCATTGTTTACATTTTGATATTGGGTTGCGGGTGATGTGTAATTGATTAGAAATTTATTATATATTGGATCCATGCATGGACCTTAATCAGTTTACCTGACCCAAACCGATTAAGTTTCTACAACCCGTTGCCCTACCCGAACCGACCAAATACTGAATTACGAAATCGAACCGGACCCGCATAACCACAAAAACCCGAACCATTTTTAGTGATTCAGTTCGGTTTGGATCTTCTGATTCAAAAGCGTGTTGTAATGTTTGCCCCCATTTGTTCTTGTCATGGAATAGATGAAATAAATCCAAAAATAGAATTTTTTTCAAGAATGAAATATTATTGGAACTATCCATATCTGGCCCATCCTTCGGAACTTTATCACATCCGATCTGATGAAATAGGATGAACTGAGGTGGTAATTTGTAAATATGTAATTATCTTGAATATAATAACCATTTATTGATTTTCTGCTCGCCTGGAAGGGTCAAAAGAAACATCTTTTGTTTTTTCTTCAAAATTTTTGATCTCTAGTGGACCTCTTTAGTAGGATGCAAATCTAAATGAAGTTCTGACCATCTGTCAAAGAAAAAGAACTTGAATTGGAAGGGAAAGGGGTATAAGAAGTTTATCTTATAGTCCACTTGGAAATATAACATCTAAATTGCATCATCAAAAGCGAAAAAGTGTTGCAACTCCTGTAACTCTAAATGTTATTTGCCTCGGTCGGTCTGAAAGCTACACTTAGGTATAGTAGACAAGGAAATTTGTTAGTGCGTTTGCAGGAGGGCTTGTGGACAACCACCCCTTCCATTTTCAGGGGGAAATGCTGCTTGATTTGCCATCATTAGTCATCATCAGCAACCAATATCTCATCTTATTGGTTGGTTGTGGAGCATGAGACTTCATAGGTCAAGGAAACACATGTTAAGGGGTTTGACTCGGCATGAACTTTCTAAGGTGACAATTAGATACATAATTCATTAAGGAAAGGAAACATAAGTTATTCATTAATGAAAAGAGAAATTTAAAGAAATATGCCAAAATATAGAGAAGTGGGATAAAAAGTCAAATACTTCCAACAAATTCGATTTTTCCTTTTTGATTGGTTACCTTGAGATCAGTGATATTGTAGCGCCCCGAGTTCCACACACTGGGAGCTCGTGACACTTACCCAGAATCTTTACTTCAATGAGTACACAACACAGAAAAATTACAGGAAATTAGAAATTTACATTCCACAAGAAAACTATATCTTCCACTTGGATGCTTTCCGCAGCTCGAGTCCCCTGCTCCGCGATCAGCGATCCTGCATTAGCAAACTATGAGCACGTCAGTTGAATACAACTGACGCAACGTGGATGAAAACCACAGTCTTCAAAATCCTCAACAATCAATATTTGATGCAGAAGAAAAATATGAAAGTCAAACCAAAAGTGTCGATGTATGTCATGATCTAGATTCTAATGCACAATTCATATGCACACCATGCTCTTAATTTAATGTAAACTTGATTTGGAAACATATGCATCCCATACTACATACTTCCCAAATCGAGTTCGTATTCTCCAGATAATAGGGTTCGATCCCTCGCCATGCATCCTACTCTTGTACTTCTTCCTGTTTCCGACATTCATCTAGTGACTGGTAGAGTCTGCAGCACATGCGGTCCATTTCTACTTCTGCAGTCGGATCGTGGTCTTTCTCCACTCTGAACGGCAGTGATCACCCTGTTCGTTCAGATCATGGTCATTCTCCACTCCGATAGAATCGTGGTTCCTTTCCACTTCCGGTCAGGCCGGTGATCATCAGCTCTGCCGGAATCATGATCCTTCTCCACTCCTGCCCCTACCAAAGTTATCATGAACATAAGGCGAATCGACAGGACCACCCTTACTCCGCCTAGAGACTTAGAGTTACACTCTTGCTCCTTATTCGTATTGATAACCCAGAACATACACGGAAACTTGAGAGTCCATCTCCTAAGTTCCGACAGGACTTGTGACTTACGTCTGCATCCTGTTTTATCACTAAATTCCAGAAATTAACAGTCGAGATCACGCCGCACGTGTCCCAGACGAGACGACGCCGCACGTGTCCCCTTGACACGTGAGTAGTAAACACCCAGCTAGTGTCTGTCCTTACCAATCATCTTAGTTTAATTTCTCAATTCACCAACTCAACAAGCCTTATCTTGATTTAGTTAAGGTTCATTCTAGCCTCCAATCATGCTAAGAGTTGACCCACACATGCACCAAACTAGTGCACTCAAAGTGCACCACACTTCACAACAAGTATGCATATAAGCATGCATTGGTTATATACATACCCATGCATAACCGTATTTCATCTAACACTGCATTCCATGCTTATAAAAAATTATTTCCATACTAGGTTATTGCACACATGTGTATGTACTACCTCACATCCACATAATGGTAAATACCTTAGTGTAATCAACCTATTTCACATACACACATACAACAATTGCATGAACATCTGTCCTTACCAATCATCTTAGCTTAATTTCTCAATTCACCAACTCAACAAGCCTCATCTTGATTTAGTTAAGGTTCATTCTAGCCTCCAATCATGCTAAGAGTTGACCCACACATGCACCAAACTAGTGCACTCAAAGTGCACCACACTTCACAACAAGTACGCATATAAGCATGCATTGGTTATATACATACCCATGCATAACCGTATTTCATCAACACTGCATTCCATGCTTATAAAAAATTATTTCCATACTAGGTTATTGCACACATGTGTATGTATTACCTCACATCCACATAATGGTAAATACCTTAGTGTAATCAACCTATTTCACATACACACATACAACAATTGCATGAACATCTTTCATACATATTTTCCAACTACCTTTCCATATTATGTTTAGGCAAGTACAAGAGTGAACTTGTATTCATGGAACAACCAAATACCCATTTACTTAATTTTCAAAAATTACGTAATTATATACACAAACATATCTTTTCTATCCTTTCTACTTTGTTCCTTTTTCGTTTCCTTTGTTTTCTTAATCCGGCAATTATAAACATACACACTAGCATGCATACATAACCATTAGCACTTTAATACTTTTCAATCACTACTAGTAACGATTACAACCGATAACAATTCAAGCTATCAATTTTAATTTATCAAGCAATCTATACCATCTACCAAAGCAAACTATTATCAACAATTTTCCTTTTGCTACAAATAAATTACTACACAATTATTTAAATATAAATAACAAACAAATAACAAACAAATGAGGTATGAAGAATACCCACTTTGATTGTTTGCAAGCTTGAAGTTGCTACTTCTCCTCCTTGCACCTTTAGTCTTCTTGACTTCTTGCTCCAATCCAAAAGTAGTAGGAGAGTGGTATAGTAGTAGTAGGAGTTGTAAGTAGTAGTGAAGTAGTTGTAGCTAAGTAGTAGGAATAGTAGTAGTAGAAGTGGTAGTAGTAATAATAGTAGTAGTTGAAGAAGTAGTAGGTAGTGGTAGTTGTTGAAGAAGTAGTAAAGTAGTAGTAAATATATAGAAAAAGAGAGATGGAAAGAAAAGTTGTTGCTGCTGTTGCTGTCGGCAGTAAAGAGAGAAAAGGGAGAAGGAGAGAAGTGTAGTAGTAAGTAGTAGTGAAAAGTAGTAAGTAGTGGTAGTAGTTAACACACATATATATAGAAAAGAAGGGGACAAAACTGATGTTGCTGCTGGCTGTCTGCTGAAAGAAGTGTGGAAAGGTGTAGAAGGCTTAGGTGTCCTCACCTTTTACACTTAACCCCTCAAACTTTATGTAATTACACTTAAGCCCTAAATCTTATTGGATTGGGCTTAAGAAAGAAGGTGTTGGGCTTTTTAAAAGAAAACATATTAGGCTCTTTTTAAAAAAATTAACCATACTATCATAAAAATAATAGTGTAGTGTATGAAAAATAATAATAATAATGTCAATGCATGTATATCTATATAATAAAACACAAAGAAAGCTATCGAGTGGCTCTTCTTCAATCTCCCCAAAATCAAAGGCTCAGATTTAACCTCACAAAACACATTTTCCCTCCAAAAATTCCCCCCCAAAACTCAAATTCAAATCCCCCCCCCCCAAAACAACTCATTTATTTATTTAATTATCTCTCTCTCTCTCTCTCTCTCTCTATATATATATATATATATATATATATATATATATGGAAATATGGACCTTTGTACCCCAATTTATAATTATTTTTCACCATATACTAATGAAAATATAGACTTTTAATTACAACTAATTATTGTCATACTATTCAAACTTCAGCTACATAATTATTGATTTACTGTTTACAAGGTTTTTCATATGCTATATCGTTCTGAAGACGTGCCGTAGGCACGTGGGCACGGGCAAATCTAGTATATATATATATATATATATATATATAATAAATTACAAAGAAAGCTATCAAGTGGCTCACAATCAATCCCGCCAAAATCAAAGGCCCATATCAAACCTCACAAAACACATTTTCCCTCCAAAATTTCAAACCCCAAAACCAATTTTTTTTCTCTAAATAACTCATTACTTTATTACTATCTCTCTCTTCTCTCTTTACTTTTTAATATTTCTCTCTTTTTCTCTCTCTCTATTTTTCTCTCCCATTCTTTCTTTATTTACTTAGAAATTTTGATTTTAAGATTTCGGTTTTGTAAAATTTTAGAATTTTTAAAAGCAAATATCTCTTCAACAATTAAATTTCATTATTTTCCACACTTAAAGTTCTAAGAAGTTAGATTTTATACCCCCATTTATAATTATTTTTCAACATATACTAATGGAAACATAGACTTTTAATTATAACTAATTATTGTCATACTATTCAAACTTGAGCTACATAATTATTGTTTTATTGTTTATATGGCAATTCGTGTTTTGTATCGTTCCGAAGACGTGCTGTAGGCACGTGCCCACGGGCAAATCTAGTATATATATATATATTGTAAGAATTTAGGGGTATTACAGATATTATTTAGGGTTGTTTTGACTTATTAGTCTCACTCCCTTTTCAAAAGTTTGTGCTAGTTCTATTTGAAAAAAATAAGCGGGGTATTCTAGTGGTAACCGATGGACAAGTATTAAATCAATATATTATCTGCACCAATATATCATAAATTATCTTGCATCATAAGATAAATCCTGAAAAACCCTAAAAGTATTGTAAGATAAGTTCCCAATAAATACGCCCATATTATATAAATATCTAGTTCTCTACAGATCGTATTTAACTGTTCAGGAAGATATGGATAACAGAGTTTCGAGTACATTCAATTTTCTAAAGTGAACAATGCTCTGTATTATGAATTTGTAAAGAGTTAAGCATGTCGTTGTTTCCATTACTACCTTTAATACAAAGACATCATTTCTAATCAATGCTAAGATTCATAACGAACAATGTAAGTAATGTGTACATTTTCTATTCGTCGTTAGGTTCTTCCTAGTGATAATGGACTACGTTATTCTTGGAACTTCTTATTCACAAAGACTTTCTGGAGAAGGAAGAATATTTCCTGCAGTCATACTGCAGATGTAAAAGATGGTTATTGTGAGGGAGTAGAAAGCTTGCCCTTTTCTGCCGCGAAGGTTCCATTTCAACCTGCTTTTGAAGCAGTAAGTTTTGATATGAAACAGCAGGAGCTTGATGGTCGGTATGTATATTGCAATTTTGACCATGCACTATTACTTTTGTTTTCTGTTCGTTCTTCTTTTGATTCATTAGGTTATTATCTCTAGATGTATCCGGATCAGGAATCTTCAGAAGATTTTCAAGTCCAAGAAGGGTAACTGTTGTGCAGTCAACTCCCTTAACCTCACACTGTATGAAAATCAGATTCTCGCGCTTTTGGGTATGCTACTGCTGTTTTACTATATACTTAGAACACTTCCAATTACTTAAGATAAACAAGTGGCCCTCCAATGTTCAAAATTTTGCCAACATATATCAGTTCATTAGTGTGTTTTCGTGCGTCCATCTCTCTTTTCACATGATTTGCAGTGTAGGCGTTGTTCCGTAATCAAAATGGTAGAATTCATCTCATAGTTTGTTCTCATTTTCTTATTTTATCATATTATAGATGGATTTGATTATTTTTATTCTCTTTAATGCATATATTGAGTAGGAATGTGGACAAGCTGTAGTTGTTTATTTTAATGGTTATATATTTTATCTTCTTGATTCTTTTGTTTCTTTGTTCTTGCTGATGTGCGATAGAAGATTCTAGGTGCTCACACCCTTCCATAATTTACTACAAATGCTTGTAATGACAAAAATATTGATCCTGATTAGATGCAAGGAACATATAGACTTTATGACACGTTCTGCTAGTTGAATCATGCATAATTATCGGAAACTGGTATATCAGACCATTTGCAGCAATACGGGTACTTTTTCTTCAACTATTTCCAAAATGCGTGAATTGAAAAATTTACGGGGAACAGTCTTGTTTAGCAGTTTGTCTTAGAAAACATTTTCATCTCCTGGGCTTGTCTAAAACTCTTAGTTGAGGTTGTCTAAGATAATGAGAGACCATGCTTTTAAGGGATATAGCTTCTAATAAGGATTCTTACTGCATACCGCATAAGTAGCATATATTTCTGTATTCTAGGAAAGCGCTCATGGGTAATCTTCTAACGCGAATGGAATTGATTTCTCGGTGTTGCACATGAGCTACTGGAGGATCCCTCCACTCTTTCTCGTTATTGGAAATAAGATTAGCCAGAAAACTATGAGACGACTAAAAGGCGTGGACTTCGCTTCAGGAGGATCAGGATCGATATCTATATACTAAATGTTGCTTTATGCTTATTTCTGGTTGACATGACTTGTTTGTCAACGTTAAACTCTTCAATTAGGAAATTTGGGTTCTTGGCTGTTTATCTGTAAAAATTGTAGGAAGAGTTTCTTTCCTCCTGGCTGCTGCAATTTGGACTCCTTATATACTGGAACAGTCTCTCTACCAGCCTTAGGTTCTGTCAAATTAGTCTGCCAGTCATGCTTAAGCTGATTAATTAAGTTAAATTCTTCTGTTTAACTTATCACCTTTTTTTGGGACAACTATGGTTTCCATTTATGTTCTTTCACTTTTTGCTTACTTCTACAGTGGTATTTTTGTAGGACACAATGGAGCTGGTAAAAGTACAACCATTTCTATGCTTGTTGGTCTTCTTCCTCCTAGTTCTGGAGACGCATTGGTATTTGGCAAGAATATTATAACAGACATGGTAAGTTATCAGTTTCTCTAATATACCTGGTCTGCTTATTTTTCAATAATACAATTAATAAACTTAACTGTTTTCTGGAGGTGGAGAATGGCCAAGTGATCAACTTTCCACCTAGAAAGACCAGTTACACACTCTGCAGTCAGTAGGGTATCCTGGACATTGTTGTAAAAAGCCATCTAAACCCTTACTTTTCGTCCTTACCTTTGCTTGCGCTTTCTAGAGTGCTTGGCCTATGCTTCAGGATTTATACTGAACATTTCTTCTGAGATTTCTTTCAATAGTTCTATAAATTATAGTGTTAATTTATTTGAATTTCTTTGTTTGTTATGTACTTTTTAAAATTATATTATTATGATGTTCCTTTATGTTTAAGTTTTAAATGTTTTTTTTCCGTAAATTTTTATTTTAAAATGACCTTGGCACTTTTTCCTGCTGGAGCGCTAGAAGATTATTCCTTGTCTTCCCAACTTTACTGTGCTTTTGCTTTCTATGATGTTGATCCTGGATTAGGGGAGTGTTTGTGGATGCTTTAAACAAAAGTGTAGGTGAACAGAATCTGTAGTTGTTTAATTTGTTCCACTCAACTCCCACCACCATTCCGTAAATCTGGTTTTTCACTTCTCATTAATATTCTTCTTCCTGAGCTTCTAAATAATTGATTTTTTGTTAGTGATTTATTAATAATTATTTTTCCCCATTAACTTGTAGGATGAGATACGGAAGACACTTGGTGTATGCCCTCAAAATGATATTCTGTTTCCTGAACTAACGGTAAGCATAAACATAGTATATCTGAAAGCCCTAACATTGTTTCCCTTGTTTCTACAGAAGTCTTCCTGTATACTTTTATAAATTCGTTTATTGCAAATGCCTGCAGTTATAATAATATTGGCCTCTACCTGACAAATAATAACTAATCACCCCATCTCTCATTTCAATTTATTTCTCTAAAGAGAAACCATACTATTTTTGTCCGTGCATATTTGTTACCTTTAAACTTCATTTGAGAAGACACATAGACCTTCCAGGAAGAGTATTGATTTTATTTGCGTGTTTAGTCATTCTGATTTCTCATTGATGGTTCAAAATGTGTAGGACTTATTCTATTATTTCAGTTGTTATTGTTCTCTCTCAATAGGTGTAATCTATCTATGCATTCCCCAGGTTAGTTGTTATGGGTGTTTACACTATATTTCAATTTGACACAAGTTTACTCTTACAAGTACGTACAGTCAAGATTTTTGAGTTCTTACATTCCTCAAAATTTATGGGTATTAACATCTATGATCTCGAATTCATTGACCTGCCTCCTTACATGATACTAAGAATTTGAGGAATGTGAAGACCATTATCTACAGAGTTCTGGCATAGCTCCACTAGCTAGAAAAGGGCATGTACCATACTCTTGAGGCGTATTTACTTTGGAGCATTCTTTTTTCCTATACCGTTCTTGTTCACTGCTAATCACTTTTTACTTTCTATTATCTTTCTGCAACCTCTGATGAGCCCTGTCCGTCATATGCATTGAATCATTTTGATTTGTGATATTTCTAGAGTAATTTCACTGTGCCTACATGTATTCTGATTACTGCAATAGGCAGATTACTCTTCTACTAGGCATATGTCTGTAAGAATTATTTTATATCTAATCTTAAAGCAGTGTGTTCATTTCTGGTTTTTTTTCTTTGTTTCTATTTAACATTTTTAGGTTTCTTCCTTACCCTTTCACGTGCCTTAGCACATCTTTTTTTGTCAATTTGTATCCACTATTATGCCCTTGGTTGTTTATGTGAAGGGTAAATGACCCTACATATTGAATTAGTAGTCCTCTCATCTATCCATTGAGTATTTCTTGTATTCATGTGGATTTGTTGTCACATAAACGGGAATCGGTTAAAATATTGTTATTCGTCAGTCCATGCAGAAATATTAATTTACCTTGCAGAAGTAGATATTTAGATTTCATATTGTTTGTTCACCATTTCATACTAATGTTATATTATCTTCCAATGTCTAGGTAAAGGAACATATGGAAATATTTGCCGTCTTAAAAGGAGTAATGGATGACTGTTTGGATAGGACGGTTACTGAGATGGTTGAAGAAGTGAGTTTCTTATGGCAGTATCTTTGAATTTACTTAATATAGGTTACTTCTGAATGGGAATTGATGACCAAAAAAATGATGATGGTGTAATAAATTTGTTTTTTGGGGAATTATCCTCATTGTTCCAAATTGGGGATAGAACTGAAGGTATTATCTTTATTTCTGGCATATGAGTATGCATTTATCTTCCCCGAGCTCTGAAGTATTTCTAGGTAAATTCCCTACCTGATATGGGTGGTGTAGCTTGGTATTGGTTAGTGTTGAAACCATTGTTCAATATTTTGCGATCTAACGAGCAATTGTTTCTAAGGATTGAAGATCCAGTTGCAGTCATATTAGTGTTGTGTTATTTAGCAAGGTCATGTAAACGCTATGTTGTTAAGCTGAAGTATTTTCTGATGTCTTTACTTCTACGGAATTACGCAAAAAAATTGTGATAGAGAAATCCTTTTTGAAAAAACATGTACGCCTATTGCCCATTTTGTTTCTAGGACATCTTAATCTTCGATTATGAATACTGTAATGAGAATGTAATCATGATCATCATCAACATTTAAGCATTGTTCTTGGATATGGTAGCTATAATGTCTATGCTGAATGGTCCATGGAGATATTGCAAAGTTTTATAATGTCATTCCTCTCTAAATTATTGAACAAGAGAGGAATTTGCCTTTATTCTAAAATGACTATGGTGGCAGCCTAATTTTCTAAACTAGGGGATATTCTAGAAGGTGATTGTTGATACATTTTCTTTAAGGAATTACGTTCTGTTAGAAAACAGGTGTAAAACCTTCACCCCAGTAAGAATCTTGTGAAGACGAGCCAAATAGATATATCCCCTTTCATTTGAGGGACTGTACAACTAAATATTTACTTATATACCAAAATAGAATAAGAGCAAAGACCTGCAGAGACATGATCATTATTATCTCTCTGTGAGTAGTGAGTGCAACAGATGTTCATGTGCGCAGGGAGTGAAACCAGGAAGTTATATGTGGTGGGACGTTATATGAGTGTGCAAAGACACATTTTTTCCTTTGGAACTTGTTCAGTAGTTTCTTTTGATCAGTAGTTTCTTCCTTACCCATTTACAGTGTTGCAATTAAACAATATTTAACTCAGTTAAAAACTAATAAACTTCAGTTATAGTGATAAAATACATACAGAATAAACAACTTGAGAATCCCTTCATAAAAAGAAAATGCAGTAGAACATCTTTTTACCTAATTAGTATTGCTTGTAGATAGTAAGGCGGGAGTTTAGGGTTGAGGGGAAGCTAAAAGCGTAGTTGACAGTGATGAGACCATCATCTTTATCATTTAGTACTACTACGACTACGATGTTAAAACTATGATGGCTTGTTAAAAATGGAATCAAATATCATGCAGTGGATATATGATATCATATAGAATGTCTGGAGGGTTATTGGAAAATGGATTTCATGTACTCGTGAGGCTTCTTTGCCATTCTCTATGATATTATATACCCTTATGGATATATAATTCTTTTTCTGATTTTACATGACAGAATAAGGCCACTGTAGTTATCCCATGTGATTGTAAAGTTTTTCCTTTATCCTTGTTAACCCTTGTCAAATAGAGAAATTGCAGAACCACTCAGAATACATACAACCATGACATTTATATAAATGAGTGTCCCTTCATCCCCTGTATGTTCATATTAATTCATAATTATCTTGATCATTTTGACTATATATTGTAAATAGTATGATCTAGAAAACCATGCATGAGTAGTTGTAAAATTATCAAATTCAACAAATGGAGCTTTCAATATTCATGGGTAAAAAGTTATCTTAACAATCTTTAGTTAGTTTCTGGTTCAAGTGAAATATTATAAATATATTTCAATATTTGGTTGGAAATTGGATGTCGTTCATCCTACAAAGAATTTTAGCTGCGTTTACATCTTAGGGTCTGATACAAAATATTATGTTATCCTACTATCGAATCCCCGCTGCCTCCTTGAAAGAGAGATGTCCTGAACTGCTAGACGATGGGGGCATCTCCACCCGACCATCATAATACTATGATGATAGTATGAACAGTTTTTTGGAATTGTCAATATAATCTAATGGTATGTTTCAACGGATAGAGGAATACATAGAGTTGAACATAGTAAAATAAGAAATTGAAAGATTTCGTTGAAATTGTTCGTTTGGAAATTTCCCGAAAAGCTAATTATAGGTTCTTCTTTCCATCGGAACAATAGGGCTGCTATGCTCATTACTAAACTTGTGGAAGAGATGAAATAGAGCCGAGGTATCTTTTTGATTAGAGGTTAAATCGATCACCAGAAGAAGAATTAGGCCAAAAATTAGGATACATTCTGGGAAAATGAGACTTCCATTGAAGAGAAGCAAATGAAACGCTTTCATAAAATTTTTCGTAGAATCGAGAATGAAGTTTTCATTCCGTACATGCCAGATCATGAATTAGTAACCGCATCCAATCTCCAAAAAAGTCCCAATTGTTTCGAACTTTCTATTTTTTGAATGGGATATTTACGGATCCCCCATGAATAGGATCAAACATTTTCCATGATATTTCCATAAGATTTCTCTTTCTTATTCTTAAGCAAGCCCTCGTGAGTGTTTAGTTGATCCATAATTTATCTTTCATCTTTCTTTTCCTTTTTGTTTGTTTCGAGAAAGATGCCGATCAATTCTGATTCTTTCTTTTTCTATTGATTCTTTTCCGGTCGAGATGTATGGATCCATGGATCTACGTATCTATATAGATCCTGTTCATGGATTAATGAAAATGATGAAATTTCAAATTTTATCTTTGCGTGTAATGTTTTGATCAGGTGGGTTTATCAGATAAAGTAAATACAGTTGTAAATGCACTTTCTGGAGGTATGAAGAGGAAATTGTCCCTTGGAATAGCACTGATTGGAAATAGCAAGGTCTTGATTTTCGTTCTCTCTTTATCTATATATTTTATTAGGCTGCCTTTCTTACCCTTTTTTTTATGTCTTCAATATGCTTATGCTATTAGCTTACAGGTTATCATCCTTGATGAGCCAACTAGTGGCATGGATCCATACTCCATGCGTTCAACTTGGCAATTGATAAAGAAGATTAGGAAAGGAAGGGTAATATTATTGACAACACACTCCATGGATGAAGCTGATGTTCTAGGCGACCGCATTGCTGTTATGGGAAATGGACAGTTGCGATGCTGCGGAAGGTTTGAATAATAGTATAATAAAGATATGCTATATAGTCTTTTATTTCTTCTCAACATATAATATTATTATAATGATAAGGTGGTGTTAAAATGTATCTTTAAGTCACTGATATTTTGTTTCATATCATTGTTACATGAGATTAAAGGGGCGCAGTGACGCTAAAGTAAGGAGGCTACAAGCCTACAATGATACTGAGCACCTGAGGTGGTAGCCTTAATTAGCTATAGTGCATTAATGTAGGTGAGAGAAAATGGTCTTGTTTTGGGGGCAAAAGCACTCGCATACGGTACAATGCAGCTGATTAAATGTTGCCACCTCAGCATCACTGCAGCCTCCTGGCTGCAGACTTGCAATGCCATAGTAGCTGCCTTCTGTCTTGCTATTTTCATGTCATAGTCGGCATTCCCTTGACAAATAGCTAACTTCCTGTAAGTTGGTATTTCATTTACAAAAGATGAAGCCAACATTTTGAATTGGTATTGGTTGTATCAGTTGGATTAGATTAGATATGTAGTGTCAGATTTTTACTGGTTCAACTTGACAAAAAAAATTAAGAGGTCATGTTTGATTGCAACTTGACTTGCAATGCCATAGTAGCTGCCTTCTGTCTTGCTATTTTCATGTCATAGTCGGCATTCCCTTGACAAATAGCTAACTTCCTGTAAGTTGGTATTTCATTTACAAAAGATGAAGCCAACATTTTGAATTGGTATTGGTTGTATCAGTTGGATTAGATTAGATATGTAGTGTCAGATTTTTACTGGTTCAACTTGACGAAAAAAATTAAGAGGTCATGTTTGATTATAATTAGAAGGTAATTAGGAGGTATCTGCCAAAACAGTTATATATCAGTCATATTGGATGGATAGGATCAATTATTTTTTGTCCTTGAATGGTCCATTCTCAGCACAACAAGTTGGTTTAACCAGCAGAGCTATTAAAGACAGAAAACGTACTTTTGCAAATTATAACAAGAAGAAAACCGTACCTCATGATGTCGACCACAAATCCTAATATATAATGGAGCATCTTGGAATCTAGTGCTAATGAGAGAGATGGAAAGTAAGATATAATGAGCAAGCAACCTAGTGTAAGAGAGAGTTCTAGTAGAGAGGAGTTCTATATTACTGTTAAGATTTAACATAAGGTAGACTATTGGAATATCTTAGTGGTCTTATTTATCTAAAAGATAAAACCCAAGTATATTTAATGAGTTAATTTTTAAACTTACTCCTTAGGCATATCACCACTATTATAACTTGAGAGTTGGATGTTGTGTATTTTATATAAAACCATCGATATATGAATCTCAACCCCACATTTTTAAGTTGGTGTTATATTAAAATCCACTTAAAGTCGATCACCCATTAGTTAAACATCAACCACACTTAGTCTCTCACATGCATTGCATTGCATTGCATTGCATTGCATTGCACATGTTAACTAACGAGTACAAGTAAAGTGAGCGAAATAAATTATATTTGTATAAGCATATGTAATAAGATGTATGAACACTCCATAAAACTAAGCATCATATACCAGTAAATTTGATACTTTGACTGTATGACATAGTATTGCCGATACTTTGATATTAGCGATACTGGTACAAAGAAAGGTTGTGAATGCATTACCCAATACTGATTTCTCTGCCCTTATGCAACATTCGATTGCATCTGCACTGATAAACATTTGCCATCATAGTTGAGCCTTTTGTAAAAAGAAGTTAAGTGTGTTACATGTTTTCAGAACTTTTATCATACTTTAGTTCTTTATTTAGTTGTAAGAATTTTCTAAAAGAATTTAAAGAATCAGGTATTGTATATGTGCTATCTTTTGTGCACGCTCTCTGTTGTCTTCATTTTAAAAACAAATTGTCATTGTTCCTCAACTATTTTACTTCATTGACAGTTCCCTTTTCTTGAAGCATCGATATGGTGTTGGTTATACGCTTACACTTGTTAAGGTTAGCTTCCTAGAACATCTACGTAACAGTTCATTCCTAGGTCTTAATTCATCTCATTCATCCTGGCTTTTCTAATTGATTGGACATTTGCTTTTTTAATTTTCAGAGTACTCCTAGTACCTCTGTTGCTGCTGATATTGTTTATCGACATGTTCCAATAGCGACTCGGTTATCTGATGTACGTTTCTCACTTTATTCAGACTTGTTTATTTTTAAGTACGTGTTTCAGTTGTGGTGATATTCCTCATCTTAAGTCATTGAAGATGCTATATTTATTTGCTATTGTTGCTAGTGACAGTACTATGTTTAGTGCCATTTTCACATTTCCTTGAATTCTTCTTCTCCTGTATTTTATCATACACTATCTCTTAGTCTATTTATTGTTCGATATAATTTTTTATGTCGGATTATATCGTTCAAAGTTGATGGATGTAGGTCTGCTAATATTGTCCTTATAGTGTTAGTCTTCGTTTCTTAGATGTCTTTCCCAAGTCAGAGAAGATAGGCTTAGAAGGATGGATCGAGTAGTTGATGACAAGCACACAACTAAGTTAGATGCATATATTGATCGAGTTAAATGCACACAATTAAGATAGAATGAGATTGATATGAAACATTGAAAATATTGTATAAAATATATAAAATCGATATGCCTCAATACAATGATATTGGTCTACATGATGTAAAAGTCTGTATACAGGAAACAAAGTAGGGAACTGGGCGGAAATGCTAGTAGATTAAACATTCAGAATATTGTAGAATGTTGATTCAAAAGGGCGGAAATGCTCCCTTTCATAGTGTTGGAATATGTGATTAGATATTTTAGATTGTGGGTTGATATAAATTATCCATATTTGGGATGATAGAGGACTTTCTTTATGCCCAAGTTTTTTGTAGCCTGTTTATAGGTCTCTTTGTTTTGCATTATGTATCTCTGAGATCAAGACGTTCAATAATTTTGTTCAACACATTGTAATCAACTCCAACAAATTCCCATGGTGTTCTATCTCAAGAGGGGTAATGACTGTTAAAGCTTAAAAGTTCTTCATCAGCTTGTCTTTTTCTTGGGAATAAATGCTGATAACTTTTCTCTCTTAACTGGTCAGAGTGTCACAACCTTTCCAGAGATCCAAGGCTTCCATATCTGCTCTTCCTCTTAAACAAATTAAACTCATATCTGTTGCATCCACAACATAAAATAGCAGCAATGTACCTTGTGGAGCTATGGCAAACTCTTTATATAGAAGATATATGAGTATGTTGGCAAAGATAATAATTGATTGAGAGGGTGTTTGTATAATGTGTCTCAACAAAATAAGAGATGTTTGATTTTGAAATGTCAACTAACTAAAAGGTTCCTTAATTTTGTTGATCAACTGCTAATGGAAATGAAACCTTATCTGACCTATTAAATGTTACACATCATTACACCATTAGTTTGTTTGTTCGCATTACTATTAGGAATCCAGCTTTAAACCCAATGATTTTATAGTGAAATCCCTTTTTATTGGATCCTCTCATGAGTTCTTCCTTATTTCATTTAGATTTTTAGGTTGTTTGGCACTTTTAGGTAAGTACCTCTCTGCTTGCGTCTCCATTTTCACTACCCTTGCTCTCAATTAGGTGTTTGTATAATGTGTCTCAACAAAATAAGAGATGTTTGATTTTGAAATGTCAACTAACTAAAAGGTTCCTTAATTTTGTTGATCAACTGCTGATGGAAATGAAACCTTATCTGACCTATTAAATGTTACACATCATTACACCATTAGTTTGTTTGTTCGCATTACTATTAGGAATCCAGCTTTAAACCCAATGATTTTATAGTGAAATCCCTTTTTATTGGATCCCCTCATGAGTTCTTCCTTATTTCATTTAGATTTTTAGGTTGTTTGGCACTTTTAGGTAAGTACCTCTCTGCTTGCGTCTCCATTTTCACTACCCTTGCTCTCAATTAGGGCTGGGGATTGCGCTTATCATAAATCAAAGCCAAGAATTGGTACTGGATCCATGCTTCACTTAGTCAATCAAATAAAAAAGGACAGTATTCACACTGCTCGATTGTGGGAACAGGGAAAGTGCATATATAATAGTGTAGGATTTTTTCATGCTTTGAAAATTAATAGAAATGTCAACAAAATTGCTGCAGGCTGCTCTAGATAGCTAGAACTTCAGTTTTCTATACATAATTTCTAACAATAGAATGAGATAGAGGTTAGTTGTTTGAGAAAATTAGAGGTTCAAGTATTTCAAAGAAAATTGAAGTATACAACCAGAGGACATTATGTTTGTACAGAATATTGACGAAGGATCCAACTTTAATACTCCCTCCGTTTCAAAATATAAGTCATTCTAGGTTTCGACACGACTATTAAGAAACAACCTAGGATTGAGTAAAAGCACTATATATTCTTGGTTTTTAAGCTCATAAATGAGCCATCAATTGTACAATGTCCTATTTGCCCTCCTCTATAATTTTATAGTACTTCTCTTACAAAAAAGGATGGGTAAAATTTGAAATCTCATATAAAGATTAATTCAGGGCCGACCCTAAGTTCCCGGGGGCCCGAGGCGAAAGACCCAAATAATTATTTTTGGGGGCCCCTAATAATAATATAATTTTTTTATGAGCAAAATATGTGCTTATATTTACAAGGAGAATACAAATTTGTGGGTCCCTAAAATTGCAAAAAATTTGGGGGCCTGACCGGCCTCAAGGTGAGGGCCGGCCCTGGATTAATTCATGGACATTTGAGAATGACAAGACATCTCGAAAATCTAAAGTGACTTATATTATGAAAAAAAAGGGCTAGAATGACTTATATTTTGAAACAGATGGAGTATACCATTACTGTGTCTTTTATGACCTTTCTTTACCTGTTTCTTTATTTTTTTGGAAAGGTTATTAATGTAGTTTTAACATTAATGTATATATTTGTAGGCTTAATTCTCTGATATTTGTTTTTTTAATAATATTATTATTGCCTTGTTGGTTACTTATATTCTGTTCCTGTTCTTATGATGATTTATATTTTTTAACCGACTGTTATGTGTCTATTTGCTCTCTAGGTTGGTACAGAGATATCCTTCAAACTCCCCATTGCATCATCTCCTTCATTTGAGAGCATGTTCCGGGAAATAGAGAGCTGCATAAAAAGACCACAGATGTCTAATGGAGGAGTGCGTGGTATAGAGAGTTATGGAATCTCTGTCACTACCTTGGAGGAGGTGTTCTTGAAAGTTGCAGGACAAAGCATAGATGAAATAGATAATAATCAGAATTATATAACAGATGCCAAATCTGACCTAGTTTCTGAAGCTCCCCCTTTTACTGTAGAGAAACCATCAACATCCACACTATTCTCTGGAGATTATGGCAAGTTAATTAGAAGGACATGCTCAACCGCAGGAAAATTAGTCAGTCTAATATTCGCCACAATCTGCAGTTCCATAGCCTTCTTAATAATCAAACTATGTAGCTGTGGAATGGTTACCAGTTCGACATTTTGGACACATTCAAGAGCTCTTGTTATTAAGAGGATGATATCTGCTAGGAGAGACAGAAGAACCATTGTTTTCCAGTTGTTAATTCCGGCACTCTTCTTGTTTTTTGGTTTACTTTTTCTAAGGCTGAAGCCACATCCTGATCAAGACTCTGTAACTCTCACGACGTCATATTTCAATCCTTTAATCTCTGGAGGTGGTGGTGGGCCAATTCCATTCAATTTATCTAGGCATATTGCCAAAGAGGTCTCATCTTTACCTTTCTCTGTAATAGTTTTATCTTTTAGAACGTCATTTAGTCTGTAATGCTGGTATTCCTATAGGTCGCATCTTGTGTAAGAGGAGGTTGGATTCAAGAGGTGGAAGCAAGAAGTTTCAAATTTCCTAATCCAGAAAAGGCACTTGCTGACGCTATTGATGCTGCGGGGCCAATTTTGGGCCAATCTCTTCTTACCATAAGTGAATTTTTGATTACTAGTTTAAATGAGTCTTACCAGTCGAGGTATGATTTGCTTTATAATTATTTGGTATATGTTATATGCAAAGAACTGCACTTTTCTCTGCACAATACAATAAACAGAACATAACTTTTACCATGAATACTTGAAAAGCTATTAATTTTGCCAGATTATTTTCTACATTTTTGAACTCCAGAACATTCGAGTAATAAAAATGGAACTACTGAAAAGTCATTTTTCTTGACTGGTAGAGAAAATAACCGAGTACAAATAGATTGAGGGATACAAGTGATGTGAGAAGGTAGATGAGATAGCAATAGATGGGTATAGAGGTGAGTTAGGGATAGAAAATGTCAGAAATCGGATTTCGAAGATTCCTTGACCTTGCCATTGTTACAGGTTGGGGAAGAACTATGGAGGAAGAAGATGGGAGGAGAAGAGATCTGAGGAAGAAACTAGAATTCTTTATTGATATTTTTTCTTTGATTACAGCTCAGATTATATACGGTTAGAAACCGTTTCGCTAGATGACAAAATTACAAAGAATTCACGCGCACAGCGCAAACAAATGCTTCCCGCTCTCTTCCCGCCCAAAGTCACATATGAATTTGGGAAAAGTGCGCAAAGCACGTACAACTAAATTGGCCCATTACAAACACACAGTAAAGACAACTGAAATAAGAACCCATCCCCATTGCTGCTACAACTTCTGATCGACCTCTGATGCACCCATGCTCCGACGAACTCACAAGTTGATCGGCGATCCTAACAACTCCCCGCTCAAGAACGAACTTGCCCCAAGTTCGAAGTCAGGGAATTTCCTTCTGAATGTGTCAATATCCACCCACGAAGCCTCTTCTACTCCAGAGTTTTTCCATTTGATCAACAAGTCAATTCCCATTTGATTATTCTTCTTATACACTCTTCTATCCAATATGGACTCTGGTTTCTCCGAGTGAACCTCTTCCACCCACCATGAAGGAATTTCGGAAGAAACATTGGGTAGATGATTGCCATGACATTTCTTGAGTTTGGAAAAATGAAATATGGGATGAATTATTGCACCTTCTGGCAACTGTAGGCGGTATGCTACCGTCCCAATCTTCTCCAACACCCTATAGGGTCCAAAAAACTTGGACGACAGCTTCTGAGGAGTATGGCTTCTAATTGAATGTTGCTTATAAGGCTGGATCTTTAGGAGAACTAAATCTCCAACATTGAATTCCCTCTCAGTGCGTTTCCTATCGGCATAAAACTTCATCCGCTGTTGAGCTTGGGCCATATTATCCTTCAACAGTTTCAAGATAGCATCCCTGGAGATGAACTCTTCCTCTACTGCTGGCATAGAAGCTGTTCCCCTTACATACTGGGTTAGGGAAGGTGGTAATCTACCATAGACACCTTCGAAGGGAGTAATTCCAGTTGTAGTGTGCCAATTTGTATTGAACCAAAATTCTGCCCACGCTAACCATTTAACCCAATCAGTAGGCTTCTGACCACAAAAACAGCGTAAATATAACTTCAAAGCCTTATTTACCACCTCTGTTTGGCCATCTCCTTGGGGATGATAAGCAGTTGTATGGTTGAGTTTGCAATTTTGCAGTTTAAAAAACTCCCTCCAGAAACGGCAGATGAACACTAGATTTCGATCACTCAGAATACTCCTAGGCATACCATGGAGCTTATAGATGTTATCGATGAAGGTTTGAGCTATTGTTTGGGCAGTATAAGGATGAGATACTCCTATAAAGTGAGAGTATTTAGTGAGTCGATCAACCACAACCATCACCACACTCTTGCCATTATTCTTCGGAAGACCTTCAATAAAATCCATTGAGATATCTTCCCATACATGATCGGGAATTGGAAGAGGGCTTAGTAGTCCTGCAGGATGTAGTGTCTCATTTTTGTTTTTCTGACAAACTAAGCAATTTCTCACCCACAATTTGATTTCCTTGCTCATTCCTTCCCATTTGAAATCCCTTTTGATGCGTTGTAATGTTTTGGCAAACCCAGAGTGACCTCCCACACTTGAAGAATGCATATCAAAGAATATTAATTGCCTCACCTCTGCCTGTGGACTGATCAAAACTTTACCCTTATAATACCAAACCCCTCCCAGTAGTTTAAAGGACTCCTGTGTGTCTGGTTTAGCTTGTATCTTCTCTTGAAAATCTTTGAAATAGGGATCTTCAACAACCATCTTCTTGACACCTTCTAACCATTCTGGAACAATGAAAGTAACTTCACAGCAAGTTTCACTTCCATCCTCTTTTCTTGATAACCCATCAACAGCTGTATTTTCAATCCCTTTTTTGTACTCAACTGTGAATGTATAGACCAGTAACTTCCACAACCATTTCTCTTGCATTTCGGTGTTAATTCTTTGATCTAAGATGTACTTAATACTCTTTTGATCTGTTCTTATCACGAATGTACCACCTAACAGATATTGCCTCCATTGTTTCACTGCTTGCAATATGGTGAACACCTCCGTTTCATAAGTCGATAGCACCAGTAACCTTCCCTTTAGTCCCTTACTCATATAGGCAATAGGTTGGAGTTCTTGCATCAATACAACACTGATACCATTTTGCGATGCATCTGTTTCAAGAACAAAGGGTTTTGTGAAATCTGGAGATCTCAAAACAGGGGTTGTAGTCATCGCACTCTTGAGTTCTTGGAAAGATTGAGAAGCTGCAGTACTCCATCTGAAGGAATTCTTTTTAAGAAGCTGGGTTAGTGGTGCTGCAATTCCCCCATAATTCTTCACAAACCTTCGGTAATACCCAGTTAGCCGAAGGAATCTGCGAAGCTCTTTTATTGTTCTTGGCTCTGGCCATTCCATTACTGCTTTGATCTTAGTTTGATCAACTGCAATTCCTTCTTTGCTGATGATGTGCCCAAGGAAACCCACTTCTCTCTGACCAAATGTACATTTACTTGCTTTGGCGTCTAGTTGATGCTTACTCAAGATAGCTAGAGTTGTTGAAATATGCTGAAGATGGCTCTCCCAACAAGAGCTGTAAACAAGTATGTCATCAAAGAACACTAATACAAATTTGCGTAAATGTTCTTTGAAGATATCATTCATGAGGCATTGGAAGGTTGCGGGGGCATTGGTGAGGCTAAAGGGCATAACTACAAATTCGAAGTGGCCATGGTGAGTGCGGAAAGCTGTTTTGGGGATATCACAAGCACTTACCCTTATCTGATGGTACCCAGACTTTAAATCGATCTTGGAGAAGAAGGTCGATCCATTTAACTCATCTAAAGGGTCATCTATGAGGGGAATTGGAAACTTAGCCTTGATAGTCTGGTGGTTGAGGGCTCTATAATCGACACATAGCCTCCAACTACCATCCGATTTCTTGACAAAAATAACTGGAGAGGCATATGGACTTTGGCTTGGTCTTATGAATCCCGACTTGAGCATTTCTTCTACTTGTTTTTCGATTTCTCCTTTGTGGTAATGGGGGTGTCGGTAATGTCTTAAGCATACTGGTTTAACCCCTTCAACAATAGGAATTGTGTGGTCTATGGACCTTTGTGGTGGAAGTGTGAGGTGTTCGGAGAAGCTAAGTAAAATGCGTTGCAAATCTTCAGGCCCTGTCTGCAACTGAAGCAATTCATGGGTTCCCTCCAACTCAGACTCTTGAATTTGTATCATAAATGCTTGGCAAATGTGGTGGTTCATCTTCACCATTTCTTGAGCATTCACCAATTGCAACTGTGAGTTAAGAAGCCCTTGTAAGGTTCTTCTATTTCCTGCCACGACAAACTCCATTGTCATCTTAGAAAAATCCTTGGTTACTGGACCAAGGGATCACAACCAATGCGCTCCCAGCACCATCTGAGCTGGACCTAGTGACAAGAGTAACAACTCAGCTTGTAGCTCCACCCCTTGCACCACAAAGTTAACACATTGAACCTTCCCCTCACTAAACATACTCTGACCATTGGCGACGGTTACCTTATATTTGGGTTCTTGCAATATGGATAGATTTGCTCTGAGAGCTGTTTGAGGATCAAGGTAATTGTGGGTGGAGCCGGAATCGATAAGAATGTTTACTTCACTCCCACCTATTCTTCCTTTGACTCGCATGGTCTGAGGGTATGCTAGGTTGCCCACTAAGGCATGGAAAGAAATTTCAGGGTGCAAAGTGTTCGGAAGAGAGAACTGCTCCTCTGGAGGTGGATTATCCTCTTCCGCAACCTCCTCAACAACTGCACCAACGCCAACTTCCTCTTCTAGTCCTTCTATGAAATAAAATTTTTGAGTTTTGCATATATGGCCCTGAGTATACTTTTCTTCACAATTGAAGCATAGACCCCTGGCTCTTCGTTCACGCATTTACTGGATGCTTAATCTCTTAGGTACAAAATTGGACGGAACAGGAGTGGAGGAATTGTGGTGAGTAGGAATATGCTGATGGACTGGTGTGGTGTACGACATAGGCTGTATGTTGGTGTAGATACTGGTTTGTGGAGGTGGTTTTGGAGGTGGTGCGACATTTCTAACTGGGAAGGGACTTCTGTAATTTTTCTTAAGCAAGAGAGTTTCTCCTCATAACCACTAGCTAGACCAATAGCTTCATTGACATTCCTTGGACGCTTCGATTTCACATCCCATCGAATTTCGTCCCTCAGCCCACTTATGAACGTACTCAGATAATGAGATTCAGTCCACCCATCAACAAAGTTTGAATTCTATCGAATTCCTGGACATAGATCTCAAGATCTCCTTTCTGTTGGAGTTTGGACAAAATTCCTTCAAAATCCTGGAACTCCGTTGGCCCAAACCTTGTTATCAACTCCTCTAAGAACATCGGCCATGTTACTTCATGAATCCTGGGTTTCAAGTGACGTCGAAACCATTGTGCGGCCCTTCCCCTGAGGTTAAGCATCGCATATTTCAGCCTTTGGTTCTCAGGAACCTCATAGAAGTCCAAGAACTGCTCAATTCCACAGATCCACTCCGTCGGATCCCCTTTGTGGAAAATCGAAAATTCCTCCTTAAACGGAGCTCTAAACACAGATCCTCCTTCACTATGGGTTGAAGATGAAATGAAATTAGAGTTGGATACGGTTACCTCCCTTTGAAATGGTGGTTGCGGTGGATTGGAATGCAGAGGTGGATTGGGAAGCAGAGGTGGATTGGGATGCGGTGGATTCTGAGATCTAGTTTGATTCTGCTGCATCATGGTCATCATCGTCTCCATCTTCTCAATTGCTGAGAATCTGTCACCAACACTAGCAGCAATAGCTTCGATTCTTTCGGTGAGGAAATTTGTTTGTATTTGGCCCTCCACCATTTGACTCCTCATGTCGGCGACCACTCCCTCCAGCAACTCGCTCCCTTCATCTCGCACTTCATCGTCGAGATGTTTTGGCTCTGATACCAGATTGTCAGAAATCGGATTTCGAGGATTCCTTGATCTTGCCATTGTTACAGGTTGGGGAAGAACTATGGAGGAAGAAGATGGGAGGAGAAGAGATCTGAGGAAGAAACTAGAATTCTTTATTGATATTTTTCCTTCGATTACAGCTCAGATTATATACGGTTAGAAACCGTTTCGCTAGATGACAAAATTACAAAGAATTCACGCGCACAGCGCAAACAAATGCTTTCCGCTCTCTTCCCGCCCAAAGTCACATATGAATTTGGGAAAAGTGCGCAAAGCACGTACACTAAATTGGCCCATTACAAACACACAGTAAAGACAAGAACTGAAATAAGAACCCATCCCCATTGCTGCTACAACTCCTGATCGACCTCATGCTCCGACGAACTCACAAGTTGATCGGCGATCCTGACAAAAGAATACAGAAGATAAATCTAGAAAACTAATTCCAAGATCGAGATGGGTAAAAAGCTAGACCAGAATTTTTTTGTGGCATTCCCAGAAGTAAGTTTTACATGTCGTGCTTCTTTTTGTGGGTAGGAAATTTTTTGATACCTAGTTGCATCTGACTATAAAGGGGAAGGAACATCTGAAAATTTATATGTATTGGAGATCTTGAAAGATGGCTTTGTGGGTGGGAAATTATTTAATACCTAGTTGCATCTGACTATAAAGGGGAAGGAACATCTGAAAATTTATATGTATTGGAGATCTTGAAAGATGGCGAAAATTATTTTGCTAGTTCTGGTTTTGAGTTATATAGCTAGCTCTGTGCAGAAAGCATGCTTGAACTTTTTAAATTTAAATTTATATTATGATTATTTGTTCTTGTTTTCAATTTTGTAAAGTTTATTTTGTTTTAAAAAATACTACAAGTTTTTCAATATGATCTAGAATATACACAATAGTTCGGTGAAGTATGTTTGTCTGTATTGCTCTCCCTATTGATTTCTGCTCCCTCAGTGTACTCTTATTCGTCCTCTTGTTCATGTTGTAAATATGAAATGAATTTCTGTAACAATAGAACTTTGAAGGCCTATGATATAAAGTATTGGAGAGAAACTGCAAGTGTAGTGCTCAAAATCAGAACTGGGGTTTGAAGGTTGAAGATGGAAGCTTTAGGAATGCAATCCTCTTCCAATGGGTTTATATGGAGGGATAATGTTTTAGCTGTTTGGGATTGATGGCCATAAGTAAAAAAAGACACGAGGAACTAAAAAATATAGTGCAGAAAATTTGGGGAAAAAAGCATATTGCACCTTCCGGTTAGACCAGGCTACTTGTAGCGCCCCGAATTCCACACACTGGGAGCTCGTGACACTTACCCAGAATCTTTACTTCAATGAGTACACAATACAAAAAAATTACAGAAAATTAGAAACTTACATTGCACAAGGAAACTTTATCCTACACTTAGATGCTTTCCGCAGCTCGAGTCTCCTGCTCCACGATCAGCGATTCTGCATTAGCAAACTGTGGGCACGTCAGTTGGATACAACTGACGCAACGCGGATGAAAACCACAATCTCCAAAATCCTTAACAATCAATATTTGATGTAGAAGAAAAATGTGAAAGTCAAACCACAAGTGTCGGTGTATGTCATGATCTAGATTCTAATGCACAATTCATATGTACACCATGCTCTTAATCTAATGCAAACTTGATTTGGAAACGTATGCATCCCGTACTACATACTCTCCAAATTGAGTTCGTATTCTCCAGATGGTAGGGTTCAATCCCTCGCCATGCATCCTACTCTTGTACTCTTTTCTGTTTCTGACATTCATCTAGTGACTGGTAAGGTTGCAGTCGCTCGGTCTAGTTTCGTCGTTGCAGTCAGAATCATTGGTTATGCCATTATGTATGCCGAGACCCTATGGTCCTATGCCACTCCCCGGTCATACTCTGCCTGGCCCCTGTGGTCCTACGCCACTCTCGGACCTTACCCAAAAGTTGTTACGAACATAAGGTAACCCTGCAGGTCCCACCTGCTCCACCAAGAGTCTTAGAGCACTGCTCTGCTCCCTGTTCGCATTAAACAACATAGAACCTTAGGTGGATTTGGAGGGTCCATTCCCTAATTGCCACCATACAGTCCTTATCACTAAATCCCAGAAATTAACAGACGAGACCACGTCGCACGTGTCCCCGACGTGACCACGCCGCACGTGTTCCCTTGACAGGAGAGTATAATGCCCAACTAATTACTGTCCTTACCAATTATCCTAGTTTAATTTCTCATCTGCTTAATTCCTTCATTAATCACAACTTGGTTTTTAGGTGAAATTATCAGTACTCAAAGTCTCATTGTTCACATTTACAATAAAATATCACAATAAAATATCACAACTAGGTTCAAAGTGAATCCAACCTAGTTGAATCTCAACAAGTCTCATCTAGATTTAATTGGGTTCAACTTAGCTTCCAATCATGCTAAGAGGTTGGCCCAACATGCACCACACTAGTGCACTCAATGTGCACAAAACACTACCATATGTAAATATCCAACTATGCATACCCGCATACACAAGCATACGGTATTTCATCAATCACCGTATTCATGCCTACAATCTCGTCTATGCAACCAATAGTTCTTTACTACAATCTACTTAACTTTATCATGAGTTTCTAATTAGCTAAGCACGCAACTACAATCACTAAGCATATTACTACAAGTGTGTCATTTCATGCAATCACATCAATTTAAGCATTCGAGTAATCTTTTCTACTACATTATAACTAAGCTTACTAATTCATTAGTAGCTTACTAATACAATGTTAGTAGCTTACTAACACAAAACTAGTAGTTTACTAACGTGTGTTTACTAACCATAAACAATTGGTTAGCAATTGGGTTACTACGAGGTCAAGTCTACATTTCTAACTTTCTAACTTCTCACTATCATGACATTCTAGCATTCTATTATACTAATTCACTACCATACTAACATATTAACTTACTAACTTACTAATCATTTTAACTAAGCTTACTAACATTATTAGTACAATGCTAGTAGCTTACTATCAATGTAAATTTACTAATCAAGATACTAACTTACTAATCATAAGGACTTTAAGCATTCAAACATGAAAATTTAATTAAACAGTTCACTAATTAGACAATTACCGCACAAGACATCACAAAATCACATCGTTTCACTTATACTATCATTCTTAACACAGAACAAATCTTTATTTATTCACTAGTATATTTATGCATATAAAATTCACATAAGTAAACACTCACTATAATTTCTAGCAAGTATTAATTATTCATTCCATATATGAAGAAAAATAATAATAATAGTAATACAAGAGGTATGAAGAATACCCACTTTGTTTTGTTTGCAAGCTTCAAGTTGCTATCTTCTCCTCCTTGCTCCTTGATTCTTCCTTGACTTCTTGCTCCAATAATAGTATAATAGTAGTAGTAACTAAGTAGTAGAAATAGGAGTAGTAGAAGTGGTAGTTGTTGAAGTAGTAAAGTAGTAGTAGTAGTAATTGTAGTAGTAGTAGTAATTGTAGTAGTAGTTGTAGTTAAGTAGAAGTAATAGTAATAGGCATATATATAGAGAAAAGGAAAAAAATATGCTGCTATTGCTGCTGCCGGCTGTAAAGGGAGAAAAGAGAGAAGAAAAGAAGTGTAGTAGTAGTAGTAGTGCAGTAAAGTAGTAGTAGTAGTAGTAGGTACTAGTAGTTGAAGTAGTAGCAAGTAGTAGTAGTAGTTGAAGTAGTAGTAGTAGTTGAAGTAGTAGTAAATATATAGAAAAAAAGATGGAAAAAGAAAGCTGCTGCTGGTGGTGCTGTCGGCAGTTTAGAGAGAAAGAGAGAAGAAGAGAAGTGGAGTAGTAAGTAGTAGTAGTAGTGAGTAGTAATAGTAGAGTTAATACACATGTATATATAGAAAAAGGGGACAAAAACTGATGTTGCTGCTGGCTGTCTGCAGTAAGGAGAAAGAGGGAGAGAGGTGTGGAAGGGTGTAGAATGCTAAGGTGTCCCCCACTTCTGTACATAACCCCTCAAACATTATTTAATTGCACTTAAACCCCTAAATCTTATTGGATTGGGCTTTAAGAAAGAAAGCATTGGGCTTTTAAAAAGAAACATATTAGGCTCTTTAAAAAAAATTAACCATACTAACATAAAAATAATAGTGTAGTGTATGAAAAATAACAATGTATATGTATATTCATTTGTAAGAAATTTAGGGGTATTACACTACTAACCACAGGCACAACACACTTCTATTGTTTTTGTGATTACTGTTCAAGCTTTATCTTCAACAATTTGATCTTTAGCTTCCCATTCTTCAAACTTGTTTTCTCCGAGGTCTGTGATGTAAAACGTAATCCTAAATAGAGAATTTTCAAGAATCTTAAAGGATTAATTTTACCAACATGTAGTGCGGATCAAAGTTAGAATTTTAAGCAATTAATTGGTTTGATAGATTTTCAAGAATTGAATAAGTTTAACAAGCCCAATTAATAATTCAGTTTTAACAATCAATAATTAAATTCCTAAGCATTCTTAGCAAGTAAAAGATTCAATATTGATTTGTACTCTAATCAGGTTAGTAGAACACTCAATCTCGATATTTGTGGTCGACAGTTAAATTAAATAATATAATAGAGATGATAAAGTAGTATAACACAAATATTTGAAAAGTGAAAAGAGTATACAAGGTTCGAAGAAACCAGCGTTTGATCTCGGGTTGGCAGCAACGCAGAACACAGTAATCAGCAACAACAAAAAGAGAGAGACAACAACAACAAAGTCAACAATGGCAACGGCAAGGGCGACGGTGGCGGCGTCGCTGGCTGAGGGCGGCGACGGGGGTCGACGCAGCGAGGTGGGTCGACGACGGCATCGACGGAAACAGGAGGACGGTCGTCGGGATTTGGGGGTTTTGGCTGTGGTTGGCGATTAGAACCGGGAAGGGACGAGGAGGTCGATGAAGCAGTCAGGGAGTTGGTCGGGTGGTGGGGAAAAGGCGGCGAAGACGGAAGAGGATGAGGGGGATGGTGGTGGTGTAAGTGGTAGGCGACGACGATGGAAGAGGATGAAGGGGATGGTGGTGGTGTGGGTGGCAGACGACGGGGGTGGCAAGGAGGAGTTTGGAGGGTTTTAGAAATCGATGGAGGGAGAAGAAGATGAAGAGGGATTAGGGTTTGGGTTTAATTATATTTGGGGGATTAGGGTTTGTTTTTTAATTTGGGAAATTAGGGTTAGGAATTTGTATTGGATTTGGAGATTTGGGGGTAGTTTTAGAGTTTATCACAAACCCTAAAAGTTTATTAGGATTTATCACAAACCCTAATAATTAGATCTCAATTGTATCACACAAAAAGAGAGGAAGAGCAAAACTTAACACAATAATTTTTTTAATTAAGAATGACATGCTTTCTCATTAATCTCAAGGCCTATATATAAGCTCAAAACCAAAATCTTGACGTAAATCTCATAATATTCTAACATCTCAGAAATATTCTAATGCATAAAAAAAAGATAACATACGGCAATAATTGCCGAAAACAAATATGGTACTGAAATAAAATACTAAACTAAATAGAATGGATGTCCTGATCATTCTCTCCGGGTGGGAGAGAGCTCGACCCAGTCGAGTTAAAACCAGTGATCCTGTATGGTGCTCCAAAAGATCTGGATCCAGTTGCGGGAGCTCTTCACGATCACTACAAATGTCATCCGACATCGGCTTGTTCTTCCACCTCACCAAATACTTGTGCATACCACCATCTCTTGTAGAGATTATCAGATAATCTAAAATATTATTCAATTCTTCTGTCGGTGGGTAAATAGTATCAGGTAGAGGGGTAAATGTGGAAATCTCATTATTAGGCTGCAGGGTAGGCTCATCTATAAGAAAATTAATAGGGTTGAATTTTGAGCCTTCATAGAGTACTAGATCCTCAATATTGAAAGTCTTACTTATGACAAAGCCTCCAGGAAGGTCAACGACCTAGGTATTATCATTGATTGTATGAAGAATCTTAAATGGGTCTGTAGTATAAATGTTCAAGTTCTTAACGGATCCAGTTGGAAACCGTTTCGAACGAATCCGAATCATCACTTCGTCACCAATATCAAAAGTTATAAATTTCCTTCTAGTATCTGTTATTAAATTGTAGCTAAAATTATTCTTATTAAGTTCCTTGGAAATTTCTCTATGCAAGTCGTGAATGTGATATGCAAATGTGGGTGCGGATTCTGACTCTAGGATATTCTAACACAGATAAAATCTATAGGCTGCCAAGGAACTTGGGAAGGAATGGGTGACTCAGGTACACTCAATGGAGGTGACTGGACAGACTGAATACAATTGAGAGACTGGTCATCCTTTTTTTCATCAAAGTCATCACTTACATTAGGTTCATAGGTAAACTCATTGTCGGGCTCATCAGCGATGACTGCGGTACCCTCTACTATATTGATCCTACTTGGGCTGGGACAGTTACCAGCAACATGACCGTATTCCTTACATTTATAGCACTTAGTGAGAGGGTCAATCTTAGAGTAGTCTCTTTCGGTGTTCTTACCCTTATGTTCATCTCTATGTGAATTGAAATTTGAGTTAGGTTTGCTGGGGTTAGATTTGTTGGGGTGCTGAGAGAGAGGCTTAGGCCTAGATAGATCAGTAGAGGTCATTCTCGAGGAATGATCTCTCGAATCGCTGGACTTAGAATGATAACTAGCTTTAAGGGAATCCATATCGAGGACCAGGACATAGGCTGCCGCTAGTGAGTCCACATTTCTATGAATTAGCTCGTTCCTAAGGTCGGCTCGTAGTCCAGCCCTGAACCTAGAGAGAGTTTGTTTTTCACTCTCTTTGCCTAATGCATTGCACCGAATAAGGAAGTCATCGAACTTATCAACATATTCTTGTGTGGATTTACTTCCTTGATAAAGTTGGTTGCACGAATCTAGCAATCGGGTGTGGAACGATAACGGTACATATCTCTCAGTGAGCTTCTTTTTTATGGCTTCCCAAGTGGCTATGGGTGTCAGGCCTCGGTCTCTGCGGACATGTTCAAGATTGGTCCAGTGTTGAGCTTTACCCGTCAATTTTATAGTGGCAAATTTAACCTTCAGGGCTTCGTTTATGTCAAACCACATAAAGTAGTGGTCCATCGCACGAATCCAATCAAGATAAGTTTGGAGTTCCATGTGGCCTTCAAAATGGGGAACATCAGCCTTAACGTTCTTCTTATATTGTTCGTCAGGGTTACGTTCTTGACGTCGATCGTCACGAACATTCCCTTGAGGGATCTGACGATTCGCATGAAGCTCAGGGCAACAGTTTGATTTAATTCCACTTTCTCAAGCATCTGATTGATATTGGCAAGAGTTGCTTGAATGACAGCTAGGGTAACGGAAATATCAGAGTTGTCCATTTCACGTCAGGAAGGTCTAGGGTTTCTAACTGGGTGATGTGGGAGGGATAAGAAAGGCTCATCAGGATCTGTGATGGTGCTGCGCATTCACCAAAAGGGGAAAACTACGGGGTCATGTGTGTGCTAGTTTTTTTTATTTTAATTTTTTTAATATATTTTTTTAAATGAATATGAAATGATCTAAAATAAAGAAAAAAATAAAAGACTACACGATCCTTAATGAATGCAAAAATTGATGCCTAAATGATGCAAGAACTAGGGTTTTAAGAACCTTCGCTCTGATACCAAAATGATGTAAAACGTAATCCTAAATAGAGAATTTCCAAGAATCTTAAAGAATTAATTTTACCCACATGTAGTGCGGATCAAAGTTAGAATTTTAAACAATTAATCGGTTTGATAGATTTCTAAGAATTGAATTAAGTTTAACAAGCCCAATTGATAATTCAGTTCTAACAATCAATAATTAAATTCCTAAGCGTTCTTAGCAAGTAAAAGATTCAATATTGATTCGTACTCTAATTAGGCCAGTAGAACACTCAATCTTGATATTTGTGGTCGACAATTAAATTAAATAATATAACAAAGATGATAAAGCAGTATAACTCAAATATTTGAAAAGTGGAAAGAGTATACCGAGGTTCGAAGAAACCAGCATTAGATTTTGGGTTGGCAGCAACACAGAACACAACAATCAGCAACAACAGTAAGAGAGAGACAACAGCAACAAAGTCAGCAATGGCAATGGCAAGGGCGATGGCGGCGGCGTCGCTGGTTGAGGGCGGCGATGGGGGTCGACGTGGCGAGGTGGGTTGACGGCGGCGTCGACGGAAACAGGAGGGTCGTCGGGATTTGGGGGTTTTGGCTGTGGCTGGCGATCAGAATCGGGAAGGGACGAGGAGGTCGATGAAGCAGTCGGGGAGTTGGTCGGGTGGTGGGGAAAAAGCGGTGAAGGCGGAAGAGGGTGAGGGGGATGGTGGTGGTGCGGGTGGCAGGCGACGACGATGGAAGAGGATGAGGGGGATGGTGGTGGTGTGGGTGGCAGACGATGGGGGCGGCGAGGAGTTGGGAGGGTTTCAGAAATCGATGGAGGGAGAGGAAGAAAATGAAGAGGGATTTGGGTTTGGGTTTCATTATATTTGGGGGGTAGGGTTTGATTTTTAATTTGGGAAATTAGGGTTAGCAATTTGCATTGGATTTGGGAATTTGGGGATAATTTTAGAGTTTATCACAAACCCTAAAAGTTTAATAGGATTTATCACAAACCCTAATAATTAGATCTCAGTTGTGTCACACAAAAAGAGAGAGGAAGAGCAAAACTCAAGACAATAATTTTTTTAATCAAGAATGACATGCTTTCTCATTAATCTCAAGGCCTATATATAGGCTCAAAACAAAAATCTTGATACAAAATCTCAAAATATTCTAATATCTCAGAAATATTTTAATGCATAAAAAAAAAATTACATATGGCTATAATTGCCAAAAACAAATATGGTACTGAAATAAAATACTAAACTAAATAGAATGGATGTCCTCATCAGTTTGTTTCATGATAAATATTCTTTGTAAAGCGTGCACAACCCATAATTGCACAGTATGCACTCAAATTAAATAAGCATGTTTATAACACATTAAACTTGAACCGATGTTGGTTTTATCATATCAAAATCATTTTATTGAATGCCTTGGTCCAACACTTTGTTGCTAAACTATGAAGGGTCTGGTTGTTGATGTTTAGGGGATGTTTGGTACCTAACAATGCGGACAACATGCAGTTGCAAATAAAAATTTAAAATTTCCGTCCAATTTTTTTGTGACTCAGTTACTCATTTATTCTCAAGTTTTGGAGGGAAATGATGACTGCAATATATAAAGTAGAGACTCTGGAAAAATATTTGATATTTTGGTAATTGTGTAAAAAATGTTTGGAGGGAAATCTTTACTTTCCATTTGCAACAAGTATAATTTATACTTACAAGCTTCAAAATGCCTAATTACTGAAATTTAATAGTATTTATATTTTTGGTATGCATCTCGCTTAATATGCAAATGATTGTTTCCCCTTGTTCTTAATATTTTGGAATGCTTTTTGTATCTTACAAAACTTTAATATATTTTTTCCTTTTATTTTGGAAGGTATGGTGCAGTTATCATGGATGATCAAAATGAGGATGGAAGTTTAGGATTTACGGTACTTCATAACAGTTCCTGTCAGCATGCAGCACCGACCTATATCAATGTCATGAATGCTGCAATATTGAGGCATGCAACTGGTGATAATAATATGACTATTCAAACTCGCAATCACCCTCTGCCACTGACTATGTCGCAGAGGTCACAACATCATGTATGTATTATAATTGAATTATATACAATTACTAGATTTGCCTGTGGGCACGTGCCTAAGGCACGTCTTCGGAACGATACATCATATGAAAGTCTTGTAAACAGTAAAACAACAATTATGTAGCTCAAATTTGAATAGTAAAACAATAATTAGTTGTAAATAAAAGTCCATGTTTCCATTAGTATATGTTTAAAAATAATTATAAATGGGGGTGTAAAATCCAAATTTTTAGGAACTTTGAATATGGAAAATGATGAAATTTAACTGTTGATGAGATATTTGCTATTTTCAATGTAACATGAGCAATAAAAAATGCATAAAAAACTCTGAAAATTTACAAACCTGAAATCTGAAAATATAAATTTCTGAGTAGAGAGAGAGAGAGAGAGAGAGAGAGAGAGAGAGAGAGAGAGAGAGAGAGAGAGATAAATAAATAAATAAAGGAGTTGTTTTGGGGGGATTTGAATTTGAGTTTTTTTTTTGGGGGGGGGGGACTTTTGGGCGGGAAAATATGTTTTGTGGGGTTAGATCTGACCATTGATTTCAACCCTATTGAATGAGAGTCACTTGATAGCTTTCTTTGTGTTTTATTATATAGATTACTGCTGTTAAGAAATTCTGAAGCTCATCATTTAAGATTATAAATTTCTAAACCTTGTGTAGAGGTATATTGATGTGTTCATCATGATCTCTGCTAGGTAGAACTAAATTCATATACTTATGTCAGTGGTGCATACTAGCTTAAAATCTTAGGTGCATCCATTGTCTTGAGTATGAGAGAAGTTACTATAGATTACATTATTATTGTGTTTCAGATGTTGCATTAATTTTCATTCTGTGTCCAATAATAAGTAGGAAATTTCTACTTTTTGGTTGTTAATGTTGATGGTTGGTGCAGGACCCTCCAATTCTTCTAATATTAGTTACTATTTCATCATATTTCCTAAATTTCATAAACATAAAGACTATATCTACATAAACCACTGTTTCTAAGCTGCCAACTCATTTGTGAAACTAAGTTGGCAGCCATGTAGAGTAACAGATATGAGGGGCCATCTTTTCAGAAATATGGGCTCGCCCTCTCTCTGCCACCACCACCACCACCACCACCACCACCGCCCATCCACTCATCTACATACACACACGGGCAGCAGTTGATATTCAATAATTGATGGGCAGCAGTTCATTTTTGAAATGAGTTGTTGGGTCATAAACATCTATATAATAAATCACAAGGCAATTTGAAAAAAAGCTATCAAGTGGCTCTCCTTCAATTGAAACAAAATCAATGACTCAGATTTATCCTCCAAAAAGATATTTTTCCCCCCAAAAATTTTCCCCCAAAACTAAAATCCACCTTACTTTATTACTATCTCTCTCCTTTCTTCACCTTTTCAGATTTTTTCTCTCCCCCCTCCTATCTCTTTACCCAGAAATTTAGATTTTTGGTCAATTTTTGGATTTTTTCAGATTTTTATCATTCTTTTGATTGCTTGATTGCTCATGTAGAAAATTTTACTGAGTTTCCCGATTGATTTCAAATGCGATGGAAGATTTAAATAGAGATTTTTTATGCCTATTTTGATTGCTCATGTATATATTCACTTGGGTAAATTTCATCTTCTAAAGTTACATTGAAAATGGCAAATATCTCCTCAAAAGTTAAATTTCATCATTTTGCACCCTCATAGTTCTAAGAAGTTGGATATTAAACCCCCATTTGTAATTATTTTTCAACATATGCTAATGGAAACATGTAATTTTATTTACAACTAATTGTTGTCTTACTATTCAAACTTGAGCTACATAAACTCCATGATTGAAGTTTCAAATCCATGCATCCGAAATGCTGGAAAGTAAATGTATTAAGTATTATACATGAACATTATTATAGTGTACATATCAGAAAGTATATTAATATCTGTAGAATATACTGAGAACACCAAAGTTAATTGTCAAATATTTTTACCTCCTTGATGTGTTGGACAATACTTTACTAGTGGATTGCCTAATGGTTGAGCTTATATGTTTTGTGTGAATCACTCTATGTACTTATTTTGGGAAGTTAGGGCTGATGTTGCAGTCTCTATTGTTAATTCTATCGGCATGTAGCCATTTTTTGTATCTATAACTATATTCTCTATTTTAATTATATCTGTTGTTAGTTCTATATGGATGTGTTGGCTGGAGCCTTGATGGCTCTATCTATATGAAAAAAAAAGGACGAGAGAGATACCTATGTGATTTTTTTACGACATTCTAGTTGTTTTTTATAACTTTTCGTGGAGTTCTAGCCCGGTGGTATTATCTATAAATGTTGATACCTATATACCGATATAATTTGTTAGTCAAACATGATTGCATATATTTTACTGTTTATAGGGCTTTTCATATGTTGCATCGTTCCGAAGATGTGCCGTAGGCACGTGCCCACGGGCAAACCTAGTTTCTATATGTAGATCATAGTTTTAACATATTCCTGTGTGCTGCACTGCTAACAATTTATCATTTTCTTGTTGTATCAATTTCCTATCCTCGTTTCCATGCTTCTTGGGTGTGTTGCCTCCAGTAGTATATGATAAATATGTAATGTGGCAAATGAAGTGTTTTTCCCTCAGTTTGCTTGTATTATAGTTGTACATTTTTTCCGTGATATATCTTATCCAACATTTTCTTTGTGGCTTCTTTTGATTGAACAGTCTGTTTTCCTTGTGTCAAAATTGTTTAATTATGTGGTCTACATGATAAAAAAATTTGTTTACTACGTATTTGAGCCTCTTTTTGGGGGTATTTCATTCATTTCCATAAATTCACGCTTTTTTGTTCTCCTATCAGCACTATTTATTTCATTGGATCTTTCTGCAGGATCTGGATGCATTTTCTGCTTCAATCATCGTTAGCATTGCTTTCTCGTTTATTCCAGCATCATTTGCAGTTGCTATTGTTAAGGTTATCCTTCTCCAATTTTTTACCTGAATTTTATTGTTCTTGTTCTGGTACTTGTCTCTTGTGAAATCATACCTGAATTTGCAGAATCATTTAACATGAAATATTTTAACTATTATTAATAATGTCCCAAATATTTATCTATAACCGTGGTATTCTGCTAGTGGAGAAATCGAGGATGATGTTGCACACAGAATTAAAGCGGGCTGGTTAAAATGGTGAAATGCATTGGAAGATTTAATGAGCTAAAATTACCTTGAAATTGAAGGGAGAATTTTGCAGGACAGCTATGAGACCAGACATGCTTTATGGATCATAGTGTTGGTTGGCTAAGAAACAACATTTGGAAAATAGTGTAATCCAGTATGGCGATGTTAGGGTGGATGAGTGGAAACACACTAAAAATAAAAATACGGAAATGAATGCAGAATGCATATGGAAGAAAGTAGAAGTTGCACCTGAAGATAAAATGCGGGAGAAATTGAGGTGGTTTGGACACATAACGAAGACCAACAATCGCCCCAGCTAGGAAAATTGATAGGATGCTAGTTTAGGGAAGAAAAAAGGAGTAGGGGTAAGACCAAAACAAATTTTGGTTCAAGATATTAACAAAGAACTGAGAAGTGTAAATTTGAAGGAGGAGGTGTCCCTCAATAGAGTTGAGCGGAGGAGAAGGATTCATGTGGCCGACCTCTAAACGTTGGGATGAAGTCTTTGTTGTTATTGTTGTTGTTCTGTAATTATGCAGATACTACTTTGAGGTTGTTTGTTTAGATTAGGGTTTCCCAGCTATCCCTTATAGGTGCTGTCATTGATTGGTCTTGTCAGTGGCTAATCTTTATAAAGTTGGCAAGCACGCTGTCTACCCAGTTGTTTAATACTAAGCTAATCATGGTAACATTTGTCCAACATACTCTTTTATGAGGCCTCATTATTACAACAAAATTTCCCAATTTTGTGCTGATAAAATATCAATTGACCAACACGTTACAGTTTGCATTATTTCTCATTTCAGAATAATATATCATGTTGTCTACAAATTTCCAAGAGAAGTAGACATGCATATAGTTTTGGTGTCACACATTTACTCTTTTACATACTATATTACAATTCCACCATGTCATAACCCCCAAATATGGGCAAATTGAGATTAGGTCTAAGCATACAACTGATAGGAACTTTCAATTTAAGCTGTGAACTTTAAGTTTACTGGATACTGCATCATCGTCGAAGAATATATATTTTATAGATATTAGGTACACAGTTAATCAGATTCATTCTCTTGCTTGAGATAAATCCAGTCTGAGTTGGATTTGGGTCTAAAAACTGAACAGTGGTTCATCCCTGTATGTGAGTGCGTTGTCTTATGTTCATAATGTATACGTCAACCATCAAGATTGAACCCCTCACTTTTGTCATTAGAAAAGCCCATGGGAGAAAACATAGCTATTCGTTCATCATATAACATAAGTTTTATGAGCGATTTGTTTGTTTATAATGTAAGTGGAACTGCATAACATGGCTTATGGCATATACTTTGAACTGTAACGGTATAATATATTTGGCTTTTGCAAATTTGGAGCATTCGATATCTGATTGAATGGTTCGGACTGTTGGAATATTTACCATATCTTTCATATTTAATAATAATTAATATATAAGAGTTGTCATATTAGTTGATCTATATTCTTTATGTGGTTGACTTATATTTATATCCATATTTGATTATATTAGGTTAGAAGGCTTTCTTTATGCCGAAGTTTTATAAGCCTATATAAAGACCTCCTTGTTTCTCATTATGTATCTCAAGAAGATCAATAATATTCTCTCTTTACTCCAATATTTTATTCTACAACACGGACCAATAAATTTACATGTTCCAAATCAAGATCTGAAAGATTTCAGACTAATGAGTTAAATTTCAAATATTGCAGATATCTATTTTTGTAGATATTGTATTGGAACCAATTTGTCATGCTCATTACTTTGCAGATTAAGTTAGCTCACCAAGTTAACAACAGCTTTTACGAGTGATAATGGGGCTTCATTGTTAACTCTCTTCTAGGGTTGAATGAGGCTGGTATTAAAAATAAATCCGGGTCATCTATTTAGCTCACCAAGTTACCAATAGGTTTTACGAGTTATAAAGGGGCTTCATTGTTAATTCTCCTCTAGGGTTGAATAAGGCTGGTATTAAAAATAAATCCGGGTCATCCATTTGGACGTGAGAGAGTTCTAGATGTAGCAAATATTTTATAAACCAAGACAGATTTTAAGTAGACATACTAATCGGCCTCTTTCAAGCTTACAGTTATACAATTGGTCTCTGTAATTAGTCTTCAGGAGCCAAATGGAATTAGGAATAATTTCATTGGCTTGTTGTTTTATTATAAAATATTTCGTAAGATTACAACCTACCAGAAAAATCTATGTAGCTTGTGTTGAGCATTATGATAATTCTCTGTTTTAATTACAATTGTTACATTGACTCACATTTGTTCTCTATGTCGTTTTTTAATACTGGTTTCCTCTTTTTTAAATGTTAGGAACGTGAAATCAAAGCAAAGCATCAGCAGCTAATTAGTGGGGTATTATAGTCTGTCAGCTGGAAATATTTTATCATTATTTTTTCTTTAACTAGTGTTAATCATTTTTGACATCTACTCAGGTTTCAGTGCTATCATATTGGATATCTACATATGTATGGGACTTCATCAGCTTCTTATTTCCAACAACACTTGCAATAATACTATTTTTTATTTTTGGTACTCATCTGAAACTTTGGGAACATCTCATAATTAATTATGTTGTTTTTTTTTGTTATTATATTTATATGAATAAATTGAACATTTCTTGTGCTTTAATATCTATTAAGTTGGCATTGTTTTTGGCCCTTCTGCGAGAACATCCATAATTAATTATCCTGACGACTGCACTTCTATATGTAGATTTAAATCAATTTATTGGAAATGGTTGCTTAGCTGCAACCATCATCATCTTTCTGGTTTATGGATTAGCAATTGCTGCATCAACATATTGCCTCACCTTTTTCTTTTCTGATCATTCAGTTGCACAGGTATACGCCTGCTAATCTAATTGAGACTCACTCATCTCATGTGAATCTTATATTAGTTTTAACTGTTTGTTTGTAATTACAGAATGTTGTTCTGCTGGTGCACTTTTTTAGTGGGCTCATACTTATGGTCATTTCATTTCTTATGGGGCTTATAGAGGCAACAAAAAGTGTAAATTCTTTACTAAAGGTTTGTTCAATCTCTGCACTCTTACAATTGGGTGGTTTTTCAGCTACATTTATCCTTATTTGGTCCATTCAATAAATAATCAAGAATGCTATGCAGGTTACTCCTTATTTTCAAACATCAAATAATGTCTTGGGAAATATTAGCAAACTTCTAGCCGTTGGTATCTACATTTTCTATTAAAATCCAGATTATTTTATCACAGGATAAATTTTCTAAGTTATACAGCCAAGTTTAGTAGCTTCTACTGTGTATCTCATCTCATTATTAATAACTGCTTTCAATTAGCTACATCCTAGACAGAATTGCATATTCGAAAGCTTTGGAGAAAGAAAGAAATGAAGGTTGATCACAATTAGGATTCAGCTGAGGAAACATGTGTTATTTAAACATGCAAGTACATGTTTTACGTTTTCATTGTTTATTGCTGAAGATTGCTAACTGTTAAACTAAAGTAGTCTTTAGTTTAGTCCCACATCTTAAATAGATTTACATAACTTTCTGTACTCTCCTATATATAGAAACTAGTGTATTTAGTTATATGCATTCAATAAAGTATTCTTTTCGGTCTCTATATTTTAACATGGTATCAGAGCCTCAGAAGTTTACACAATTTCTACAAAAAGTTGGGGTGTTCTTTCTTTCTAAAAAAAAGAGGGGGTGGGGGGGGAGGGGGAGGGGGTGGGGGGGGGGGGAGGCATTGTTCTTCCCTGTTCATTTTCCTTCTTTACTCAAAGAAAACCCTAATTGATGTAAACTTAACCCTAGGTAGAGAATTTTCCAAGATTATTAATCTTAACCCTTAGGGTGGGGGGGGGGGGGTCTGTTTGGTTTGTTGTTTTTTTCTTTTTTTTGTTTTCCAAAATTCCAAAACCCGTTTGGTTGGGTTGTTTTGTGAAAACAGTTTTCACAAAACTCCACTTCAACTATTTTCTGTTTTTTCACATCCTCTCTCTAAATATATTTATATATTATTATTATTATTATTAATTATTATTATTACTATATATATATTTATAATATATTATTGTTACATATATTATTATTATTATTTATTATATTATTATTTTTATTTTTTAATATATATATATATATATATATATATATATATATATATACTATTTTTATAATATATATTATTATTTCATATATACTATTTATTATTATAATATTCTATTATTATTATAATATATATTATTATTTCTATATATTACTATTATATATTATTATATATATTATTATATATATTATTATATAATTTATTATTATTATAATATATTATTATTACATATATATTATAATAATTATTATATGTTATTATATATATGTATATAATTAAATATGTTTATTATAATAAATTATTTTATATTATTATATAATATACAATTATTATAATATGTTATTATTTTATATATACTTTTTTATATTTACTATTTTATTATTATATTATTATATATATATTATTATTATATATATTATTATTTTATTTATACTATTTTATATATACTATTATTATATTATATTATTATTATATATATTATTTTTTATATATACTATTATTATATTATATTATTATTATATATATTATTATTATTATTATATTACTATTATATATTATTATATATATTAATATATAATACATTACTATTATATATTATTATATATATTATTATATAATATATACTATTATTATAATATATTGTTATGTATATATTTATAATATATTATTGTTACATATATATTATTATTATTATTATTATTATATATATATATATTATATTATTTTTTTATGTTTTAATATATATATATATATATATATATATTCGATTATTATAATATATATATATATCCCACCGCGCCTCGCTCTCCACGCCGCCGCCACTTGCACTCTCTCCACGCCGCCGCCACTTGCACTCGGTACCCTACTCCGATGCCCCTTTGCTCATGTCGGCGCCAACACCGATCTCAACTCCCTGCTCCCACTGCGCCTCCCTCTCCACGTCGCCGCCATATGCACTCGGAACCCAACTCCAACGCCCCTCTGCTCCTGTCGACATCTCGCCACCTCCTCCTGCTAACCTCCACTTCACGACGATGCCCACGCCCGATGTCGCCCCTTCCGCCACCGAGCTGTTGCTAACCGCCACCACCTCTTTGATTGTGTAAGATCCAAATACAAAAAAAAAGAAAAGAGAAAAAATTGAAAATGCCTCGTGATGCGTGCCGTTCTGTAATGCATGCTAGTTTTTGATGCCCTCTTCAATCATTAACTATCCTTCTCACCCATTGTCTCCCTCAGATCTAATCTATGATCTGCTCCTATGGCGACCTCCACTAATACAACAGTGACCTCTCCTCTGATGACAACCTCCTCTCCAACTATGGACCATTCTCCTTCCACTACTGCTCCTACGGATGAGCCAACCTCCTTCCAATCTATCTTTAATGCTAAAGAGTATCAAGACTTCCGTAACATGCTGCCCCCTCCTTCTAGTAACTCTGTTAACTCGGGTAATGCTTGTTATGTCTCCTCACATCAATGGATAATTGATTCAGGTGCTTCTAAACATGACTCCTTTATCGCTTTCTTCATATTCTTTGCTTCCAAATTATCATGTGCGTATTGCTGATGACTTACCTATCCCTGTTGAAGGGGTGTGATATATCTCTCTTTCTTTAAATCTTCATCTTAAATCGGTTATGCGTATTATTAACTTTCCTAAAAGCTTATTATCAGTTCCTAAACTTTGCAAAGATTTCAACTGTTCAGTGACATTTTTTTCTTCTCATTGTGTGTTTCAGGATAGTATGACGAGGAGGGTGATTGACATTAGTTGTGAACAACATGGTTATATATCTTGGATTCTCCAGTCTCGGCTTTTCATTCTTCTGCTGATCCTGAATTGTGGCACCGACGACTGGGACATCCTTTTCTACGACCGTCAAGCACTTAATTCGAGGTTGTGAGCTTTCCTTTCAGATATCTTGTGAGTCATGTGAGTTAGGTAACCATCATAGAGTTTTCTACACAGGACGCATCAATAAACGTAGTGAATATTTGTTTGATTTAGTGCATTCTGATGTTTGGGGCCTTATTGGTTTTCCCACATTTAATAACTATCGTTATTTTCTTACGTTGATTGATGAAGTCTCTCGAATGACGTGGTTGCATCTGTTGAAAGATCGTTCTGAAGTATTTAAAGTTTTTCAAGAATTTTGCCTTCGAGATACACAATTTGACACAACTCTTAAATGTTTTCGTTCTGATAATGCTAAGGAATACACGAGTTATTTTCAATAATTTTTTCTTAACATGGAATAATTCACAAAACTTCTTGCGCCTACACTCAATAAAATAGTGACAGAACACAAAAATCAACATTTACTTAGCAATGCTCGCTCTCTGATGGTTGAAATGAAGGTCCCCAAGTTTTATTGGAGTTTTGCGGTTCTCACTGCATGTTTTCTTATTAACTGAATGCCTACTCCTATTCTTCAAAATCAATCTCCATTCTACCTGGTATTTCCAACAAAAAAATATTTTCAATACCACCTCGTGTTTTTATTTGCACTTGTTTTGTTCAAAATCTCCACCCAGGCACTGATAAACTCAACCTGTGTGCTACTAAATGTGTATTTTTTGGGTGTTCGCTTTTTCAAAAGGTTATCTTTGCTATTGCTCTTCACGGGAAAAAATGTTTACCCTAGGCAGTTAAAATTGGTTTTTGGAACTAATCGGTCTAGGAGTGATTAGTGATTAATCGGTTAATCGGAAAATAATCGGACTAAATCGGAAAATTCGTTATATATATAATTAAAAATAGATATATCCTCATTATGTAGCAACCCTAAATCTTAACATAAAACTATTATGAAATTATAAAATAGGAACATATAGTTATAGAAAAAAGAAGACAGTATTGGTTTGAGCTGAGTTTAGATTCTAGATATGGGTCGGGTCAGGTTTGCTAGTTGGTTCCATCAAACAAAAATAATCAGGGAGGAAGAGTAGTGCGAGCAACAAGAGGAGGTGCAGATGCGGGCAGGGTCAAGTATGCGACGGTACAGGGGGAGCGATGGTGAGTCGGGTTTAGGTTTGCTCAAGCAAGAAGAAGAGAATCTGTTTGAGTTTGAGTTTGAGTTTGAAGATAATCAGTTTGGGTTTGGGTTTGCACAAGGAAGAAGAGAGCGGCGATATGTCGGACTTGGGTTGCGCAAGGGTCAGAAGGGGTTTGAATTTTGAATTTGGGCTAGATTGAGCCCCAAATAATGCAAACGAGTATGAAAATTAGAGGAGATTTAATCGGTTAATCGGCCACTTAAAATCGGCCGATTAACCGCTAATCGGCCGATTATTCCCGATTAAATCGCAAACTATTGAAAATATTATAATTCGCTAAAAAAATAATCGCTTAGCATCTGATTAGCGATTAATCGGGGATTAATTGGGCGTAATCGGGGATTTTAACTGCTTAATGTTTACCTCGGCGGATGTTTTATTTTCTTGAACATATTCCTTCACACAATCATTATTTACCGAGGGTTGTTGTAAAGAGTCTTGATTTTGCACCACATCCACCACCACCATCCACCACCAATAATAACACCATCCCCACCATCCACCACCACCGTCACCACCACCATGGCCACAACTTCAGGTTTATGTCAGAAGACGAAAGGCTTGTTCAGACTTGACCATCCAAGCGGTACCCTCTGTTGTTCAACTAGTGCCAACCACTTCTGTCGGTAATATCCCTAACACAAATAATTTACCTATTGCTCAATGTAAGGCTAAGCGCTCTTGAGCTCACTATCCTATTGCAAAGTTTGTTTCTTCTTCTAAATTGACCAGATTCTTTCGAGCTTTTACCTCTTCTTTGGATTCTATTTCTATTCCTATCAATGTTTAGGAAGCACTCAAGCACCCTGGTTGGACAGCAGCCATGAACGAGAAAATGCATGTTCTTCAGCGGAATGGTACTTGACAGCTAGTTCGTTTCCCTGTGTATGGTAAGAAAGTTTGTTATAAATGAGTATTCACTGTCAAACATAGTCAAACATAATCCTGATGGCTCAGTTGACCGACTCAAAGCTCGCCTTGTCGGTAAGGTTATACACAGGAATTGGGGGTCGACTATGCAGAGACGTTTTCTCCGGTTGTAAACCTTACTTCTGTTCGTGTTCTTATCTCTCTTGTCAAATTGTTCTTGACCCCTTCATCAGCTTGATGTTAAAAATGCATTTTTCAATGGAGACTTGAAAGAGGTAGTGTATATGCAGCAATCTCTTGGGTTTGAGCGATATAGGGAGAATCTTTGTAGCCCCCCTAGTTCTGTATACCGGAAGCTCGTGACACTTACCCAGAATCTTTACTTCAATTAGTACACAATACAGAAAATCACAGGAAATTAGAAACTTACATTGCACAAGGAATTATATTCTCTACTTGGATGCTTTCCGCAGCTCGAGTCTCCTTCTCCACGATCAGCAATCCTGCAACTAAACAACTGTGGGCACGTCAGTTGCATACAACTGACGCAATGCAGATGAAACCCACAATCTCCAAAATCCTCAATAATCAATATTTGATGCAGAAGAGAAATTGTGAAAGTCAAACCACAAGTGTCGGTGTATGTCATGATCTAGATTCTAATGCACAACTCATATGCACACTATGCTCTTAATCTAATGCAAACTTGATTTGGAAATGTATGCATCCCATACTACATAATCCTCAAATCGAGCTCGTATTCTCTAGATGATAGGGTTCGATCCCTCGCCATGCATCCTACTCTTGTTCTCATTCTGTTTCTACTCTTAATCTAATGCAAACTTGATTTGGAAATGTATGCATCCCATACTACATAATTCCCAAATCGAGCTCGTATTCTCCAGATGATAGGGTTCGATCCCTCGCCATGCATCCTACTCTTGTACTTATTCTGTTTCTGATATTCATTTAGAGTCTGCAGTACATGCGGTCCATTCCCGCTCCTGCAGTCGGATCGTGGTCCTTCTCCACTCCAATGACGGTGATCACTCTGTTCGTTCAGATCATGGTCCTTTACTCCAACAGGATCGTGGTTCCTCTCCATTCCCGATCAGGCCTGTGATCATCAGCTCTGCCGGAATCATGGTCCTCCTCCACTCCTGCCCCTACCCAAAGTTATCGTGAACACAAAGCGAATCATAGGGCTACCCTTACTCTGCCAAGAGATTTAGAGTTACACTCTTGCTCCTTGTTCGTATTGATAACCCAGAACATAGATGAAAACTCAAGGGTCCATCCCCTAAGTTCCGACAGGACTTGCGACTTACGTCCGCATCCTGCTCTTATCACTAAATCCTAGAAATGAACAGTCGAGATAATGCCGCACGTGTCCCAGACGAGACGACGCCGCACGTGTTCCCTTGATAGGTGAGTACACGTCCAACTAGTGTCTGTCCTTACAGCTACGAATCACACTACCTAGGACTAACGCCTTTACTAATTTATACGACTTAGGGCAATTTCTTATCAACTTAATTCCTCCATCAATCACCACTTAGTTTCTAGGTGGAATTATTAGTTACTTAAAGTCTCATTGTTCACAATTACATTAGACTATCATTATAGTCTTATTCTCAATTATTGGCCAAACTTGCCCCTTATCCGGCCCATGTCTGGCCCACGTTCGGTCTATGCCCGGCCCATAGAAAGCAATTACACTTCTCTATACTAACTTCACAAGTTCTTTCATTACTACAAATCACATTCTCTCACTAATTAAAGTAATGTTTAGTTAGTACAACTAACTCCCATATTTTCAAGTTACTACATTTATTATGAAGCTATTCTTAATTCAACCATGCTTCTACGTACTAATCTCAAACTTGCATTTTCCTTATTAGGACTTGGTGCTTACTAACTCCTTCAATTTGCTTATTAACTCCTTCAATTTGCTTCCTAGCATATCAATTCTAGCATGAATAATTCTATTAACGTGATTTCTTCTTACTAACAAGTTAGTACATAATGTCAAGTCTACACTTAGCTCCTAACACATAAGCTATGTTTACTAATCATGAATAATTGGTTAGCAATTAGGTTACTACAAGGTCAAGTCTACATTTCCAACTTTCTAACTTCTCACTAACATGGCATTCTATTCTACTAATTTACTACCATACTAACATATTAACTTACTAACTTACTAACATGAACAATGCTCATATTATTAACATGATTACACTTGCTAACATGATCACTGTTTACACAAGAAACTCTTATATGGTTCTTAACTACACATTGGAGCTTACTAACATACATTAAACTTACTAACGTTACAACTAAGCTTACTAACATTATAACTAAGCTTACTAACTTATTAGTATCTTACTAATACAATGTTAGTAGCTTACTATCAATGTAAAATTTACTAATCAAGATACTAACTTGCTAATGACATGGTTTTTACTCATAATCATGCATAAAAGATTCATTTTTCACACTTTCTATCATTCTTAACACAAAGATTAAATCTTTATTTATTCACTAGCATTTTTATACATATAATTTCACAACATTCATAAGTAAGAAAGAAGAACACCCACTACAATGTCTAGCAAGCATCAATCATTCATTTCATATATAAAGAAAAATAATAATACATGATGTGTGAAGAATACCCACTTTTACTTAGTGAACTTTGCGAACTTCAAGAATATGCTTCCTTCTTTTCCTTGCTTCAAGTTGCTTCCTTCACTACTTAGCTTACTATGAACACAATTGCTACTAGGAATTATATATATATATATATATATATATATATATATATATATATATATATATATAGGGATGCTTAGAAATATTGAAGATAGAAAAGAATAGAAGAAAGTTTAGGCTAGGGTTTAAAAGTAGTATGAAGAAAGAGCCATGAAAAAGTGAATTAGGGTTAAACTTAACATCATATATATAGAAGAAGAGGAGGAAAGGGCTGTTGTTGCTGTCGGCCAGTTGAAGGAGAGAAGTGTGTGTGTGTGGAAATTTCTAGGAAATGCTTAGGTGCCCCCTTTTTTGCATTTAACCCCTTAAGCTTTAATTAATTGTGATTGTGTTCTTTGTTGTTGGGTTGAGCTTTTTTTTTTTTTTTGTAAACAAGTTGGGCTTTAAGAAAGAAACATATTAGGTTTTAAAAACTTAACCATATAGATATGCTCATCAAAAATAAACATAGAAATAATAGTGTGATAAAAAAATAACAATAACAATAAAAATAACAATATCAATGTATATATATAACAATGTAAATGTATTTTCATTGTAAGAAAAATATTACAAACTAGGGGTATTACCATCTTGTATGTTCGCTCAAAAAGCCTCTTTATGACCTCAAACAGTCTCCACAAGTTTGGTTTGAAAAGTTTGGCAAAGCCGTGTGCTCTTATGGGTTCTCAAGAAGTAAGGCCGATCATTCTCTTTTCACAAAGAAAGGAAGCAAAGCCATAGTTATTCTGTTAGTCTACGTTGATGATATCATTATCACAAGTAGTGATTCGTAAGGTATTGCAGACATTAAGCAACGGTTAGCTCAAACCTTTCAAACAAAGGATCTTGGTCTGCTGCGATATTTTCTTGTCATTGAGGTTGCACGTTCAAAGGATGATATTTTTTTCTCAAAGAAAGTATGTTCTTGATATTCTTACCGAGACAAGAATGTTGGAATGTCGTCCCAATGATACCTATGGATCCCAATATTAAGCTGTCCTACTCCAAAGATGCATTGTTCTATGATCGAGGACGATATCGCATATTGGTTGGCAAACTCATATATCTCTCAGTGACTAGGCCATATATTGTCTTTGCAGTTAATTGAGTCGGCCAGTTTATGCATGCACTGACCGTGACTTATTGGGAAGCAGTGGTTCATATTCTTTGCTACATTAAGAAAGTGCCAGGACAAGGGCTTCTCTTCTGGCTTGGTGTTTCTCTTTCTTTACGAGAATATTCTGATGCTGACTGGGCAAGATCGGTTGATGATAGGCGCTCAACTAGTGGGTATTTTGTATTCTCTGGAGGAAATCTTGTATCTTGTATAAGTAAGAAACAACTTGTGGTAGCCAAATTAAGTGCAGAGTCTGAATACAGAGCCATTGTGCATTTGGTTTGTGAAGTTTTATGGTTCAAATCTCTTCTTCGAGACTTGGCAATCCCATTATTATCTCCAGTTCCTCTCTACTGTGACATAAAGGCTTGTTTTGCATATTTCTGAAAATCCGGTGTTTCATGAGCGCACAAAACACATCGAAGTTTGGCTGTCACTTCGTTCGAGATGAGTGAGAGAAGAAGGTTATTTCATTTTCGTATATCCGGTCCGGTGAATAACTTGCTGATATCCTAATTAAAATACTACCTGCTAAGCTTTTTAAAACTTTCTTGAGTAAGCTTGGCTTCGACAATATCTACGCACCAGCTTGAGAGTGTTAAAGTAGTCTTAGTTTAATTCCACATCTGAACTTTCTGTACTCTCCTATATAGAGGAACCAAATATTTAGTTATATGCATCCAATAAAGTATTCTTTTCGGTCTATATATTTTAACACTAACTTATGTGAACGTTGCTAGAGTAACTTACCATACTAGAGTAATCTACGGTGTCTACTGTTAACCACCGGCTCATTGCAGAAGAATATATGGTTCAGCCACTACCTTAAGAGGTAATCAGGTGATTAACCATGTATATAAGTTTATTGTCTCCTCAAACACATTTGGAATTAAGATGTGATGACAAATTAAGAAAGTAGGACCGCAAGAGAACTGTTTATTGGGCTTTTGAGATTGAGGATCAGTAAGAAGGGCGCTGTAATTGTTTATATGCTATTAGAAATGTAAAAATCCTGAATTTTCACCACAATTTTTTAGTTTTGGTGGAGCGGCAGTATCATTTCAATTAGTGCCCGAGCCGCCCAGGTTTAGTCCTTACCTGTCACATGTTTCAAGTAGACTTTTAAAACTAGACCAGAAATTCCACTGCAAAGCCAGGTTTCAGCCGATTTTATAAAAAATATTCTGATATGCATTGCCCAGTTTTGGACCAGAAAATGGGTTACCTGCTAGAGTTAAAAATAAATCCTCAATCCTCACCTCAGCTTTAGAATTTTGGTGCAAAAGATGGAAGTTGGCGAAATAAAAAAGGCTGTCATATTCTGCTATTGTTGCTTCCTTTATTGAGAACTTTTGAGGAGTAACTGTTGGAAAGTCTTGTAATAATCATGCTTGAATGTAAGGTATTGAAATGGAAGTCATTTAGAACTTTTAATTATGGATTTCCTACTCATCTATAAATTTAACAAGATTCCTGATTGGCAGAAATTAGGCTTTGTCATGGAGAGGAAAGATAACTAGTGACTCTTCAACTTGTTGGTACTCATATTTGCCCTTACTTGAGAAATATAGTATCTAAAGGATTGTTTGGGTATATATGTGTGCGTCTGTATGTGTGAGAGATGCTTGAAATGATGGGTGGGATTTTGCACTTTAAGATACTACTATGATGAAGTTAAGGTTGGAAATGGAGAGGAAAGATAACTAGTGCCTCTTCAACTTGTTGGTACTCATATTTGCCCTTACTTGAGAAATTATAGTATCTAAAGGATCATATGGGTATATATGTGTGCGTCTGTATGTGTGAGAGATGCTTGAACTGATGGATGGGTTTTTGCACTTTAAGATACTACTATGATGAAGTTAAGGTTGGAAAATCATCCATGATCATTTTGCGCTCTAGGATTCTTGGAGAAAGTTCTGTGTAATAATGCAATGTTAATCAAATTGGACTATTTTCTTATCACTATCCATAAATATTGCTTGTAATAATTTGCATTTTCCATTGTTGGTTATAATAGTTCGTATTTTCCATTGAATGCATTCTATGCATGTTCACTGTTATCCATGCTTTTAACATAATTATTATTTTCTCAGAACTTCTTTAGGTTGTCTCCTGCATTTTGCTTTGCGGATGGGCTTTCCTCCCTTGCACTCCGGCGCCAAGGGATGAAGCTAGGATCTGGAAGTGGGATACTTGATTGGGATGTTACTGGTGCATCAATCACTTATTTATTTGTTGAGGTACCTTTTAAATCCGAAAGTCTTAAATTTGAAAAGAACTGTTTCATCCAAAGTAATCTGATTCATTGCACATTGAAGTATAGTATATGAAATTAGTTTTTAAAAGAAATACAACTGATATTTTATTGTAGAAACCTTTTCGTATTGCACCTAATATTACAGTCCAAATAAGAAGTTTCCACGCTTGACATATTTATGTTATTTTTTCTTAAGCATACAATACAGTGCAAATATTTCCCTGATCAGTTTCATTCTGTCTTTTACTAAACTAATTTAACAAATGCTCCTAAATAATGTATCTATGGCTGCCCTATTAAGCATAGTAAGTTTTATATGAGGTTTCCTTGTTTCTGAATTTGCATACACGGTAGATTAGTTTAAATCTAAAAAAGTGAATATATATTAATGCAGGAAACATGATTTTGTGGATTATGATATTTGTGAATCTGGTTTTCTTTTATCTCAGAGGTTGGTATTCCTCGCTATTACTATGAAAGTAAAAGAACTCCGGCCTACGAAGATATTCAGACATAGATAACATGTTGTGGATGGATGAAAGGATGAAGGAAGAAGTAGAACAAATTTTAACTAATTAGCTATAGGTCGCAATCAACCTACTGGGAAGCCTTCCAAGTGACTTTGAAAATATTTTTCATTAAATTATTAATTATACCACGACATATTTTTTAACTATTTGCCAGGAGTCTCAATCTTTTATACGGATAGAATTTTCAAACAGTTGATTAGATTTATGTATTTGCTTCTATCTTGTAGCTTGCTTATGAGGCATGATATTTCCTTGACTCTTATAATGTGTATTTGAAGTCCTAAATATGACGGCCGAAAAGTAATATTTTCCATCTCTAAGGCAATTAGGTAAAAGCAAATTTAATGACCAAAAATATGCTTTTCCTTCTCCGCTTTTCTGTTTCATTACCAATGTTCCCCTGTCCTTCAATGAAGTTTACCATGTCTAGTGTCACCTTTTTCTTGTCTCAACTTCATCTCTCTCTCAACTTCTAGCCCACAGTCCTATTGACGAGGACTCCAATTGGGAGAATCCTCTAAAAGATTTAGTAGAATTCATTTCGATATTTTAGATTATTGTATGTACCTTCTGTTATTATTTTTATTAGTTTCATTTGATAAATTAGAATACTTAAATTATTTGATTGCTATCTATTTGTATTGCATATTAAGGCCTCTTGGCCAGTATATAGGTGAAGAAATTGTAAGTTATGCACTCTTGGGAAATTGTGATCAAGTCTTGTCTTCTCCCCTTCTACTTAGTTCTTCTTCTTCCTTGTTAGCAGAAAAAATTATTGGTTGAAAATTTAATGGTGGAAAATAGAACAGAAGGTGAAAAAAAATGGATTGGAGCACAATCATGCTATATTTAAAGCAATATGCGCTCCACTCTGGTGCGTTGAGAATTATGCGATTTGCTTTCTGTATACGAAAACCCATAATATGTGTACTTGGCTCCTTGCTTTCAACAAGTGGACACCCGACAAGTCCCTTGACCTATATTGAGTACCAAAAGAAGAGAGAGGGGAGAATGTTCAAAGCTTGTATTTTTTACAGTAGAGGGGCTATAGTTTGTATAAAGAGTTAAAGAGTTCCCTCTGTCCGGAAAATATTGATGGCAATCAGTTGGAAAATTTTTTAAGGAGGCGACGTTCTAATCCAACTGAGGCAACATTCTGATTGTCCAATTGATGCGAAGCAACGGTAGGCAAGTGACTGCTATTGAAATATAGCCAGCAACTCAAAGTCGAAAACAAACTGTGTTGACTTCAACCATATATATAACGTTATACTCGTATACCCATTTACACCATGGATCAGCCACCAGTTTTTATTTATTTTATTATTTGTTTTTTTTCCTTTAAAAAAAATAAAGACACACTAATCAACATAGTATACTGGATGAGTTTTTTACTTTCATATAACAGAGAAATAAAGACAATTCATTTATTTATTATATTCTAGAACACTCGTCTTCCCATTTTCTGTCACCGGCTCATCTCTCCTATCGTGGTAGTTGACCCTTTAGATGTGTCTATCAATAAACATTGCATGTGTGTCAGGTTGCATATGCGTATCCATAGTTTCATAATGGAAAAAATTCTGCAACTTGTTATGTGTTTTGATGGTCTATCACAGGTCTTTGTCTACCACAACAAAGTAAGCACGTGCATCACTCGTGCAAAATGGATCTAATTTATTAGGCTTGTAATAATAGACACGTGCACCTTTATTTGTTTTGAGGATAACCATGGTTCTAAGAAAGGGTAAAACCCCCATTTAAACGTATTTTGAGCTTACCTTTCCGTTTATGGGTCCAGGGGTGGTTTTTAACGGATCCATCCATTTTGGTGAAAAAACGGGTAAAAAATCGGTTAAACAGGTATTAAACCGGTTCGGGATTTAAAAGGGTTTATTCTTAAAACTGTTTTTGGGCTTGGGTTGTAAATTTTATGAAATAATTCTATTATAAACTGACGTGTTACTATGTAGTAGTCCCAACCAGTTATACTTGACATGTTTGAATTTTATTATTATTTGTGCATATGATACATCAATGATGAAATCTTTAATATCTGACATTTTCGATATTTCTTCCCTTTATTTCTGAATTTTTATATATTTTATCCTTCATTTTCACTGTCTAAAATATTTTTATGTGAAAAATTAAAAATCCATTTTTTTCAGTTTAAACAGAAAAAAACCCTACGGTGCCTGAGCGTTTTGATCCCATTACGGTTTTTTCATAACCTTGAAGATACTATTATGGGGTACATTGATCTGTTGGAGTTTTTTATAAAAAAAGTATTGTAGAGTTCATATCCAATACTGTTTACTACAGATTGATAAATGTACTAGACCTTCAACATATATTAGCCATTCATCCCTTAACATTTAATAACCTTAATAACATCTCTTAAAGTATAATCAACACCCTTCTATTGAAGATAATGTCCTATCCACTGTGACACCAGCTGACAACTACAGTGTCAAGATTTTACTGCTTAACTTTGTGCAGTTACTGCACTTGTGCCAATTGGTGAAATATTGAATCTATAATGACTTTATTTTCTTTTATTGAAACAGGGTATTTTGTATTTCCTTCTGACCATTGGACTTGAGTTCTTACCACCTCACAAACTAGTTATGTGTGGAGCCAGATTTTGGTGGAATTATCTTATCTGTCATCAGCCTGACACGTCGGAGAGCCTTTTTCATCCCTTACTGGGATCAACTGATGATGCGTCAATTCCAGTAGTTGATGAGGATACAGACGTTGTAGCAGAAAGGCATAGGGTAACCAGTGGCTATGCTCATAATGCTATCATTTACTTGCATAATCTGCGAAAGGTACTTGAAGATCTTTGGAAATTCTTATTGTTCAGTTTGTGTCTCAAAATTGTTGGTTTGTTTGGGGAGAAAGAAAAGCATAGGGTAGGGTAGCCAGTGCAAGATAAGAGGTAATGATACAAAATATATAGTAGAGGCAACTTCACGGCTCTGCAAATTTACCCTATATCGGACTAAACTAAACAGCTACCTAATACATCAAATACAACTCATTTCATTCTATGCTTCTGTACTTCAAGAGACAGACCTAGATATCTACATATTTGAAACCAATACAGCTCTGTTACTGATGAATGTGCATTTGAACATTTCCTCCTCTCTAGAGACAAATTTACTCTTCTCTCTTTCTTCAGGTGTTTCCTGGAGGGCAAAATCATGCTGCAAAGATTGCAGTTCGTTCATTGACTTTTGCTGTCCAGGAAGGAGAATGCTTTGGATTTTTAGGAACAAATGGGGCAGGAAAAACCACAACATTGTCAATGTTAACTGGTATTTATACTCAATTTTATAATGAATTCATGTCAAGCTGAGAAAATCTTAAATGCTAGTATTTTTGTTTGTGTATCAAGTATTCATTCCTGGGACAACTTATAACCAAAGCTCAGAACTCATAAGATCATTTACTTTGGGGTTCTATTATATGTTGCCGTCATTCTAGGGTGTTCTTTCTTACTAGAATTTGAATAAGACATTGTATGTCATCTTTCGAAGAAAATGAAAAGTTGCCTTTTGGACAAGCAATTATAATCTACTACAACTATCATGAATCTTTATAATCCCTTGGGCATTCAGATTAACTTCTTGATGTCAAAATGTAGTTAGCTGTAACATAACTGAGAATGAAAATAATTCAGAATTCAAATTATTTCGCATTTTCTTACAATTTAATTTGCTTGTTCTTGTTGTCTTGCGGTTTTTTGGGCTAAATTTTGATATCTATTTGATGTAAACTTAACCCTAAATAGAGAATTTTCAAGAATCTTAAAGGATTAAATTTACCAACATGTAATACACATTACGTCAGAAATTAAAACCATTAATTGGTTTGATGGATTTTCAAGAATTGAATTAAGTTTGACAAGCCCAATTAACGATTTAGTTCTAACAATCAATAAGTATGTACTTAAGCGTTCTTAGCAAGTAAAAGATGTAATAATAATTTGTACTCTAATTGGCAAGTAGAAACACACTCTCAATATTTGTGGATGACAAATTATCAAATAATATTCTAGAGACGATAGATAGTACCACAAGTAACTAGAGGATTGGAAAGAGATTACCAAATCGAAGAAAATTTCACGGGTGCTCGGGGTGGCTGCAGTGGTGAGACAGCGAGGAGGTGTTGCTACTGGGCAGGGGCGGCGGCTGCAGGCAGTGGCAGAGGCGGCCGACGAGGAGGGACCGTCAGGTTAGAGATGAGAAGAGGAGGGGGCAGCGGTCCGAGGTGGCGCCACCTCGGGGGTCGATTTAGGGTTAGGGTTTCGAATTGAAGGAGAGGGGTGGTCGGAGTTTGGGGTCGACGGGGAAGATGAAGTAGGGGTGGCTTGGGGTTGCTGTAGATGAAGGAGGAGGCTGATAGGGTGGTCGGAGGTGAAGGAGGCAGCGGTGATGGTCGTCGATCGGGGCCGCGAGGTGTTGCTGCGGCAGTGGGTGTGATTGGCAGCGAGCGGAGGTCGAGGGTGGGGCGGTTGCGAAGTTGGGGAGGAGGACGATAAGGGGAATAGGCAGATGGGGTTTGGGGGGAAAGGGCGAGGTGAGGCTTCGACGACGGCGACGGGGGAAGGAGAAAGAGAGAAGGCGATGGGTGTTGGGTTTCGGTATAGGAGAGAGGGAAGAAGAAGAGAGTTGAAAAGGGGGTAATTAGATTAGGGTTTAATTGAGTGATTTGGGGATTTGGGGTGTAATTAGATCTTCTCACAAACTTTAATATTTTATTAGGATTTTTCACAAACCCTAATAATTCTCTCAATTGTCTTACAAAAAGAGGGATGAAGAGCAATAACTCAACACAAGAAGTTTTTTGTTATAATCAAGAGTAACATACTTTCTTATTATTCTCAAAGCCTATATATAGGCTGAAAACAAATCTCAATACAATTCTCTAAAATATTCTACGCAGGGCTAAATCTCAAAATAAAACAAAGCAGAACAGATGTCCTCATCATTCTCTCTGGGTGGGAGAGAGCTCAACCCGGTTGAGTCAAAACCAGTGATCATGTCATAAGGCTCCAAAAGATCTGGATCCAAGTGCAGAAACTTTTCACGATCATCCAAGTATCCTCTAAATCCGGTTTGTTCTTCCATCTCACCATACACCTATGAATACCATCACCTCTAGTAGAGATTATCTGAACATCTAAAATATTATCCAATTTTTCTGCCGGTGGATAAATAGTATCAGGTAGAGGGGTAAATATGAAAATTTCACCATTAGGCTGCGGGGGAGGCTCATCTATAAGAGAATTTTTATGGTTAAATTTTGAACCTTTATAGAGTACTATATCTTCAATATTGAAAGTCTTATGCCAAAACCTTCAGGAAGGTCAACGATATAGGCATTATTATTGATTTATTCAGAATTTTAAATGGGCTTGCAACACGTATGTTCAACTTCTCAATGGATCTAGTTGGAAACCATTCTGGAAAAATCCAAACCATCACTTCGTCACCAGCATCAAAAGTTTTAAATTTTTCTCTAGTATCTGCTATTAACTTGTAGTTAAAATTATTCTCATTAATTTCTTTGAAAATTTCTCTATGCAAATCATGAATGCAGGATGCAAATGTGGATGCAGACTTTGAGACTATGATGTTTTAACACATGCATAAAATCTATAGGCTGCCAAGTAACTTGGGAAGAAATGAGTGACTCAGGTACATTCACTGGAGGTGATTGGATCGACCGAATACAGTTAATAGATTGGTCATCCTCTTCTTTATCAAAGTCATCACTTACATGAGGTTCATAGGTAAACCTATTGTCGGACTCATCAGCAATGACAGCGGTATCTTCTACAATGTTGATCCTACTCGGGCTGGGACAGTTGCCAGCAACATGGCTGTATCCCTTGCATTTATAACACTTAGTTAGATGATCAATCTTAGAATAGTCTCTTTCAGTAATCGTATATCCGTGTTGTCATTTCTAAATGAATAGGGATTTGAAGTAGGCTTGCTTGGGCAAGACTTGTTGGGATGCTGAGAAGTGGGGGGACTCAGGTCTATAGGGCTCAGTAGAGGTCATTTAGAAAAATGATCTCTCGAATCGCTGGACTTGTAGGGAGAACTTGCTGAAGGGAATCCATATTGAAGACGAGCATAAGCTTCTGCCAATGAATCTATATTTCTATGAATTAGCTCGTTCCTATGATTGGCTCGTAGTCCAGCTTTGAACCTATAGAGAGAGTTTGTTTTTCGCTCTGTTTACCTAAGACATTGCACCGAATAAGGAAGTCATCAAACTTATCAACATACTCTTAAGTAGATTTGCTTTCTTGATAAAGTTGGTTCAACGAATCTAGCAATCGGGTGCAAAGTTGGGGAGGAGGACGATGAGGGGAATGGGCGGATGGGGTTTGGGGAGAAAGAGTGAGGTGAGGCTTCGATGGCGGCGGCGGGGGACAAAGAAATAGAGAAGACGATGGGTGTTGGGTTTCTGTATACGAGAGAGGGAAGAAGAGAGTTGACGGGGGGTAATTAGATTAGGGTTTAATTGAGTGTTTTGAGGATTTGTGGTGTCATTAAAGCTTCTCACAAACCCTAATACTTTATTAGGATTTTTCACAAACCCTAATAATTCTCTCAATTGTCTCACACAAAAAGAGGGATGAAGAGCAATAACTCAGCACAACAAGTTTTTTTTATAATCAAGAATAACATACTTTCTCATTATTCTCAAGCTCAAAACAAATCTCAATACAAATCTCTAAAATTATCTAATACATAAAATAAAGGGTGCAAATTGCAAAATTACTACATAAGGCTAAATCTCAAAATAAAACAAAGCAGATTTGATGTCCTCATCACTATTATCATATTTTTATTGGTTTTTATTTTATTATGCAAATTTGTGTTTTGGATATTGTAATGGGACTGCAAGGGCTAAATTGTTTCTATTACTATTCATTTTCTTCTTTTATACTGGACTGTTTCTCCAGTGATTCACCTGTAAAGTAGATAATTGTACTCACTTGTCGGTCACTTCATTATTTCTACCAGGTGTTATCTTGAATTCACTCAATTAGTACAAGAACTGGTCGTAAAACATTAAATCATCACCACAATCTAACCCATACTGATCAAAATAGTCAGAGTATGATTCAAGGTTTAGGGCCATTAGTGATACTTTTTGTCTGATAAATTATGTGATATAAAATATGTAATTGTTTTAAAAAAAATGGTCTACCTCATTAATCCTTCTAGTTTATTTAAGTTTCCTAGCCAAGGTAAATGTCATCATGAGATGCCTGATGTTGTAGCACCTATATGACCAATTTGTCGACAGATACATCAAGAAAATCATTAACTAATTGTCAACTAACAGGAAAATCTGTTGTACTTTAAATAGTTATTGCAAATTGGAAGACACTTATATTTTATTGAACCTAATTCCTTGACGAATAATATTAAAATTATAATCATTCTTATGGTTTTTCTCCATTGACTAGACTGTATAAGTGCATCTGTTCAAACTTGCATAAGTGTGCACGACTGTGTGCGTGTTCATATCAGGCATAATTCAATGCCCATGCACTTGCTAAGAGATCAGTTGTCTTCCTAAGTTTCACCAGTACCCCTAACATTGGTGGCTGTACATTTTCGGTTAACACCTTCTAGAAAGAGAAACAAAAAATGATTTTGGTGAATAGCCCGACGGCATGATTAGTGTGTAGTTGTTCATAAAACCTTCAGCGCACATGAAAAAAGTACTTTAAAATAATTGACTTTTAGTTGGTAAATTTTTTACATAAATACTTCAAACATGGCTTCTCTAATTTTGGCTGCTCCGTATGATGCCATTCAGGGGAAGAGTGTCCAACAGATGGAACAGCATATATTTTTGGCAATGATATAAGGTTGCATCCAAAGGCTGCCCGTCAACGTGTACTCTTCATTAAGCATTGTCTCAATGTTATCTCCAAAACGTTACCTTTTCTTTTGTTCCTTACAGATTGTTTCCTTGATTGTTTTCCTCGTGCAGATTGGTTACTGCCCACAATTTGATGCTCTTCTAGAATTTCTCACTGTTCGTGAGCATCTTGAGCTATATGCACGAATAAAGGCTGTACCTGACATTTGCTTAAATGATGTAAGGGGAACCTTCGGATTTATTTGACGATGCAATGTATATTCTCTAGTCTTGTTTGTATCTGATCTGGGAAACTCTTATGTTTGACAATGTGGGTAGGTTGTTAATGAGAAGTTGACAGAATTCGACTTATGGATCCAAGAAAATAAACCATCATATACACTGAGTGGAGGTAACAAGCGCAAGTTATCAGTTGCTATTGCAATGATTGGGAATCCTCCAATAGTGATCCTGGATGAGCCTTCTACAGGTTTAACTTTTACTACTTTTATGAGCATCAACTTGGTCTTAGCAATTAAGATATTGACAGTTCAATTTCTTTTTAGATTTCTGTAAGAATAGATGATAAGATTTAAAAGAATTGTGCATTGGTAGACACTAAATAACTATTATAATTTACAAATAATTAATGCATGCAAGGAAATGTTAACATATGAGCTGTGTTTCATTATATAAACTATTTGCTAGTGAGACAGTTTTCAGATGTAGTCTTACAATATCCAAATGTTGATATGTTTCTCTTTGTTAATCTATGCACCACAGGTATGGATCCCATTGCCAAAAGGTTTATGTGGGATGTCATAGCTCGGTTATCTACTAGACGTGGAAAGACAGCTGTTATACTAACAACCCACAGCATGAATGAAGCCCAGGCTCTGTGTACACGGATTGGAATTATGGTACTTCAAAAAATTCCAATATACTGAGAAGTGAGAACTATTTTTGTGTGACTTACTAGGACCTGATATATTCTTTTCGTTCTTAAATTTTAAAGGTGGGTGGTGAGCTTAAATGTATTGGAAGCCCACAGCATTTGAAAACACGCTTTGGCAATCATCTTGAACTTGAGGTATTACTGAATTATTATCATTTAATTTATCAGATTTTGGTATGATGTGGCATTCATTATTTCAGGTAAAACCTACAGAGATTGGGTCCGTTGAGTTAGATAATCTTTGTAGAAGAATTCAAGAAACTTTGTTCGACTTTCCTAGTAATACAAGGAGTTTGCTCAGCGATCTTGAAATTTGTATTGGTGGAAGTGGTGCAATATTGTCAAACAATCTATCAGAAGTCACTTTGACACGAGAGATGATAATATTAGCTGCGCGTATGTTGGGAAATGAAGAGTCTGTCTTCACTCTTGTATCTTCAAATCCAATTACTGATGGTGCCTTTAGTGAGCTATTGTCAGAGCAGCTTATTCGAGATGGTATTGTATTAACAAACTTTTAATTCTTATTTAAATTGACCTCAGATAATACAAGGCCATGACATGATTCCGTCTACACCTTTTACACTAATATCTCCTTGTGGATGGAAATCAAGTACCTGACTTTCCAGTGTATCCTCATCATTTCTTATTGAATGTTATTTTTAATATTTTTTGTCTCATAATAAAATGAACATTATTGTTTTAAATCATTGCGATTGACTGATAATAAAAGATTTACATAGAATTTATAATGTTAGGGCAATTTATGACAGATCTAAGATATATTCTAGCTCTTATTATTGAACTGTCTATAGCTGCTTTTTACTTACCTCAAGAGAATCTTGTATGTTAAAGAGGCTTAAGTTACCTTAAAATTATTAACTTCATTCTAATTACGTTTACCCTCAAAGCTTGTCAAACTTAAAACTACAGTATTTCGGACAATAATGTAGGATATCCTCAGTTCTGGCTATAGAAGCAATGAGATATTTTGAGTTCTACAGGAGCTGAGTTCATTATCTATTTATGGAAGAACGCCACATCTCAAACACAGTCTTATGTAAATTGAAATAATTTAATTAATCCTTTTGTGGTAATATATTAATATTGTCTCTTTGCTTATCTCGTTGACAGGTAGCATACCCTTGAGAATATTTTCTGAATGGTGGCTAGCTAAAGAGAAGTTTTCACGTATTGATTCATTCATTCACTCTTCTTTTCCTGGTGCAACATTTCATGGGTGCAATGGGCTGAGTGTTAAATATCAGGTAATAGGTCTCCAATACAATTTCTGCTATAAATTCCAAGATACCATTTACCTTTTTTCTACCATTCAGTTTTTATCATTCAAAGCTCTCATTTTTCTGAACTAAATTTTTAACATGCTGCGGAAGTGAGAAATCTAGCTTGTAATTTTGTGCACAAGAAATTATCAAACCTCAATAATCTTTCTTCACGTTACTTAATAGTATATGGATAAGGATAATTAAAACCCCAATTTTGATGTTGAATTCAAATTCTTATTATTCTCCTTGATTATGTATATTAACAATGACAAGGCCACATGTACTATGACAAGCTGAAGTATTGAAGTATCTTCCATATATCAAACTAAAGATCTACATCATTATTTGAGGACTCATTCCATCTTGTCATAAAGGAGTCATTTGGGTCCACATTACTTATTGTGTTCTTTCTTCCTTTATCTCCTCGGACTCAGATCCCTGTATTCTCAGTTTCCTTCTTTTTGACATTTCTGGCTGGCTTCAGTTGGCCTTCAACCAAAGGGAAGCTCTTTTGCACACCGTATTGCACTCTAAACAGTTTGGATGTTTCCAGATTTGTCGGCAACTTTTTCTCAAGGTCTTGCTTCTTGGGTCTGTTCATGGCAGTCCTTGATAAATTTGTAAATTCCTCGTTAATTTGGAATTGGAGGCATCCTTGTGTGTCTGGTTTGGATGCAAGTGCAAATAATAGTGAAAATTCTAATTTTCTCCAGCCTTTTTAATTTCAATTTCCAACTTACCCTAACGATATTCACAATTTAAACAATTACCATTTCCCTCCAAAGGCTAAGAGGTTATATTGTAATTAAATCGAAAAGTTTGGATTGAAATTTAAATTTAAATTTAAATTTACACTTGCACTGGCAGTTGCATTCAAATCAAGCACAAAACACTATTGAAGTTTGCACTTAATTACCTTGTTCAGTACTTCTTCCTCTTGGATTTTAAGTTGGTTATTATTGTCTTTAGTAGTGAAATCAGATCTTGTTGCATACCATGAAGATGTGATTGGGTTCTTTATATGGGTAACCTATGTATTACAGGTGTAGGTACGGGTTCACGGATACGGCAGACATGTAAAAAATATGGTACGGCAGACATGTCAAAAGTATGGTACGGGGGTGCGGCTATATTATTCTAAATATAATTTAAATTATAATTTAATTTATTCAATTCAGCATTAAATATAATCCATACACAAAACACAAAAGAAAAGAATCCAAAATGCATTCAAGATTATACTTTTGAACTATTGAAAATAAGTCATCTAGTCGTAACAAAAGTTTTACTCTTGGTCATGTCTATTTTAGTTACAAAATATGGCATACATACTTCACAATCCATACAGAAGTACACTTCTAAGGTTTTTTTTAATAATTGGGGGTGGGTCAATTATTTTTCAGACCCAATAAGGTTATTTTTTTAAAAAAAATCTTCCAATACTTGCATGTTGTACCTGGTACAGTGGTATGGTACCCATGCTACCCATGCTGATGGGTACCTGTACAAGTACCGGTACGTACCCTGTAAGGGTATGACTAGCAGGGGCGGATCCAGGATTGAAAAGTGAGGGGGTCTGGAAAAAGAATTTCGCACAAGGTAACATGCAATATATATATAAAGTTGTTATAGATACTAGAGAAGTAAAGTTATAGATACTAGATAGAATAAAGTTGAGCTTGGGCCCAAAAAATTAAATAGAAGGCTCAAATATATATGGGGTGGGCTTTAAAATATATTGGGGTGGGCTTTGAAAAATATTTGGGGGGCTGGAGCATATATTCCACACTAATATACCAAAAAAAAAAATACCAACAAATGCCAAATGTTTGGGGGGGGGGGGGGGGGGGGGGGCGCTGTAGCATACCCCAGCCCCCCCCGGGATCCGCCCTGGCTAGTTACATTAGATACCCATGCTTTATCTCTGCGGTAACCTGAGAAATTTTCATTTTTAGTGGAGTACCAAAAATTTTTGTTCACTAGTCAGAATTAATCATCTAATCTGGATAAACTGAATCGTCAAGAGTCATAATAAGTTTAACCATTATTGAACCTAAGATACTACCTATTATTTCATTAAACTGATTTTCTCATATGGAATTATCAAGGCATGGAGCCCTTTGGCAACACAAAAGTTCTTCGATCTTTGATTTCTTTTTATTATTGGCCTTGCAATATATGTTATAGGTTATAGTCACATCTAAGTGGAGGTTTTAGAACTACTTCATGGACTTACTTTTAGGGAAAGATCTATCTTTTTTGGTAATCCATAATCCTTCATACGTGCCGGTATATCTTGCTGTATATCTTGTTTTTGAATTGATTTCCAATTCGTATAGTTTTCCAATGAAGAATGGAGCTCTAGTAGTAGAACACCTTGAACCTTCAAATATGTGGTTGCAATCTCACAAGACCCGCTGACCTGTAAATGTCATGGTATATATAGCTCAAATGTGTAAATATTCAGTGCATCATACTACTAGATATATTTACTCAAAGATACTTGATGCCTATTTATAGGTGTAGAAACTTATTTCCCAAGTTAGAGTTCTTGACCGTACACAATATTACCAAAATACCAAAAGTACTAAGGCTTTGTTTGGTATTGCTGTAACGGAAAAGTGCTTTCGCTGAAAAGTGTGTAAATCACCCTGAGAGGTGAATAGGGTGATTGTGTGGAATTAAAAAATTAATTAAAATGAAGTGAAGAGTAAATAAAACAGTTAAGAAGAGCTAACACAGATAACACAGGTGATGCAGCGATGTAACATGGTTCGACCTCCAGGTCTACGTCCATACCTCCTACTTGTAGCAATTTTTCGCCACAAGCGTTCTACTATACTCAAAATCCTTGTACAGTGATTCTCGGATTCAGGCCGAGAGACCTATTACACCCACAGGACTTCTAACACAAGTTCCGTCAATCTCACCGAAGTGGAAGAAAAGAAAAACTCAAGATCCTAAATGATCATGACTGAAGAATACAAAAATTATCACATACACTCAGATTATTTGTTGAAAGATTAGTTCAGAAGATTTTTCTCAGGAGTAATTGGTGAAGAATACTCATTGGGTTCGGCCATTTAAATAGATTGGGAAGTGTATCGATCAAAATTGGAAACGATACATTTCGAAAATGTGAACAGCGCAAAGTGCGGTCGATCGCAATCTTGGTGCAGTCGACCGTTCAGCTCTCTGACGTAGAGAGATGAAAGGTCGACTGCTTCTTACGCAACTGAGAGTTGCAGTCGACTGCGATGCAGTCGACCGTCATGAGGTGCGGTCGACCGGTATCGTGCTGTTCATACCGAATCCACTTTATATTTTTACCAAACGAACTAATCAATTAATCAATCAATTTTACAGATTTAAATCTCACAAATATGGAATGATAGCAGCTGGTCTTGATGGCTTTCTTGGACATTAATCAATTAACTTTTTTTTTTTGAAGATCTTCTTCTTTTGCTTGATTTCTTAATCTTTCTTTATTACTTTCCTTCTTTAAATATTCTTGAATCTCTCTTGAATCTCTTATGGATATTATTTTATTCTGAAAATCTGAGGGTCTGTTTGTTTTAGTTTTTTTTTTCCTGAAATAATATTCCGAGTTGGCGTTTGTTTTAAGTGTTTTTTTCAAACACTATTCAGAATACTGATACCCCCTCTTTTCCCTCTTTTCGAAAACAACACCTCTACTCTCTACTCTCTTCTCACATCACTTTATAAACCTCTGCTCTCCTTCTTCTTCCAATCGACTGTGAGAGAGAGAGAGAGCGCAGGAGAGATTGGCAGGACGGCGACCACTGGCGATGGCGGTGCGCGACTGGAGGTCGCGACGGCGAGATCGGCGACACGGCGACGAGCTCAGGCGGTAGCACCGGTGAGGACAACGCGAGGTAGGCGGCGGCGACTAAGGGGCAGCGACCCGGTCGTGCTGTCGCCCAGGCTGATGTTGTTACTACCGTCGACTGGCTGAGCAACGAGGAGGGGAACCAGGGGGAATGCCGGCAGCAGCGAGCGGGGGTTCTGGTATGGCCGGAGGTGCAAGGTGGGGTCGGGAGGAGAGTGGAAGCAGGGAGAGCGGGAGCACAGGGAGATAGGTGTTGACTGCGGCACGGCTGACGATGAGGGGTTCTCGGAGGTTGGGGATGACGAGCGGCTCGACGTTGGGTTCGAGCGGGAGGAGGGGCGACAGGGTGAGCGGGAGACGAGGTGTAATGGGGGATGGCGGAGGCGAGCGACACTTGGGGCTTGAGCGGAGGAGGAAGATGAGGCCGGGCGAGCTTGAGGAAGGAAGAAATGAATGGGTTCGGGGGTTCTGTGGTTTTTTGGAACAGGGGAAGAGGAGAGACGGAGTCTCTGTTTTGGTTTTGTTTCGAATCAGATGGGAGAGAAGATAGACAGGAGAGAAATAGAATAGGGAGGGATATTTATAATAAAAATAATATAATAAAATAATAAATGTATTAATAAAAGGAGGGTAGTTATTGTGGGGGGGGGGGGGGTGTTGGGGTTACGGCAGTTGAAGGATGGGGGAAAGTGAGGGGTTTGTAGGAAGTTGAGAATGTGAGAGAAATCACATAGGATTGAGCCTATAGAATTTGTATATGAGCCCAAATCTAGTCTAACCAGCTGATTCTCTGTTGCTGGCGACTTGAATACTACTCTCCCTTCTGTCATGCAAAAAAAAAAAAACATCCTATTTGATCTCACATGCAATCTTCTATCCGACTACTGCTACTACTTGCTCTCACATGCAATCTCAACAAAACAAACTAAAAAATACTCCTCATTTAAGACTGAAGAACTGCAATTACCAAAAGAGGCAATGATAACATCAAAACATTTATCCAAATAGAATAACTGATACATGAACTGAGATTTGTTGCTTCACAAAACATCATTGAATCTATATTATGTACATACAAGATTTTGAAATAAATTTTGTACTCTAACGTGACGAATCAACCGTGGAGATGATGGCGTCTGATTTTTGCTCGATTCACATGCTGCTCAGGTTTCTTGTTATACAACTTGTACAACATTGCAATCTAACTGCAATAATTAAAAAAATGTCAACAAATGATGAATGCAAATTGATTTTAAAAATTGTCAGAAATATAACAGAATAGCTTTTAAACTTTCTTTTTCAGAAAAACAGTTTTCAGATAACAGTTTTCAGCTAGAAATATAACCGAACAGCTTTTGAACTCTCTTTTTCAGAAAAACAGCTTTCGGATAACAGTTTTCAGCTAGAAATATAATCGAACAGCTTTTGAACTCTCTTTTTCAGAAAAACAGCTTTCGGATAACAGTTTTCAGCTAGAAATATAACCGAACAGCTTTTGAACTCTCTTTTTCAGAAAAACAGCTTTCGGATAACAGTTTTCAGCTAGAAATATATCCGAACAGCTTTTGAACTCTCTTTTTCAGAAAAACAGCTTTCAGATAACAGTTTTCAGCTATAAATATATCCGAACAGCTTTTGAACTCTCTTTTTCAGAAAAATAGCTTTCAGATAACAGTTTTCAGCTAGAAATATAACCGAACAGCTTTTGAACTCTCTTTTTCAGAAAAACAGCTTTCAGATAACAGTTTTCAGCTAGAAATATAACCGAACAGCTTTTAAACTCTCTTTTTTAGAAAAACAGCTTTCAGATAACAGTTTTCAGCTAGAAATAAATCCGAACAGCTTTTGAACTCTCTTTTTCAGAAAAAACAGCTTTCAGATAACAGTTTTCAGCTAGAAATAAATCCGAACAGCTTTTGAACTCTCTTTTTCAGAAAAACAGCTTTCAGATAACAGTTTTCAGCTAGAAATATATCCGAACAGCTTTTGAACTCTCTTTTTCAGAAAAACAGCTTTCAGATAACAGTTTTCAGCTAGAAATATAACCGAACAGCTTTTAAACTCTCTTTTTCAGAAAAATAGCTTTCAGAATACAGTTTTCAGAAATAAATATAACCAAACAGCTTTTAAACTCATTTTCAGAAAACTCTATTCAGAATCCAGTTTTCAGAAAACTCTATTCACAAAACTCTTTTCAAAACGACAAAACAAACGCAACCTGAATTACTCAATTCAAACTTATTAGTATTTATAGATACGTTTTGTGCACACCAAACTAGGAGTCAACAAGAGTCAACAAAGTGTTGGTACCAAAAGTACTGTTAAATAAAATTAGGTTTAACTTCATAATTTTCTAGCAAGTAAAAGCACGTTTGAAAAACTAAATGCACCAATTTTTGTGCTTTGAGAAAAATGCTAAATGCAGTAGTTTTAGAAAAAGTTTGGATTAAGTTTATCAAACATTTATTTTGTGCCTAAAAAAGCTTTCCGATCGAAAAGCACCCTCAAAAAACAATGTCAAACATAGCATACTATTTCTACCAGTACTAAGCTCACTTTCTCACGTTGCAGCTTCACTGAGCTACTTGTTAGAAATAAAAATAGAGGCAAAAAGGCTCAATGGAACATAACCTACTTCTAACCTACTTCAAATAACATTACCAAGACACCACCAAGTTGTCCTATCAACAACCTACCCCCAAAACTGAAAAGTAGATCTAACTTGGATCTATGAAACAGAGCTCAAGAAAAACTAGCAAATAAAGACATTGACCTAAGTTGCACCTATCACTTTAAATAAAAATGCAGTTGGAGGTCTCACCTGAAAGTGATGATCGAAGCAGATTGACAAAGAATCACGAACTGATCAGATTCAGAAAATATTCTATAAGAGCATCTGTAGTCGTTTGCTATTTATCCATAATATGCATTTTTGACTTAAAAAATTGCTGCAGTCGTTTGCTATTTATCCATATTATCGTTAAATCGCTACAGTAGATTGCTATATTTAAGAATCCGCATAAGCTTTATGCATATTTGAGTGACGGCACATGATGTGCCGTCCCACAAAAAAAATTATTTTTGTTTTTTGTCGGACGGCACATAATGTGCCGTCCCATTCGTAAATTATTTATTTTATTCCATTATAAATTCCAAAACGAATTAAAAAATTCCAAAAATTCCCCCACACCGGACGGCACATGATGTGCCGTCCCATTGATTTATTTTAATAAAAAAAAAATTGTTGTTGTTTGACAATCTTAACTGCTTTAAATGATCCAGGAATTGATCTAGGACTCATTAACTGCTTTAACTGCTTTAAAAAGTTTCACATAATTGATCTAGGAATCATTAAATGATCCATTGATCTTCTTTTCATGTAATCTAACGATTTTATTGACAATATTAATTAGTTAAGTTAATGGCCAAATTTTTTTTATATTATAGTCGGACGGCACATCATGTGCCGTCCATGATTTACGGGGAATTTTTTTTTTCCTGCTCAGACGGCACATATAAAAAAAAAAAAAAAAAAATTATTTTAGCATTCGGACGGCACTTCAAGTGCCGTCCCACCTAATTTGTTATTTTTTAAGTATTTTTTTATCGTCAGACGGCACATCATGTGCCGTCGCTTATTTTAATATTAATAGAAAGCTAAAATATAGCTTTAAATGACTGCAGCAAAATTAGGATATCTATTTCTATTTATCCATATATCCATATTTTACCATTCAACGACTACAGATGCTCTAAGGAACCAAAATCTTGGAGCAGATCAGAACATTAGCGGATCATAGCAGATCAGGACATCGGGAACATAATGGAATGAACCTTAATGTCAGAGCTGATAACAGATTGGGATCATGAAATGGATCATGAACACACAAGTTGGTAACATGTCTGAATTTCTTTGGCAACTTCAAAGCAAAGTTCTCATCCTAAAACTTGAGATTTATAAACTCCTCAACTTTTCTCAGACTATCATCTAAAAAAAATCACAAAAACGGATACACCTACCAACTCAGATGCAACAAAATATCAGACCCAAAACAAATCTAACCAAGCAGCAGACATCCACAATGGATCTAATGAGAACATCGACTTCAGATCGGTCAGCAAAGGCCTTCATACAAAGGGCCATAAATGAAATGTGATGCAACTCCATATATCAACAACAAGAGATCAAAAGAAGTTTTCAATGCATAAAAAATCAACAGATTAAACAACTTTCAAACTCGAAACGACACTTAAAAGAATGATGACAGGCGGAGATACTCTCCAGTCTCTCTCCTTAATCTTATCCCTTTTTTTCCTCCTAAACATAATAAACTGGGGTCTCTTCCCTCTATCCCCTTTGTTGAAAACAGATTTGGGAAAAATCCTTTTTATTCTTCTTGTTCTTTATTCTTTACAGTGGACATCTATATATAAGGATTACAATCTTGGAGGAGAAGAAAGGAGATTGAGAGAAGATTGAGGGATGAGAGATTTGGAAAATCTGTTTCCTATAGATTAAGAAACAGAATGTACATATTACTATTTACTACATTTCAATACTCTCCCTCAAGTTGGTGCATAGATATTGAACATGCCCAACTTGTCAACAAATTTCAAGAAGAGCCGACTCGAAACTGTCTTGGTCAGGATATCTGCGAGTTGATCTTCTGACTTCACTTTAGATATCTCAATGACTTTTTCATCCAATTTCTCTTTGATGAAAAATCTATCCATCTCTACATGTTTCGTCCTATCATGTTGAACTGGATTGGCGGCAATATCACATGCTGCTTGACTATCGCAATACACCTTCATAGGTTCATTCGGACCACAGCCTAAGTCCCGCAACAAGAGTTTCAGCCATAAAGCTTCCGCTATACATAGAGGTACTCCGCGATACTCAGCCTCTGAGCTAGAGCGTGCAACAACATTCTGCTTCTTGCTTCTCCATGTAACTATATTTCCTCCAACAAAGGTAAAGTATTCTGAAGTGGAGTGCCTATCAATTATAGATCCTACCTAATCAGCATCAGTATATGTCTCGATCTTCAAGTGACCATATTTCGCAAATAGGACCTCTTTTCATAGAGCAGACTTAATATATCTCAGAATTCTTGTCACTGTATTCATGTGATGTTCCTGAGGTGTATGCATAAACTGACTTACCACACTTAAAGCATATGATAAATCTGGCCGTGTATGCGCAAGATACATTAGTCGTCCAACCAATCTCTGATATCTTTTCTTATCACAAGGCACATGATTAGGTTCGTTGCAAAGTTTCAGTCCTTCTTCTAATGGTGTACCAATCGGCTGACAAGCAGACATTCCGGTTTCCTTCAATAAATCGAGAGTATACTTTCTTTGAGATAGAAATATACCATTTCTCGAGCGAGAAACTTTAATATCAAGAAAATATCTCAAAGAGCCAAGATCCTTCATTTCAAACTCTTGTGACAAGTAGCTCTTCAATGCCATTCCCTCCTTAGGATCATTCCCAGTTACTATCATATCATCCACATATATAATGGGAGCAGTAATCTTACCTTCATTCCATTTCAGGAATAAGGTATGATCTGAATTACTCTGACAATATCTGAATGTCCTCATTGATTCTGTAAACCTCCCAAACCAAGCTTTTGGCGACTATTTGAGACCATATAATGCCTTCCTCAATCGACACACTTTATTACTTTGTTGGACTGGTCTGTTCGACCCTGGTGGAAGATCCATATAAATCTCCTCTGTCAATTCTCCATGCAAAAATGCATTCTTTACATCAAATTGCTCCAACGGCCAGTCACGATTTGCAGCAAGTGACAGTAGAACTCGAACAATATTGAATTTTGCCACAGGTGCGAATGTATCTTCATAATCAATTTCATACGTTTGAGTGTATCCTTTGGCAACCAGCCTTGCTTTGTATCGCTCTATTGAACCATCAGATTTATACTTCACCGTATAAATCCATCTATATCTTACTGGCTTCTTCCCTGCTGGTAGCTCGACTATCTCCCAAGTCTCATTCTTTTTTAAGGACTTCATCTCCTCATCCATAGATGCTTTCCACCTTGGATTAGTAAGGGCTTCCTGCACACTATTAGGAATAGGTACAGTAGATAATTGATTTACAAATGACTTATTTGATTCCGACGAGCGGTGAGTGGATACATAATTACTCATGGGATATTTGACGTTACTAGTGGGATCAGGTTCATAAGTGGGTTTTGGAATACCTCTATTAGTACGGTGCGGGTGTTCTCTTCTAGGAGCTTCGAACAACGATGACGATTGGTTTTGGGGTTCTGACAGTTCACTCTCACTGAGATTTGGTACTGGTTGCAATTCTTCAAGAGGGTTTTCTTCAAGAGGGGCTTCTTTCCTTGATTGCACTTCTTCGTGAGGGTCTTCCTCCCTTACTAGGTCTTCATTCAAGTGTTCACCTTTATTTGTATCCAGTTATTCGTTCTGACTGTAATTACTTCTTCATACCCAAAAATCTGAACTTCACTAACTCCATCATACCCAAGAGTCTGAACTTCACTTCGGTACTCCCCATGAAGTTCAGTCGTAGAAGAAAAATACATCTCATCTTCATGGAACACAACATCCATAGTCACAAACATCCTTTAAGTGGGTGGGTGATAGCACCGGTACCCTTTCTTATCTTGTGCATATCCCACGAAAACACAGCGGACAGCTCGAGGAGTTAACTTATTGCGTTCATGTTGATGAAGATGAACAAATGCAACACACCCAAACACACAAGGCATTCACAGCTTCAGTTAATGCTTGAAATGGTGTGAGGAAGTTTAGGATACTAGAGGGAACTCGGTTGATTAAGTATGCAACAGAAACAAGAACTTCCCTCCAATAAATGAGTGACATATTTCCATGGATAAGAGAAGCACGGACCACCTCGAGCAAGTGTCTATTTTTCCTTTCTGCAATCCCATTTTGTTGAGGGGTATATGAGCATATAGTCTGGTGAACAATGCCGTGTTCCACCAAATATTATTGCAGATTCGAACTCAGGTACTTTCTGCCATTATCACTCCTAAGAACTTGAATCTGTGATTTATACTGAATCATAACATGCTTGTGAAATTTTTGAAACAAGCCACTAACTTCACTTTTCGACTTCATCAAACAAATCCAGGTCATACGAGTACAGTCATCAATAAATGTCTCAAACCATTTGGCTCCTCCAAATGTAGTGGTTTTGGATGGACCCCAAACATCAGAATGGATAATCATAAATGGAAGAGAGCTTCTACTTGGACTTGGAGGAAAAGAGACACGGTGAATTTTTGCGAGTTCACACACATCACACCGAAAAATAGAAATATCCTACTTCAAAAATAAACCTGAAAATAATTTCTTCAAATAACCAAAAGAAGCATGCCCTAGACGTCGATGCCATAGCCAAATATCTGATTTCTTCTTCTCATCTTCGGATTCTTCCACACTTAGAGCTTGAGTCAACTTGCTTGAACTTTCAGATTCTAAATCCAGGTAATAGAGCTTCCCGTGTCTAACCCCATAACCAATCATCTTGCGAGTCCGAATATCCTTAAACACAATGTGAAGGCCAAAAGACTACAATACAATGTAAGGCAGTAGTTATTTGAACAACAGATAATAGGTAAAAATTTAAGGATGACACAACTAGGACAGTATCTAAGGTTAGGTTATTTGTGAGAGGTATGGTACCCTCGCCAGTAACAGTGGCAGGATCACCATTGGCAGTGGACACAGTTGATTTGTTGGAAGGTTGAAAATTTTGAACTTGTCTAGAATCAAGTCATATGGTCGGTAGCACCCGAATTAATTATCCATGCATTATTCATAACAAAACCAGAAATATTAAAAACCTTACCATCATTACCTGCAGCAGCACGATTAGCAACTTCAACTGCGACAGTAGGTTGATTGTAAGTCTTCTTCCAAATATCCCTGCTATGATCCCAGTTTTTCGGATAGCCGATAATCTTATAACAACGAGCTTTCATGTGACCGATCTTGCCACAATGAGTACACTTCCTTGATTCATACGGTAGTCTTGGTTCCATAGTGAAGAACAACAGACAGCAACACAACAAGAAATCGGTCCAAAACCTCAGTAACACAGCAAGCAGCACCCTCCGATCCAAACTCCAAACAGGGAATGGGCACAACAACAAAAATTAGACAACAATAGCACAACCAATAGAATAGCTCCTTGTAGACCCAATCTGGATCAAATTCAAGTGTGAACACCAAATAGCAAAAAAATCCACCAATGAAAAATTTCGGATTTGAACAGATCTAGGGATCGCGAGTGAGAAGGTGGGTGAGTGCTTCGATGGCGGTAGTGGGAGGAGCTGTGAGGAGGAGCGACGGTGCTGTGGGCTTCGGAAGGGAGATAGAGACGACGGTGGTGTTAATCGGTGGGAGGCGACGGCGGAACAGGCGTCGCAGTTACTGGGGACAGGTATCGGCGAGAGCTAGGCGACGTCGGAGCTTGGATCGACGGGAGGTGATGGGGGAAGAAGCCGTTGCAACCATTAAGGATGGTCGGCACGGTGTAGGCGGTGGTGGTGCTTGGATTAGGGAGAGCAGTTGTCAGGGGAGGGTGAGAGCTGTGGTGGAGGACGGCTGTGGGGATTGTTGCGGTGATCGACAGAGGTGCGGTGAGGGGGAAGGTGGCTGCGGTGGTGCAGCAAGGTGGTCGATCGGCGACAGGGTCCTATCGATGAAGTCGGGGGTTTCGGGGTTCGGAATCCGACGTCGGGGAAGAGGTTGGTGATCGGTGAGGCTGAACAATGCCTCTTCTTCTTCAACTAGCCTAAATCTGGTTAGGCTCTGATACCATGTTGAAAACAGATTTGGGAAAAAATCTTTTTATTCTTCTTATTCTTTATTCTTTACAGTATACATCTATATATAAGGATTACAATCTTGGAGGAGATGAAAGGAGATTGAGAGAAATTGAGGGATGAGAGATTTGGGAAATCTGTTTCCTATAGATTAGGAAACAGAATATACATATTATTACTTACTATATTTCAACACCCTTTACTCTTGTTCTTAGGAAATCAGTGTTCTAAAAGTCGCTAGGCGGTAGTTGGGTGGCCGATGAGGGTCTAGTGTCTAGACCCTGTAAGCGGGGCCTAGACAGCTAAGAGCTAGGCAGTTTTTTTAAAAATATTTTAAATATATTTTTAATAATATATAATATTGCATAAAATACAATATATATATATATATATATATATATATATATATATATATATATATATATATATATATATATATATATAAAATACTAAAAAATAACTCAAAAAATTATAAATGGGAATTAGCTCAATAGTAGAGCGCTCGTTTTGCATATTGCCCATTATCAAGATTCTAATGAGAGGGACAATTGATTTGAGATTTTGACGATCTGAGATTTTGAGGATTTGGGGGATTTCTGATTTAGAAATTTGGGTTTTTTGGGAAGAGAGAAGCATGGGGTTCAGGGGTTTTGAGAATGTGAAGATTTAAGTGAACCGGTTCATTTAACACAAAAGAATCTGTCCAGACCCGCCTTAGATTCGCCTAGGCAGCTAAACCAATTTTTTAGAAGGCCCAGATCCTCGGCAAGTCGGCTGAGGACGGCCTAGTGTCTAGGCGGCCGCCTAGGGGGATTTTTTAGAACACTGGAATAAGTAAGTAGCAATAGACAACCAGAAACATATGCATATATTCTTCTTTCAGTATCTTGTCCTATCTTTTTTAGCATCATACGAAACAAATTAGTATGGACAAAAACATAAGATTTGCAATTCCATTTTATTTCTTTCTCCTGTCTCCCTCTTTCCTCCTAAAAATAGAAACACAATTCAAAATGAACTAATTCTCATTTCTTTCCTTTTTGTATTTTCTCTTGATTTGATAATCTAATCAAATCAAAACAATGAATTTAAATCACAACTGGAATGGAATTTGAAGCAACAGATTGAACCAGCAAAAGCAAGTGGCAGAATTACGCATGAAAATTGAGATAAGAATTAGATCATATAACAAAAGCAAAATTAGCATGGATCATGAGGCAACTCAGGTTCAGGGACGTATAATGAAACGGGTTGGAAATCAGATCAAACTAAAAGAACATGGCAGATCACCATTAGACACAAACCAGAGTAAGTTAGATCAGATTTTGACACAAATTTCGGAGCAAATAGATCAAAATGGGTTCGGATCTTGCTACGGTTCAAGTCTGGAATTAAGTCAAATTCATATCAACAACAAACGAGTTCAACAGAGGTGTGGTTGAGGTCGACGTCTTCAAGATCGGAGAATCAACAATGGTCCAGGGACGATTATAGATCAAAGAGAAAAAGTAGTCGACTATGTCAGCGGGTTAAGGCCAACGAAGGCAGATTGGGAGGTTGACATTGGGACAACTACGAGGGATGGCATGGAGGTCGGAGGGCTGGCGGAAGTTGGAGGCATAATGATGGTGGTAATGGTGGTGGTTGATGACGGCAGTTGCGGGAAGGTTGATGACGGCAGTGCTCGATTGTGGGAAGGTTGATGACGGCGGTGGTCGGGTGTACTTGGATCGAAGAAAAGGGAAGAAAATGGGGGTGGCGGCTGTTTTTTTCTTTTCCCTTCATTGAAATGAAAGACAGAAAATTATGTAAATATTCAGATAAATATATTTTGGTGGTGTAGGCTAGGTTTTTTTTCTTTTTTTTTTCCAGTTTTATTATTATTATTATTTTTTTATTATCTTTTTGGGATGTAAAAAAAGCCCAAAAGCCAAAGCCCGGCCCGGCCCTCAGAGGGGCCAGACATGGGCTTGAAGTCGGAAGTGCGGCCCGACCCTTAGGTCCGGTCTTTGATCCGAATCACGGATCTGGGCCTTGGGTCCGCCCCCGTTAATCAATGTAAAGTTATATATTTATGTATGATACATAAATATATTACTTAAAAATAATAATTACTAAAAATATGCAATTGCTATGTTACAAAACATATAATACTATTATATATATGCATGATCTATAGTTATAAAAGTGCATAATATAATATAAGTCTTAACAAAATAATATAGTATATGATGAGGACATCTTTCCTATTTAGTTTATTTCAGTACCTTTTTTATTTCTGGCAATTATAGCTATATGTAATCTTTTTGTAATTTTTAGATTTTGAGAATATTTTGGAGATGTGTTTCAAGATGTAATTGAGCCTATTTAAAGGCCTTGAGATTAATGAGAAAGTATGCCATTATTGATTAAAAAAATTTGTGTTGAGTTTTTTGCTCTTTCCCTTCTCCTTTGTGTGATACAATTGAGATCTACAATTAGGGTTTGTGATAAATCCTAATCCAATTTTAGAATTAGTGATTAATTCTAAAATCTATCTCTAAATTAAAATTCCCCAAATACAAATCTCTAACCCTAATTAACCGAATCCCCAAATCCAAAACCTACTCCACATCACAGCCGCCCCCTTCTTTCTTCTCCCTCCGTCTTCATCCCCGACCTCTCTCAAAATCCCCCTTCACAAAATCCCCAAACCCACCAGATCTCCATCGCCGTCTCCCTTTCCCGCCACCAACATCAGCACTGAACCCCTTCTCCCCCATCCCTTCCTCTTCCTCGACATTACCAACAAACCCTTCTCCTTCCCCTCCACTCCCGATCAAGACCCGCACCCCAAAAGCAACCCCGAACCACCACCACCGTAGCTTCCACCGCCCTTGCCACCTTCCTCCTCAACTCCCACTCTCCCCTTCTCCGTCCTCCCCATCGCCTGCATCCAACACACCGACCCCCCCTCATCGCCAGTCAGCAACCAACGGCAGCCTTGCCTTCGTCGGCCCGATTGCAGCCCGACAGCCACCAGCCGCTCGAGTAGTCGCCACTTCGTTGCTGATTGTGCTCACTGTGTTGCTGTTGCTGTCCAACCCTGAGATCGACACTGGTTTCTTCACATTCGGTATACTCGTTCCCTTATTAAGTATTTGTGTTTTACTACCATATTATCTAGCATATTATCTAATTTGTCTGTCGACCACAAAATACTGAGATTGAGTGATCCAGATGCTAGATTAGAGTACGAATCGGTATTGCACTTTTTACCTGCTAAAACACGTAGGGATTTACTGATTGATTATAAAGTTGAATTATTAATTGGGACTGTTACATTTGATTCAATTCTTGAAAACCCATCAAACCTGTTAACTGTTAACAATTTCCAACTTAGATCCGCACTTTCATGTTGGTAAAATTAACCCATTAAAATTCTTGGAAATTCTCTATTTTAGGGTTGGTTTTACATCAGTATATGTTTCTTATATATTATAAAAATGTCTTGCATTATATAATAGTCCGGATTTTAGGTCTGGGTATTAGGCCCTTCAAAATCTCAGATCTATGGGCGGGCATAGGCCCTTGCTTTTTCAAAGGCAGCAGGCGTAATCTCAAGCCTGGTCCTTACAGCGGCCCAACCCGGCCCATTTTACATCCCTACTTTGATATCATGTAAATATTAAGATAAACATAATACTTAATATTATTACTCAAAGATACTTGATGCCCATATATATTATATAGGCGTACAAAACTTATTCAGCTTCCCCAAGTTACGGTTTCATCCCAAAATAATATTACTAAAATACCCCTATTACTAATACTAATACTGCTTTATAACAATAACTGTTTGTCGATACGAAATAAAATATCCCTAGCTACACCCGTGAGGGAAGTGCATATTGATTAGTGGGTCAAAAAAGATGAAAGTGCAACTAAGTGATCAGTATCTACTACATGCAAAATACTAAATAGCTGACAGCACTACAAGTAAATGATGGATCAATAAGAGTGATACTGTAGTTTACAGATCCGATTAGATGACTAGTCTTAATAGTACTTTAGCTTTAGTATTATTTAGCTACTTGCCTATGTTGCTGTTCTGATGCTGTGCATATTTTCTTATCTTCTGGTATTTGTCCGAATTTATTTTCAGTTGGAATTTGGGGAAGATTCCTCGCTAGCCGACATATTCGGTCACATTGCGCATACAACAACTACAAGTAAATAATGGATCAATAAGAGTGATACGGTAGTTTACAAATACAATTAGATGACTAGTCTTAATAGTACTTTAGCTTTAGTATTATTTAGCTACTTGCCTATGTTGCTGTTCTGATGCTATTCATATTTTCTTATTTTCTGGTATTTGTCTGAATTTATTTTCAGTTGGAATTTGGGGAAGATTCCTCACTAGCCGACATATTTGGTCACATTGAGCATAATAGGTATTACATCACTTGCTAATTTGCGCTCATTTTCTACTGCATCTTTTTACCCCGTATACCTGTCTAAACCTTATTATTCCGCTATTTCTTCTCAGGAAGGAACTTGGCATAGCAGAATACAGCATTGGTCAGTCTACATTGGAGACCATCTTTAACCATTTTGCTGCAACACCATGATTACAAAATTTAGAGGCTGAAGCTCAATGTGCTCCATCTCCAGATTAGATACTGACTGGGGCCTACTTCGAGAAAATTGCATAGATATTGCAAACTCACATTGCAACTACTCATCTGCTTCGTAAAGCTTACACATGGTTCCTTTGCACCTGTTCATACTTACCATTTTCTGGGCTGTAAATTGTTAGCGATTTCACCTTTAGCAATCGGAGTCTGCATGTAATAACTTGTTCGAACAAAAAGTATATAGATGTATATGAACATATAGCTGACATCATCATATGAAGCTGTCCACCTACTGCACTACTGCACACTAGTGCACAGGGTTGTGATGCCGTTTCTCCCATGTCATCTTTTTGCTAATTATACATATACAGTTGGTATCACCATCAGTCGAAGAGGACTTTAACCAGCTGGGCACTGTATTAACCTTGACAATTCATCTATCAAGAAAGAAGAAAGAAGTAGCAACAGAAAAGAAGGATGGGCAGTGATGGCTGAGATGCCAATATCCATGTCGAACTACGGTTTTGGAATGTAGACATATTTGACTGACAGGAAAGGAGATAAGACTATTTCTGATACGGGTGAAGTCTTAGTGTATTGCTATGCAAAAATTGTTGTATGAATCCTAATATTTGGTTATTTGCCTCGAAATTTTAATAGATGAGTTAAAAATTGGCACATGGACCAAAAATTTGTGAAGGTTTACTGTGAAGTGTACAAAATTGTATTCAAGTCTTCCAACTGTTGGATGTATTCACCTTATATTTCTTTTATTTTCCAAATTACCCATGTCTTTTCAAAGAGATCCAACATGATAACTTTGTGATTCCCTCTAGCATTGGTGTGAATACCCGAAATTCCGGACCCGGCATTGGACCGGAACTGACCTGGTACGGGGCCTAAAATGGGACCCGTTGTACTTTTGGGTCCGAGTCTGGTTCCGCTCAAAAGAGACCCGATCCGGGTTCGGACCCGTTAAATTTTTTTCCAAAAAATCAACATAAAAATAAATATTATATCCTCATCCCTCCTCTCCTTCCTCTTCAATTCTAAATCTTATCTTCCAAACTCAAAACTCATGCATTTTTCTTCTCTCATTTAGTTTAAATCATCCACTCGCTGCCTCCGCTTACGGCTCACACTCTTGTTCCTACCCGAATGGGTAGGAATATTTTACTAGGACTCGGACCCGGTTCTCACGGGTCCGGTCCGGGTCCAATTTTTGGACCCGTAAGGGATCGGGTCCGGGTAGTGAAGGACTCGACCCGACCCAAAACCAATGCTAATTCCCCCAGAATCCCTCAACCCTATTCCCCGAGTCTCGGCTCAGTGTAATCCGTTGTGCAGAACTATGAATGGAAGATTATTTCCTCAACCTTGTTATCTTCCTTGTAACCTTAATATTTTTTAATAGGATGCGGTGCTTTAGAGCTAGTATGATCGTACTTTTTTTGGGACTGAGCTGACTCTTCATGTTCTAGTTGCCCACCCTCCAGACTGTTGCTGGAGGGATCTCTTGTATCTTGCTGTACTTGTTTAATGCTCGTGTATGTTTTGCATTTTGTCCCACCCTTCTGTGTCCTTGGGAGATACTATATTTTATTTCATGTTATATAGTTATTTTGTAATTGGGTTCAATACTCTGGATTTGTTTTATTAACTCTTTCTGAATGAAACAGAGTGGTTATACTCCATATTTTCGGGAAAAAAAACACCAAAAAAAAAAGAAAGAGAAAAAAAACCCTCCTCTTTTTTAGCTAGCCATGGATGAGACTAGAGTCGTAAAAGATATTATTGCCTAGTCAAATTAAAAGTTACTCATGTTTGGCCAAAATACTTAAAGTATCTGCATTTAAAAAGTTTTCGGAGGGCTGCATGTATGAAAATTAATTATTTGTAAAGGACGAATTCAAAAAATACTCAATTCTCTCAACCCTCTCGTTCCGAGTCTTCTCATCTCGTTTTTATCAAACGATAATCCGTTCTTCCAATTTATAGGTAGGTATCATGGAGGAGGAGATGATGAATCCTGACCTGACTCTCCAAACTCCCCTCCGAAATCATTACCCAAACGCTTTCTAACTTCACCACTAAACCTGCCGTCAAAACTACTTCAACTCTCTCAAAAAGATGGCGCTATGCATGGGCCCACAACTAGTCCTCCACAAAGCTGAATTTATTTGAGATTCTGCTATCACCAACTTTATCAGATTTGTCGACAGAGAACTTGGACTACGTCCTCATTCTGATCTCACCAAATTCCAACTTGTATATGGCTAAACAACGTGTACATGTATTGTGTCAACAACTTGCTGCTCTATGCTCTTATCTATAATGTCCAAGGCATCTTCCTCGTACTATAGTGATGGTGTTTTTAATCTTGGATTGGTGGCCTCAGTTTGCTCTAGTTCCCCAACATTGAAATCTTTTGTTTTGGAAGTTCCACCTCGTACTTTCGCTACTAAGCAGGTGGAGGTCAACTTGCCTACCTCTACGCATTACGTGAACAACCTTACTCGTTTATGTATTTTGGTAACGAACTTTTCAGGCGCATTGCTTGGGGAACTGGCAGGGCCGGCTCTGAGTTCCCGGAGACCCAAGATGAAAGGCCCAAATAATTATTTTTTGGAGCCCCTAATTACAATATAATTTTTTACACGCAAAATACATGTCTATATTTACAAGAAAAATATAAATTTTGGTGCCCCTTAAATTGCAAAAAAAAATAGGGGGCTGAAGCGCCCGCCTAACTTGTCTCAAGGTGGGGGCTGGTCTGAGGACTGGTTTGTAGCTTCCCGTTGCTTGAAAGTTGTTTCATTGGTGATTGGAGTGGAGACCTAGAAATATCGGCACCCAAACTTAGGAATTTGGGTGCCGATATTTCTGGGTCCCGCTTTCATCATTCTGAACCTACAATGCTTTGTATATTTGCACCCGGCCGGACTTGAAATTTTAGAACTTGTTTTTACTGGGATCTCCCCACGGTGTTGATGGAGAGAGTCTCTTTCAGGTCAGGGGGCGTATCTGATTTTCAAGGAGCCTTAAGCAAGTTCTCAAATAAGACATTTTGCAAATTGATAAAATAAAAATGACAATTATTTAAATGCAAACAAACTTGGAGCCTTGAAGGACAAACTATTTAAATGAAAACAAATATATATATATATATATATATATATATATATATATATATATATATATATATATGCTTCAAAAAAAATTTAATTGATAACGTACGCATTTTACATGAAATCCCTCATGGCAAAAAAAACTTGGACAAACTCTAAGGAAGAAGCAGCAGTTATTTTATTCTGAATTGTATGTTATCTGAGAGGATGGAAATAATGAATGAGAGAATTAAAGAAGAACAGAACAAAAAAAAATTATGTTCAAAACATACAGCAAACACACGTTGAGTTTGTGTACATTAAGAGGAAATAGTGAGGTCTCAAGTTCGAGTCCTCACTACATCAGAGTTTTTACTTTAAAAATATATATTAAGACGTGTAGCGCACGTGTAAATTACTAGTATGTATAATGCTATTTTGAATGCTTTTATTGATACATTTTAGTTTTATCAGACGTCCCTTATATATATATATATATATATATATATATATTTGAAGGCAATCCTAATATTCCTTTCATCAACATTCAACAAATACAAAATTTAGAAGAAAGGGAAAAGAAGCAAACAAAGCAAACATGTATATGCACTTGAAGATTACATTATCACAAAGAGGTGATTATGATATATTAGAGAACACGGTCAGAATAAAGTGATGATGGATATATGCATATGAGAATACTAGTTGGAAGCTTAAAATGTAGAATAACCATATGCACTTGAAGATTTGGTTAGAAAATTTTCATAAATAGGTAAATATGATATACCACAGAACATTAAAAAAATATCATAGAGTGGCATGCATGGGCTAAGTGGAAAATAATATTAAATTCATAAAATGGTAAAATGGCATGTATGGCTATCTGAAAAATAATTAGTTTATTTTTTTTAAAAAATTGATTGAAAAATTAATTAGCCATGCATGTTTCGAACCTGTGACCTTCGTGTTATTAGCACAACAATCTAACCAGATGTGCTAATAGGCCAATTGTTGTTTCAAATTTTAGATAATACAGTGTAATCGTATCTGAAAACAATTATATTTTTTCAAAATTGTAAATACGTAAAAAATAAGGGGCCCTATAAAATTGGGGGCCCAAAATAGTTGCTTGTGCAGCTTGGGCCCATATCCGCCCCTGTTTCAGGTTGTGAACAAAGTAATCCTTGGGCATTCTATCAAACAAGTATATATATATATATATATATATATATATATATATATATATATTTGAAGGCAATCCTAATATTCCTTTCATCAACATTCAACAAATACAAAATTTAGAAGAAAGGGAAAAGAAGCAAACAAAGCAAACATGTATATGCACTTGAAGATTACATTATCGCAAAGAGGTGATTATGATATATTAGAGAACACGGTCAGAATAAAGTGATGATGGATATATGCATATGAGAATACTAGTTGGAAGCTTAAAATGTAGAATAACCATATGCACTTGAAGATTTGGTTAGAAAATTTTCATAAATAGGTAAATATGATTTACCACAGAACATTAAAAAAATATCATAGAGTGGCATGCATGGGCTAAGTGGAAAATAATATTAAATTCATAAAATGGTAAAATGGCATGTGTGGCTATCTGAAAAATAATTAGTTTAATTTTTTTAAAAAAATTGATTGAAAAATTAATTAGCCATGCATGTTTCGAACCTGTGACCTTCGTGTTATTAGCACAACAATCTAACCAGATGGGCTAATAGGCCAATTGTTGTATCAAATTTTAGATAATACAGTGTAATCGTATCTGAAAACAATTATATTTTTTCAAAATTGTAAATACTTAAAAAAAAGGGGCCCTATAAAATTGGGGGCCCAAAATAGTTGCTTGTGCAGCTTGGGCCCATATCCGCCCCTGTTTCAGGTTGTGAACAAAGTAATCCTTGGGCATTCTATCAAACAAGAAGGTATCAAAAATGGAATTGGAAACAGAAAAAAATGCCGGACATTCTCAGATATGTTTGCATGTGTTGCTACTAATTTCTGTGTGGGAGCAAACAAATGATATCATTTGTTTTAAAACAATAAAAAACTGACATTTTTGACTTTCGTCGGTATTTACTGCTTTCAACTAATGTTGACTTCTGAATCTGACTCGTTTGCACCGTTGGATCTGATCTTGATGGTGAAGATCGCTCTGATTGACCTGCAAAAGTATGAAATGCCGGGGTTGATCTCGGCGACATACTCTCCGACGCTCAAGTCAGAACTCAAGAATAATATGAGAGCTTTTGTTGGCAAAATACCGACTACCTGTTTCTAGAGGAGGTAAAGGGGTATTTATAGTCGCTTTGGTCAGTTTCAAGATAATAATTTATCTCTATTTCCTGGTGTATTTGGATTGAATCAGTTATCTCTTCTTCATGAAGAGATAAGAGTAGTTGAGGGGATTGAGTTTAAACTCTCATCAATATAAAATATATGATTTTTGAACCGTCTCTTATGGATAATTATGAGTTTAAATCATATTTAAATAATCTGGACCCATTCTTATTGGGCTATTATGACAACCCAGTTAGACAGACCTGTTTTGGGTATTGGGCTTAAGATATGCCCAATTTCCGTTCATGGACTCAATTCTAGTAAATTATCGTTTTAACCCTTGAGAGCTTGAAGATTCGCGCCCGGTTTGAACGGTCCCGATTTGTTTCTATTTTTACCCATATCACAATCCCCCCACTGTCGAAGACTGAGTTTCATAGCCTTTGAGGAGTAGTTCGCCCGTTATTACGGATTTACAGAACTTATTGAATTTTTCAGGGGTGTTTGAATCTTACTTGAAGTGTAACGATGTTATTCTGAGTTTGTAAAATTCCCAGAATTTTTTTTAGAATTTTCTAGATTTTTTTGTGACTTTTCCAGATTTTTCTGATTTTTTTTTCTTCCAATTTTTAATCAATTTTCGACAGTTAATTATTAATTTTTGAAATTAAGAATTATTAGATTTTTAAATTAGTAAGAATTATTAATTTTTGAAAGTTAATTATTAAGAAATTCTTAAGATTTTTAAATTAAAATTTTTGAAAGTATTTCTGATTTCGTAATATTAATAATTATGATTTCTTAATATTTTCTGAAATTCTTAAGATTTCGTAAAAATATTTCTAATTCAGGGGTGTTTGAATCTTTCAAAAATTTAAATTAATTATTCTAAATTAATAATTATATATTTAGAATTTAAAAATATTTTTACGAAATAATAAATATTTTTCAAATTTTTAATTATTTTTTTTTCGAGATTTTTGAATAATTAAATAAAGGGAAAAAATCAAATTCCTGATGGCGTGGCGAAATCTGGATCGTTGATCATGGCGGGTGCAAAAATCACGGAGATTGAAAGGCAGAAGAGCTTCGTTGACCAGTCAACGACATTTCGCTCCAATTTCGATATGGGACACGTTTGCTCAGCGCATGCGACCGAATGTCTTTGGTGCTTCGGCTGGGCACCACGTGTCCCATTGACCGATCAACAATTTTTGCTTTATTTTCGATCGGGGACACGTTTGCTCGGCGCATGTCATTGAAAGTCTTTGATGCTTCGACTGGGTGCCAAGCGTCCCGTTGATCGTTGACCGGTCAACAGTTTTTGATCCATTTTCGACCGGGGACACGTTTGCTCGATGCATGTCACCGAACATCTTTGATGCTTCGGTTGAGTACCACGTGTCCCGTTGATCGTTGACCTGTCAATGGGGTTTGCTTCATTGTCGATTGGGAACACGTTTGCTCGGCGCATGCCATCGAAGGTCTTTGATGCTTCGACTGGGCGCCACGCATCCCATTGACCGTTGACCGGTCAACAGGTTTTGCTTCATTGTCGATCCGGGACAAGTTTGTTTGATGCACGGTTTCGAACTACTTTGATGCTTCGGCTGCGTGCCATGTGGACTTTGATCGTTGATCGTTGACCAGTCAGTGGAGTTTTGCTCCAACTTTGATCGGGGGCACGTTCGTTCGGCATATGATTCCAAACTACTTTGATGCTTCGGCTGTGCCACATGGCCTTTGACCATTGACCATTGACCGGTCAGCAGAGTTTTACTCCAACTTCGATTGGGGGTCCGTTTGTTTGGCGCACGGTTCCGAGCTACTTTGATGCTTTGGCTGTGCACCACGTGGCCTTTGACCGTTGACCGGTCAGCAGAGTTTTTGTAACACCCCGATTTCAAATAAGCCTGAATTCGAAGTTTCATAGGATCTTTACACTTCACTTCATACAATTTTACAAGGAATTTTAAAAACTTTTATACAACAATGTTTACATCAACGTAGTGGAAGAAAAGTACAACATGATACACAATTAAAATAACAGTTGAAACATTTCTTTAAGCAGCATTCCTTCTTTATTCATTTCATTCATTTTATCCTGCATAGAAACTGTGGGCACGTCAGTTGCATACAACTGACGCTAGGATATAATACATCAATTTCTCTTACTTGGAAAGCACAAACTTGATCACAAACAAAGCTAAGGGGGGATTATCCTATTGATGTCGTGTGTGCTAGTGCACTTATCCTTAATGCAGTTATTTATATTTCATGACACTAATGCACACTTGTTCGAACCTATGCATCACATTCTACATAAATCCGAGGGCAAGCCCTTAACCGTACTTCATCTTGTAGGGTTGAATCACTCGTAATAAGTTTAACTACTACGGTAACTACGGTAGGTTCTTAGATGTTTTATGAGTTACGAGTCCATGTCCAGATAGCCTGGAGGAGAATCCCACGTCATGACATGACGCATCATGTAGACAGCCTATGGACAATTCACCTCCGTTATGGGACGATGACACTACATAGTCACCAAGCACCCCACAAGCGTCGCCACGATCTCGATAATTCCGGAGATGGATTCACTTCATGACATGACGCATCATGTAGACAGCCTGTGAAAACTCTCACACCGTAAATTCGAGGCCCTCATACTTGTGTTTTTTTTTTACTTTCATCACATCTTCACTATAGTGTTGTCCTTAGATATTTGAATCATGAATAAATTAACACCCTAGAGTTAGCATTTCTTCTACACCGGTCTTAAACATCAATTGATAACAACGACCTATTCTTGGTGTTTTTCAACAACATTTATCTTCAAAGAATTCATTCACGCCGGTGTAAGGACTTAGCTATACTCTAGATTTAATCTTTTTTCATGTTCACCAAAATTGAGGGTTTATACTCACAAATTCTATAATCCATCATGATCTTCTTATTTCATTTTCCATGCACACTTGAATATATTAAATCACCAAATTTCATTTATTGACTTACTCCAATCTTCCATGTTGAAAAACTCAATATTTGATCTCTACACAAAATTCTTTACATTCAAAATTTTCTCTTTCTTTAATTATACCAAAGTCATAGTTTAAGAAAAATGATCAAGTTCTTCATTCCATTGTTTTAATATAAAAACACTTCTAATTCTCACAAAAGATGTCAAAATATTGTAGAAATATTTTTTATAAAGTCTAAATAATTTGATAAATTAAAATTTTTTCCTAATTTTTATTGCTCTTAAAACTCAATAATATGCCCAAAAAAATCGAAATTTATTAAAAGCCAGGCGCCAGGTTCGAACCTACGACCCCCGCCCTTGCTACAGTGACCAACTCAGAGCGCACCCGAAGACCAAAAAGCCCAACAGTGGCTAGCGATTAAAGGTGAACTCACAGTCTTATGTACGGGTTCTTCAGTGATTTGGTAAATCAATTTTAATAAAAATAGAGTCTCTTCAAGACTCGGACCCGAGACTTATAGCACTGTTTACAGCGCTATAAACCCACACCGTAAACCAGTATTCCCAAACCATTTCTCTGTTATAATTCTAAGATAAAATTCCCTTATTCTACTAGTCTGTGTATAACCCTTTCTTTAACAATTTCGATTCCCAACTAAACTTATACCATTCAAAATCTAATTCTTTTCTAGACTATTTTCTTTCAAAATTACAGTATAGTACATGTATTTATATTCACAAAATTCTTATTTTTCAGAATATAATGAAATCTTCCTTCCAACTTGTATTAAGGAAATTATATTATCAATTTTTTAAATAAAATGTTGTCTCTCATCAAAGCTTCTTTATAAAATTCTAAAACATATACTAGTGAGATTATTTCTTCTCTTATCACATCACCACCACATAATTGAAATAACAACTAAGCCATTTAGCAACTAACATATATATCAATATTCATTCATCTCAATCAACAATTAAGCCATTCACTAAGTAAAATTATCAAATTAGCACAGTTCATTAAAATAGATATTCTATCATGAAATATTGATATGACACAAATGATAATTTTTAATTCACTAATCTCAAATCCATTCTACGAATTTTCGTATATTAACCATCACGATTTTCTCTTTTTCCCTACTAGTCTCTTTAAGCAATCACATGACAAATTTTTACTATTTTCTCTAGCATATTCATAATTTTATCCTACTAACATGATATCTAGATTAGAAGTAGAGAAATTGCCCACCTCTTGAAGAACAAATGAGAATTCTTAATGAAAACTCCTTGAAAGCACAATTGCCTTCATTTCTCCTTGATCCTAGCCGCGAGCCTTCTCCTCCAAGCTTGCAAAAATCCGAGCTCCCTCCTCCTTGTACTAAGCCGGCCACCAAAATGCAAGAACACACACACACTCAATCTTTTCTCACACAATCTCTTCACACTCAATCTTTTCCTCACACAATGTCTTCTCTTTCTCTTTAAAAAATAAAAGGTGCAAGGGATGAAGAATGACAAAGGGGGCTATTTATACACAACTCATGAACAAATGAAGGGTTGAGAGATGTGTTTGTGTAACCCCCGTTCCCATAAATACTTACTTTCCAAATATTTTCAGTATTTTAATCATTTATAAATTTATTTTGTGTTAAATTCGTTTTGAGATTTTCTATTTAAATATTTTCCAATCGAAAATTTTATTATTTCGAGTAATGGTGTATTTTAAACTTGTTTTATAATCTTAATTTATCGGTTAATTGTATTGAGCCCAAATCATATATTGTTACCGCTGAATCTGGTGTGGGGGTAAACAGACAGTATTTGTGGATTCTTGGAAAACCTGAATAGCAAATACCTAACCTGTTCTGTCGGAGTTTGACCGTTGACTCCCGCCGTTCACCTGCAAAAAGTGCGAGACACCGGGATGGATCCCGGCGATGCACCCTCCGACGCTCTTGTCAGTAATCTGAATGATTAAGAAAGAACTTTTTATTGGAAAAGTATTGATTACCTCTTAATGGAGATAGATGGGGGGTATTTATAGTCGCCGTTGGGGTCAGATTAGGAATGTAATCCCTATGATTAGATAAGGAATGTAATCCCTAATTCCCGGTGAGAGGATAATCGCGAATCATGCCCGTTGATTTGGTTCAATCAGAGACCCAAATTCTATCCTGTCGGACTGGGTTTGTATCGGGTCGGGACCCGTACCCAGTTGAGGTGGATCCGTTCGCGGGTTATTGGATCTGTGAGAAGGAGACCCAGTACCCGTTTCAGACCCATTTGTATGTGAAATTACCGTTTTACCCCTGAGCTTTAAGATTCGTGTCCGATCTGAACGGTCCCGATTTAATCCTATTTTTAGCCATATCATGAGCCCCCCACTCCTGAAGACTGAGTTTGATCAGCCTTAGAGGAGTAGTTTTACTGTTCTAATGGCGTACGGGATATTATCGGTGTTCTTAAGGGAGTTTGGATCTTTCTCGGGGTGTAACGGTGTTATTCTGGGCTTGTAAAATGCCCAAAAATATTCTCAGAATTTTCTGAATTTTTGGTGATTTTTCCAGATTTTTCTGAATTTTTTCTCATTTTTTTTGAATTTTTTATTCATTTTCCGAATTAAATAATTAATTATCAAAAATATTAATTAATTATTCTAATTTAATAATTATTTCTTTCAGAATTAAAAATAATTTTTCTGAATTAATAATTATTTTTAGAATTTTTAATTAATTTTTTTCGATTTTTTAATTATTTTTTCGGATTTTTTAAATAATTAAAACAAATAAATAAATAAATTAAATATTACCTGGACACGTGGCGCATTTCTGGACGTCGATCGTGATCAGATGGCGCGCATCGCAAAGCAGATCATGCTCTGGACACGTGGCGCGTTTCTAAGCGTCGATCATGATCAGATGTGCGCGCATCGCAAAGCAGATCACGTTCTGGACACGTGGCGCGTTTCGGTGCGTCGATCGTGTCGCGACACAAATTTTGAGACGATCGGACGGATCGTATGGGTCGGCGGATTTTTTCTCCATATACGAGGGTCGGTTCTTCGGCTCCTCGGATCGGCACCTCGGCACCTCGGCGCGTCATCTCACATCTGCCGACCCCTCCAAACGATGCCACGTGGGAAAGCCACGTGGCCCCCTTTTTTTGTTTTTTTTTTCCTTTCTTTCTTTCTTTCTGCTGTTTTCTTCTTCTTCGTTCTTCAGTTTCTCTGAGCTTCGTTGAGGGGAGCTCAGGGACGATGGAGCTCGATGATGGCAAGACCATGGTGGAGCTCGGCGGACTGGTGGTGAGATCGAGCTCAGAGCTAGACGGAGCTTCGACGAGGAAGAAGTGCAGCGAGGAGTTCGGAGCTCGACAGTGTAGGAGGAGCTCAACATGGTTTTTTGGAGTCGAGGCCCAGAGTTCGGCGATGAAGTGAGGGAGTTCGGGAGGTTGGAGCTCAGTGAGTTGGAATCGAGGTCAGAGCTCGACGACGGAGCAGACGAGAAGAGGGGTCGAGCGGTGAGATCGAGCTCAGAGCTAGACGGAGCTTCGATGAGGAAGAAGTGCGGCGAGGAGTTCGGAGCTCGACAGTGTAGGAGGAGAAGAGGGGTCGACGAAGTGAGGGAGCTCGGGAGGTTGGAGCTCAGTGAGTTGGAGTCGAGGTCAGAGCTCGACGACGGAGCAGATGAGAAGAGGGGTCGAGCGGTGAGATCGAGCTTAGAGCTAGACGGAGCTTCGACGAGGAAGAAGTGCGGCGAGGAGTTCGGAGCTCGACAGTGTAGGAGGAGAAGAGGGGTCGAGGTCCGGAGTTCGGCGACGAAGTGAGGGAGCTCGGGTGGTTGGAGCTCGACGTTTGGAGCTCAGTGAGTTGGAGTCGAGGCCAGAGCTCGACGACGGAGCTGACGAGAAGAGGGGTCGAGCGGTGAGATCGAGCTCAGAGCTAGACGGAGCTTCGACGAGGAAGAAGTGTGGCGAGGAGTTCGGAGCTCGACAGTGTAGGAGGAGAAGAGGGGTCGAGCTCGGCATGGGGAGAGTTTGACGGGGCCATGGGAGATGGAGCTCGAGCTTCGACGGAGCTTGGGGAGTGGAGCTCGGCGAAGGTGGGAGAGCTCGATGATGTGTCGGATTTATATACAAATATTTGTACTCATTTACCTATTAAAATGGCTTGTTTTCGCTGATATTGTCTTTAATTCATCTTATTTCTATATGATTTCATTTAATTAATTATTTTTGAAGAAATAATATTTTTGAGGCAAAAAGTAAAGAATTGGTGAAAAAATCAACAAACAAAGTAAAATAATTAATTTATCGATTTTATTGTTTTGTTGAGTTAAAATTGCGACGAATAATTTGTAAAAGGATTTTTATACGCGAATTTGATTTATAGTTAGTTTAATTAATTTTAAACTAATTAATTTTATTTTATTTAAAAATCCTAATTTTTGGTATTATTTTGTGTACGCAGAAGCACGTGGGTGGCAGAAAAGGAAGAAAAGAAAGAAAGAGAAAGTAAATAAAATTCTGGGTTATAAAAGGAATGAAATAAAGAAAGTGGGAGGATTAATCTGCAAAAAGTGCAAACCCTAACTCCTTCCCGTTCTCTATATATACAAAGCAAAGAAGAGAAGAAAGTAAGAGGTGACGGCTACCAAATACAAAGAAAGAAGAGAGATAAAAAGCGTGCGAGTTTCAAGGAGAAACAATAGTCTGGGCAGTAGAGCTGCTGTCTTCTACGGCGCGGTTTTCGAAGTGCACCCAACTATTGCAGCGTGACCTGGCGACTCAAACAACTGACGAGACGAGAGCAGACTGGCCGCACGTGACAGACGCTGCTCTCGTTCTTCTTCTTTCTTCGAAGTGACAGCGCATACATCAGCTGCAGGCGGGACCCACCAGAACACCTGGCGACTTCACCTTCTCCCTTCTGGCGTGGGACCCGGCGCTGACAGCAGAGAGCTGCTGACGTGGGCGGCTGACGTGGCACCTGTCTGCTGCTCTGACTGACCGACGGCTCTGACTTCGACGCGACGTGACAGGTCGCTGACGCGTGGCGCAGGGTTGCGTGAAGTTTGGGGTTCGGCTGTTACAGGGGTTTGGATTATTAATTTTTTTTATTATTATTTTGTGTATCTAATCTTCTTCTCGATATGTTTTTTTTGATACAATCCAAACAATTCTGTTAATTGCAATTTGATCATGAACTGAATTGATTGTTCTAGAGGCTAGGTGTAGCCGAGTTTTGAACACAAATTTTAATTTCTTATTTTTACTCTATTTTTCCTGATTGTGTTTTAATTTTTATTATTTATGCGTACAACATGGTGGATAGACATTTGTATGATTTTTCAAATCATAAAGAGACCGAACAGATAATTTGTGATTAATAAAAATTAAGACCGTATATTGGAGGACGTGACCGTTAAGAAATCCAATTTCTCAATTAATAATTTGGTGGATAGACGAATGATTAATTGAGAATAATTTTTAGACTACGTTGATAGAGTGGTTAATATCTTTAGGATTTTGGTCGACAATTTGGAAAAAATAATATTTTTATTATAATTTGTGTGTGTGATAAACGAGGTGAACCAAGAGCCCTAGAACTATTTTTAACATTAAACAAAGTACAAGTGCTTCATAGTTTCACAGCCCTCTCCCTCTTCACAAATTTAATTAGTTTTAATTAGATTAGTTTAATTTAGTTATTTTACTTATAAAATTCGATCTTCCAAATAGTGATTCATCTAGCGATATCGGTACTCAGTAAAATACCTAGTCCCTGTGGGTTCGACACTCTACTCATCTATCTATATTACTTGTGCGATTTTGTCCACTTGCAAATATCGACATCAAGTTTTTGGCGCCGTTGCCGGGGACTAGTTATTCTTTTATTGATATTGAAAATTGCTAGATTATTGCTAATTTGGATTTTTTGTAATTATTTTTATTTTATTATCATTTTACATCTTTATTTTTTTCCTTTGACTAACTTTTACTTTTTTTATTTTATTTTTCTTATTTTAGTTTTTTTTAGTTTTTCTATTTTTTTTCTTTTTCTTTTTCTTTTTCGATACTTACATTTCAGGACATACAGTGCATTATCATGGCGAACGATGAGAACAGGCCTTTGAGAGACTACGCTATGCCCTCAATTTATGAATCAAGCATAAAGAAGCCGGTTATTGAAGCTGACGATTTTGAAATTAAACCGGCGATGATACTAATGATTCAACAGACTGTTCAATTTTGGGGACTACCACACGAGGATCCTTACGCTCACATTGCAGATTTTTTAGAAATTTGTGACACTTTCAAGCACAACGGTGTATCAGACGATGCAATTAGACTAAGACTCTTTTCTTTTTCCCTACAGGATAAGGCGAAGGCTTGGCTACATTATCTACCACCAGGTAGTATTACTACTTGGGAGGGACTTGCACAAAAGTTTCTAGCCAAGTATTTTCCACCAGCAAAGACCGCAAGGCTAAGAAATGACATTTGCACATTTACTCAATTTGAGACCGAGTCTTTGTATGATGCATGGGAAAGGTACAAAGAGCTATTGAGAAAGTGTCCTCATCATGAACTACCAAAATGGCTGCAAATGCAAACATTTTATAATGGTTTGGGAGTTACGCATAGATCTATAGTTGACGCAGCAGCTGGTGGTGCACTGATGAGCAAAACTTACCAAGCAGCCTATGATCTTTTAGAGGAGATGGCATCAAATCATTACCAGTGGTTTTCAGAGAGAACGATGCCAAGAAAAGTGGCTGGAGTTTTTGAACTTGATCCTTTTTCTACTTTAAATGCAAAAAATGATATTTTTTATAAACAAGTAGAAAATATAAATTTTAATGTTATGCAATCTAATATGATTTGTGATCTTTGTGCAGGAAATCATGCAAGTTCAGATTGTCAAGTGGGGAACCCTTTTGCTCCATCAAATGCCGAAAATGAAAATTTTGTGTCAAACTTTCAAATGCAAAACAATCATTATGCAAACACATACAATCAAGGATGGAGAAACACCCAAAATTATCTATGGGACAACAATCAAGGAGCAGTTATACACCCTCAACATTTTTCACAGCAAGAAAAGGAGTCGACACTTGAAGACATGTTTGAGCACTACATGCAAAAGACAGATTTGGCAATTCAAAATGTTGCAAATTCAACTTCGGCTTCCATTCACAATCTTGAGGTACAAATTAGTAAATTTTTAAATATTATTAATGACAAAACTGCAGGAACACTACCAAGCAACACAGTTGTTAATCCCATGGAAGATTTCAAGGCAATAACACTAAGCAGCGGGAGGATAATTGAGCAACCACAAGAAGAAAATGAAGAACATAATGTGGTTGAAAAGCAACGTGAGATTGAACAAATTGTGGAGGAACAAATTCAGCATGAGCAAGTAATGTATAATGTTTTTAATTCCACAAATTTTCCTCCTGAAGAACAGTCATCGATTCAAGTAAGTAAAACTAATTTAATTGCGGGCAAGAAACATAAGGCTGAAATTGAAAAATCACCAATTGAAGTATGTCCAACAAATTCAACAAATTTTGAGCCTCAAAAAGAAAATATTTTTGAACATGTTATGTACTTGGATGCTGAACCTTCAATTTATTCATTTTTGCAGCAAAAATTCAAAGAGGTGGGGGAATCAATGACATCATCATCACGAAAGAAACGCCTCAAATTAGAGCTTGAACCTGATCCACACAAGAAAAGAAAAATTAGAAAGGATGTGTTAATGTTGTTGGATCTAGGCGTTACTTAACCATCTCACCCCCATGTCTGGCTGAAGACTTAAAACTTAGCGCTTCTTGGGAGGCAACCCATGTTTTCTTTTATTGCATTTAGTTTTGATTTATCTTTTAGTCTATTTTATTTTAATTTTTTTTTTATTTTATTTTGTAGGATTGCATCAATTTTGAAAGTCACCAAACGGAGCTGTTTTGAACACCTGCATTGATGGCTGTTTTCGAGCAGTTTAGAGTCAAAATTTGGAAAACTGATTCAAAGAGAAGTTGTAGAAAATTGTCTTAGCTTTCCAGCAAAAAAAAAATCAGCCCATTTCGATATCTACATCTCCAGATATCGCCAAAATACTGAACACTGCGCGTGCAGAAATTTAAAGACGAATCAGGGGAGATATTCTAAACTTTTTGCATTCTTTTTGTTTTTCTTTTTCTTTCCCATTGAGGACAATGTGAAATTTAAGTTTGGGGGGAAGGTTTACAAATTTATTTTTATTTTTATTATTTTTGAAAAGAAAAACAAAACAAAAGGATTATGATTAGGCTTACCCTTTACACTGTTGAGTTCCTTATTGTAATGAGCATTGAAACAATTTTTTTGGATAAACAATTTTTTTTTATAAAGCAATATTAAGCATACTTATTTACTTTAGGATTATTGAGTTTCAAAATTCCTTACAAAATTGTGTGGGTCATGCTATTATACATAAAAGACAAATGTGATGCTTTTTCTTGTGATTATCCCCTTTGATCTAGTCCTAAACAGAGTTTAAGTAAATAGAGTAATAATGAAATAAAAAAAAAAAAAAAAATTTAATAAAGTCAATCTACTCCAATGTTTTGAGTTGCTTAGTAACTAGGGGTATTCATCACAAATGTTTACTTTTACGTAAAACGGCAACTTGAAATATGAGTATGCAAAGCACTTTAAGTTTGTGACTTGTTGAGTAACCGGGTGAATTCATCACAAATGATTTGCATTCGCGTAAAAAGGCGAGTGACAACTTAAAGAAGAGACTAAAAAAAAAAAAAAAAAAAAAAAAAAACTCTAGTTTGCTACTCGGTTTGTAGTAGAGAGAAGGGATAATCACAGATTGAGTTGTTGCATACTACAATTATATTAATTGCATGACAAATGCGATTTTTTTTTGGGAATTATGAATAAATAATTGCACTGGAGAAAGTGGGTATGCTTAGTTTTACTTTATTTGCAATTGTTTATATTTTTAATTATAATTTTGATGCTTGCATGATAGGAATTCTTGGTGTGATGGGTTGAGCCTGCTATTATTATTCCTTTGTTTATGATTCTACTTTTTGCTCGAGGACAAGCAAAATCTTAAGTTTGGGGGTATTTGATGTGTCGGATTTATATACAAAAATTTGTACTCATTTACCTATTAAAATGGCTTGTTTTCGCTGATATTGTCTTTAATTCATCTTATTTCTATATGATTTCATTTAATTAATTATTTTTGAAGAAATAATATTTTTGAGGCAAAAAGTAAAGAATTGGTGAAAAAATCAACAAACAAAGTAAAATAATTAATTTATCGATTTTATTGTTTTGTTGAGTTAAAATTGCGACGAATAATTTGTAAAAGGATTTTTATACGCGAATTTGATTTATAGTTAGTTTAATTAATTTTAAACTAATTAATTTTATTTTATTTAAAAATCCTAATTTTTGGTATTATTTTGTGTACGCAGAAGCACGTGGGTGGCAGAAAAGGAAGAAAAGAAAGAAAGAGAAAGTAAATAAAATTCTGGGTTATAAAAGGAATGAAATAAAGAAAGTGGGAGGATTAATCTGCAAAAAGTGCAAACCCTAACTCCTTCCCGTTCTCTATATATACAAAGCAAAGAAGAGAAGAAAGTAAGAGGTGACGGCTACCAAATACAAAGAAAGAAGAGAGATAAAAAGCGTGCGAGTTTCAAGGAGAAACAATAGTCTGGGCAGTAGAGCTGCTGTCTTCTACGGCGCGGTTTTCGAAGTGCACCCAACTATTGCAGCGTGACCTGGCGACTCAAACAACTGACGAGACGAGAGCAGACTGGCCGCACGTGACAGACGCTGCTCTCGTTCTTCTTCTTTCTTCGAAGTGACAGCGCATACATCAGCTGCAGGCGGGACCCACCAGAACACCTGGCGACTTCACCTTCTCCCTTCTGGCGTGGGACCCGGCGCTGACAGCAGACAGCTGCTGACGTGGGCGGCTGACGTGGCACCTGTCTGCTGCTCTGACTGACCGACGGCTCTGACTTCGACGCGACGTGACAGGTCGCTGACGCGTGGCGCAGGGTAGCGTGAAGTTTGGGGTTCGGCTGTTACAGGGGTTTGGATTATTAATTTTTTTTTATTATTATTTTGTGTATCTAATCTTCTTCTCGATATGTTTTTTTTGATACAATCCAAACAATTCTGTTAATTGCAATTTGATCATGAACTGAATTGATTGTTCTAGAGGCTAAGGTGTAGCCGAGTTTTGAACACAAATTTTAATTTCTTATTTTTACTCTATTTTTCCTGATTGTGTTTTAATTTTTATTATTTATGCGTACAACATGGTGGATAGACATTTGTATGATTTTTCAAATCATAAAGAGACCGAACAGGTAATTTGTGATTAATAAAAATTAAGACCGTATATTGGAGGACGTGACCGTTAAGAAATCCAATTTCTCAATTAATAATTTGGTGGATAGACGAATGATTAATTGAGAATAATTTTTAGACTACGTTGATAGAGTGGTTAATATCTTTAGGATTTTGGTCGACAATTTGGGAAAAATAATATTTTTATTATAATTTGTGTGTGTGATAAACGAGGTGAACCAAGAGCCCTAGAACTATTTTTAACATTAAACAAAGTACAAGTGCTTCATAGTTTCACAGCCCTCTCCCTCTTCACAAATTTAATTAGTTTTAATTAGATTAGTTTAATTTAGTTATTTTACTTATAAAATTCGATCTTCCAAATAGTGATTCATCTAGCGATATCGGTACTCAGTAAAATACCTAGTCCCTGTGGGTTCGACACTCTACTCATCTATCTATATTACTTGTGCGATTTTGTCCACTTGCAAATATCGACATCACTCGATCTTCGACAATGGAAGAGCTCAGCGAGGAGATGGCTCGAGCTTGGAGGTCTGCGCTTGTGAAGTGGAGTTCGGCGAAAGTCGGAGAGCTCGAGCTTGGAGGTGAGGAGAGGAGCTCGACACTAGGTTGGAGCTCGGCTAGGGTGGTGGAGGCGCTGCCGTTGGAAGCTTTCGAAGGAGAGGTTGGGTTTTTCTTTTGTTGGTTTTGGCGGGAGAGTGGAGAAGAAGAGGATGGGAAGGGGTTCGGGGTATCGGGTTTGGATCCCCTTAATGGGTCCGAACCCGGCCTCCCCTTTTTTTTTCCTCTACTTCTTATTCGGCAGATCCGAGCACGGATTTTGAGGAGCATTTTTCTCCACTTTGCTGTTCGGTAGATCGGTAGCTCGGATTTGAAATTCGAGCTACGTGGCTCAATCTGGACGGTTGATCACGATCGTGCCTCGAATCACGAGACAAGAGGCTCAACTTTTGAGAAAACGTTATCTTGTCGTTTTGTGGAGACGTGGCGCGATCTGAGCCGTTCATCATGTTCTAGCACATTTTTTGAGACAATCTGACGGTGAAACTGGCTCGGCAGCATTTTTCTCCATATGTGGAGGTTGGTACCTCGGCTCCTCGACTCGGTGGCTCGGCCATGTCAGAGCTCGGCCCTGAGAAGAAAGAAGAAGGGGAGGAGAGGCATTCGGGTGCTCTCCTCTGCCTGGTTCTTTCGCACAGTGAAGAAAAGGAGAAGTGTTGGGTACTTTTGGCGGGAAGATTGAAGAAGGAGAAGAATGAAGGAGCTAAGAAGGGTATGGGTTGGACCGTGGGTATCGGATCCGACCCCGACCCGTTAGCCTCTTTTTCTTTCTTCCTCTTCATCTGCTTTGCTGCTCGGGAGATGTGTCTTGTTCGGCAGATCCGAGCACGGATTTTGAGACACATTTTTCGCCACTTTGCTGCTTGGTAGATCGGTAGTTCAGATTTCAGATCCGAGCAACGTGGCTCCATCTGGACGGTTGATCACGATCGTGGCGCGAATCACAAGACAAGAGGCTCACATTTCGAGAAAACGTTATCTTGTCGTTTTGTGGAGACGTGGCACGATCTGAGCCGTTCATCATGTTCTAGCACGTTTTTTGAGACGATCCGACGGTGAGATGGGATCGGCAGAATTTTTCTCCATATATGGGGGTCGGTACCTCGTCCACTCGGCTCGGTGACTCGGTAGTTCACCCTCTGCCCGTAGTAGCTCGGTGTAGTGGAGCTCGGAGTTCGGACGGCTCGAGCGTGAGGAGACGCTCGGTGAGTTGATGAAGGGGATGGGCCGGCATATGGAAGAGGTGATGCTCTGTTTGGTTTTGGAGATTTTTGAAGAGGAGCTCCACTTCTAGGGGTGGAGAAGACGTGCTAGGAAGATCCTCTTAAGAGCCATGGGAAGACCCATTCTTTGAAGAGAGTGTAAGGAGCAACTCTATGGGAGAGTTTTGAGCTCCGAACTCGCTTAGAAGAGGCCCGCTTTGGAAGCAAGCGGAGTGAAGAGCTCGACTCTAGGAGAGAGCCATCTGGAAGACGAGTTTTGAGGAGCAACTCTAGGAGAGAGTTGTGAGCTCCAAACTTGTTGAGAAGAGGTCCGCTTTGGAGGTGAGCGGAGCGAAGAGCTCGGCTCTAGGAGAGAGCCATCTGGGAGACGAGTTTGAGGAGCAACTCTAGGAGAGAGCTGTGAGCCCCGAACTCGTTGAGAAGAGGTCCGCTTCGGAGGCGAGCGGGGTGAAGAGCTCGGCTCTGGGGAAGAGCCATTTGGAAGACGAGTTTGAGGAGCAACTCTAGGAGAGAGATGTGAGCTCCGAACTCGTTGAGAAGAGGTCCGCTTCGGAGGCGAGCGGAGTGAAGATCTCGGCTCTAGGAGAGAGATATCTAGAAGACGAGTGTGAGGAGGAACTTTAGGGGAGAGTAGTAAGCTCCGATCTCGTTTAGAAGAAGTCCGCTTCGGAGGTGAGCGGGGTGAAGAGCTCGGCTCTGGGGAAGAGCCATTTGGAAGACGAGTTTGAGGAGCAACTCTAGGAGAGAGTTGTGAGCTCCGAACTCGTTAAGAAGAGGTCCGCTTCGGAGGCGAGCGGAGTGAAAAGCTCAGCTCTAGGAGAGAGCTATCTGGAAGACGAGTGTGAGGAGGAACTCTAGGGGAGAGTCGTAAGCTCCGAACTCGTTTAGAAGAAGTCCGCTTTGGAGGTGAGCGGAGTGAAGAGCTCGGCTCTGGGGAAGAGCCATTTGGAAGACGAGTTTTGAGGAGCAACTCTAGGGGAGAGTTGTGCTCCGAACTCGTTGAGAAGCGGTCTGCTTTGGAGGCGAGCGGAGGGAAGAGCTTGGCTCTGGGAGAGAGCCATTTGTGAGACGAGTGTGAGGAGGAACTCTAGGAGAGAGTTGTGCTCCGAACTCGCTATTTAAATGACAGAATCAACGGTTGTGGGAGCAGTTCCGAATGGCGAACCACTTCTAACCCGCTGAAGAGCAAATTATTTGAAGAGGAATTGAGCCAAGTGTTGGACTCCGAACTCGTCGTTGGAGGGATTCAACGATTGTGGGAGCAATTCCGAATGGCGAACCACTTCTAACCCGCTGAAGAGCAAGTTATTTGAAGAGGAATCGAGCCAAGTGTTGGACTCCGAACCATCGTTAGAGTTATTCAACGGTTGTGGGAGTAATTTCGAATGGCGAACCACTTCTAACCCGCTGAAGAGCAAGTTATTTGAAGAGGAATCGAGCCAAGTGTTGGACTTCGAACCATCGTTAGAGTTATTCAATGGTTGTGGGAGCAATTCCGAATGGCGAACCACTTCTAACCCGCTGAAGAGCAAGTTATTTGAAGAGGAATCGAGCCAAGTGTTGGACTCCGAACCATCGTTAGAGTTATTCAACGATTGTGGGAGCAATTCCGAATGGCGAACCACTTCTAACCCGCTGAAGAGCAAGTTATTTGAAGAGGAATCGAGCCAAGTGTTGGACTCCGAACCATCGTTAGAGTTATTCAACGGTTGTGGGCGCAATTCCAAATGGCGAACCACTTCTAACCCGCTGAAGAGCAAGTTATTTGAAGAGGAATCGAGCCAAGTGTTGGACTCCGAACTCGTCGTTAGAGGGATTCAACGGTTGTGGGAGCAATTCCGAATGGCGAACCACTTCTAACCCGCTGAAGAGCAAGTTATTTAAAGAGGAATCGAACCAAGTGTTGGACTCCGAACTCGTTGTTAAAGGTTAGTAAGTTGCGGGAGCAGCCATGTAGAAGAAGCTGGACTTCGAACCCACAATTTAAGAGAGTCGTGACTCGGAGAGATAGAGAAGCAAGAGCAATAATTTTCAATGGAAAGATGTAAAGTTTTATTGAAATAAACTAAGTGGTCGCTCCAATAGGGCGAGTCATTATTACATGCTATTGGCCGGGTTACAAGCATCGGCTTTATTGAAAATCAGGATCCTACTTCTACAATAAGGTGAAGACCTATTGGGAGGAGCTGGGAGATTCTGAGTCTTGAAGCTCGGCGGGCCCTTCTGTTCTTTTGTAGGCTCCTCAGGGGGGAAGCTCGGCCCCCTCTTTTTGGATGAACTTGATCAGGTGACCCCGCTGTATGAGTTCTTTGATCTCCTGCTTGAGAGTCCGACATTCATCCGTGTCGTGGCCGTGGTCCCTGTGAAAGTGGCACCACTTATCCTTGTTCCTCTTCTAGCCAGGTGTATTCATTCTCGGGGGAGCGCGGAGGAGCCCTTCCTTGTCCACCTCCATAAGAACTTCTGATATATTAGCAATGAGGGGGGTGAACTTCTCAAACCGTGGAGTCGGGCGACGCTGTCCATTGCCGTCCTTCTGGGATTTTTGGGACCCCTCTTCGCTTGTGCTCTTCCGTTTGTTCCCGGAAGATGTCTCCTCAAAGCCCGGGAGATTCTCGGCTTCTTCGGCCCGAATGTACTTCTCGCTCATAAGAAGGAGGTCGGCGAAATTATGTGGGGGCTTCTTGGTAAGGGAGGAGCGAAGGCTAGAGTTGAGGACGTTCGATTGGAAGGCGGCCGCTGCAACAGGCTGATCAAGGGAAGCGATGGATCTCACTTCTGCAGTGAACCTCCTCACATAGTCTCTCAACTTCTCTCCCTTCTCCTGGCGGAGCAAGAGTAACGAGATGTTGGTCTTCTCCGTGCATCTGCTACTCACAAAATGAGTGATGAAGAGGGTCTCGAATTGCTCGAAGGAGAATATGGAAGACGGGGCGAGGCGGGAGTACCACTCCCGAGCCGAACCCTTAAGAGTGGCGGGGAAGGTTTTGCACAGCAAAGCATCAGAAGCTTGGTGGATTAGCATGAGGGTCTTAAAGATTTCGATGTGGTCCACGGGGTCCGACTCCCCCGAGTAAGTTTCGAACTGTGGGGGTTCGAAACCTCTTGGGATAGGAGCTTCCATGATGGTCCGGGAGAAGGGAGGTCTGCTCGGGCGGATGGTCCTTCCTTTTAACTCCTCATCCTTGTATATTCGGCCGATGCGCCTCTCCATCTCGTGGAGACGGCAATAGAGAGCATCGTCCCTTCGACGGTAGTCAAACGAGTCTCTGGACTCGTCTTCATAGGAAGGGGAGCGACGACGGTAGCTCTGGGAGCGGCAAGGGCTAGGCATGCGCTGTTGGTTGCTAGGAGCCGGAGGAGGAGTTATGGACCGATGGCGAGGATTTTGGACCCGTGGAGGGGTAGGAGCCCTCTGAGCATTGTTATTGTTGGGTCGGAGGTTGAGGGCTTGCAACACCGTTGCTTGGAACTGTTGGAACTCGGCATGGGTGATGGATGCCTCATCGTTCCTCGGATGTTGTCGACCAGCAGGAGAATGAGGTCGGTCTTCTCCTATGGTGTTCGGGGGACTCTTTCATCCCTCTTCGGGTAGGGGACCTTCTGTAGTCTCGGCGGTGAGGAGATCGCTCATCCGGATGCTGTTGGCGGGAGGTTCCCTCTCGGGCCCGCTTTTCGTCCAGACGGCGGCGAAGATCCTCATCCTTTTGCCGATTGAGGAAGGTATTGCAGAGGTCAGAAACTCGAGGATTGTGGGAGGCCATGGAATCCGAAGAGGACTTGTGTACCGAAATGCGGTCCTGATGGAGGGGTTGCTTCTGCGGGTTGGGACGTGAAGCCCCCGCACCGGCATTATGAGGACCGGCGGGACCCTTAGGGGGTTGCTGATTCTGAAGAGGAGGCTGATCTTGTTGAAGAGGGTCTTCCGCTTGGAGAGGAAGTTGCCCCTGCTGCTGAGCGGGTTGGATGGGGACTACCTCTTGCTGATCAATGGGATTGGGTCCACGGTTGGACCCTCTGGATCTTACTTTCCTAGGAGGCATGGCTGGAGGAGATCTGACCAACGAGAAGAGGGGAGGCTCCTATTCGTATGTTTCCCACAGACGGCGCCAATCTGTTACCGCTGAATCTGGTGTGGGGGTAAACAGACAGTATTTGTGGATTCTTGGAAAACTTGAATAGCAAACACCTAACCTGTTCCGCCGGAGTTTGACCGTTGACTCCCGCCGTTCACCTACAAAAAGTGCGAGACACCGGGATGGATCCCGGCGACGCACCCTCCGACGCTCTTGTCAGTAATTTGAATGATTAAGAAAGAACTTTTTATTGGAAAAGTATTGATTACCTCTTAATAGAGATGGATGGGGGGTATTTATAGTCGCCGTTGGGGTCAGATTAGGAATGTAATCCATGTGATTAGATAAGGAATGTAATCCCTAATTCCCGGTGAGAGGATAGTTGCGAATCAGGCCCGTTGATTTGGTTCAATCAAAGACCCAAATTCTATCCTGTCGGACTGGGTTTGTATCGGGTCGGGACCCATACCCAGTTGAGGTGGATCCGTTCGCGGGTTATTGGATCTGTGAGAAGGAGACCCAGTACCCGTTTCGGACCCATTTGTATGTGAAATTACCGTTTTACCCCTGAGCTTTAAGATTCGTGTCCGATGTGAACGGTCCCGATTTAATCCTATTTTTAGCCATATCATATATATTATTATTATTGGAGTATTTTAATAAAGTTGTTAAACCCGAATATTATTTTATTGTATGGTTTTATTATATATTATGATTATAATTACTAATTGTTATTTCTTGATTTCTTTAATTAAAAATTTATCTATAGAATTATTTTATTTTTATACTCGATCTGATTTTCTTGGCGAGTTCCAATTTATTTTAAGCCCAATTCTTATTATTTCAATTGTGTTATTAATTTATTTAATTGTGTTGAAATTTTCGTTCATGAACTATTTTTCTCTTTTATTGGGTTATCTATCTTGTGGATTTTATTTATATGAATTGTGGGTATTTTTATTTGAACCGAGTTGATCTTGATCTATCTCCTAATTGAACCCTAAAACCAAATTTGATGTGTTCTTGACCCAAAACCGCTTTTATTGAACCCTAATTCACCAACCCAGTACCCTAATTGTACCCTATAAATACAATCATAATGCAAACCCTAAAAATTGTACTTTTCGAAACCCTTGAGCCGTCTACTCTCTCCTATTCTCTCTCCTCTCTGTTTTCTCTCTCCCCGACCACAGAAATCCCGCCCAAATCCACTGAACCCACTTCCGGCTCCTTTCTCGGCCAGCTCCGGCCACCCCCTAGCTTCCGGCGACCCCCGCAACCCTCTTCGCCTAACCCCCGTCGCACCACCAGCACACCGCATCCCCCTGAACCTCCCTTGTTCTCGTAAAATAGCGACAGAACCCATAACTCCTTCCTTCCTTCTCTGGTCGCTCGACGACAGCGCGGCCATCGACCGCCTCCGCCGTCATGCCGCCTCCTACGACGCCGATGACCCTCCCCCACCCTGCCATCGTTGCTATCTTTGTGTGCCCTGTTGTCGTCGTTGCAAGTTGCTGCTGCCTCTTTGTTTGGTTGCAGGAGTTGTTGAGTTCTCTTTGCTCTTGCTGTTTTTGCTCTTGGATTCTATTGCACGTGCTTTGCACGTGTTATTGTGTGGTTCGTGAGTTCGTTGCTTCGGGATTCTCATCCCGTTATTCTCAATATTCAAATTCACCGTTTATAAGGAAAGTCACCGTCCACTTGAATTGTTACTCGTATCAAATTCAAGTTTTATTGAAATTCTTACAAGTAGATCTCTTTGTTATCGTATTATCCTTTGTTATCTCTTTCGTTGGGTTTATTGTGGGTTTACACGAGCTAACCCCAATATTCTTGACATCATGCCACTTTTGACTCTAAAGTTTGAATTTTTCATGAATGCATATAGAATTGATAATAGGGTTATTCATATGAGTCACAACACGAATAAATTATTCGAGACAATTGTTAGGTAGTATATTGTTTGATCGTTTGATGATTGATTGGTGAGAAATTTGTATGTGTATGTGTTCTGTGAATTCTATTTATCATGTTTGGATACTTATCATGCTAGTTACACAATTTATTTACTAAAGAATCGATACCCATCATGTTTAATTAATTTATTTTCAGGAAAAATACCCTAAAAACTGTACATGCTTGCGGACCTGAACTTTGATCGCTGTTTTCAAACTAGTAAATAACGTTAAAATGAAATATTTTCTGAATATGAAATGTAGCCCCAAGTGTCTAATTTCCAATAACATCTAGAGTTTTCGAATTCCGAGTTTTGTAGCAAAAGTTATGCCCGTTTTACTACAGCTGTGTTTTTACTTTCAGATTTTCAAATTCTCGTACCTTTCATGTTTAAACCGTAAAAAGGTTGATCAAATGATAGAATTTTGCTATGAAAATTTCCAGATTTTTGCTTAACATGTTTAGGTTTCTAGATTATATTTTTACTGAATTTAATATTGAGTTTTTGCTAATTCAAAAAATAAAATGACAAGATGTCGAATTTCTGCCTGAACATAAAACCTGAAAAGAAACATGTGTTTGACCTAGCTACTGTTGTTGGAATTTGAACTTTAAGTATGCGTTGGAATCGTATGGAAGTCTAATTTCCATATTTTCTGACGGATTCAACTTTCGATTTCTGAGTCAGCAGGAAACTGTATTTTTGTACAGGTTGCGCTTGCTGTCCAGAATTTTGGATACTACTTTTTAATAGATTAATTATTCCTATGTTGTACTATTGTATGAATTAATGAATGTATGTTGCATTGCATATTCCCAATGAGTTATTGTCACTATTCTAACTGTCATATCCATGTTATCACCCTATTGTTTTCCGATTGATATTATTGTTCATCTCATGTCTTAGTTGCATATTGTATTGTTGCATTGATAAATAATTAACAAGCTGGGGTTTAAGGGATTAACTGGAGTAGTTGATGACATAGTGACTGTACACTGAAGTGTGGGCCTTGTTTTTCAAAATATTGTGTGTTGGCAAAAGCTATTGTTATCGGTTTATTGTTGGACCACTGACACAGTATCCCCAATTGACCGTATATTATTTTTATTGAGCCAACCATTGTGCACCAATGCTGCAAATACCGTTATCATTCCGTGTACATGATCTATAGAAACTTCCACTTAAGTCTAAAACAAAATTGATTGTATGCATCGAACCTGTGGTACGGCACACATGAGACTCAATAGTACATGCATTAGTTAAGAGTTAAAATGATTAATAGACATAAGGATTGACACATCACCAACATTGCATATTGTTCATCATTGTTCTTACTGATATCGAATATTGGCTAAGTGTTATTGATATTGATCACTAATTACTATTACCGATTATTGAACCACTGTTTATAGCCAATCGCATCGATTACATGATATTGTCCCATTTTATTGATTCTTATTGATCCATTGATTCATTATTATACCGTTATTCCATTGTTCCATGCTTTCTCTACTTGCTGTCCATGACTTGCTCTAAGGACAATTTTTCTCCTTTTTTTAGATGAAGTGTTTACAGGTGTTGATGGAGAATTACCTGATGGATTGAGAGAACAACATTGGTGAAGAAATTGATTACATCGCTGCTTAATAATTATTGTTTTGTTATAGAGACTTAATTATTGAATTATTGTTATTTCATTGTATTGAAACTTATTATTATTTGGATTGGATTTATTATTGTATTGGACTTATGTCCCGAAAATTGTTATTTATTTCCAGATGTTGGATTATTATTGTATTTGGATATTTTTATTGCTTAATCCCTAGTATTATTGTTCATGAGATTGTTATTATTGCCTGCGCAATTGTTCTGTATTGTTTATATTGTTGAGTTAATCGGATAAACAGCTTATGGGTGACGTTAGTCATTCGCTGGGCTTTTGTCATTTACTCGTATTCCGTATTTTTGGGAAGCGGGGCGTGATAGTTTGGATGAATGGCTAGGATGCATTTGGGAGTTAGAAAAATCACCCATTAGCATGCAACCAACTCTCCACTCTTTCCACTCTCCATGTATTGGCCGGCCTTACCTTGCTTCAACTTGCACGTGCATGTGCAATGCATGTGCCCCCACATGCACACCTATAGTTAAGTTTGTTCATAAATTTGTTCATATTAATTTGTTACATGACAAGTCTACCATACAAGTTGTTTTAATTAACAAATGAATTAATTAGTGGGCTAGCTAGGTGGGCTAATTCTATCGGCTTTTAATTGATTTATTTAATTTATTTTGGGTGGGCTAGAATTAAGTTATTAGGCCTAGGATCCTATAATAAATAATAAGAGGCTTTTTAAAAGAGAAATGAAATGTTTGTTCATGACATAAAAAATAGTTTTAAGGCCAAATTTACACATTAATTTGCACGTGCGAAACACGTAAAATCAAATGATTATATATATATATATATATATATATATATATATATAAATATAAATATATATATATAAAGTCAGGATGTTACAGTTTTGCTCCAACTTCGATTGGGGGTGCGTTTGCTCGGTGCATGACTTCGAACTCTTTTGACTGGTGACATAGCTCATGTTGACCGTTGACTGGTCAATGGTTTTGTCGTTTGGCCTTCCCGATTGTGGGGATTCCGCAATGGTTGGGGGCCCAATAGCCTCAAGAACTCAACCGTCGCCTCCATTCTTCTATAAAACTCCCCCACTCCTTCCCCATTCTCTCATTCTCAAAAATTTTCTTTCCGGCGAGATTTTCACTTGGAAGAGCTCTAGTAAATTTTTCCTTGCTCCGGTGAACTTTTCCAACCATGGTTGTCACATCAAGGTTATATATATATATATATATATATATATATATATATATATATAGACACACACACACACACACACATTATCTATCAAGATGTCTAGGGCTTCTTCGGTTAATGAGACCTCCCCTTCTAGTCATGTTGGAGATCAATCTTCGGTTCCGCCTTCTAGAGCGAATAAGAGGACTAGAAGAGTCGCCTTCAGTTATTGTGGAGATGATATTAGAGAGAGATAGCAGGGTGGGGGAATCGGGGAGACTTCCGTTTCCAGTGTCTCTTCTTGGTGGCATCCGAGATTAACAAGGCGAGTTGAGCATGAGATGACGCCATTATATGATGAGAATGAGGATCGTTGGCATTCGGAGGTGGGTAGCTGATGAACTCAATAATATTCACATTTAGGAGCAATAATCTTAGTGCAATTAGACATTTAAATGCTCTATATATGGTATTTTACTCTTATTTTCTCTTTTCCATAGGAAACAACCAAAAGCAGCCAAACAAAGCAGATTCAAGGCTAATACAGACTGAGAGGATGATACATAGGGAACTGCAGAGCATCAGTCGACTGATTCTTCCAACAGTCGACTGGACAGAGAGGAAGCAGCTGCTCGGTACAGTCGACTTACTCCAAAGACAGTCGACTTGACTGATGAATCACTAATCTCCAGATGTCTCGACACAGTCGACTGATCACCAAACCAGTCGACTGGTATTCAACCGAGTCAGAAGATAAGAACAGATGAAGATGCATCCTCAGCCAAATCCGAATCAAATGGAAGTTATCCAAACCCAGGTCGTCTGCATGTAACAACTCGTCATTAATTAAGATAGGGGACCTGGGTTGGCAAGTAAGAAGGTGGACTCAGTCTTATGCGTGAAGAGATAAGAAATCAGGAATTCAATATCTGCAGAAAAGGAAGAAAAGAAGAAAAGAGAAAGAAATAAAACGCAGATCAAATAAGGAAAGAAATAAGAGAAAGAAGAGGACCTTTATGGAAAAAGTGCAAACCCTAACTCTCTTTCCGTGATCTATAAATATCAACCAAGAGGCAATAAGGAGATAATAATCAGCCATCAACGAATCCATCGATCGACCAGCAAGCATCAAGAAGGAGAACAAGTCGACTGCTGATTGGGCTCAAGTTCAACATCATACAAATCAGTGTTCTTCTGTTCTTCCTTTTACTTTTAACTTTATTGTAGAGTCATGAATTCTATTTTATTAATCAATAAAGGTTGTATTATGTGCAACTAATTTCATAGTTGGGTAGATTGAAACCGTAGTCATGTAATGCTATATTCTTCTGAATACTACTCTATTACTTATTGATTAAACCTGAGAGTATTGGTATAGATTTATAATAATCAAACTTGTTCAGATGTTCTAAGAGTAGTCGACTGAGAGTGACAGCAAGTCGACTGCCATACAGAACCTGAGTTTATCAAGTTTGCGTATTATAAATCTGAATCTGTTATATGAGTATAGAGACGATCCGTATCTCGTGCTCATAACTTGTAACACAGGAATCTTTAGGGGTTCTTGGTTTAATCAACTTGAAGGATCTAGATCTGATACCAATTTCTAGAACTTTGAGTGTTTGTTCGTTTCCATTGTTCATATGCTTTCTTCAAGTGCAACTTAGTAGATACCATGCTAAATACTTAAGGAAAGAAACGAATTAGAGTAGATACCATGCCTAATTCTTGGCTTAGGGAAACATTAACTTTAAGGAGTAGATACCATACCCTTAAAGGAACAAACATGAGTAATTGGAGTAGTATATAACTTAGCATTATTGACTATAGGTGGAAATCAAAGCCCAACTACTTTAATAGATATTCGTGACTCAAATTGTGATGCTACTTAATTTAGATTTTTATCTCTTTCATTTCCCTTCAATCAGACTTTTAGAACAAAACTTTATGATTTGCATTTTTCTTTGTTTTATTGATTTGTAAGTTAAATACTACAATCTCTGTGGGATCGACCCTTGCTTGCCACTACGCTTCTATAAACGATTCATACACTTGCGAGGTTTTAATTTGTGTCTAGTTTATCTATTTATTTAGATCATCTAGATTACACAACAAGTTTTTGGCGCCGCTGCCGGGGATTGTTTAGTATTTTAACTTACAAGTCAAGAAAAATCTTTTCTTTTTTTATTTTATTTTATTTCTTCGTTTTCTTTTATTATATTTTCTTTCAGGTTACACTCTGCACGGACAGACCAGTCGACTGTCTCCAAGGACCAGTCGACTGTACAGCGAATATTTCCAAAATCAACAATGGGTGAGAAAGTACCAAATCGAGTACCAATGCAGGACAAATTCATTCCGAAGAACATTGAGCAACCTTCTTGCATAGCTTTTCAACCTAATGTCACAAGGAATATGCACCTATCACCTCAATTACTTAGCATGGTTCCCCACTTCAGTGGCAGACTAGACGAGGATCCGCATCTACATTTGCAAGATTTCTTTGATCTTTGTAGAACACAAAGCGTCCAAGGGCTTACCCCTGAACAAATCAGGTTAATTTTGTTTCCATTTTCATTAAAACTTAATGCTAAATTGTGGTATAATTCTTTGGAACCAGGATCAATTCAATCATGGGAGCAATTGGCAACAAAGTTCTTGAAGGAATTCCTTCCAGCTCAGAAGACCAAGCAACTAAAAAGGGAAATTCTACTCTTCCAACAAAAAGATGGCGATTTGTTCTTCGAGGCATGGAAGGACTTCAAGAACAAGCTTCTCAAGTATCCTACGCACAACATACCCAAGGATGATCAGGTACAAGCATTTTATGAGGGTTTAAATGACACTAACAAAGCAATTGTAGATTCAGCTTGCAATGAAATTTTGATAAGAAAGAGTGGTGAGGAGGCCATCGAGCTATTTGAAGAACTCAGCGAGAACTCACAGCAATTCTCAACAAGGAGGGGCCTGTCAAAAAAACAGGGAGTTTATGAAATTTCTAGCAATGATAGCATGCAATTAGAAATGGAAACCATGAACAAAAAGATTGATATAATTTCAACATTGGGTGGCATAAAAAACCAACCAAAAGAAACTTGTGCAATTTGTTCTCATTCTGATCATACAACTAATATATGTCCCATGTCTTCTTTCACAGATCAGGAGCACACAATGTACCCGCCCCAGAACAATCCTTTTTCAAACACATACAACCCAGGGTGGCAAAACCATCAAAATTTTTCATGGAGCAATAATCAAAACCATCAGGGCAATCATTACTCACAAGGGCATGCGCAGCAATTCCAGAGTGGAAATGGGTTTGATCGGCCAGTACAAGAACAGAAGAAGTTGGATTTCGAATCCACCGTTCTTCAATTACTCCAACAGCAACAGCAAACAAGCAACAAACAGGGATAGACCATTAAAAAATTGGTGACTCAAATTGGTCAAATTGCTAAGGAGTTAAATGAAAGAAAGGCAGGAGAACTCCCACCACAAACCATACCAAACCCTAGAGGACAAGAACAACTCCAATCGGTGACAACATTAGAGGACGAGATTGAGTTTAAAATGTTTGATGCACCAAAATTACCACACGATGATCATGACTGTTATAATGTTACTGTGGTTCAGGATAGTTGTGACCAAACATTTCAGGAACATGGTGTTGATCCATTACAAGCAACAATTACACACCCTCTAACATTATCTCATGTTGAACAGGAATACTATGACTGGAGGATTGCAGAGACAGTACATTACTTTGAAACTCCAAAATCATATTCAGGTAAGCTTGCACCTGCATTTGAAAATTTTGTGTCTGATAACACTTGTGTTTTCTCAGACCAGTCGACTGGTGAACGGAACAAGTCGACTGCTACCAGGACACCAGATGTGGAGCTGAAGGCACTACATGAACACTTGAAGTATGAATATTTGGGGGAAAACCAGACATTACCTGTGACAGTTGCTGCAAACTTAAGGATGCATGAAGAAGAGAAGCTGCAGGGAGTCTTGCAAAAACACAAGGGTGCATTAAGGTGGACCATTGCAGATAGGCTTATGTCAAGATGGTACGGTCCAGACATTGCTCCAAGGGTTTCCCCACATGGAGCGTTGGAGAAAAAATCAAACGTTCAAGGTGAATGGGCATAGGGGGAAACCTTATAATAAGATGAGTTTTGAGCCGCGAGCCATTCACTACATTGCACAAACTCATCGAGTCTAGCTGAAGACAAGAAACGCAGCGCTTATTGGGAGACAACCCAATTTTTCAGGGGAGTACTTACACTCTCTATTTATTTATTTATTTATTTCTTTACTTTATTTTCTTTCCTTCAAACTGGGTGGTAACACATGCCTATTAGAAGTCTTTGTGCGAACATTGAGGACAATGTTCCATCTAAGTTTGGGGGTAGTTATTTACATTTGGAGTCTTTTGATTTTTTTTGGATAAACAATTTCTTATAAAGTAAGAGTACGTATACTTATTTACTTTAGGATTGTTGAGTTTCATAATTCCTTACAAAATTGTATGAGTCATGCTATTATACATTGAAGACAAATGTGATGCTTTTTTTTCTCGTGATTATTCCCTTTGATCTAGTCCTAAACAGAGTTTAAGTAAATAGAGTAAATACAAATCTAGTAAATAAAGTCAATCTACTCCAATGTTTTGAGTTGCTTAGTAACTAGGGGTATTCATCACCAATGTTTACTTTTACGTCAAACGACAACTTGAAATAAGAGTATGCAAAGCACTTAAAGTTTGTGACTTGTTGAGTAACCGGGTGGATTCATCACAAATGTTTTGCACTCGCGTCAAAAGGCAAGTGACAATTTAGAGAAGAGACTTATTGACTAAAAAAAAAAAAAAACTCTAGTTTGCTACTCGGTTTGTAGTAGAGAAAAGGGATAATCACGGATGGAGTTGTTACATACTATAATTGAATTAATGGCATGACAAATATGATTAAGTTGGGGATTATGAATAAATAATTGCACTGGAGAAAGTGGGTATGCTTGTTTTTACTTTATTTGCAATTGTTTATATTTTTAACTGCAATTTCGATGCTTGCATAATAAGAATTCTTGGTGTGATGGGTTAAGTCTACTAGTATTTTTCCCTTGTTCATAATTTTAGTTTGCTTGAGGACAAGCAAAAGCTAAGTTTGGGGGTATTTGATGAACTCAATAATATTCACATTTAGAAGCAATAATCTTAGTGCAATTAGACATTTAAATGCTCTATATATGGTATTTTACTCTTATTTTCTCTTTTCCATAGGAAACAACCAAAAGCAGCCAAACAAAGCAGATTCAAGGCTAATACAGACTGAGAGGATGATACATAGGGAACTGCAGAGCATCAGTCGACTGATTCTTCCAACAGTCGACTGGACAGAGAGGAAGCAGCTGCTCGGTACAGTCGACTTACTCCAAAGACAGTCGACTTGACTGATGAATCACTAATCTCCAGATGTCTCGACACAGTCGACTGATCACAAAACCAGTCGAATGGTATTCAACCGAGTCAGAAGATAAGAACAGATGAAGATGCATCCTCAGCCAAATCCGAATCAAATGGAAGTTATCCAAACCCAGGTCGTCTGCGTGTAACAACTCGTTATTAATTAAGATAGGGGACCTGGGTTGGCAAGTAAGAAGGTGGACTCAGTCTTATGCGTGAAGAGATAAGAAATCAGGAATTCAATATCTGCAGAAAAGGAAGAAAAGAAGAAAAAAGAAAGAAATAAAACGCAGATCAAATAAGGAAAGAAATAAGAGAAAGAAGAGGACCTTTCTGGAAAAAGTGCAAACCCTAACTCTCTTCCCGTGATCTATAAATATCAACCAAGAGGCAATAAGGAGATAATAATCAGCCATCAACGAATCCATCGATCGACCAACAAGCATCAAGAAGGAGAACAAGTCGACTGCTGATTGGGCTCAAGTTCAACATCATACAAATCAGTGTTCTTCTGTTCTTCCTTTTACTTTTAACTTTATTGTAGAGTCATGAATTCTATTTTATTAATCAATAAAGGTTGTATTATGTGCAACTAATTTCATAGTTGGGTAGATTGAAACCGTAGTCATGTAATGCTATATTCTTCTGAATACTACTCTATTACTTATTGATTAAACCTGAGAGTATTGGTATAGATTTATAATAATCAAACTTGTTCAGATGTTCTAAGAGCAGTCGACTGAGAGTGACAGCAAGTCGACTACCATACAGAACCTAAGTTTATCAAGTTTGCGTATTATAAATCTGAATCTGTTATATGAGTATAGAGACGATCCGTATCTCGTGCTCATAACTTGTAACACAGGAATCTTTAGGGTTTCTTGGTTTAATCAACTTGAAGGATCTAGATCTGATACCAAATTCTAGAACTTTGAGTGTTTGTTGTTTCCATTGTTCATATGCTTTCTTCAAGTGCAACTTAGTAGATACCATGCTAATTACTTAAGGAAAAAAACGAATTAGAGTAGATACCATGCCTAATTCTTGGCTTAGGGAAACATTAACTTTAAGGAGTAGATACCATGCCCTTAAAGGAACAAACATGAGTAATTGGAGTAGTATATGACTTAGCATTATTGACTATAGGTGGAAATCAAAGCCCAACTACTTTAATAGATATTCGTGACTCAAATTGTGATGCTACTTAATTTAGATTTTTATCTCTTTCATTTCCCTTCAATCAGACTTTTAGAACAAAACTTTATGATTTGCATTTTTCTTTGTTTTATTGATTAGTAAGTTAAATACTACAATCTCTGTGGGATCGACCCTTGCTTGCCACTACGCTTCTATAAACGATTCGTACACTTGCGAGGTTTTAATTTGTGTCTAGTTTATCTATTTATTTAGATCATCTAGATTAGACAACAAGTTTTTGGGTAGCATACGGGAGTGCTTCATGATTCTGAGGGATTTCGATCTAGTGTTACCAGGCCCTGGGTTAGAGCTTGTTCATCAATCTCTCCTGATCTGTGCTTCTTCCCGTTAGATGCTTTTCATGTGGGGCTTTGTCTTCCCCTTCATCTGATTGTGAGAGATATGCTCTCATTCCCATTCAGTATATGCCGAACATGTGGATGCATGTCAACGGCTTCATGTTGCATTGTTAAGTAGCAGTGTTCGAGCCGTGACTGAGTGTGTTGAGGATGCTCTACAAAATCCACCAGAAGAACGGGTTGGAGTTTAGATTCTATCTCACTCCATGTCGGGGGGTGGTGGTGGTGGTGGTGAAGTTGATTGACAATCCTGATTCGATCAAGTATTGGAGAGAGATGTACTTTATCATTTGCAGTCGCGAGCTATGGGGGATTTCCACGAGTTGTAGTGAGGAGGACATGGTTAGGGTTCATTTAGATTAGCCAACTTTGAGTTGGAAAGGGATGACCAAGGAGTTTCTCTTCCCAGGGGGGAATCTTAGTCCGATCAACCCAAGTATGCACCTTTATTTTCATTGCATTTTACTTCTGTGTTTACAGTTATCTCTTCTCTCCTTTTCTTCTCTGAACACTTGGCATTTTATTTGGCCGGGGCGATCGGCCTGGATTTTGACTTGATTGTTTCCAAATGCTCGAGGTTGAGCAGAAAAGCCCTTAAAGAGGAAGATGATGGTTACTAGGCCTGCACCATCGAAGGTCGCGAAGGGACTGACGGGCATTACTTCGCGGGGGGGGGGGGGGGGGGGGGGGGGGGGAGGCTTAGGGTCTCCACCCGCTTCCTAAACTACCCCTGCCGCTGGTGGATTCTCCTTAGCTTCTGCTCTCGTGCTTGAGGCTCATGCTCTTACCGCGGAGGCCGACACGATTCTCACAGATGAGCTGAAGAAGATTCTCGTCCCGGATTGGCAGGTTAGAAGGCATGACTACTTTCTTGGGGATTCGGTGAGTTGCATGCAGGCGATTCATCATCTCGCGACCCCCAAGGATAGGGCCGTGCTGGCTGCGGGTTTGGTTGGTGATTCGGCTTTGGAGATCGCTAGTTCCAGTATCGGTGTACGTATTTATAATCTGCTCATTCTATTAGTTTTTTTAGGGAAAAACCAAAGTACCCCCCCCCCCCCCCCCCCCCCCCCAACGATTGGCTCGAGTACAAAATGCCCATACAACGTTTGAAAAAATACATTATGCGCATTCATCCGTTAACTTTCAATTATTAAATTACATTTCTATCCTTACTCTTTTATATCTCAATCTCTTTTTCTTTCTCACATTTCTTCATTCTCAAACATTAAACAAAACCAAATCTCAATCTCATCATTCTCAAACATTAAACAAAACCAAATCTCAATCTCATCATTAGCATTCAACGTATTGAGTTCAATTCCTAAAGCATTTATCTACAGATTCAATCTCTAGGCTTGATTATTAGGATCATGATGGAACTAAACAAACCTAAATGCATATTTGTATCTGTTCAATTTAGTTGATGGAATACACACACACACAGACACACACACACAAAAGAAATGCTCCATTGACTTAAATGTTTTCTTTCAGATTCCTTGCCACCCATTGGAAATAAACTAGTGAAATGAAATAATTTATGTTTTATTGTATTTGTCAAGTTATTGCAATACACTAGCTATTAATCATATTATATATTGGAACTCATAATTTATTATTAAGCAGATTTCGTGGATTCATTGCTAATGATTATGGTACCCGCATGCCGCTGCCTGCGACGTCAAGGTCGCAACTAGCACTGATCTGATGAGGTCCCGGTATCTCTCCAAGTCAGCAATAAACACCCTACTTTTGCGATCTTCTCTGTTTCTTACTCTCTTAAAACGAATCCACCCCAAAGTATTGAGTTCAATTCCTACAGCATTTATCTCCAGATTCAATCTCTAGGCTTGATTATTAGGATCATGATGGATCTAAACAAACCTAATATTAATGCACAAAAAAACGTACACCAACTACTACTACAATCACCACTATGTACACTATTAATATAACCAAATAGATACAATACAAGTAAGAAGCAACCCCTAGAGCTGCTATCGGACCTATCGGGTCTGGTCCTTCACTACCCGGACCTGGACCCGGACCTGGTACCTCATGGGTCCAAAAATTGGACCCGGATCCGGACTTGCGGGTCCGGGTCCGGGTCCTAATTTAAAAATATACCCGTTGGCTCCAGTAGCGGGGAATAAATATTTGTACTTAAGTATTTTTGCACTCGATACCCTACGATTTCAACAATTTTTGCACGTAAGTACATGAATAAATATTATATTTACACATATATCTTCAACAATTACTATTTACATGTATATCCCTATAACTTTATTATTCAAATTTCATATTTTTTGGGGTATTTTTTAACGGATCCGGATCCGAGTCGGTTTTATTTTGAGCGGACCCGGACCTGGAAGTGCATCGGGTCTTATTTTAGGACCCGAAACCGGACCCGGACCCGTATAGATCGGGTCGGTTCTAGTCCAATGCCGGGTCCGTGTCGGGTCCGAGTATCGGGTAAATGTGACAGTGCTAACAACCACTCTAAACAAATAAATAACCTAAGCCAAATAAACATAAAAAACATTAAACAAGTAAACTAGTCCATCATCATGATTAAATGCGAGTAAACTAGTCCATCATCAAGATTTAGTTTTGTTTAATGTTGAGAATGAAGAAATGGAAGAAAGCAAAAAGAGATTGAGATTTGAAAGGGTAAGGGTAGAAATGTAATTTAATAAATCAAAGTTAACGAAATGAGTTAAGTTAACGGATGAATGTGTATAATGTATTTTTTAAAACGTTGTATGAGCATTTTGTACCTGGGCCAAACGTTGGGGGGTACTTTGGTTTTTGCCCTAGTTTTTTTGTGAAACGACAGTAGTTGTCTTCTTCTTTGTGACTTCGAATTACTCTATTCTCGCATATCACTTGTCACTTTAGCCACTTGCTGAGGAATGTGGCAGACCAAGAGAAGGAGATGAAGGCAGCGACCAATAGGGCGAGGGTGGAGCGGTCGAAGACCGATACACAGTTGGAAGAGGCGATGCTTCGAGTGGAGACTCAGACGACACAGATCACTCTGTTGGAGGCTTCCTTGGCCAAGGAGAAGGAGGAAATAGAGAGAGAGAGAGAGAGAGAGAGAGAGAGCAGGCGGCTAGGGAGAGGGAGAGCACTACGAGGGAGAGAGAGGATGCAGTGGCACAGACGAAGTTCGAGGAGGAGGATCTTCTGGCTACGAACATGAAGAGGGCATATGCTAGAGATCTTCAGGACGTTGGTGAGCGAGTCCTTGATTTTGACAGCTCGGGGTATGCATTGTTCAAGATGGTTCCTGCCTCGGTAGAGGAGCAGGAGGAGGAAGAGGAAGAGGACGCTGCACCAGATCCTTCTACTGCGGTCGTTTAGACTTTGGGAGCTATAGGGGCAGTTGGTGACGAGATTTCCTCTCATGTGGTTCCATCGATCGAGGTGGACCATTGACTCCTCTGTTTTTCTTTTTAGTTTTTGACTTAGTTTTTAGTTTTTTGTATTTTCCTAATAGCGGACTGACAACCGCTTGATATATTTCGACTCTTTGAATTGCAATGAATTTTTTATTGGTATTTGATACTTGTTTCTTCTTTACCGATGACTGTTTTCGATATGTTGGATTTGAAATTTTCAATCTTTGTGTGTACTGTGACCCTGGTTGTACTGTCGTAGTAATCCAACGCTCTTTTCTACTAACATGTTGTCGTGTATGCTGAGTGCAACCTTCACGATAGGGAGATTTTCCATCTTCGTACTAAGCTCCGTGTGACAGAACTGGGACTTTCTTGCTCACAGGAGAATCTCTTTAGGGCAGAAGTAGAGCTTGGCCATTTAAGGAGAGTGTTGATATGAAGGGATATTGAAAATAAGAGTTTTAACGAACGTCTTCTGCAGAAACCTTTGGCTGGAGTGAAGGATTATCATTATGATAGCGGGGTTCCCTTTGCTAAGGCTTTAAGGCTCCGAATTTCAAATATAGGTAATTCGTAGCACAATCAGGATCTTTACTTCAATTCCGTACAAAAATACAAGAAATTTAAAACTTTTTCCATTACAATGTTATTCTTTACAATACACAGCAGAAATTTACATATAAAATACAACTTATATCATCAAAATCTTCAATCTTGCAACATCCCTCGACACCAAACTCATGCCCACGCCGCTTGCTAATCCGAGTCTTGCAAAACTTGAGAACTGCAGGCATGTTAGTTGAATGCAACTGATGCAATGCTATAACAAAGTGATCCTCAACTTTAACAATCACAAACTTGATGCACAAAATAAAAGAAATAATGACAAAGATAAATAAAAACAGAAAGTGAATCTAATCTAATTTTATAAGTGTATGCCATGAAACAGAAATTAAAATGCATAATACAATGGCTTGAAACAAACATCCAAGAAAGCAACAAATACACACCATGCACACTAATGCATACTTGTTCGGATTCTATGCATCCCATACTACATAGCTCTGAGGGCAAGCCCTTAACGTTCTCCTCATTATAGGGTTCGGTCCCACGCCATGAAATCCTACTACGGTGACAAAGGCAAGGTTTAGACGTCTCACAAGTATTGGCTCCAGCCGCGGAATCCACCACCCGACTATATAGAACCCTCATCGTGCAATCATCCTGCAAGCGTCGCTCTAGCTCAGAATACTAGAGATCCACCTCCCTTCCGCCCGACTATTCATAATTCCAGAATCCACCGACCGATCATTTAACTACAGTCCCGGAATCCACCGCCCGACTACATAGAGCCGCCCTATTCATGTTTGCCCAAGCTTCATCACATCTCCTTTTCTAGTGCCTGTCCTTAGTCCAATTATAATTAATATCACCTAGAGCTAGCTTACCCTCTTACCGGACTTAAATCAACACACAAGAACATTAGCCCATACTGGCCACTTCTCAAATTTCCATAATCACAAATTTGCCGGCACCCTGGGTTTCGCTCAGCCTCTAGAATCCACACATCCCAAAATCATAAACTTTCCAGGTTATCCATAACCTCTTTTATAATCATAATCAATTTTTATTCATTCATATACCTAATTCATCTTTTATTCATTCCTTCCACCTAGTTATCATTCAAAATAATTAAATCATATTTCTCAATTATTATAAATTCCATTCAACTAGTCATCCTCGAATAACTAGATAAAATTTTCCAAAATGTTATAATAGGACTTCAAAGAGTCTCAATTCGATCAAACATCATCTTTGTTCTAATATTTCATATCCAATTTCCAACCTATACTAAATCGTTCATTTAAATCTGGGATTTTAATCCAAAACATTTGTACCAATTTCCATTAAGATAATATTCTTCAAAATCAATTCTTAATTTTCCCAAATACTTCCAAAACATTTGTACCAATTTTCATTAAAATAATATTCATCAAAAATCAATTTCTAATTCTCTAAAATACTCGAAAGATAATATCCCTCAAAATCAATGTTTTATTCCTCCAAATATTCAAAACTTAAATCAAATCAAACCGTTGTTAATCATTAGACTGTTGTGGAAGTTAACCCCAAAATACCTGTTCTAAATTCTATTTATACAAACTCCACAAATATATATTTTTTTTTGTTAAAAATACTCATAAAGTGAAATTTTATTAAACAAAAACTGAAAATGGCTCCTCCGTGGTTCTAACCCGCAACCAAGCACAGAGCCCAACACCTAAAGTCACACCCTTTAACCAGGCTTCCAAGCCTCACAATCTACAAATAATCCTCAAAAAATTATACTAATACTTATGGGCTCAAATTCACTTTAAAAAAAGTTAGAAAATATTTGAACTCTCCCTAAATCGAACCCAAGACCACCCGCACAAGCACACGGTGCTCTAAACAACACCCACTAACCAAACTCTCAAGCCTCACTATCTACTAATTTCCCTTAGAGAAATAAATATGAATGCGTCACTCGGATTCTAATCCATACCCAAAAAATCCAACAATCCACATATACATCAATTCAAGTATCAAAACCCTAAGATTTAAATCATGGTATTTAATAAAATTGAAGGTAGTAAATAACCATATGAAATTTCTCCTTTTTAATTAATCAATCATGAATTTTGTGAGCGTACACTAAATTCTAATCATGCATTAAAACTAATTATACCCCCTCTAAAAATAATTAACATACCGTGCTTTCTACTTCTATTACTTCATAGCAATTTATTTTGCACAATTTGAAACTATCATGATACTACGAAACAATCAAAGTTGGGGAACACCCACCCACATAAATATATACTTGCACAATCTAGCTTGAAAAATTACTACACAAAAATTTAGAAAGTTAAAGGAACACCCACCCAATGGTTTCCACTAAGCTCGAGTTGGGTAGCCCGTGCATGTAGGAACTATGCAACTCGTCGTGTGCTACTCTTCGTGTCACGCTTCGTGCTTCACTTCCATGGTAGCAAGGAGATGGGGTTGAATAAGTATATATATATAGGGCCCTTCCTTTGTCCACTCCGTGTGAAATTTTTACACGGAGTGCCCATGCATGATCCGAATCTTTCACATTGATCTACACATCTAAATTAGTTTAAATATGTAAAATCAAGTCATTTGAAATTTATTTGCCCATCCATCATGTCATTATAAAAAAAAATATTCAGCCATACAATTTTGTAACACTTCAATGGATGGGCAAATGAATTCCAAATGACTTGATTTTACATATTTAAACTAATTTAGACATGTAGATCAATGTGAACGGTTAGGATCATCTATGTGCACTCCGTGTAAAAAGTTCACACGGAGTGCACACGAAGGGTAGTGCACAATGGAAGGGCCCTCTCTCTCTCTCTCCTATATATATATATATATATATATATATATATATAAAGAGCGAGGGGCTCGGGTTTGAAAGTGAGAGAAGAGAAGAAGGAACACGAGTTTTGGAAAATGAGAAGGAGACAATGAGGGGCTCGGGATGTGTGAGGATTGGTTTTATTTTAAAAGAACTACCTATGATTTATAACCACTACTTTTGACCCCTTTAAAACTTAATAAAATTTCCCTCCCATTTATTTGAATGTGCCGGCCAAAAATGATAGGGAAAAGGCACGGGTATGATTCCTACACATGATCACACAAAATGTATATAGTGATTACAAATGTAGTAACATTTCTCATTAGCTAACATAAGTATGGTTAAATGCACTAGGAAATTATTTCAAATCTAATTTTTCTCAATATGTTTAAATTTAGTACAAATAAAAATAATATACAGACTTCATTAAATTTATATATTAGAAAAATAATCAACACATGCATTGAAAGCACGTGTATTGCACGTATTACAAATATATGAGTTGGCTCAAAATAGGAGAAAATGAATTTCGACAGAACGGAAAAATATTTATAAACAATAGAAATACAAAATACGTAAAAATATTTATATTAAGAATATTACAAATATTACACGTAATGATACAAAATACATGTGTGTAACACACGTGGGGTAAAATTGTCATAACTCAATTTTGCAGGGTGTTACAAAGGCAATGGTTAGGAGGAGCTCGGATGTGAAATCTCTTCGCTGTTCTTTGTCCGCGGCTACCACAGAAAGGGGCAAGTTGAAGAATGTAATACTTGAGAAGAGCTTAGAAGTGGCTCAACTGAAGAAAGCAGTTCCCGAGCTTTCGGGGGAGACCCGCCTTGGTGGTTCGGCGTGCGCGAGTACATTTCGCTGGAAGATTAGGGTGAAGGACGCCCAGCTCAATAAGAGGCTTGTTGAACACGAAGTGGAGATTCATCGGCCGAAGCATCTCCTTGAGGGTGTTAAGACAAGAAGTACTTCCTGCTCCCATGACGAGATAAATAGGGGGAGGGCGTTTCATGAGTTGGCTTTGCACCCGTACAGGACCTCATGAAATTCAGGAGATGCCTAAAGTGGGGTGGCCGGTTCATCAAGTTTTGCCTCTGTTGAATAAGCGAGGCATGTTGATGGTGGCGTGGCTCATATACAGTCTGTAGTCTTGGTCTTTCCTACTGATCAATCAAGGGAGTGGAGCAGTGCTCTTCTGCCCTGAGCAGCTCGTGTATCTTAATAGAAACATCCCTTTGCCACGAGGAGGTAAAGATGACTCATAGGGAGACTTGTAATCTTGTAAGACTTTTTCACCAATGACACTTGTAATCAGATGTTAATGTGAAACAAAAATCTTCTGAGTGTTCATGCTTTGTCGCTTTGTATTACATCTTTTGTGTTTGGGGTTTGTTTTGGGAGCACTTGAGTGGTGAGCCCAGCTTTGCATTCTTGCTCGGGGGAAAGTGGCTAGAGCGGCTCTGTGAATCACGAATGGACTCCAAACATGGTGAAGACAAATTTTAGGAGCATTCGAATGGCGAGTCGCACTCCGCATACTTGCTCGGGGACAAGTCGCTAGAGGGACCCTACAAACCATGAATGGATTCCATACTTGTCTGGGTTGTTTTGGGAGAACTTGAGTGGCGAGCCTAGATCCACATTCTTTCTCGAAGGCAAGAGGCTAAAGCAGCCCTGTGAAACACAAATGGACTTCGAACAAGATGACGATAAGTTTTGGGAGCATTCAAATGGCGAGCTACACTCCGCATACTTGCTCGGGGACAAGTCGCTAGAGGAACCCTACGAACCATGAATGGACTCCACACTTGTCCATTGGGGTTCTTTATGAGCAGATGGTGTAGTGCGGAAGCAGACCATGTATGCGTTTCTATGCTTGTATTTGGAAAAGTTACACAAGAATTTTGCTAAGGAAAATTAAATTTTATTAAGAATTTAAACTAGACGGCTGCTTTATGGATAGCCTTTATTACATGTTGTGGCCGTTATAATTGTCGGCCCTTATTACATGTTTGAACTAGCTACTAAGGGAGAGCGTTAAGCGCCCTCATGGAACTTCATCAGGTGCTTGGCGTTCCAAGTCCTTGATATCTTTTCCCTCCCAGGTCTTCAAGTTGGTAAGCTCCCGGGCGAACCACTTGTGAGACTTTGTACGGTCCCTCCTAGTTGGGGGGTGAGCTTTTCCTACTTGCGTGGGTTGGACATCTCGAGCTTTCGAAGGACAGCCCCCCCTCCCCCCCCCCCCCCCCCCCCCCCCCGAGGTTGGCCGGGCGGACCTTTTTGTTGTAAAACTTTTCTACCCTCTGCTGGTAGATATTTCTTCTTAGGACGGACTTCTCCCAAACTTCTCGATGAGATGGCCTAGAGGTTTGTTGAATTCTGATCTTCGTTGAAGGAGAGAAGGCGAGGGGAAGGTAGTCCTATATCCAGAGGGATGAGAGCTTCCGTGCTGAAGGTGAGATTGAACGAGGACTCTTCTGTGGGGATTCTCTTTATGGTTCTGTAGGACCAGAGGATGCTCGGGAGTTCTTCGACCCATTGTCCCTTCAGGGCTTCACCAAATCTCTTCTTGAGGCTATCCAACATTTGCCAATTGGCGTTCTCGGCTTGGCCGTTGGTCTGCGGGTGCGAAATAGATGAGAAGCGTTGTTCAACTCCCAAATCGGTACAAAACTTGTGGAACCCATTGACAACAAGTTGAGTTATATTGTTGGTGACTAGTGTGCAGGGAATCCTGAACCGGCATACCATGTTCTTCCAAAAGAACTGTTGGACCCTGTGCTCTGTGATGGTTGCAAGTGGTTCTACCTCGATCCAGTTTGTGAACTAGTCGATGACGACTACTAAGAAGATCCGTTGGCGTGTGGCAGGAGGAAAGGGTTCGAGCAGGTCCATTCCCCAAATTGCGAAGGGGATAGGATTGTACATAAAGCTGTGGTTGGCTTGCGACATCTGCTTGATGGAGGAGTACTTCTGGCAGAGGATACATCAGCGGACGTATGCTTGAGCATCACTGGGGAGGGTTGGCAAATAGTAACCATGTTTGAGAACTTTTTGTGCAAGAGACCTCACACCTAGGTGAATGCCCCTATCTCTTAATGTGCTTCTCTGAGGGCGTACTTGGCCTCTTTGGGGGAGAGACATATTAGGTAGGGTCGGCTGTCAATTTGAGTGTAGGAGCGCTTGTAGAAGACTCCTATGACGAATGTATATCTCTTCACCCTTACCCGATTTTTTCTTGCTTCTTTCTGATCCGCAGGGAGGACTCCCTTGTCGAGGAAGTCGACTAAGGGTTTCATCCAATAATCTTCAGGTGTCTGGGGGGTGATCGACATGAGCTCCAGTGCCTCCCCTTTAATGCTTGGCTTGAGTATGACCTCAATCAGCACAGTGTGGTCAAGCCCATCGAGTGATGAGGAGTCAAGCTTAGAGAGGACATCGGATTGCCCGTTTTCTTCACACGGGATGCAGGTGACTGCAACTACCTTGAAAGTAGCCATAAGTTTCTTCACGTGGGCCATGTGCTTGATCATGCGGTCGTCCCGGGCCTCATACTCGCCTTGGATTTGGTTCATTACCAATTGGGAGTTGCTGAACACTCCGACTCTTTGTGCCCATGCCTTCTTTCCTAAGAGGAGCCCGGCGATGAAGGATTCAAACTCAGCCTCGTTATTGGAAGCTGGGAAGTTGAGGCAAAGTGAGTATTGGACGGTGAACTCATTGGGACCATTAGGATGATGTCGGCTCCACTCCCCTCGTGATAGGAGGACCCGACCATGTATACAATCCATAGTGGGGGGTTGTCTCCTTCTTCGGGAGGATCAGGGATAGTGCTCTCTACGATAAATTCATCTAAGGCTTGGACCTTGATGACAGTTCTTGGCCGATAAGTGATGTCATGTTGGCTTAGCTCGATGGACAACTTCATAAGTCTTCCAGAGGTCTCTGGTTTGTGGAGGACTTGCTTGAGCGGTTGATCAGTGATGACCAGATAGAGTGTGCTTGGAAGTAGGCTCGGAGCTTTCAGGTGGCCATTACTAGAGCATAGGCCATCTTCTCCATTTTTGAATACCGGAGTTCAGCATCGTGTAGAACCTTGCTCACATAGTAGATTGGCTTTTTCACTCAGTCTTCTTCTCTTACCAAGACATTACTGAGGGTTTGATCTGAAGTAGCCAGGTAGAGGTAGAGAACCTCTCCTGGCGTGGGCTTGCTAAGGAGAGAAGGATTGACGAGATGTGCTTTGAGGCCTTTGAAGGCTGCTTGTTGTTCTTCACCTCACTCAAAATTCTTTGCTCCCCGAAGAGCTCTGAAGAAAGGAAGGCACTTCTCCCCAGACTTGGAGAGAAAGCACCCAATAACGGCGAGATGGACGGTGAGCTTCTGGACTTCTTTGACTGTAGCTGGGTGAGACATGTCGAGTATGGCTTTGATATTCTCAGGCTTAGCTTCAATACCTCTCTGGCTTACCATGAACCCTAAGAACTTTCCCGATGAGATCCCGAAGGCACATTTTGAGGGGTTCAGCTTCATGTTGTTCATCCGAAGCACATTGAAGGCTTTCTGAAGGTCTGCTACATGGTCTTCTTTCTTGAGGCTTTTGACGAGCATATCATCAATATACCTCCATGTTTTGGCCAATTTTCTCCCTGAAGACTTGGTTTACCAAGCACTGATACGTGGCTCCGACATTCTTTAGCCCGAAGGGCATAGCTCGATTGCAATATAGCCCTTGATCAGTGATGAAGGATGTCTTCGGGATGTCGAGAGGGAACATTTGGATCTGGTTGTATCTTGAGAAGGCATCCATAAAGCTTAAGAGCTCATGGCCTAAAGTGGCGTCGATCAAAGTGTCTATGCTTGGTAGAAGAAAAGGGTCCTTCAGGCATGCTTTGTTCAGGTCAGTGAAGTCTATGCGGATTCTCCATTTGCCATTTGCTTTCTTGAACATGACTACGTTTTCTATCCACTCGGGATAACTAATCTCTTGAATGAAGCGGGCGGCTAGGAGTTTTTCTACTTCTTCCTTGATTGCTTTCTTCCTCTCTGAGGTGAACTTGTGGCGACCTTGTGGCACTTCTACTGGATAGGCATGACTTTCGGGTCCACACTTGAATGGTGCATGATTAGGTCTTCGGATATGCCTAGCATGTCTGTAGCTGTTCAAATGAAGAGATCCCAATTCTCCCTTATGCAAATGATGAGCTAGTTCTCGACCTGATAGGGGAGCGCCTTACTCACCCGAAAACACTTAGCTTGATCCTCTTGGGAGAAGGGAATTTCTGCTAGTTCTTCTACGTGTTCAGAGCTGGCTTGTCCTCTGTCTTGAGGAAGTTCCAAAGCATCCAGGGGAAGGACCGAGCCCCCCATTGTGGCGGTGTAACATGCTCGAGTGGCTTCTTGGCTTCCCCTACTTCTGCTGCCGTAGGAAATTTCATCTTCATATCGTAGGCGGAGGCAACTGCGTGAAGAGCTGTAGTCCTGGACGACCAAAGATGGCATTGTAGGTGGACTTCATGTCGACTATCATGAAATCTAGTGCTTCTGTGCAGGTGGTTGGAGCATTCCCCATGGTCACGTCAAGGGTGACTATTCCTTCGATCGGAATAGGGGCTCCCGAGAATCCATGGAGGGTATACCTAGCAGGTTTGAGGCGATCACGTTTGAGCTTGATGCCCTCGAATACATTTAGGAAGAGAATGTTTACTGAGCTTCCGTTATCAACTAGGAAACGATGCACTTCATGGTTGGCCATGCATATGCTGATTATGAGTGCGTCGCAATGAGGTGTTCGAACACCTTCAAGGTCTCTGTCTGAAAATGTGATCGGAACCCGAGTCCTTGGGAGGAGGGATTTTGTGAACTAAGTTCACTTCAAAGACAAACGCTTTCCATGAGGAGTTAGATATTCCCCTATAGGTCTCCCATGAATTGAGTGGAATATCTCCATGCACCCTGAGCCATGGGACTCGACTGGTTTTTCTAGTCGCTTATTGGCTCCTCTGGGAGGGGATGGTTTGGTTCATTTTCTTGAGCAAACTTGGCGAGGTACCCACGCCAAAGTAGCCCTTCGAGCTCATACCTGAGGGCACGGCAGTCATCTATGATCTTTGTGGAAAGCACACCACTTGTTCCTATCCCTTCTCTTACTAAGGGCATTCATCTTAGGAGGAAGTAGGAGGAGTCCCTCCTTATCGGCTTCCAACAGAATATCAGAGATGCCGGCATTAAGTGGGGGTGTAATTTTCAAAGCGTGGTGCTGGGGATTGACGGCATTGGTCTGAGGCATCCTTTTGGGTCTTCATGGGTCCTTCTTCATCAATGCTCTTCTGTTTGTTCCCAGATGAGGGTATCATCTGTTCTTGGGGTTGGATGGCATCTTCCACTCGAATGTACTTCTCGACCCGTTGAAGGAGGACAGAAAAGTCCTGAGGAGGTCTTTTGATGAGGGAAGCTTTGAGGTGGTGTACTTAAAGGCAGTAGTGGCCACACCCGAGTTGAGCGAGGGGATTGAACGGGACTTGATTGTGAATCGCCGAACATAGTTCTTAAGGGATTCTCCTTCTCTTTGCCTCAGGTCAAGTAGGGGGGCACTTGTCTTCTCTATCTTGCGGCTGGTGATGAAGTGCATGAGGAAGAGATTCTCAAGTTGGTCGAAGGAGAGGATGAACCCTTGGAGAGAGACGAGAGAACCACTCCCATGCGGATCCCTTCAGGGTTGCTGAAAAAGTGTAACACCCTTGCCCCAACTTAGATAATTTATTTGTTTATTAGTACAATTGCCCACCACAGGCTGCCACTCAAAATGTGGTTAACCGATTTGGTGACTCTTGAACATAGGTAATTATATTTATTATTAATTAATCTTGCTCCCTTACCGATGTGGCACTAAGAAAGCCCCACACCATCAGCCTTTACTCACGCGAGCAGCACAACACCCCGGGAGGGCCCCATATGCCAGCTTACAAACTGTGCTCCCCTTTCCTAGGCCCCACTCCACGTCACCCCCTACGTGCAGCCAAGCCCATCTCATCCATTTTTAATTAAATCCCATTATTACCATTATGCCATTCAACATTATTACTCTTATGCCATTCGATATATATATATATATATATATATATATATATATATATATATATATATATATATTATACTAGTATAATATACCTCCAAGAAATACGGGGTGTTACAAAAAGTCTTGTAGAGGAGGGAATCAGATGCTTGGTGGATCATCATGAGAGTTTTAGAACTCTCAATATGGTCTTTTGGGTCGGTATCCCCGTTGTAAGAGTCGAAGGTTAGGATTTTGAAGTTGGTTGGAATGGGAGCCTCGATGATTTTCCTGGAGAAGGGGGGCCTGGAGGGACGGTATTTTCTTTCATGTCTTCCTTCCTCTTGCTTCAGAAGCGCAAGGCAATCTTCCATCTTTCGGAGGCGTTGAAGAACTATGTTATCTTGCTTTTCGGATCTAGTGGACCCGTGGGACTTTTCACATCGAGGAGGAGTGAGATGATGATGATTAGTTTGTTCGCTCTTGCTTGGGGAGGTGTTGAGGGCTTTAAGGATCTCATATTTGAATTCTCGAAACTCTGCCCGTGTAACATGTACTTCTTTCCCTCTTTCCTGGGAGTTGGTCAGCTTGTTGGAGTAGGTCCCCCCTCCCCCGGGGAGGGGGGAGTTCTGTTCTTCTGTGTCCACTTGGAAAATGATGGTTCCTTCGACCTCTGGGAGAGTCTTCTACGCCTTCTGGGTGAGAGGGTTCTTCTGCGTCCCCGACTCCAGGGAGAAGGGCCCCTGGTGTCTTCTTGGCGAGTTGGATGGGGGAGACCGTCCTTTGCTCGCAGCCTGCTTGAGCGGCCCCGACGTGCAACTATTGCTATTTGGAGGTTATGAGGAGGCGGAGGTCTTGCTGTGGTTGAGGTGCTTCAGGGGGCTCCGTGGAGAGTGTGGAGGTGTAGACCAACCCCCTGTTCTTTCCAATCTCTTGTGCAGGGTGCTGATTTCTTCGGGAGCCCCCCGGTGGAGCCTCTCTAGGGGGAGGCTGGGTAGGCTTTTTTGGATGAAGAGGTTGATCCACTTGAAGGGTAGGACGGACGTCCTCATGAGGAGGAGGTGGAGAAAGATGGTTGGCTCGTCGGCTTGAGGCCGTCGCCTTCCCTTTCCCCTTTGGATGCATGGCTGAAAACTGTTTTTACCGGTGAAGTTTGATCAGATTGCTTTTTTGAATTTCTTACAGATGACGCCAATTTGTTGTTGCTAATTTCTGTGTGGGAGCAAACATATGATATGAGTTCTTTTAAAAATAATAAAAAGCTGACTTTTTTGACTTTAGTTGGCATTGACTGCTTTCAACTGATGTTGACTTTTGAATCTGACTCATTGCACCGTTGGATCCGATCTTGATGGTGACGATTGCTCCGATTGACCTGTAAAAGTCTGAAACACCGGGGTTGATCATAGCGACAGACTCTCTGACGCTCAAGTCAAAACTCAAGAATAATATGAGAGCTTTTGTTGGCAAAATACTGATTACTTGTTTCTGGTGGAGGTGGGGGGATATTTATAGTCGCTTTGGTCAGTTTCAAGATAATGATTTATCTCTACTTCCTGGTGTTTTTGCATTGCATCAGTTATCTCTTCTTCATGAATAGATAATAGTAGTTGATGAGATATGGTTTTTGAACCTTCTCTTATGGATAATTATGAATTTAAATCATATTTAAATAATGTGGACCCATTCTTATTGGGCTGTTATGACAACCCATTTAGACAGACCTGTTTTGGGTTATTGGGCTTAAGAGATGCCCAATTTTCGTTCATGGACCTGTTCTAGTGAAATTACCGTTTTACCCTTGAGAGCTTCAAGATCCGCGCCCGATTTGAACGGTCTCGATTTGGTTCTATTTTTACCCATATCAGCATGGTAGAGATCTGGACTTGGAATTATATATTTTAGAGGTAACTATTTCTTTTGCTTCAAGTTTCATCGTAGATTAATTGTTTTTCTACTAGTTTAGGTTAGTTGATCACCCGTTAGCATATCAGTTTTATTTACGTAAAGTGACCTGTAAAGTAGAATTCGTTTGTTGATTTTTTCAAGTAAACCAAGCCCTGCTAGAAATATGGGCTATAGAGGCAGTACGATAATTTGTCACTAAAAATCTGTCATTATATGTGAAACATTGAGACTTATAAAATGACAGTATTTTATTATGTCATACTTTTTTAAAGTGATCTCAAAATGTGACAATTTTAGAATCTGTCACTTTAAATATTTAATATTGTGTCGGTTTAATATATACTTTGTTACCGTTTAAACAACATGTAGTGACAATTTATTTTCGTCTCTGAAGAATTACTAAATTGTTACAGTTGCAACTTTATGTAGGATCACATTAAAATCTGTCACTAGAGGCAGGGATGCAATTGGATCGATTACAGATTGGATATGGGCAATACCATATTCGTATCTGCATTCCAGAGACATACAGAAATTGATACTAATATGAGTCGGGAAAAATAAAAAAAATAAAATCCATGTTTGAAAAATTCAGAAATGAATATGAATCTGATATGAGCATATCAGATACGGATACGAGTCAGATATAAAATGGATATTACATATTACAGATGCATAAGAAAATATATTGTAATATGAATCCAAATTAAGATTTTTGTAAGTTTTTCTTTGTTACAATTGAAAAGATAAATTATGTCCATCAATTGACACAGTTGCCCTCGCACCTTACAGCCGTCAGTGAATTCATAGGATTTACAAATGAAAAAAAATTGCCCTATAATTTTCTCTAATTAGATTATTGGAAGTATTAGGATTCGGTTTATTGGGTTTAGATTTGTATAATTAGATTAGTTCAATTAATAATTATAAAAAATAATTGTTAATATTCAACACCAGTCTAAAATTATACATATAAATTATTCAAATATTTTTCATATATATAAATTACCGGATATCCGTATCCGAATCCGTAAATTTTTTGTTCGTAATGGATCGGTATCTGTATCCGCCTTATTTGCAAAATCATATCCATATTCAGATATGTATCCGATGTAGTATTTGGGTATTCATAATCGCCCCCGATACAGATATGGATCCTGATCCGACCGGATATATCTGTTCCAGATGACATTCCTAACTATAGGCGGGCGACAGTGACAGACTAATAAAAAAGTTTGAACATGTGGTATAAGTTACAATATGAAAGAAATGAAGGATTTAAATATTGTTACCATAGTAGTAAATTTCTTTTCCTCTAACTAGAATGAAAGTCCGAGGTTCAATTCTCTTGTGAAGTGATTTATTTTTTTGATATTTTCATTCACATATAGTGACACTTAATATATGTCTCTGTTTATAGGGAAACAATGTCAAATTTTAATTTGTCATATTTCCTCATGTTTCTGTCACAAGGTCTATGGTAAGCCTTCTAATGTGATAGATTTACAAATTATAATCAGTGACGAATTTATCAAATGAGGTGACAGATTTTGCGTGTCCACGCAACCTATTTTTCTTGTAGTGTGGAGAAGATACCAAATTCTTAATTTCATAACATTAGTTACCGTTTAATTTTTCTGTGTATGTAGTTACTTTCCATGCAAGACTGGTGAATCGGGAGTTACCACTTTTCTGCAATCTCGGGTGCTTAAGGATGAATACAATTCTAAGTGCAGATATAAATCGAATAATAATAATGTTTCTCCGAAAGTGTCCCTGTTTATAGGAACTTGACTTGGAAAAGACTATGGTATTCTTAATTGACAACTGACTTTTTAAGTTCTACAAGTTTTATATTTGATTATACTTTTTAAAAGCTATATTTCATTTCGTTCATTTGTTAGAGGGGAAGTCTCCATATGGACATGAGAGGTCTTGGACACGATCATCGAGTGGATTTCAATGATATCAAATGATGAATGCAATTTATATATCTAGCTTGAAGGCCCTTAGGATCACCGATCGACTTTGTTGGGGATAGAGATTAGTTTCACTTTTGCAGTTTTTGCTCGAGAAGATCATCAATACGGCCTCTAAGAACTTATTTACAATCCCAACGTACGGCCTCTTCAAATTCTAAAATTTATCTCTAATTAATGCGACAACCAAATCTTTCATCGGGGCGTACCACTATTCATGAATATTCAGGCCGGGACCAATATATCACTTGAAAGTTTCACTACAGTAGTTATAAATCCATCCATTGCATAGGTAACAATTTGTATTCAAAATCAATCATATCAGTTTGTCCATTCGATCAGTACGTTATCTTTTGTGTAGCATGAATGAGTGGCCGTCCAATATCCTTATGTTCCAACTAGTCACTATTACGTCTGACTTGCAAATCTAGTAAAAATAATGCTCTGTATCTGTTAAACTTTAATTACTGAGAAGAATGCCTTACCATTTGATTTTTGTCGGTTACTAATTTCCTAGGTCCACAAAATTAATACTAAAGACACGGTTAACATGGAAACACGTATCCATGGTGTAAAGAACTAAAACCATTCGATCATAATGTGAACGTACCATTCTTAGCACACCATTAGTGAATTAAGCTGCATGCATGCCTGATATCCCGGAATGTCATGTGTCTTCAGAATCAGTTTGGTCTTCAGGGCAGGGTTAATATCAACCATATCCGTCTCACAATCAATACTCAACCATGTATTGTTCTAATTAGAAGCTAAATTAAGTTCTTGATGCAGTACTCTAATAGTGGTCAGCGTTTAAGAGGGATTATCATGAAATCGTACATATAGGTTAGACTAACAATGCATGTAAAGTATGTTTATTATAAATTCAGTCCGAGGCAAGTTCTTGACAAATTCTATGGCATACCACCATCCATTGAAAGCCACCAAAGATTGCTTCCTCTGACAATTAATAGTCTTTACCCAAATACTAGACTAGTTCAGTAATCTTTCTTCTATATGTTGGTACGTATATGCATTCACCAATTTTGTTGGAGAATATATATAGAAATTTCTTGAGAGTTAAGGTTAGGAAGCACAGGTCTATTTAAAGTAAACCTCGAAGTTGGAGTTAAAAATTTCAAGTATATATCAGTCAAATAGTTTGCATGTCAAAGCCATAGATTCAGTTATTAGCATGCAATTTATCACCAATGCCGCACATTATGTATGTTGCTTGGTGAATATTATTTTACATGAACTCAATTGAAAATTGTAGTCAATTGGCATTTATACATTTATTAGACTGTTCATTTGTTAAATAATGTAGGAAGTCATGAATCATGGTCAGTGTCTTAATTTAATTTTCATTAATTAGTTGCTTATCCAACTATTTTAATATCAACTAAGTTCACCTCTATACTTCTACAATTTTGCAGAAAACGGTGGCTAAGATTGTTTTCGCCGCCTTGCAAGGTTTGTGATACTGCACGAAGATTTTGATGATTAATGTCCTATTTAGAAGTTAGCCAGTGATTGGTTGATGAACTCATTTGATTAATTAGGATTTTCTATTGAACCATTAATTGCAATGAAACTTTATTGTTTTAAGAGTTCATGTTTCGAAACGTTAATGATGGAATTAACTTGGATTACTATGGATTTTGTGGTCTCATGTTTTTTTTTTTGGATAAAAGATGGACTGGTCCATCGTTCCATTAACGAACGATTAAGGAAACAAAGTAGTACATAACCTGAATATTACATAACAGAAATGAAAAGGAAAGCAACAACAATCATAAACCAAAACATCCAGACCCTGCCGACAGACCTAAAGCCCCATCAGCTCTGAAGCCAAAAAAAGAACCCCATCTTACTACCAGCGGGCTCCATCCCTCCTGATGTAGCGTGAGGGTGCGCTAGAACCCGTCGACTGACTACTCCCCTTCAGCAATCCTGAGCCTCTTCCGCGCCTCCTGAGCACCTGCCCAATCATGGATCAAAAGAAAAATTTTATGCACTGACTGATGAAATCTATATGAGTTATTGCGAAAAACTAATTCATTTCTTTCTAGCCATAAATTCCAAATTACTGCTGCAATTGCAATATCCCAAGGCCTTCTATCTTCTAGTTTAATGAATGCTTCTCTAAATGACCCCCAAATGACTGATATAGAATTAGGAACTTGACTACACCTAAAACCCCTACTAACTATCTCCCATGTAAGTCTAGCTCTGGGACAACTAAAAAGAATGTGATTGACGTCTTCTTCTGCCGATGAGCATCTCCCACAAGTCAAGTCAATCTGCAGGCCTCTCTTCCTAAGATTAGCTTTCGATAGAATTGCGTTATTATTTGCCAGCCAGCAGAAAACTTTGACTCTGAACGGTACAAGGGCCCCCCAGATTACTGCCTGAGCTGAACATCTGATACCTCCGTCGTTGATCCATTTATATATGGATGAGACCGAGAAAAGTTTAGAGTTATCTCTGTCCCACCATCTTTCGTCTACTGAGCTATTACCCTGGCCTTCTTCCGGGGCAATAAGACTGTTCATCGCTTCGAATTGAGTCAAGGACTCCGAGCAAATATTCTGTGACACTGTAAAGTTTAGTTTCCCCCTCTTCCTCACATCCGCTACTAAAAGGTCTAGGTTCAGGGTTGCTTCCGCTGCCTTTGGAAATTGGTTTTGAAGAGTAGTCTTTCCACACCATTTGTCTTTCCAGAACCTGGTGTTCAGTCTGTTTCCTACTTTACATCTTGTGTTGGAGAAGAACATCTCTCCTTGCTTTGCTATGCCTTTCCAAATAACGGATACTTTAGCCGACGCGCTTTTCCCTCCGTATCTAAACCTGCGTCTCTTCCGAAATTGAGCAAAAGAGAAACTCCACCATCCTTTGTGATTATTAGATATCTTCCACCACCACTTGCTCAGCAGGGCTTTGTTCATATCGTTAAGATCCATGACTCCCAGACCCCCAAATTCCTTTCACTTGCAGACTCTTCCCCAGTTGACAAGATTGAAGCCTTTGTTCCCCTCGTCCGAACCTTTCCATAAAAAACGCCGTCTAAGTTTGTCAATACTGTTTATAACCCACTTAGGTAGCTCGAAGATGGACATAAGGTATAGCAGAATCGCGCTAATGACTGAATTTAACAGAATGATCCTTCCTCCGAGGGAGAGGAACCTACTCTGCCACCCAACTAGCTTCTTTTGAATCTTAACTATGAGAGGGGTCCAATCCTCCCTCAATAGGGCACCCGGCCTGATTGGGGTACCCAAGTATATGAAGGGGTAATCGCTAGTCTTGCATCCGAGTATTTCGGAAATATCCTTCAGCAAACTATCCAGAAGATCAGTCATCGGAATAATAGAAGATTTGACCAAGTTAACTTTTAGACCGGACCACCCTTGGAAACAGGCCAAGACCGCCTTCATTGCTCCAGCTTCTTCCACCGTCGCTTTTCCAAATAAAATTGTGTTGTCAGCGTATTGAAGGATCGTCATTGGCTTATTGATACCCTTAATCTGAACCCCTTTGATTGTGTTGTTTTCCATAGCTCTTCTGATCATTTCCGCTAGACCATCTGCAACAATGGCAAAGAGAAGGGACGACAACGGGTCCCCTTGACGCAGACCCCTCTTACAGACGATCTCTTTGCCTAGCCATCCGTTAACCTGGATATTCGATTTGCCTCCTCGAATACACTTGCTCATCCATGACCTCCATTTAGTTCCAAACCCTTTAAGTGCGAGAGCTTCCTCCACACAATCCCAAGCGACCGAATCGTAAGCCTTCCGAAAATCTAAATTGAGAATGTAGCCTTCAGCTTTTGTTCTATGACCTCTATAAACAATTTCGTGTGCGGAAGCAATGCTATCCATGATGTCCCTTCCCTTAATGAACCCGCTTTGCGATTGATCGATAATCTCGTTGAGATGCGGGGCTAGTCTTTGAGCCATAACTTTCGTGATGATCTTGAATGACCCGTTCAGCAAACTTATCGGCCTCAGGTCATCCTGAGAGACCACTTCGTTTTTCTTAGGCACCAGAATAATGGTTGCATAATTTAACCTATCCAGATCTGCCTTTCTTGTGTAGACTTCGTGGAAAATGTTCATAAGGTCCTCTCTAATGATGCTCTAATATATCTTGTAGAAAAAAATCGGCAGACCGTCCGGACCTGGCGCCTTGTTCTGGCCTAGGTTCTTGATTGCATCTAAAACTTCTGTTTCTTCAAAGCGCCCTTCGATGCCCTCGCTCCCATCTATTCTGGAGGACCCCCACATATCCTGGGCCAACGAACATCTGCATTCAGGTTTGTGGCCTAATAAGTCGTGAAATACCCCGTCCAGATGCTCCTTGATCAGGTCTTCATTTTGAATCTAGGAGCCGTTGACCGAAATGCCCGTGATGTGATTGTGTCTCCGTCTCCCATTAGCCATCTTGTGGAAATATTTTGTGTTAGCATCTCCTTCTCTAAGCCACTGAATCCTCGCTCTCTGTTGCCAGTAGATTTCCTCCATCTTTGCGATGTGCTGCATCTCCAGTCTTTTGTGGTCTAATGTTAATTTACGTGCATGGATTGTTTGAAAAGTGTTGGAAAGCTCTCTTTTTCTATAGCTATGGAATATTGTTTGGAAAATGATTTATTTCCTAGGGGTTGTTTGGAAAATGTGCCTCCAACATAGGAGGTGGAAACAAATAAATAAAGCCAAAGCAAAAGCAAAATACAGAAAATAGTTTTTTTGATGAATCGGATAGAGTCAAACGACTCCAGCCAGGCAATCAATAAATAATACGTAACATTACAAAACGGGTTTTACCAGAAGTAAAACAAAAAAGCAGAGAAAATGCCTTACAAGCGAAGTAAGAACAGATCTCCGAGCTAGCTGCGACAGACTAACAAATTAATACGCTATACAATAGTGACTCAGAAAGAGGCATCAGAGGATATTGAAAAGGGAGCCAGCGACTGAAGCAGACTACTAATAGTGGATCTTCTGACTTAGCCACCGCCCGGAGAGTGGACGCGCATCGGATACTCCATTCGAGGCATCACACATGAGTCCAAAGGGGGAAAGCTCACAATTGCCACAGATGGGGACGCACAGCCGCCTAATGGAGCCGACTCACTGGATGCAATCGTCGCCTTAATACAGGAGAACCACTAATAGGTTTGAACTTTTAATACAGGAGAAGGGACTGTCCACTAATAGGCACCTCCACTTCCCATAAATACAGGAGAAGACTAAACAATACAGCCGGAGACAAACACTAAAAGGATGGAGAGAGGGTTCGATAACATGACCAGGGCCCCTACTACATAGCCCAGTCCCATTACAAACAAAAGAGTAAGAGACTTCACAAATAACATCAGCCAAGACCCCTCCAAACCATCCAAAAAAATACAAAGAAGCAGATAGCATCACTACCATGAGCAAAAGAGAGAACATGGACTTGCAGTAAGGTTCGGGAGCAAAAGAGAGGGAAGAGGTAAGCAACTCTCCCAAATAGTAAATCCAACTACCAAAACACCATTAACACTGCTCAATCAACGCAGTGAAACGAAAGGGACACCGCAACGATCCCTAAATCCATAGCCATCCAGACAAAAGCAGCGTAGACAAATTCAGAGCACTTCATACCGTAGCAAGATAATAAGAAGAAGAAAACAATATGTAGAGATCAGAAAAGCGTACACATTATCCATCAGTCATAACCAAACCTATAGCCATACAAATATGACGAAACAGATCGTGTAGAGCGATAAACACTTTCGAAAAGGCCGAAGCCCAGAGCAACAAGGGAAAGAGTAAAAGAAGCACAACCCAAGCACAGAGAAGCCTGCAGCTTAAGAAACATCAGATACTATAGGTTAGAAGACCGATAATAACAACCAAAATAGAAACCAAAATATCCAGACCAAAAGCATCCCAGTCAAGGCCAAAGATCGCCTCTCAAGCAGCTTAACAGCAACTAAGTAAAGGCCCAGAGGACCCAAAAGGTAGTGAGTCAGAAGCACAAACCAAAATCCAGAACACCCTGCTGCTCCCTTATGGAGAGGTCAACCCTGCGAGCAAAAAAGAGAGAGGAAAAGAAATAGTAAGCGCAATAGTAACTAAATCCAGCAGTTATAAAGCATGAAGGTTGCAAAGACAACGAACAGAGTCATTTAATTTTTGATAAGCAAGAGAAGCACTGGCTTTGAACTTCGGGCCCGAAGCCCAGAGCTTAAAGAGAAATAAGAGTTCATCGATCATAGAAGCTATAGAGGAAATGTGATGCTGGAACAACCTGAAGTTCCTTTCCTTCCAAATGATCCAAATGATGGTTTGAACCGACAACATCCACGCGCTTCGAAACAAAGCGTTCGAGGGCTGATAAGACCAACAGGATGCTAATAGAGGAGGGATCGATCCAGTATCCCATGCCAGGGTGCAAATCTTCCACAGAGGGAGGATGACGGGGCACTGAACAAAGAGATGGTTAACGTCCTCCGATTGCTGATCGCACAGCGGGCAAAGCTGCCCCCAAGCTAAATTCCTTTTGTTAAGAACCTCAACATCTCTAGAGCGTGGGCAAACTACTCTAGTTCGGCCCCAAGTTACATGTCCTCATCATCATAGTTCTCTAGCGGGAAAGCCTTGGAAATCCTCCCTTGCAGTCGCCACTGCAACCAAATGTTGTCGTTTATTTCGGAAATCAGATGCATAACTCCAGTTTAATTACAACAAATACTTTTACTTAATCTCACGAATGTGGTTTTTTTTCTTCTATCTAACCACATAATTCAAGTTGTCACAGCGATCACAATGTACTAGGCTTTCATCATGTCTGCCTATATGCCTAGGCTAGCGAACCTATTACCAACCCATAAATCCTTGTATTTTATTGGGTATTCAACTACTCATTAGTGCCTAAAGTTCGATACTCCTCTCACATTCAATCAACTAATAATTTACACATGTGATGCACGTCTTAATAAATATATATTTTTTAAAGTAAAAAGTTATGGCGTAGTGTGGTCTCGAACCTGTGACCTCTTTTATATTAGTTATGCATGATAATGCACGTAAGTTGATAGATTTACAAACGACAACTCAAACTCTCTCATTCTAATAGTTACTAGTAATCTGCCCGTGTGATGCATGTTCTAATAATTTTTTCTTTTCTTTTTAAAGTAAATATTAAGACATAATCTGGCATCAAATCTGAGATCTCTCTTTACTCATCACATACTCTTTAAAAATCACCCATAGTGACATCAACTTTTATTTTATATGACTGACACGTTTGTAAATAATTATGTTGTAAATTGATTTGACTTTGAGGGTATTATGGTAATTAACTAACAACTGAGTGAAATAATGGTTAAATGATTGAGATTAGATGATTGATTGTCTACAAATGACAACTCTCCCATTATAATATTAGAGATTAGATATTATAGATAGGTGATAGCTCTGTGTCACAGAAGCCGCTTATATATATATATATATATATATATATATATATATATATATATATATATATATATATATATATATATATATATATATATATATATATATATGGAAAGCTTCGGTTGAGCACTACTCTAGTGCTCGCCGCGTGAACACTAGGCCTTCGGGCGTTCATATCGAAAATCCGAACCGTTCACATTGATCTACACATCTAAATTAGTCTAACTATGTAAAATCAAATCATTTGAAATTCATTTGCCCATTCATTGAAGTGTTACAAAATTGTATGGCTGAAAATCATTGCACTTCAATGAATGGGCAAATGAATTTCAAATGATTTGATTTTACATAGTTAGACTAATTTAGATGTGTAGATCAATGTGAATGGTTCGGATTTTCGATATGAACGCCCGAAAGCCTAGTGTTCACGCGGTGAGCACTAGAGTAGTGCTCAACCGAAGCTTTCCCTATATATATATATATATATATATATATATATATATATGGAAATGCTCCATTGAAAATGGGTTTGTTTTCAATAGGTGTGAAAACAGCGATCTGAGCCGTTGGATCGCTGTTGATCGTGATCAACGGCTCATATCGCAGCCGCTTTGAAGGAAGCAAAGCTCCTAATAAGAGTCGAGGGGCATTTTGGGAAGTTCACGCAAAAAATGCTTCAGACTTAGCATTTTTGGCGCAAGGTATTTATTTTTGGCAAAAATACATAGGCCGTTGTTGGGACAACGGCCTAAGTTGTTTTAAAAAAAAATAATCAACCTATGCCGTTGTTCCCAACAACAGCCTAGGTATGTACAAGTGTTTTTCCAAACACTTGTACATACTCAAATCTCCATCTCTCTCACTTCTTCGACAATTCTCTCTCTCTCTCTCTCTCTCTCTCTCTCTCTCTCTCTCTCTCTCTCTCTTTTTCTGGAGTTCGCGAAACCCAAACCCAAAACCCTTAGCTCTCTCTCTCGATCGTTCCTGAACCCAATCTGAAAACCCTAGCTTTCTCTCGATCGTTGCTTCTCACTCAATCGCTCCCTCTTCCTTTGAAGATCCCTAATCCAAAAAAACCGTAACCCATACGAAATATTGCAAACCCTAATACCCTAATCCTAAGAAATTAGCCAAACCCTAATAATCCCTTTCCTTTGTCTACAACAATGCGCAAGCACCTCCTCTATCTCCTCTCCGAAAATCCATATTGTGAAAGGTATTAACATTTTTCTACATTAGTAGATTTAGCTATGTTAATTGATTGAAATTTTTTATTCAATATTTGAGTGCACAATTTGTATATTATGCGTAGCTAATTATGGGTTAGTTTCACGATGTGTATTGTGCATAGTTATTATTGTCGATGTAGATGTAGTATTAGTTGTTGTTCGTTGTTAGTAATAGCGGACAAGCGAGATCCAAAAATTCTGCAATTTTGCGAGTACGTCGGATTCTCCATGCACAAGCCAATGCAACCTGTAGAAGTGTGTTTGGATTCATGGTTTGCGATACACGGCTGTGTATCGCTTTCGACCTTTTTTCGTGAGTGAAAGCGATACATCGCTGTATATTGCAAACCGTGAGTCGAAACTCATTTCTACAAGTTGTGTTGGCTCATGCATGGTGCGTCCGACTTACTTGCAAAGTTTCGGAATTTTTTGACCTCGTTTGCGCGGTTTTCTTCCATATATCAAACAACAACAACAGTTATACTTTGAATTTTTATCGATGACTTTTGACTAGGAAACCGCATAAACGACATCCAAAAATATAAAATTTTGCGAGCAGGTTGGGGTCACTAAACACAAGCCAAAGCAACTTGTATTTGTGAGTTCTCAACCACGGTTTTCCGTATGCATCCGTGTATCGCATTCTTGGCAATTTTCAAGAGTAAAAGCGATATATAGTTGTATCTTGCAAACCACGGGTCAGAACTCACTTCTACAAGTTGCATTGGAGTGTGTGCGGGGAGCCATACCCAATCGCAAAGTTTCGTAATTTTTGAATGTCGTTTGTGTGGTTTTCTCACGTATTTTGATATGTTTTAAGCGAGTTTTCAATAGAGAACCCACTCGAAAAATACAAAATTTTGCGAGTTGGTCGGTCTAGCTACTCAAAAGCCAAAGTAACTTGTAGTTGTAAGTTCTCACCCAGGGTTTTCTATATGCGTTCGTGTATCGCCTTCCGCTCTTTTTTCAAGAGCGAAAGCGATACACGGCCGTATCTTGTAAACCGTGAGTCGAAACTCACTTCTACAAGTTGCGTTGCCTTGTGTGCGGCAAACCCGATCCAATCACAAAGTTTAGTATTTTTTGAAAGTCATTTGTGTGGTTTTCTCGCGTATTTTGTTTCGGATCTATATATATCCCAATCTTTTGTTAACAATTTCATATATATATATGATGTACTTTGTTACAGAGAAATGGTTAGAACTAGGGGAACCGGATGGCCATCTGGTAGTGGTCGGGGCGAACATTCCAAAAAAGTAAGAGAACTATTTATCTTCATTGTGAATTTTGTATAAAGTGGTATTGTTACTACACTATTAATAAATTGTTGTGTTGGTGTAGGTTGGTGCATCCTCTTCGACAGAAAATTGAGGTCCAGTACCAATACAGCCATATGTGCTCACTTTGCAAGACCGCCACAGATATGAGGTAGTGTGGGGTGGGACGACGCGGAGGTGTAATTTCCGTACTCACGAGACTTTGCCGATGCACCCACGTACCACCGAGTATCTAGTCCAGGCCAATTTCTATGAAATCAGTATGATGGGTCAGGTGAAACTCGACCGAACACTTCTTGCAGCCCTCATCAAGCGATGGAGGCTAGAGACACACACCTTCTATCTACCGGTCGGAGAGATGACAGTGATGCTACAGGATATAACGATGACCTCCGGTCTTCCAGTAGATGGGATGGCCGTCACGGGTCATATAAATTTTGATAAGAGAGAGGTGTGCAATGAACTCCTCGGTACAGAGATTGTTGAGGAGGACGAGGACAATTAGTCTATTTTTGTCGAACAATCATTCCGACTCTCTTGGTTGAAGGAGAATTTTGAAGGGATATTGACCGATGAATCGACTAACCACCAAGTGCAGTGCTACACCAGAGCGTACATTATGACGGTACTTGGCGGTGTTATCTTGCCTAACTCATCCGGAGATACCATACCAGTTATGTATCTATGATTGCTCGCTAACCTAGGCGTAACCGGTCGGTACAGCTGGGAAAGCTACGCTTTAGCAATGTTGTACAGGACGTTGTGTTTAGTAGCGCTAGATGGGACCGAGATGACCGACCCGATGGTCTTGTTACAAATTTGGTCATGGGAGCGTCTACACTTGGGTTGTCCCCGAATTACGAGACCGACAGATGGTTGGATGGACAATACACCAAATATGGAGATGTTGGCACCTTTGGGGGTATATTGGGAGGTAAACAGAGTTATTAAAACAACCCAAAAGGTGTACTAACTTACTATAGAGACGAGCTCGACCAACTATGAGAAGAGTTCATGATTTGGGAGTCATATACACCCGAGCGGGTGGGAAGACTACCACCGGTATGCACGACTAGGTCGCAGTTGTGGTTGACGATGGCTCCACTCCTCAACTTTGGTACGGTGGAGCATCAGTGGCCGTATAGAGTCCTTCGGCAATTTGGTCTTCAACAAGATTTACTCGATGAAAAATTATCCCGATACAACTTTGAGTTACACTCTACTAGGGTTCCGGTCGTATGCCTACCCATGATTGGGCAGATTTCCATCGTGTTCATGTTGTAAATTGGAATGAGCAATGGTTTGAACTAGTACTTGATCAAGTTCCCCTGTTAGATGGCACGAAACAAATCACCTACATGGCTTGGTACAATAATATAACGCATTTATACATCTCTCTGCATACACAACTACTTATTGGGATTCAACTACCAATTGAGGAGAGAGATAGATCCACCACCCGCGTATTCTAGTTCACAACCCATGTTCCAACCGAACGCGTCATCTGTACGTGTATTAATGAGTAAACTTTGATTCACATTTGCCTTGGCATTACATAATATTTAAAATGGTTGAATTTATTACAAACCGAATTGTGTTTAATATACTTATTTTTTGTGTTTTAGATCGATAATACATGGGACATGGCCAAAGATGTGCGCGGGTAATTAATAGTAACGCGGCCAAACCTATGAAGGAGTTCGCTCGGAAGATGCTCTCTTCATATCGGGGCTCATTAGAAGAAGTAGGAGAGGGCCCAGCGTTGAACCATTATTTAAATATGAAAGAACGTTCATAGCGCCGTATGAGCGTGAGGGGTAGGCTATCTCGCCCGGTGCAACAACAAAAATATCGTTCTCCATCTCCACCACAAGAAGAAGAGCAAGAAGAAGAGCAAGAAGAAGAGCATCCGAAAATTGCTGTCCCAGAAAGACAAGAATTGGGAGAAGAAGAAGAAATTGTCGCGGACTCACAATTCCGACAGCAACAACCGGTTAGGAAGAGGCAACCACCACAAACTTACACGCCCGGTGATTGAGTGTTTCCCGATACAATTGATGTAGGAATTAAATTTTTATTGTTGTTGTTGATTGTAATCGAAAGAAAGTGTTGTGGTTATTGTTGATATATGGTTAGTTTTGCTGTTGTGTTTGATATTATTGTTGTTAATTATGTTGTTGTTGATGTTAGTTTTGTTGTTAATTATACATGTTGTATTGTTGCTCAAGTGTTATTGTTTTGTTGAGCTGCTAATTGTATTGTGTATATATCTGTGGTTGGGATTGAAGTATAGCAGCTATAGCTGTTGTTTAAACTTTTAAGATTATTTTATTATTATTTTTTTTATTTTTTATTTTTTATTAATACTTAGTCCGTTGTCTCCAACAACGGCCTAGGTTCGATGTAAAAGTTGTAGACTTGAAAACTCACTCTCTGTCTTGGCCAAGGCATAAAGTGCAGCAGATCATAAAAATTCCAATTTTTTTTTAATAACCTAGACCGTATATGATAAAATTGAATTTTTATGAGTTGCTCTTTGTCTTGGCCAAGCCATAAGGAGTACCAGCTCATAAAAATTCCAAATTTATTTTATAACCTAGGCCGTTGTCTCTAATAACGGCCTAGGTTATGTGATAAAATTGGATTTTTATGAGCTGTCCTCTGTCTTGGCCAAGCCATAAGGAACAACAGCTCATAAAAATTCAAAATTTATTTTATAACGAGTTGCTCTCTGTCTTGGCCAAGCCATAAGGAGCAGCGGCTCATAAAAATTCTAAAGTTATTTTATAACCTAGCAACGGCCTAAGTTATATGATAAAATTGGATTTTTATGAGTTGCTCTCTGTCTTGGCTAAGATATAAGGAGCAACAACTCATCAAATTACAAAATTTCTGAATAACTTAGGCCGTTGTCTTCAATAACGGCTTAGGTTATATGTAAAAAATTAGAATTTGATGAGTTGCGCTCTGTCTTGGCTACGCCATAAGGAGGAACAACTCATAAAATTATAATTTTTTTAATAACTAAGGCCGTTGTCTCCAACAAAGGCCTTGGTTATACGGAAAAAAATGGATTATGATGAGTTGCTCTCTATCTTGGCCAAGCCACAAGGTGCAGCAACTCTTCAAAATCCCATTTTTTTTTATTAACCTAGGCCATTATTGGAGACAACGGCCTAAGTTGATATAAAATTTTTTGGGTTTTGAAAACTTTCTCTCCTATCTGTACAAACTGAAGCACTCGAACTCTATGCCAAAGACATTCATATTGTTGTCTATTGTCTCTATATTATATTAATTTCATTTTTTAGTAACCAAAACGACCAAAATATAATAATTAGGTTAAATGGTTATATATTTTATAGAAAACAACTTAAACATTTTTTTAAATAAAAAAACCATAAATAATCTCTTTTTTACAATAAAATTCCCTAAAATAATCCTAGCAACCTACGCTCTTGTTGGAAGAGCAAGTCAAGTGCAAACCTTTTAAAATATATATTTGGGGAGATTGTGAATATGAGAGAGTACATCCTTGTTCAGCTTATCTAAACCTTAAACCTAACCCAATATACCCTTAAAAGTATTCTAAAATATGAATAGTCGACTTACCATTAAGCTTACCCTAACCCTACCCTAACCCTCATTAACATTAACCTTAACCTAACCCTAACCCTAACCCTAACCCTAACCCTACCCAAACCCCTGGTTGGAGGGTGATGGGTTAGGGGCTATGGTTAGGGGTTAGGTTATGGTTAAAATGAATAAAATTCTTGAGAAGAAATTATAGATTAGGGCTAAAAAAAGAAAATATTTTGGTTTTGGTTGCCAAAAAATGAATTCAAAAAAAGAAAAGAAAAGAAAGAGAAGATATACAATAAAATGAATGTCAAGAGGTTTTGTAATCAATCTGGACACATGAAATGAAAAAGAAGGAAGAGAAGAGTAATTTGTCATGTGATATAAACCAATAAGAGTGTGCCACTGAAGATAGTGAAGAAAATGAACACTTCAACAGATGTCTTCTATTTAAGAAAATGAACACTTCAATAAATCAAGTAGTTTTGGAATTAACCACCCTAACCATAACCCTTACGTAATTTGTCATGAAATGAAAAAAAAGGAAGAGAAGAGTAATTTGTCATGTGATATAAACCAATAAGAGTGTGCCACCGAATATAGTGAAGAAAATGAACACTTCAACAAATGTCTTCTATAAAAAAAATGAACACTTCGATAAATCAAGTAGTTTTGGAATTAACCACCCTAACCTCTAACCCTCTACGTAACCCTGACGAATATATCTGACTCTCGTGTGAATAATCATTCTATTTCTCTTGCTTTCATCTAGGGTCAAATGAAATGGGAAATGTGTTTCGGAAATCCGAAGGACAGAGAGAAATAATTAAATAAATTGAAAACCTAAGGAGAAACTCATAAAAATCCAAAATTTCTTTTACAACCTAGGCCATTGTGTCGAACAAAGGGCTAAGCATTGATGATATTTTTTGGGTTTTTTCTACTTTCACTTCTATCTGTACGAACATAAGCTATCGAACTCTATACCAAAGACATTCATATTCTTGTAAATCGTCTCTATATTTTATTAAATTCTTTTTTAACAACCAAAATGGCCAAAATATTTTTGAACACTTTTAGAACATCTTACACATACCAATGACAACCAAATTACAAAATTATGATTTTTTTTCCCATGTCGAAAAAGAAAAAAAAATTCTGCCTAGGCCGTTGTTTACAACAACGGATAAACAACGGCCTAAGTAAAGGAGGGTTATGCGAGGGTTAGGATAGGGGTAATGTAGGGTTATCAAGGGAATTTTTTTTTTAAAATATTTTTTTTAAACATGTGTATTCGTCTTTTTGTAGTGAAGTCTGTGGTTAAAGTCCACATAGTTTTTTTCGCAATTATTTAAAATTTTAAATCTTGTGGCATCTTTGATTTCTGTGGTGAACACATCAGTTGGCATCATATATAACGTAAGAAACCGTCTTTTTTTGTAACAATTTGAATTATTCCTCAATATGCTCTATTCTATTCATGTGATCCATATTCTATTCCAAACCACTATCGTTCTCTATTGAAACACTCGATTCGAACTAGTTCCCATGTATTATCTAATAGATTCAATTGTTTGTAAAAACATTATCCTTAACTCTACCATAACCCTACCACAACCCTACACTAACCGTAACCCTACCATAACCCTCCTTTACCTAGGCCGTTGTTTCCTTTATTTCATATTTTTTGGTGTACGTTTTATTTTAATATCGACATGGACCAAAAATTAGAGAATAATTTTTTAAATTTGTTCATTTGTTCTGATTGGTATGTGTAAGATGTTTTAAAAGTGTTCTAAAATTATGAATAGTACACTTACCACTAAGCTTACCCTAAGCCTATCCTAACCCTCATTAACAATAACCTTAACCTTACCCTAACCCTACCCAAACCCGTGTTTGAAATATTATGGGTTAGGGGGGTATGGTTAGGGGTTAGGTGTTAAGTTGAATAAGGATACACTTTTCAGGAAAAATTACATATTAGGGGTTAAAAAAAATTGTTTTTACAAAAAGAAGATTATCTTTTATTTTCTATTAAATATTTAAGCATTTAACCTTAACGATTATATATTGTTCATTTAGGTGGCTAAAAATGGAAATTAATAAAATATAGAGACGAAATACAAGAATATGGATGTCTTTGGCGTAGAGTTCGAGAGACTCTGTTTGCACAGAGTGGGGAGAGAAAGTTGTAAAAGACAAAAAAATTATTTTCATAATTTTATCATATAACCTAGGCCGTTGGGTTATAAAAAAAATTTGGAATTTTTTATAAGCTGCTGCTCCATATGGCTTGGCCAAGACAGAGAGCAACTCATAAAAATCCAATTTTATCATATAACCTAGGTCGTTGTTGTTATAAAATAAATTTGGAATTTTTATGAGCTGTTGTTCCTTCTGGCTTGGCCAAGACAGAGAGCAACTCATAAAAATCCAATTTTATCCCATAACCTAGGCCGTTGTTGGAGACAATGGCCTAGGTTATAAACTAAATTTGGAATTTTTATGAGCTGCTGCTCCTTATGGCTTGGCCAAGACAGAGAGCAACTCATAAAAATCCAATTTTATCACATAACCTAGGCTGTTGTTGGAGACAACGGCCTAGGTTATAAAATAAATTTGGAATTTTTATGAGCTGCTGCTCCTTATGGTTTTGCCAAGACAGAGAGCAATTCATAAAAATTCAATTTTATCACATAACCTAGGCCGTTATTGGAGACAAAGGCCTAGGTTATAAAATAAATTTGGAATTTTGATGAGCTGTTGCTCTTTATGGCTTGGCCAAGACAGAGAGCAATTCATAAAAATAAATTTTTTTCATATAACCTAGGCCGTTTTGGTTATAAAAAAAGTTGATATTTTTATGCGCTGCTGCTTCTTATGGCTTCATAAAGATAGTGAGCAACTCATAAAAATCAAATATTATCATATAACCTGAGACAACGGCCTAGGTTATAAAAAAAGCTGGAATTTTTATGAGCTTCTGCTCCTTATGGCTTCATAAAGACAAAGAGAAACTCATAAAAATCCAATATTATCATATACAACTTAGGCTGTTGTTAACTAACAACGGCCTATGTATAAAATGGAAAAAATAATAATTAGCAGTTTAAACAGCAGCTATAGCTGCTACATTTTAATCCAACCAACATATAAATATACGATACAATCAGTAACAACAAAACAACAACACTTGAATCCCAACAACATGTATAATTAACAACAAAACTTCATCAACAACACCAACAATTATCACATCAAAATGTAACATACTCGAACTGTACATCCAAAAAAGTTTCACAATGCTTCATCATATCTCTCGTCGAAACTCTCTTCTTTGGAAGGATTCACTTCTTGCGGATGGGTTGCCCTAAATTAAATGATAGGTATTAGTTAGTGACAAATTTATTTACTACAAATCAAATACAATAAATTTAAATTAATGATAACCAAATCAAAAAATGTATTATCCCTCAAATAAGGTTGGACAATTTCTTGAATCATGGTCCATTTGCAGAATGCCGCATGTTCTGCACCGTCTTGATTTTTTATTGCGAAGTTGCTTTCTTATCAGCCTCAATCTCTTGGCGCGAGACCTTCCCTTTGTAATGCATTGTTGTGGGTCCCTCACACATGTAGGTACATGTCAACTATCTTCATCATGAGGTTGTGCACTACCATGTATTTGTGCACTACCATACGCTTGTGTACAATCATGCGGTTGTGAGGCATCTTCGGAATGTTCACCCAATCCGGGTTGTAGCCGAGAGACACCGAAAATGATCTTTACCAAATTCTCAAGCGTGTATTTGTAACTTTTATTGGAGGAACCAAGATCGACAATCTGTTTGCGTGGTAGTCGAGAAGCAAAATTCTCGCTATTGCCTTCGGTTGGAACAGATGTGTAGCTTCTTTTCATCACATTCCGGATCCGTCTTCTTTTAATATATAAATCTAGAAGAGAAGTGTGATGGCTGAATTGAAGAACAAGGAAAGCCAACGAAGTCAAATAATTGACAAGAACATGTAATAATTGTACGGAGTTTTCATAAATGAAGAAGGTGAGCCGGTTGTGGTTCTCCACAAAGTATCACATGGAAGGTTGAACTATCCGGTGTCTCAAGATCGGCAACGAATGTCACATTATACATGAAGCTTTTTGTAACTTCATCTTGGAACTTGTAAAAAAATTTCAAAGTGTATATTCATGTCATTTGTTCCTCCAAAGCCCATGAGCTCTTCAATTTCGGTATCTTCCCACGGTTACGATGATTTTCTTTCAGTTCATCGTGTCTTTGCTTTACCAAAAAACTGTAACAATCCATAAAATTAGAAATGATAATTTTGTCCTCGTATGTTACACACGTGTATTTTGTACCGTTACTGGTAATATTTATAACGTATTTCACTACGTATTTTAGATTTTGAATATTTATGCATTTCCCTTATTCTTAAAATCCTATTTTGAGTCAGCCCAAATCTATATTTCAATCTCTGTATTTTTACGTGCTTTTTACGTATTATCGATGCACGTATCGATTACTTATTTTTCTACCGCTACGTGTTATATTTTCTATGTGTTACAATTATTTATTTTATGCATTCGAATTTGTTTTACAAACGGAAGTTCATTTTTTTCCTATTTTTGATTAAAATACTTTTGTACGTGCGGTGCACGTGTTTTCTATGTATGTAGCGACTACGTTATGGAATATATAAAAATAAATAAATATATTTTCTTTTTTTGTATTTCAATTATCTTTAAATATTTTTCCATTGAGAAAGTTGATTTCGTATTTTTATGTGCGACGCACGTGTTTGCGGTGCACGTATTTAGGCGTATTCTTTTTCAAAATGAATTTTATGAAGTGTGTGTGTTTATTTTATTTGTGTATGAAAAACTATAATTTTTAACTAAGTTAATTTTATACGTATATATAAACATTTGTTTTAAAAATTAAATAAATAATTTATTTTGTAGTGTACACAAAGCACGTGCACGTGCACACGTGCAATGTGGACCTCAACCAAGAGGGAAATCGGCTGTTTTTGGAGAGGAGGGAAAGAGAAAATTTTGAAATATATGAGTGGAGTTAGTGGTGTTCATGGGAAGTAGTTATTATAACCATCACCTAAGTGTTCTATAAAAATACCCCTAAATCCTTCACTTCTCCTCATTCATCCTCCTTCTTTCATCTTTCATCCGAAAACCCCCCTTCCTCCTTTCCTTATTTGTCTGCCGAAGTCCCAACCAAACCAGCATGTCCTCTGTTGCTTCCCCACTCAAATGTGTGTATACATATATAATTATGTATATATATATATACTAATACCCCCTTCACATTCACTCTCTTTCCCTTCCTCTTTTCCTCTCTCTGTCAAATCCGAACACCAACTCCAGCAACCCCCTGTTTCTCCACCTACCACATATACAACATATATTTCCTATTATATATATATATATATATATATATATATATATATATATATATATATATAGGTAGATAGATATATTTGCATACAAAAGTGAGATGGTGCTTCACCGTGCTTGGCTGAAAATGAGATGGGGATGCTCTCACTGTTGCTTTGGCCGAAAGTTGGATTTGGAGGCTTTTTTCCTTGTGCGCCGATTCGAGGAGGCCAAAATGGAGTTTTCTTGGAGTTTATTTCTAGGAATTTTGCTTCTACTACTTTTTATTGGGTGGGTGTTTCTTAAACCCTTTCTAAATTTAGGAGTATGATGCTTATGTAATGATTCTCGCCAAGAATTTGATTGCCGGGCTGGCCCAACAAACTCCAGCGTGCACATCCATTTTATCATGTTGCTATGAAATGTGAATTTTGAACCATGTTAGATTAAGGAAATATGTTTGTAAATGGCTAGTTGGTTAATTGAAATATTTGATTTGTGCTATATTAATTAATGTGACACTAGTATGATAAAATAGATTATGTTCTAGAAATTGTTGTAGAAATAAAAGAAAGCAAGAAAACAAACTTATGTGATAATTGTGGTGCTAAATTTTGGTGGAAACCATGGTTGCTTTTAAATGTCGAAATTGTAGACATAGAATACAAATTAGAAAGAAAAATTCATGTTTTTATGTCAAAAATAATAATTTTAAAATACTGTTATGTTGCAAATCTATAAGGTTAGTAATCTGAAAATTTTCAGGAAATAAATTAGAAGAGAAAAAAAGTTTAAGAGTTTTTGAATTATGAAATATTAGTAACAAACAGAGAGTCGGATTATACAAAACCCAACTCATTTCATATCAGTTAGTCACTTGGACCAATTGGTCTTCGGGTGCGCTTTGGGTCTATTACTGTAGAAAGAGCGGAGCTCTAAGTCCTGGGTTCGAGTCTCTCTAGAGACTTTATTTTTTTGAAATCAACTTTAACTCAAATACCAAAACCCAGAATATAAATATAATTCAAGTTATACATTTAATAGTGAGCCATAGTGGCCTTCTGGTCTTCGGCTGCACCTTAAGGCGATTATTGTAGCAACAGCGGGGGCCTGTGTGCTTGGGTTCGAATCCAGTCATTAGCCACTTTATTTTCTTTTTGGATTTTTTGGTATTTTGTGTTTTTAAATGAAAAAAAAATTGGGAAAAATCCTATTTAATTTTCTAAAATTCTTTAGACTTTATAAAAATTATTTCTACAATATTTGGATATATTTTGTGAGAATTGAAAGGGGATTTTATATTAAAGAACTCAATTCTATTAATTAAAAATATGACTCTTGTTTAATTAAAGAGAGATAAAAATTTGAATTTCCTTCTTAATGAGATTTTATGATTATTGACATTGATTAAGTGAATATTTGAATAGTATACAGTGTTATAAGTGATTAAATTGATAAAAGAAGTTGAATTGAATTATTTCATGATATGAGATTTTAAAGAAATGTTTTCTTGGGAAAGAGTTTGTGAATAAAGGAATTGAAATATTATTTTGAGATTGAATATGAAATATTGTTGATATCTAGAAAGAGATAGTTGTTGGAATCTAGAGGCTAGGCGAGACCCTAGTGACCGGCAGATTTTATTAATGATTTTAAGAGCTAACCAGTATGGGGTGAGCATCCCTTGAGAAGTAGCCAGGTTGGGCTGACTGTCTCCTTTGTTTGTTTTAAGTCCGGTAGGGTAAGCTAGCTCTAGGTTGTGATGATTTTCTTCTAAAACAAATTTTATTATGTAAGGACTACACTATAGTGGAGATGTGATGAAAGTAAGAGAAAAACATAAGTATGATGACAATTGGATTTGCGATGTGAGAGTGTTCACAGGATGTCCTCATGATGCGTCATGTCGGGGCGTGGATACTACTCCAGGATATCGTACCGGTGACGACGCTTGTGGGGTGTTTGGTGACTACGGGTGGTGCCATTGTCCATGGCAGAGGTGAATTGTCCACAGGATGCCTGCATGCTGCGTCATGTGTCAGTTCGTGGGATTCTCTCCAGGATGTCTGGACATGGGCTCGTAACTCATAGAACACATAGGATACTTACCGTAGTTATCGTAGTAGTTTAATTCATGACGAGAGATTCAACCCTACAAGATGAAGAGTGATTAAGGGCTTGCCCTCGGACATATGTAGTATGGGATGCATAGAATCCAAACAAGTGCGCATTAGTGTCATTTAATATGAATAACTGCATTAAGGACTAAGTGCACAACACCCACGACATCAATAAGATAGTCCCTTTGTAGCTTTATTTTGTGATCAAGTTTGTGTTTGTTAAAGTATTTAAGAATCGTTATACTTTTCGCATAGCGAGGATGATCGTGTATAATATTTTGTCGGTTGTAAGCAACTGACGTGCCCACAGTTTTATATGCAGGGCTTGGAGTTTACAAGAAGATATAAAGATGAATTTGTTGCTGATGATTACTTAAATGCTAAAGTTGTTACAATTGTACATTTATTATTGTTGTATTTTATTTATTCTGTTGCGTGTTGATGTAAAAGATTCTGTTGTAATAAACGTTTTTAATCTTGTAAAATTGTACGAAGTGAAGTGTAAAGATCCCGTCGAACTTCGAATTCGGTCTTAAGGAATTCGGGGTGTTACAGAGTGGTATCAGGGCCACGCTTCAATAAGTAGTACAAATTTATAAGGATGACATATTATGGTGGACATTAGAAGTGTGAGTTTGGTTATAGAGATTTAAATTTAAGTGATTTACATTTGTGTTTCTCTATACACTGACGTTTTCTCTTCCCTTCCCTTTTGATGGCTGGAGTCATGAATGAAGTAGTTATTGAACCTTCATTCATAATGCTCTCTTCGTATACATTGATGTGAGATTGTATGCGAGCACATTTTCCTTGGGTATCAGAGTGGCGCGCGGAAGCGTGGTGCTTTGAAACTACATTCATGATACCTTATACGTAGACACACTTCTTTTTCAAATTTTTCTTCGTGGATTTTCATCATAGTACTTTTTCAACATTCAATATTTTTTCAAATAAATATTTTCCTTATACTATTAAATCACTTGGATATCTATTATTTTATCTATCTTCCTTAGTCTTGATCTTTTGAATTTTTTTTATCTGTCTTTCAATCTTAAAATTTTGTCCTTCGTGTTTTTTCACTTTAAGTTTACCCGTTTACATTACTATTACTTTACGTATTTTATCACCAGTTATTAAATTTATATTGTAACTATTATTTTCTTCATTTATTATTATATTTTGAATTTTGCTTATGTACATTCATTTTATATGATTTGATTTTGCGATACTATATTTTTTATTATCTTATATTATTTTATATATTTCAGTATATTTTTGACAATATTGAAATTTTCTACCCATATAAATATGACCTGCCATTTTGTTTTATTGTCTGCATTCGATACTATTGTTCTTTTTATAACGAGGATAGAATCGTTAGATTCCAGCCCAATAAATAAATAAGAAATGGAGTTACAAAGAGTTACAATTTTACCAGCAGTAAAATTAAAAAAGGAAAACAACGATAATAATAAACAAAAGACACTAGCATTGGAGTTCATTGCCAGGATAACCAACTACACTAAAACAATTAGAGAAAGATGACGACAACAAACGCGATAACTAAGACAGGGCGAAAACCAACTCAAAGCCGACCGCCTGAGAAACAACAGTGCTTCAAAGGGTCGAAGAAAAGGAGGGAATCCCCTGCAGCATCGGGGAGAAAGCCAACCCGAAGCGCCGAAAACCACCGAAGCCAGTCTTGCGAAGAAGAGGAGGAACAAGGCGACCGAACCGGCCTAACTTGACAGACGAGGCGCGAGCACAGTCATACTGGGATGACCAGATGACACAGAGGTGGAGAAGCTAGGGAACGAGCTGAAGCACTCTCCGAGCAGACTGCGAATTAGAGTCAGAGGAGCGCCAAACAGATGAAAAAACCCACCAGGGGAAGTGAAGACCGCTTATCCAGAGCCAAAGAGGTAAAATCTGACTGTAAAACTCAAAGAGCACCACACAACGATAGGCTAAAAAATGAATGCAAGAACAAAAAATAAGGGCTAGCCAAATGGAGCTACAAGCCGGGATCAGCCTCAGAATCCGTACCAAACAAGCACCCACCATTGAAAATTCATACCATAACTCGCACAGAAAGAGAGCAGTAGTTGAAACAAGCTCCAAAAAATGTCAGGAGAAGCACGCTCAAGCAGGAAAACAATAAAAGAATCTGAACCAAGCATTCAAGAACTATCAACCAAAAGAAATGAAAAAATAAAACTAGGTCTGACGAGAGAGCGAGATACCATCCCGGACCTGGGGGCATCACTTCACCAAGGTAAACGAGGCCAAGAGAGACTGCCAAAATAACAGATTCCATCAAAATGTAAAGACAAGGTCGATGTAAAGGAATGGAGCACTGGCAGGAGCAGCATTCACCATTCAACCAACTAGCCCCATCACAAGCCTAAACATCGGTCATAAACTAAGCCACTCACAATACAGGCAAAGAGAACAACACCACCACAAACCAAAACAGTTAGAAATGTAAAAAGATTAGCCAGATACCAGAGTTAAGCCCAGGAACAAAATCAAGTAATCGGCCTATACAAGAGCCGAAACAAAACTAAGGGCCATCAAGACAAGAACATCCAATCTTGGGGAAACAAAAGAAACTGATACCATTAGGTACCGCACTAGTAACCCAAATAAATAACATAACTTAACCAGATTAGTAGAGAGGCACTATGCCAGCCGAAACACTGTGGCAGCGGGCTAAAAAGGTGGTGCAAAAGCCTCCTAAGAAGGAGGAAAAGAAACTATCCTGCACTTTAGATCTGCAAATGAGAGGAGAAATAGGAAATTATATTAGAACAGGCAAATGCTAAGTGGCGTTAGAGTAATTAGAACGATAAATAAGGATCGCCTCATCCAGGCGATCCAAATGCAAGTTAGCGACTTTATCTTGGGTTAGATTGGAAGACCAGAATTTGGCGAAAAAAATAAATTCATCAACAATGGAATAAATCGAGGAGGAGGTGAGATTGAAAATACGTTTGTTTCTTTCCGTCCAGATAACCCAAATGATGGCCATAATCGAAAGGAACCAAGATTTAAGATACTCTTTCCTAATCGATAGGGACATCCAGCAAGATGAAAAGGCATTAGGGATAGAAGGCGCTTGCCAGGAAAGGATAGTTATCGACCACAAAGGTTGGATAAAGCTACACCAGAGAAAAAGATGATCAGCATCCTCATGCGCGGAAGAACAAAAGGAGCAAAGTTGGCCTAAAGCCAGATTTATTTTATTAAGGATCTTTACAGTGAGAAGTTTGTTGTTAAGAGCGAGCCAAGTGAGAATTTTGGACTTCAGAGGGGCGCAACTACTCCATAAGGGTTTAGCAAGCTGGGAGTAGGTCCCCCCGAAGTTAAGGAAATTGTAGAACGATTTAACATTAAAATGGCCTGAAGAGGTCCATTGCCATTTGAAATTATCAGAGGGGTGCCAGGAATAAAGGTTGAGGTTGACAAAAAGCTCGTTAAGCTCATTCTCCAGATTTGAAGGCAGAGTATTGACGAAAGGAATAGACCCGAACTTTTGGTTATTGATGATTGTAACATAATCTGCCACCATGGCGGAGGGGTTGGGGGCCAATTGGTAGAGGGAAGGGAAGGCCATTGCCAGCTTAATATTACCGAACCATAAATCATCTCAAAACTTGGTCTTAGCACCATAGGCACAAATGTGGAAAATGCTACAGCGGAAAGGGCTGGCTGCTTTCCAGACCCCTTTCCAAAAGGGGGAGGCCTTACGGGAGATAGCGGGGCAAAATTCCCAGATCTTACGCTGGGCAAAACAATTACGGGTGATAAGGCGAGCCCAGGGCAACGCATCTTTAGTCAGAATCCTCCATAACCATTTACCCAGGAGGGCTAAATTTTGGTGCCTTAGGTTAAGAACTCATAAGCCCCCATCTGCCTTGGAGGTGCAGATCAACTTCCAGCTGCAGAGATGGGTGCCAGCTATGTAAGAGCCAACACCAGACCAGAAGAAATTCCTTTTGATTTGATCAATCCTCTTAATCACACAAGAGGGGACGTAATAGAAGGACATCATATATAAGGGAATAGAGGAGAGGACGTAGTTGACCAGAACAAGTCTGCCTCCTCGGGATAGGTGCTTTCCAGACCAAATGTTAAGTCTAGATTCAACTTTTTCAATCATCGGAACCCAATCCGATTTATGAAGCTTTCCCCATCGTAAGGGAATACCAAGATATTGAATAGGAAAGGAGGTAGATGCACAGTTAAAGAAATGGGCAATTTCCACTTGCTGGTTGGGATACCCGCCAAGCCATAGGACTGATGATTTTTGAAAGTTAATGGATAACCCGGAAGCGCTTTCGAATATATAGAGAAGTAACTTCAAATTCCGCAAGGTGCACCCATTGGGTTTCGCAAAGATGATGGTATCATTGGCATATTGGAGGTTCATCACTCCTCAGTAACTATGGGAACCCCCAAGACCTTTGATGACACCAGCATCCCAAGCATTATAGAGCAACTTACTGAACACATCCGCAACAAGAGAAAATAAAAGGGAAGAGATTGGGTCACCCTGTCGAAGGCCACGTTTACACTTGAATTTGTGACCTTCCACTCCATTAATGATAATGGAAGAGGTACCGGCGAAGAGGCTGGATTTAATGCAGGCGATCCATTTTGGACCAAACCCATGATGAAGTAGGACATCGAAAAGGAAGTCCCAACTCACATTGTCATAAGCTTTTTGAAAGTCTAATTTTAACTGAATACCCTCGGAATTGGATCTGTGGAAATCAGAAATAACTTCTTGGGCCGAAGACACGCTTTCCAGGATGAAACGGTCTTTAATAAAGCCCGATTGGGCATGATCCATCAAAGGATAGATAATAGTGCTAGGACATGTCGATAGAACTTTCATAATGATCTTGAAGGTAGTGTTGATGAGACTAATCGGCCTAAAGTTAGGAACCGAGTTGGCTCCTATGATCTTGGGGATGAGAACGATATGCGCATAATAAATACGGTCAAAAGAGAAAGACCCTTGGTGAAGATCAGAGAACATTTTGAATAGATCGTCAAAATCTTTGGAAGAAGAAGGCGGGGAATCCATCCGGGCCAGGGGCTGAATCGCTTTTTAAAGAGAAAATGGCTAGTTTAATCTCTTCTAAAGAAAACGGATCTTCCAGACTGGACAGATCATGTGACTTCTGACCATACAATTGGAGCCAGTCAAGATGGAAGACACGATTTTTAGGAGAGCCCAACAAATCTTTAAAGAAACGGAGGAAAGTGGTGTGGATATCAGAATGAGAAGTTAATTCAGTGCCATTGTCTACAATAGAGTTAATGTGCGCTAAAGTGTAACAAGCTGAAAATGAAGAGTAGGGCCCAAAATGAAAGGAGTAGACGCACTCGAAAGAACAACAATTAGAAGAACTTAACTTAATAACAATCGCGAGAAAGGTAAATAATACATGTTTTTGAGAATGGGAGTGATCCAAATCAGCAACCTCTTCGTCCAAAAGGTCATCATGATCTAACCATTGTTCAACATTCGGAGAGGAAGCTTTAAGGGAAGCAGAAATATGTTTGGATCTAGATGAAGTTAAACCATGCACAACACTTTTGAAATGGTCCCAATCGGAGGGGAAAAGCGGATTAACTTCCCAAACAGGCCACTTGTCATCAGACTCAATCAATTTAGGCATCGAAGGCAGAGAGTAAGGAGGAACCAAAGCAGCAGGAGCCTGAGAAGATTGCACCTTCGACGAGGAGGGCAATGGGTGTTTAGGGGGAGCTCGCTAGAACTAGAATGAGTGGGGAGATTGTTCTTCATTGAGGCAATGTCTAGGTTGATCCAGAAAAGGTTGGGATCTTTAGAAGGTGAAGTTTTGGGTATGGAAGGAGAGGTAACACCTCTGCGATGCACAGGGAAATGCTTCTTAGAAGGAGGTTTGTACAGTGTCTTCCCTTTTGCCGACGGACCAGTCGGCCGGGAGGAAGCTCCTACCGAAAATGTTTTAGGGAGACTGGGAGCATCCACAGGGGAATTAGAAACTCCAATTAACAAATTTGCAGGAGTTGTGCCCCCCTTAGTGATATCTTGATAATTAACAGATATAGGGAAGATCGACTTATTGTCTCTCAAAGAATAGGCCACAATTCTGTCATACACAGGTGGGCAGAAGAACTCTGCTTCCACCTAGAGGCAGCCAGAAGCCAGCATAGAAGATGAAGAAATGCAAAGCAACTCACCCACGCATTTAGTCATGTCAGCAACGACGCGGTGAGTTCACAGAAAGGTGGGAGGCCTAAGAGAGTGGCTTTGACAGGGGTCTGAATCGGGGTAAGGGAGGAAGCCCCGGGTGCACCCATTTGCGAATGGTAATTTTGATAAAACCGATAGAAAGAGAGTTGAGAGCACACAGTTCATCCAATATTTTAGGGGAAAGGCAATTAATGACCACCTCACCGTTTGAACAAGTGTTGATAGCCCACGCCCATTCTTGCACATTACAGGAGTTGCAGAGAAAAGAGTCTAATATGAAGTTGGAAACTGAACCTCCGCTGAAGGAAATGGCCATAATACTCAAAACACTTCAATTTATCTGTGAGTTCGGCAGCAGGAATAAAAACAACACTAACTTGAGGCTTAGTCCCCAGGGAAGAAGGCTGAGAGGGCAATGGTTGAGCGGAAGGGTGCTCCCCTACTGGGAGACGCTGAGAGACCGGAGGCATAGGGAGAATAGGTGAGGTCGAAGCCAACTTAACCCTCTTAGACTGATGGGATTGGATATTCGCAAGTTTAGATTGAAGGGAGGGAAATTCGAGTGCGGCCATCACTTGGTCGAAGATGGGAACTATCAAGGAAAGGCCCAAAATTTGTTGAAGGGGGAAGCATCAATTGCGCGAGTGACCCGATTTTAGGCAGAACAGACATTTCATGTTGGCAGAGCAGAAGGATTTAATGTGTCCGTATTGAAGACAGCGGTAACACATAGGGGTGGGCGATGGAGAGGAAGACGAAGATTGCTTAGAACGGGACTTAGCGAGGGAGATGAAAGGGCGGTAAAGGGATGACGCTTTATGCCCTAGAAGATTCTGTGGTGTGGGCCGTTCAGAAGGAGGGCGAGATGGGCCAGGGGCAAAATGGGACTGAACTTTAAAGCTCGATTTTTTTTAACAATTTCTACCCAGGTCGATTCCATAGCGGCCCAAGCTCAAGACTAAACGGAAAAGGAAGTGGTGAAAAGAAAGCCCACAGATCAAACAATCACTATAGCGCTCAGAACAACCGATCGAAACGAGGGGAAATGAGCAGAATCGCAAGGAAAAGGAAGAGAGAAGAAAAGCTGAACGAGTTGAATCAAGATGGCTAATGGAGAAGAAAGATCAAGAATAGGGGGATCAAACAGTCCCACCAAACAAGCACGGACGACTTACTATAAGATCTGACTCTAAAGACGCACTATCAGATCTAGGCGTAAGCCAAAGTAGACCAAGAACGCAGAAGGGAGAGAAAGATAAATGAACGGGAGCGAGATCTAGAAGATCTCAGTGCAAAGAGCACAACGAATAACCCTAAAAGAAAAGAATAAAAGGATAACAATAAATCTAAACTCAAAATCAGTAAACTTATAGTGCTAGGCTAGCAATGCCAATGGTAGTGAAATAAAATAGGAGAGAACCTGCTGGTGGGCGAACGCAAGGGGAGAAGGCGACGCTTTCCGCACTGAGCAAACTCAGGAGCTGGGAAGGTGCCCTCGTCAAACCTCAAAAGCAGGGAGGGCAGCCTCGAAGGACTTGGAAGCAAGACAAAACAGGGATAGGAGAGCGAGGAGGAGGGCGTGGATCAAAGGCCCGAGCGGAGCACCAAAAACGATGAGGGGGGTCTGCCCAGCAACTTTTGTGAAGGACGCCGGCGAACAAGAAGGCAGGGCGACGGGATCTGGGGAAAGAAGGTCTGAAGAGGATGAAGATTTTTGAATGTAGATGCAATGTCATTCGTTTTATTGTATCTACTTTTGTTATTATATATTGTTATTACGCTTGTTATTATATATTAGTTGCTAATTTGCTTGGTTATGTTCACTTTTACTATTAATAGCTACTTATTAATTTTATAGTTTTATGCTTATTTAATATAATACATACACTACATAATTAGCATTTTCATTTGTATTTTCAGCTCATGCATATACTTTATATTATTTTCGTCCTAATTCTATAAATCATTTTCGATACTACAAACTTTGTATATCCTATATTTAAAGTCTATATATCTATTTTAATATTTTGTCATTGTAATTTCCTACTTCATTTACAACTTTTTCATCCACTTTTATATCACTGATTTCAAAACATAACACCATACTTTATCAAACACCCAATATCCAAGTGTATATGGAAGATTGCATCTTTCCATCTCCCATTTTGGTGCAACCTGATGTCGAGAGGAAAAATTGCAACTAGACGTCAATAGAGGCAAACTGCAACTGGACGTCGGGGAGGCAAATTCTGCAACTGAAAGTCCAGAAGAAAAGCTGCAATTGGATGTCGTAGAGGCAATTCTGTAACTTGATTTCAAGGAGGCAAGTCTACAGTTGGACACCTACGAGGCGAACCTACACCAGAAGAAAATTTTCTACTTAGATAACCCCTACTTTGTCTTCTATGATATTTACTTACCACCATTCCATTTCTGTACTAGCTTATACTATTTTATAATATTTTACAACATAGCATTATATTATTTATACTAGTTTCTATTTCTATCCTACTTGCATATTTACTACTTAATCTCAACTATCTTGTCGCTTTCTTCTTATTATTTTGAATCTACCGGGTAAGGTGAATTCGTGATTGTGTGCTTCATGAAATGAGTACAATACCCACGTATTACTTGCTTCGTTCAGTTTTACACGAACTAAAGCCTTGCAACCCGTTCTAGAGGTTGTTCCCCGTCTACCATCACTATGTTGTCTCGGCGACGACCCGGCTTTATTACACAAATAAGACTTATCTACTTCCACTCCTCCTTTAATTTATTTCTACCCTTACGCATTGCAAAACCCCCACATCAAGCATATGATGTATAAAAATTTTTGGCCTCAACTAAAGTAGAAAACGTCATACCTAACTTTGGTTTTAGGTGCTCTTCGTCTAACGGCATGGAATCAACTATTGGTTCTTCCCGCACAAAATTATCGCCGCCCACCGAACTTTTCGTATCGTTGTTCATCTAAAAACAAGAAAAAAATGTATTATTACATACATCATATATAAAAAATTGTTTACAAAAGATTGAAATATATATAAATACGAAACAAAATACGTAAGAAAACTGCACAAATAACATTCAAAAAATACAAAACTTTGCGATTGGGTCGGGCTTGCTGCACAAAAGGCAATGTAACTTGTACAAGCGAGTTTGGACTTGTAAGATACGACCGTATATTGCTTTCACTCTTGAAAAAAGAGTGGAATGCGATACATAGACGCATATAGCAAATCGTGAGTGAGAACTCACAACTACAAGTTGCTTTGGCTTGTGAGTGGCGAGACCGACCTACTCGCAAAATTTCGTATTTTTCGAGTGAGTTCTCTATTGAAAACTCGCTTAAAATATATCAAAATACGTGAGAAAACTACACAAACGACGTTCAAAATTATAAAACTTTGCGATTGGGTCGGGCTCCTCGCACACAAGCCAACGCAACTTGTAGAAGTAAGTTCCGACCAACGGTTTGCAAGATACGGCCGTGTATCGCTTTCACTTTTGAAAATTGCCAAGAATGCGATACTCGGACGCATATAGCAAACCGTGGGTGAGAACTCGCAAATACAGGTTACTTTGGCTTGTGTTTGGTGACCCCGACCTGCTCGCAAAATTTCTTATTTTTTGGATGTCGTTTATGTGGTTTCCTAGTCAAAAGTTACTCGAAAAAAATTCAAAGTATAATTGTTGTTGTTGTTTGCATATACTGTAGAAAACCGTCAAACGAGATCAAAAAATTTCGAAACTTTGCGAGTAGGTCGGACGCACCATGCATGAGCCAACACAACTTGTAGAAGTGAGTTTCGATTCACGATTTGTAATATACGGCGATATATCGCTTCCACTCACGAAAAAGAGTTGAAAGCGATACCCGGCCGTATATCGCAAACCGTGATCCAAACACATTTCTACAAATTCTGTTGGCTTGTGCGTGGTGAATCCGACGTACTCGCAAAATTGAAGAATTTTTGGATCTCATTTGTGCGCTATTACTAACAACGAACAACAACAACTAATACTAAATCTATATCGACAATAACAATATAATTAGCTAAACTATAATTAGCTACGCATAATATACAAATTGTACACCCAAACATTGACTAAAAAAATTCAATCAATTAACATAGCTAGATCTACTAAAGTAGAAAAATTTTCAATCAATACCTTTCACGATGTGGGTTTTCGGAGAGGAGATAGAGGAGGTGCTTGCGCGCTACTGTAGACAAAGGAAGGGGAGTAGGGTTTGGCTAATTTCTTTAAGATTATGGTTTTAGGGTTTGGGAGATTTCCTATGGGTTCGGATTTTTTGGGATTCGGGATCTTCAAAGGAAAATGGCAAGAGTGTGAGAAGATGGAGAGATTGAGTGAGAAGCAACGAGCAAGAGAGAGCTATGATTTTCAGATAGAGAGAGAGAGAGAGCTAGGGTTTGGGATTGGGTTTCGCAAGCTCGAGAGAGAGAGAGAGAGAGAGTTGCCGAAGAAGTGAGGAAGATAGAGATCTGAGTATGTATAAGTGTTTCGCAAGCTCGAGAGAGAGAGCTAGACCGTTGTTCGGAACAACGATCTAGGCCGTTGTTCCCAACAACGGCCTAAGAGTATTTTTTCGCCAAAAAAAAACTTCACGCCAAAAACTCGCTGTGTTCAAACCCGTTTCATTTGAACCCGTTTTCAACTGAGCATTCTCCATATATATATATAAGAACTTATACACACACTAACATTTACCTCACATATATTTTAATTGGTGCAAGTAGGATTTGAATTTCCGATTTCTTACTCACTAGCAAAAAAGCTTACTTACACGCTCGAGTATTTTGAGTCATTGGTCATCCATTTCCTACCCTTTCGCATTGAATACTCTTTTAAAGGACAATTTTTAGAATAGTGCCTAAAACAAAATAATTCTTCGAATAACCTCCTCCAAACGTATTTGCACGAATCGACCTCCGGCACATCACGTGGGCATGACAGAAAGCTCAGTCCTAGGGTGGTTTGTTAACAAGGAAACAAACTTTTGGAACGAATGGTTCTATGTTAATTTTTCAACTCAATGAATTTTCACGAAGTTTATAGACCCATATTGGAACCGGCTTTTTGAAATGATTGTTTTCATTGCAGAATCAATATAGAATGTTCAAAACTGAATCTCGAGCGCATCTCCCAAGGGTCTCTTCTAATGCACAAATTTAATTATATCTAACTCTAAGGGTGTTATTCACCTCTTTCCTTTGGACTTACCACTTTGAAGTATATTCAGGTACCAATACATAAAAACTCTCTTCATGAAAAATTCACTAAATTATGTGAAATATCTTGTTGCACAAGCCAAAGATCCGGTACTCAAAATCACATCAGCTTATGATTCAGTAAATTATTCCTTAACATTTGAATTTTGCAGAGCAGAAGTTCATGGCATGCACTAAGCTCCACAAGTATATGTTTTCTTTAATTTACCGGCACATAGGGAAGCATAATACTAATTAGTTGTTCTTAACACTGAACTCTAGGTTCATAATATGGACACATGTTGATGGTGTAAAGAACTGGAATCATCGCCTATGTGCACGTCATTCAGTCATAGTTACAGTAAATCCAGCTTAGATTTGATAATAGTAAAAATCACAGCAAATTAGAGCGGTATGATTCCAACACAAATCTTAAAATTTCTACAGGCAGATTAATCATAACAAGTCTCTTTAACAGGTCCAAGCCTACTCCAAATTCCTCTAAAAGACATGAGCCTCTTTCAAGCCCATAAAAAGTGACAGATTATGCCCACTAAGAGAGACCCAACCCATGAAGACTGTTAGTCAAATCTCTTATACCTAAACAAGAGAGCTTATCTCTTGAGGGGGAGATTCAAACAGAAGATAAGGAATTCATATCAATCTCTTGATATGTTTCTCAGGCCTATAAATACCCTCCTCTCCTCCAAGTCAGAAGGTAATCAATAGTTTCTCTCTCAAACTCTCTCTCTGGTTCTGACTTAAGCGTCAGAGGGTCTGTCGCCGGGGCCACCCCCGGTGTTTCAGGTTTTTTGCAGGTCCATCGGCCGCATCAACAACTGTTAGATCCAGATCACGGTGTTTAATCAACGCTCCAGATTCAATCTCAGGAGCTCCAACCGCATTTCACGGCAAAGATCAAATGTCAGATTTTTAGTAGTTTCCATCAAATATTAACTTACTATCTGTTTGCTCCCACACCAAAATAAGCTGCAACAGTGGCACCGTCTATGAAGAACTACACAAATCAGACTTACTGCCATGCCAGCAAGACTAAGAGGCAGAGCGGCGGCCTCAAGTCGTCGCACCAACTCTATTCGTCAACTAGCTCCTCCTGTGGAAGATACAATCCCTCCCCAACAGTTGCCCCGACAGCCTAGTGAAGCTTCTTTCAACGGAGAGGCACCGGAGGGCTTTCGACAAAGCCATTATGAACAATATCCTCTGCACGATCGTGTCTCAGTTCATAATGAGTCAACCGATTCAATGGCCTCGCAAGGCTTTCGGGGATCTAGAGATCTCTGACAAATCATCAGTGCCAGGAACCAAGGAACTGATCTACAAATCTGCTTGAACGAGAGGCGCGCCCGAACCGAGGCTACCTGTTCAGAACATCAGGCAAACCGGAAAAGCAACTCTCCTAGACAGAGTTCAAGGCAATCCTCCTCTCACAGGGGGCACACCGCAATAAGAAGCCTTACTCGTGAGAGTCAAAAGCTTCTTTAGCGGAACAAAGAGAAAGTTGCCCCAGTCACCAGGGCCGAATTTGATAAGTTCAAGTTCGACATCCTCTTAGCTATTTAAGGTAGTCAAGATCTAGGCTAGCCCCTTAAAGAAGGATCCGCCGACTCAACTGGATCCAAGGAGAAGGACGACCAAGTCCTTCGCAATATTCGATAAGTAAAAGATCGTCTAGAGCAGATGAAGAATGAGGAAACCGCTCCAGCACGCCCTAGTCGACCTCCTTTCAGCAAAACCGTCCTCGATGCACCCATTCCAAAGGACTTCAAAGTTCCTCAATTCGAATCATATGATGGGGAATCAGACCTGACTGACCATATCAAGAGTTTCAAGACCCTCATGATAGTCTACAATGCCACCGATGCGCTCATGTGTCGAACATTCCCTGCAACACTGAAAGGATCAGTAAGGAAATGATATTCTCGCCTCACTCCGGAGTCATAACGCACTTCGTTACTAGCCGTAAAACTGAAAAAACAGTGCCACCCTATTGTAACTGAAGTAATAGAAAGGAGAATTACTAAAAGACTTCGTCAAAAGCTTCACGGCCGAAAGCAAGTTCGATTTCCTCCTTGGACTCTTCAATGGCGGCCATAGCTTTCTGCCACAACATCATGCCTAAAGACTTGAAAGCCTCCATCGCAAAGAAAGCCACCCAAAAATTTCACTGAGCTCCTGAAAAGGAGTGACGAGTATATTAGGGTCGAGAAAGCTCTTTACCTTCAAGGCAAGAACGATTTATCTTTCGGGAACAAACGGAAGAATAAAAATGAGGAAGGACCCAGGAAATTTCAGAAAAAAGATGCTGGTAAGCGCCGTCCCCCTCCAACGCCACGCTTCGACAAGTTCACTCCTTTTAACGCAAGCATATTAGCCATCCTCATGGAAGTTGAGAAGGACGGAATAATCCACTCTCCGCCCAAGATGTCCAAAACTAGCAAGAGAAGAGAAAAAAGTAAGAGGTGCGCATTTCATAGACCATGGACACACTACTGACAACTGCCAGCCCTTAAAGAAGAATTTGAAGGTTTAATTCGCTGGGGCTATCTCCCTCAATTTGTCCAACAAAACAACAATACCGAAATTCCTCCGGTACGAGGGGCTAATAAGCATTGAGAGAGGCCCTCCGAATCGCAAGACTCAGAACGCATGACCATTCTCCACTTCATTCACGAAGGTCCGATGGGGGAAGACTCCAACTCATCCCGCAAAGCCTTCATGAGCGAAGTCAATTCCATACATAACATTCGGCCTGCCAAAATGTAACACCTTGAATTTTTAGAATACTGAAAATACCCGTTTTTATATCTTTGGAATGGTGAGAATTATTTGAGGTATATTTTAGTTTATTTTATTTTATTTTATTTTTAAGTATTGATATTGGTGTTGATATTAGTGTTGAATCAGTATTTTTGATATATCAGAGTTATGAGTTGAGTTTTATGTGAAGTAATATTGGTTATTCTTATTTTATAATTTTGGATGATGATTATGAGATAATTTAATGCATTTTATATTATTAGTATTTTTAAAAGTGTAGAGTTTTGGGTCATTTGTAATATTTTGGATGTTTGGGGGGCCTATATGTAATTATTCTTTTAAACAATCTTTATATTTATATTTACATTTTAATTTTTTTCTAACCCCCCTCCTTTCTTCTTCCCTTCCCTGGTTTCGTTTGCGCCCGACGAAAACCCATTTCGGCCAAGCTTTTCCCCTGCCCAAATCCACCCCATTTCTACATGGTTTTTAAATTAATTCACGGGGTAGGCCAAGTGAAGGGTGCTCTAGTTAGTGGTGGAGTCAATTTGGAGAAACAACTACGGAAAGGTACACCCTATTTTATTTTATTTGTACTAGCATTATACACGTGCTGTGCACGTGGAAAAATGGGGGATGAAAAGGGCACCCAAAAAAATTTTACCAGCACGTGCGTTGCACGGGTTGGGATATGGACAAATTACACTAAGGCTTTCTCCCATTATAGTAGTAAAGATGGAATTAAGTGTTTTTAACTTCTCTTGAATAGATTTATGGTAGTAGGGAGATTAAGAGGTGTTGGGTATTATAGTTACAAGAAATTAGCAAGTTAATGGAGATTTTGTAAGTTCTTAATAAATTAGGGTTTTGGGTTAATAAAGAAGAATTTTATATCTGAGAATTTTCGCTTTCATAGTAGTAGAAATTTTGGTCGAGCCAATAGAATAATTTGGGGGTGATTTTAGTAATTGTTTGGGGAGAAAAATCCCATGGAAATTTGAATGTTACGTGCATCGCACGTGTGCATGTCGGACGTTCAATAAAACGCCCGAGTGACATTAGGATTTGTATTATTATTACCCGTGATTGGTTTGGATGTTTTGAGCCCTAATTGGCTTTGAAATTTGATGACAGGAGATGTTAGAGACTTCGGAAGCGGGATGGAGAAGTGGTGCTTCGAGTTTTCACAGGATATTATGTGAGTATGATACAACTATATATTCTTTATGTTGTAGATATTTTGGGGTCATCTGACCTATATAGTATTAATTATGGCCAGGTTTAATTTTAAAAAGTAAAATACAAAATTTTAAAGAGCTACATGGGTTTTTGTGAGAATTTGAGATAGTAATGATTTTGGATATATGATGTAATGCCCCAAATACCAAAATACAGTAATTTGTAGCTCAACAGGATCTACACTTCACTTCGTACAATTTTACAAGGAATTTTGAACTTTTTATTACACCAAATTCTTTTACATGAACAACGCAACAGAAAGTAAATGAAGTACAACATGATTCAACTGTACAATTTAAACATCAACAACTTAAAGCGGGAAATAATCTTTAGCATTCAATCATCTTTATGTCTTCTTGCAAATCCAAAGCCTGCATTTGAAACTGCGGGCACGTCAGTTGCTTACAACCGACGCAATATTATACACGGCCATCCTCGCTAAAATATAATGAATTACTTACTTTAACATACACAAACTTGAATGTAAAAACAAAGTGACAAAGTGGCTATCCTAAACATGTCAGTGTATGCAAGCTGCCTTAATGCCTAATGCAGGTGTTTACGCTAAATGACACTAATGCATACTTATTCGGATTCTATGCATCCCATAATACATAGGTCCGAGGGCAAGCACATACGTACTCCACATTAAAGGTTTTAATCCCTCACCATGATAACTACCCGGTAATAAAACAAGTTTTAGATATTCCAAGAGTACGGACTCCAGTCCTGGAATCCACCGCTTGACTATACAGAATCCCCGTCGTGCGAACATCCCGCAAGTGTCCCTCTAGCCCTGGTATACGCATATACACTAGAGTGTCGCTTATCATCTGCCCGATTATTCATGATCCTGGAGTCCACCGTCAAACCAATCATAGTCCCGAATATAATTAATGCTCGCCTCCATCGCAAGCAACTACAGTTCCGGAAGCCACTGCCCGACTATATAGAGGCCTTCAAGTCACGTTTTTCCAAGTTTTCTACATCTTCACTAAGTGCCAAATTCTTACGTTCAAAATATGAATAAATTATACTATCTAGAGTTAGCTTTTCCTCTTACTGTACTTAAACAAAAACACCGAGATAGCCCATATAGCCAAATATCAAATCAATCAATTATTTCAACATTTGCCAGTACCCGGGTCTCACTAAACATCCAGATCACAACCTTTCATGTTCCATAATTCATGGGTACTCATACCCTTCAATATTCATATATTAAATTTCACTTTATTCACGTCTTCAACTCTATTCATTCACATCTTAATCAATTCATCTTACTCTTGTAACTATCATTCATGAAAACTCAATTTATTCATTTCCACAAAGCTATTCTTCTTTCATGTTAATTTAACTTCCAACCCAATATTAAAATAAATTAGATGTCAAATCTTGAGGTTCATCATTGGAAATTTACTATTCAAAAACCCATCACTTTTCTTCTTACCAAAAATCAACTTTTATCATCTTAATTATACATATGCTTTTTGTATATAAATCTTATCTATCTTGTGAATATAATTCTTAAATCTCCAAAATGTATTTAAAAAATAGTGAGAAATATTTTTCAATTGTTCCCCAAACATTTAAAACATGTATAAGATTTTTTTTTCCGGATTTAAATACAACTCAAGAACCCAAAGAAATGCAAAGGAACTCAAAAAAGAAAAAAAAAACAATCAATATTTGTTTCCCATATTATACTACCTAGAGTTAGCTTTCCCTCCTACCAAACTTAAACAAAAACACCGAGATAGCCCATATAGTCAAATCTCAAATCAATCAATTATTTCAACATTTGCCGGTACCCGGGTCTCACTAAACCTCTAAATCACAACCTTTCATGGTCCATAATTCATGGGTACTCATACCCTTCAATATTCATGTATTAAATTTCACTTTATTCACGTCTTCAACTCTATTCATTCACATTTTAATAAATTCATCTTATTCTTGTAACTATCATTCATGAAAACACAATTTATTCATTTCCACAAAGCTATTCTTCTTTCATGTTCATTTAACTTCCAACCCAATATTAAAATAAGTTAAATATCAACTCTTGAGGTTCATCCTTGGAAATTTATTATTCAAAAACCCATCACATTTTTTTTTTTACCACAAATCAACTTTTATTATCTTATTTATACATATCATTCTTGTATATAAATCTTATCTATCTTGTGAATATAATTCTTAAATCTCCAAAATGTATTTAAAAAATAGCGAGAAATATTTTTCAATTGTTCCCAAAAAATTAAAAAGATGTATAAGATTTTTTTTTCGGATTTAAATACAACTCAAGAACCCAAAGAAATGCAAAGGAACTCAAAAAAAAAGAAGGAAAGATTAGGGCTCGAACCCGAGATAGCATCCCCGCCCATACCGCACGACATGGCGCTCAAAAGCGCAGCACCCACGCTCTAGCCACTTTGGACATTTTCTTAACTGATATAAATGTAGTTATAAACTTTAAATACCCACTCTCTATTTATTTCCTTTTTCTTTTTTTTTTCAACTATTTTATTTCCCATTCTTCTTGCCCAAATTAATATTATAAAAATTACATTCCTAAACTCCAGAATTCATCACTTACTGGTTTAGTTATTTTTAAAGGGATTTATACCAATTTTTACACAAATTCGCTTTCTAAAGCATATATATATACGAAATTTGATTAAAGCTTCTACTTTCTCTTTAACAATAGTAAAATTAGTATTCATAAATCACCGAAAAAATAATAACTTACTGATTTCATCCCTTTTTATGAGTATTTAATCCTCTTTTCTTAAATTAGACACTTTACTTCATAAGAGAATTTAAAAAAGTCGATATAACCATGCTAAATTTGTTTAACTTTCAATTAATGTGATCATTAACCAACAATACCCATTTTATTTCCCCAATTGTTCTTCATTTCTCTACACTAATTATCACATTTCTTATACATAAATTTTGTACAAGACAACAATTCATGCAACAAAGAAACTCATTCTTTTTCAATTGTGCTTAGCACTTAAAAACATGCATTTAATTTATCCCTTCCTCATTCTTTTATGTCATTCAAATCATAAACTTAAACTTAGCACACAATGCAACTCATAATGGTAATAAATTTCGTCATTTCAACATGCATCAAAATTAGCAGGAATCATTAAAACTAGATTAGAATTACCACATAATCTCTAAACATGAATTCTAAGCCTAATTAGAAAATAAATAAGACACCCACCTCTTTTGATGCACAAATGAAAATCTCATAAGGAAAGCTCCTAGCTCCACTCCACAAGCCTAGCACTTCTCCTCCTAACAAAGCAATCTCCAAGCCTCCAAGAAATGCAAGACAAAATCTCTAACTCTGTTTCTTTTCTTCTCTCTTAATTTTTCTTTAGTTTTTTCTGCAAATGACATACAATAGGGGGGGGGGGGTTATATAGGGGAATTATATGGCTAGGATTCACTCCACTACCCCATGATCTCATCCCCAGTCTCTCCACTCTCCCACTCCCTCCCATAGTGGCCTGCCTATTCTCCTTGTGTGCATGCACAAATGCACGTGCACGTGTAGTGCACATGCCCACTCTTCTCACTTTTATATTTTATTAACTTTTGTGTAGCTACTAGTTGTTACATGACAAGTGTAAAAGTGTACAAAAATGAGTGTAGGTTCTCTTAGTGGGCTTGGTTTATTTATTTATTTCATTTATTTTAATGGGCTTAGAGTAATCTATTAGGCCTATGAGTTCTAATTAATAAAAGACAATTAAATAAGATAAAATAAATAAAAGAACTTATGCATACTAAATTTTTTTTGAGTGAAAGATGAGATGAAATTGCATGTGCGTTGCACGTGCAAAAATTTAAAAATGTATTTTTATTTAAAAATTAATACGGGATGTTACAATACTCCCTCCTTAGAATAGTTCCGTCCTCGGAACTACGCTTAAAGAGTGAGGAAAACAAAGAAAGAAAATTTTTACAAAATTTCATTGAAAAGCTCAGGGTGATCTCTCATCATCATCTCCTCTGATTCCCAAGTGGTCTCCTCAACAAGTTGGTTCCTCCAGACGACTTTGACCATGGGTATAGTCTTATCCTCATGACCTTCTCCCGACGATCCACAATCTTAACTGGACGCTCATCGTAGCTCAAATCCAATTGTAGATCCTGGCACTTCGGGCAAATGATGACTTGAATATGGAATATAGCCTCGTAACATAGACACATGGAAGACATTGTGTACTTGGACCAACTCTTCCGGTAGTTCTAACCGATAAGCCGTCTTCCCAATCCTCTTCAATATCTTATAAGGACCTATGTATCTCGGGGCTAATTTTTCTCATGTTCCAAACCGAATCATTCCCTTGGTTGGAGACACATTTCCAAAGACAAAATCACCTTCCTCAAACTCCAGATCTTTCCTCCGGTTGTCGGCATAACTTTTCTGCCTGCTCTGTGCGTTTACTAACCTCTTCCTGATCAACTCGATTTTTTCTGAGGTCTGTTGTACAATCTCCAGCCCATACATCTGCCATTCTCCCACTTCATGCCAACACACCGGTGTCCCGCACTTCCTTCCATATAGAGCCTCATACGGTGCCATACCGATGCTTGCCTGGAAACAGTTGTTGTAGGCGAATTCCACTAGAGCCGAATGCCTCTCCTAACTGCCGCCAATGTCCAACACACAACACCTCAGCATATCTTCCAGTACCCGGTTGACCCTCTCAGTCCGCCCATCAGTCTGAGGATGGAAGGCAGTACTGAAATCAGTCTTCATCCCCAAAGCTGCTTGAAGACTTTTCCATAAATGCAAGGTGAAGCGCGCATCTTGGTTGGATACGATGGATAAGGTAACTCTATGTAGCCTCACGATCTCCCCGACATACAACTCGGCTAACTTCTCCATAGACTAAGTAAGCTTCATTGCCAAAAAGTGAGTCGATTTGGTGAGTCGTCCACTATCACCCAAATTGCATCATTGCCTTTAGAACTCCTGGCAATCCTGTGATGAAGTCCATGCTGATATTGTCCCACTTCCACTCCGAAATGGGTAGTGGCTGCGACAAACCTTCAGGTTTCTGATTTTCGGCCTTGACTTGCTGACAAACCGCACATCTAGCTAGAACTCAGGCACATCCTGCATCATTCCTGACCACCAAAAGTACTGCTTGATATCCTTGTACATCTTGGTACTCCTTAGATGTATGGATAATAAAGTGGCATGCGCTTTCTGTAGAATACTCTCCTTCAGTTCTGCTTGATTTGGCACACACAACCGCTTTCCAAACCACAATACTTAATCTTTGACCTGGAATTCTATTTGTAACGCACCGAATACCAAAATACGGTAATTCGTAGCTCAACAGGATCTACACTTCACTTCGTATAATTTTACAAGAAATTTTGAAACTTTTATTACATCATTGTTCTTTTACATCAATAACGCAGCGAAAAATAAATGAAGTACAACATGATAAATATACAATTTCAACAACTTGAACATGTAACTAATCATCAACATCAAATTCATCTCTATATCTCCTTATAAAATCCAAGTCCTGCAAATGAAATTGTGGGCACGTCAGTTGCATACAACCGACGCAATGTTACAAACAGCGATCCTCTCTATGCTGTATTATAACAAAATCTCTTACTTTAACAAATCACATACTTGAATGCATATAAAAGTGTAAAGAGTGAATACCCTAGATATGTTAGTGTATGACATGACTTAATGCCTAATGCATGTGTTATACTACAATGACACTAATGCATACTTATTTGGTTCTATGCATCCCATACTACATAGGTCCGAGGGCAAGCACCTACGTACTTCACATTAAAGGGTTTAATCCCTCGCCATGATAACTACCCAGTAATAAAATACAGTTTAGACATTCCACGAGTATGGATTCCAGTCTCGGAGATCCACCGCCCGATTATATTGAATCCTCATTATGCGAACATCCCGCAAGTATTCCTCTAGTCCCGGTATACACATATACACTGGAGTACGGCCTACTATCCGCCCGACTATTCATGATTCCGGAATCCACCGTCCGATCAATCATAATCCCGGATTTAATTAAATCTCGCCTCCATCACAAGCAACCACAATCCTGAAATCCACCGCTCGACTGGGTCTATAGTCCCGAAATCCGCCACCTGACTATATAGAGGCCCTCCACTTAGGTTTGTCCAAGTTTATTACATCTTCACTTAGTGCCTAATTGTTATGTTTAAACATGAATAAATAATACTACCTAGAGCTAGTTTACCCTCCTATCGGTCTTACACCAAATACCGAGAACGACATCCTTATTGGCCACTTCTCAAAAATCAATTATTCATTATCATTACTTTTGCCGGTACCTGGGTATCACTGCCTCTAGAATCAACATCTTTCCATGTTCAACAACTTGGGGTACTCATTCCCTTATAATTCATATTCTCAAATTTCATGTATTCATAATTTATTCAAATTCTTTCATGCATTCTTATTCATTCATCAATAGGTACAATCTCAACCTATTCATTTTCATAAACGCTTTTCATATTCATCCAAAACATTCTTGAATCAAGTTAATTAAGATTAAGACATAATTTCTTTAAAATTTATCTTTGAAAATCAATCTCATCATCTTCCTTTGATTTATTTTGAACTAATCTTAACAGCTTAATCATATATATATATATATATATATATATATATATATATATATATATATCTTTCTTAAGTTCACATTTCATCTACTTATGAATATGATCTTCACTTTCCCAAAATATAACTTAAAACAGAGAGAATATATTTTCAATCAAGTCATTTAAGTAACATTGCAAAACAATAAATTCAAAGTTAGAAAACTGCATTTCATGCTATTTGTAAAAATCATAGAAAATTGTATACTTCACGAAACTTAGTGTTCTTTATATTAAACTGAAGGTATACAGGTCTACTTTCATTTTGTAGTTATAAGTTTTCTCGAAATACCATATCTATAACCCTGAATTCTTCAAAATATACAGTGGGGTCGAGATACTGAAATACTGCTAGTGTACAATCTTGTAAAATTCATATAAAATCCAATTCTTTATTAAAATTTGAGTTCTTAGACTTTTTAGAAAGGTTAACGTGTCTATTATAATATCTTAGTTTTGACTTTTCTCAAATTATTTCATTTAAAATGCTGAATTAATCAAAAACCAAAAGGTGTGCAGAATTCCTGCAACCAGCAACTACTAACCAGTTTTGAGTTTAGAATTTATTAAAATAGTAAAAGAACTCCAAATCTTATGAAATTTTAAAGGGATGCTACTGACATATACAAGATGCTCCCCAAAAAATTTTAGTTCCAGATTCCAACTATTTTATTAGAGATGATTTTCTGAAGTGTAAACAAAATTTAAAACAGTAACTTTCTTTGCAAGAATTAGTAACTTTGGGTACAAATCTATTTTCATATAATTTAATATAATCAAGATGTACTACCATGCAATTAAACAACATCAATTCAACTTATCTTCATGAAAATCTTTCAATTAGCATGCGTCTTCATTCTAAATATCATCATTTCAATTTAATCACTAATCATATGCATATCAAGTTTATCTATCAATTTACCTACACATACATGATACTATAAATTAGAAAGCTCAAGAAGACACCCACCTCAAATAAAGATTCTAAAGTAGAAGAAGACTCCTAGAAGTTGCTCCTAGCTCCAAGAATGAGACTTTCTTCTTCTCCTAGCAAGCTCTCCTTCCTCCAAGTAAGAACTCAAACAATTCTCTCTTTCTTTTCCTCTCTTTCTTATTTTTATCATTTGTTTCTTTTGATCTTTGGTGCAAGATTATGAAGGAAAGGGGGTGGTATTTATAGGGTTTGAGAATGCTCTTCTACTACTTAAATTAAGTGTTCTAATTGTAGTACCCCGTATTTTTAAATATTATTTTTAAAGGTTTATAAATGAATTAAAATGATTTTGAGATTTAATAAATCTTTTCAGAAAATTTATTTTTTACACGTGCGAAACACGTGAAAATATTTTTTTGAGAAGTTCAAAAGCCAAAATTATTTTAGGAAAAATCATTATTTATTATTTGGGATTTATTTGTAATTTTTCTAGATTTTTCTGATATTTATTGGATCTATTTGTAAATATTAAGAAAAGAAGGATCTTTTTGCAAAATTGTCATTTTGAGGGGTGAAAGTGCAACACTATTTTATGGACTTTTAAAATAGTGCCGACTGGAAATACGGAGGTTATTTTGCTTTTAAATCTCAATTTAATCGACTTTATCAAGTTTCCAAGTATAGGAATCTATTTATGTAAAGTTATATTTTAAAGGGGTTATTTTGCAAATGTGTCTAAAAACCCTAAATCCTCTATTTCCGGCCTATTTAAAAGAAACGCAGCCGTCATTTGCTGCACAATATAAAGTTTTATTATTTTTTTGGAGGAATTAAGAAGAGGATCTTGGATTTTGCAAAAGAGAAATTTTCTTAAGGGATTTCTTCATTCGAGGTGAGTGACATGTTTGTTTTACTTTGTGTATTTTGCATGTAATTGTTTTGTTGATTTGTTTATGTATGTGATTTGGTACAATTTGGTTGTTTGATCGATGAATGTTTAATGGATCTTGGATGTTGAATCTTATTGCTAGAAAGCATGTTTAGGGTTTGAATATGAATATGCACATTATGAATTGGATGAAAAATTGGATCTTGTGAAACCCTAGTTGTTTGTAAATAGGATTGTATGTGGGTAGTCGTTCTCTTTTGGGTTAATGTTGGATTGAATGAATATGGTGAATTTTATGCATGAATCTTATAAAGGTGAGACCTTTTATGATTTTGAGTATTTGGTTGAATACAAATTGGACATGGTGATGTTATCAATTAATTATGGTTGTGAGTTATAGTAGTAATTCAGTTTTGAGGAATTTGAATGGAAAGTTATGAATCAAGAGATCATATCTTGAGAATAAAAATTTGAGAATTTAGTCGAGTTGAGGAATATACCCAAATTGGGGATTCTTTTGAGATTTTGATATTTATATGTTTTGGATCTGAATACGAAGAAATTTCAATGAGTAATTGATTTTTAGAAAACTCTATTTTGATGATATGCACAATTTCATGTTTGATTGAAGGAAATCAATAAAATCTCTATTTTTATAAATTCAAGTAGTTTGATTTAGTTTTGTGGACTATTATATGTCCTACAAGTTATATTTGAACATATAAGAAGTATGCTTTTTGAAGAAATCGTTTTCATAAAGTAAAACTACGTATCGGTTGAATTGTGCACAACCAAAAGTATACAGTTTGTAGGTCGACAGTCGACTGGTATGAATTTTCAGTCGACTGATACGACCGCTACTATGTTCTTTAGTTTTCTTGAAATTTCCTTCTGGACAGTCGACCTATACCTTTTACAGTCGACTGGTACACTTAGAATTATTTTTCAAAGTTATTGTAATTTTTCTCTCTGGACAGTCGACCTATGACCCTTTTTAGTCGACTGCTATACTTAGAATATTTTCTTAAAGATTATTGAATTTTCTCTCTGGACAGTCGACCTATGACCTTTACAAGTCGACTTATAAGACTTAGATTATTTTCTTAAAACCATAGAATTCTCTTTCTGGACAGTCGACTTACGCTTGTTATTAGTCGACCGATACTGATGTACCTTTATATTTTTGAATGTTCTTTCAAATGATTTATTCTCCAAATGCTTTAATCTATAACTTATTATTTTATACCTTATCTTCTATTGAACATATGTTTTCAAGATGTTAAGTTGAGCAATTTATGTTGGAAAGTTGGTTTGGACATTTGAGTGTGAGTCTCTAGAGGGTGTGTGTGACCCTAGTATACCGGCAGTTGAGTTATTTATGTTTGGGCCTATTGAGGCATTTTAGTTGATCAGTTGTTGAGTTAAGTCCGGTAGGGTGCACCAACTCTAGGAGATTCGTTAAGTAATTAAATAACCTAAATGATAAGCACAGGCACTAGTGGTGATATGATGAACGGGAACATGAGTTATGGACCTCAGCATTGCTTGCGGTGTGGGGTATTCTCGAAGATTTCCAGGTGTGAGTGAAATAGTCTCCGGAATTATTTGTGGATAGAGATTGACCTCCGGAATTATCGGGGCATGGCCTAATACTCACAGTTTATCTTTATCACGTAGTAGTCATCGTGATAGGATTAGTTTCATAGCGGGGATTGAACCCTATAATGTGGAGACGTTAATGGCTTGCATCGGACCTATGTAGAGTGGGATGCATAGACTTCGACAAGTACGCGTTAGAGAGTCCGCATATAGACTTGTGTTTTCCTAACTTGGTTTTACGCATGTGTTTTCTTGTTTTCTACACTTGACACTCAGTTTAGTTTCACTTGATATTTTCATGTTTCCTTGCTACGTCATAATTTATGTATTCTTGTTTATTACATGTTGTTTATGAATCCATGCTTAATGTTTATTTATATTGTTTGTTTTTTTTATGTCACTCACAACTTTATGGCTGACCCCTTTAGTTTTGAGGGTTAGGGTTATCTCTAGCCTCATATTTTACAGGTGATTTCTTATGGCTCGGATTTGGATGCTTGAGTTCAAGCGATGTAATGACTTATGTAATTGTAAAAGAAAGTGTTGTAAATAAAAGAGAATTATGATTTAAGGTGTATTGTATTCCGCTGTGCCATATAAAGATTAATGTAATGAAAGTTGAAATTTTTATTGGTATTTGGCTGTGTTTAATATTACATTTGAAGTTGATACTGGGAATTGTGCCAAGTATTTTCTAAGATATTATATTAGAAATTCGGGGCGCTACACTAATTCTTAATCTACATAACCCCCTTCACTAATTTCCCACTCACCATTACTCTCACAAACTCCCAACTCTTCCTATTCTTATGCATGGTGCACGTGCAACCCACAAGCACACACTCACATTTGTTAGTTGTTATTTATTTATTTGTACATATTGTTTACATGACAACTAAGTGTAGGATTTTTCTTAGTGGGCTTCCTCTTATGGGCTTGGTCTATTTTTATTTATTTAATTTATTTTAATGGGATTAGAGTCTTCTATTAGGCCTATGGGTTCTAATATGCAACAAAAATGAATGAAAGGTAGTTGTGCATAACTTTTAAATAAAATTGAGAATAAAATAATCATAAGATGAAATTGCACGTGCGTTGCACGTGTAAAAATAAGAAATGTATTTTTCATTAAAAAAATTTATACATGATGTTACACTGTTAACTTGCCGATGCCAACCTGCTTTCTCATTTCCTGAATCTCTGGATCGGTCTTCTAACTGTCAATAGTTCTTTCCCTTAATGTGGGTTGAATTCTTAACTGGGCTAAGGGCGCTCCCAATCCTTGCAACACCACCTCAATCTCATCTCGATCGAGTTCCTCTGCTAACTTCTCCTGAGTTGTGATCAAACGAGACAAACCGCTCTTTTGGCTGAGCATCAGCCACCACATTGGCCTTGCCTGGATGATACTTTATTTCGGGTTGGATATCCTCCAACACTTCCAACCATCTCCGCTGCCTCAGATTTAGTTCCTTCTGCTGACATATGTACTTTAGGCTCTTATGATCCGTGTACATGTTAACCTTTTTCCCGTACACATAGTGCCTCCAATGCTTTAATGCAAAGATGATCGCTGCCAACTCCAGATCGCAGGTCGAGTAATTTTTCTCATGCGGTCTCAGCATTCTAGACCCATAAGCTATTACCTTTTCCTCTTGCAACAGCACACAGCCCAATCCGCGATGGGAAGCATCACTGTAGACATCATAGTCGACTCCTGCTCTTGGCAAAGCTAGAATGGGAGCGGTAGTCAACCTTTCCTTCAACTCCTGAAAGCCAGCCTCACACTGTTCCGACCATTTAAAACTCACGTTCTTCCTTGTAAGACCTGTGAGTGGCATAGCTATCTGGGTGTAGCCCTGAATGAACCTTCCGTAGTAGCCAGTCAAACCCAAGAAGCTTCTGATCTCTTTCACTGTAGCCGGTCTTGGCCAATCTCTTACTGCCTCAATCTTTTTTGGGTCAGTAGCCACTCACCTAGGAAAGCGACTTCGGTTTTCCAGAAGTCACACTTAGACAACTTTGCATACAGCTTCTGATCCTGCAACTTCTTCAGTACCTCTGCTAGGTGACCAACATGCTTTTCTTCTGTTTTGGAGTAGAAAAATATGTCATCGATGAAAACCACGACGAAAGAATCGATGAACGGTCGCAGGACCCTGTTCATCATGTCCATGAAGATAGCAAGTGCATTGGTTACTCCAAACGACATGAACTCGTAGTGACCATGTCGAGTCCTGAACGCCGTCTTGTGCAAATCTTCTTCCTTCACTCGGACCTGGTGATAACCCGACCGTAGATCTATTTTAGAGAACACAACTGCTCCTTATAGACGGTCAAATAGATTATCGATTCGAGGAATCAGATATTTGTTCTGCACTATCAACTTGTTCAATTCTTTGTAATCAATGAACATCCTCATTGATCCTCCTTATTTACCAAAAGAACTGGTTCTCCCCAAGGTGACGCACTCGGTCTGATGAATCCCTTGCCCAACAATTTCTCAATCTGCTTATTGATCTCATCTTGTTCCACTGGCGCCATTCTGTACGGTGCCTTGGAAATGGGGGCACCCCCTGGTTCAACGGAGATGTTGAACTCTACATCCCACTGAGGTGGAAGCCCAGGTAGATCTTCTAGAAACACTATTGAAAAATTTTGGACTACTGGAATCTGCTTCACTTATTCAGGAACCTTCTGCTTAGTCAGAGCTGCTACCAACCGTTTGCACTTCCTCTTCCCTTGAAATATAACTTCCTTACTCTTGCACTCAATAGTGGCACTATAGATTGACATCCACTCTATGCCAATGATGATGTCGACCCCTAAAACCGCAAGCTCAATGAGGTCAATGCCAAAGATTGTGCCTCTAATTTCAAGATCATACCCTTCATAATATCGGTCGGTAGTCAAATTTTCTCCTGACGGGGTAGCTGCAGATAGAACTTTACCAGAATTTTTTTTTTTGGTTCGACTCCCATTCGTTTTGCAAATGAGGGTGACACAAATGTATGAGATGATCTGGTATCAAATAAAACTGTTGCTCTTATTCCATTTATCTGAATTTCTCCTGTTATATAAAGAGTACTCTCATTACATAACATTTATTACATAATCTGGAAATAACAACAGACTACCCTAATCATTTTCTTCCATACCCGTGATGACGTTGTCTGCATCATTAGCGTTAGCTTCAGTTAGAGCAAATACTCGCCCCTACTGGTATGGCTTCTGCCCTGGGATGGCCTTCTTTTGACTTGGCCCTTCCAGCTGGAACTGAGGGCAATATGGCTTGATGTGGCCCTCCTTGCCACAATAAAAACAAGTCTTGGCCCCCTGCGGCTTTGTACACCCAGTAGCAATGTGGCTCGTCTCTCCACATTTGTAGTAGGTGGGTAACCTTCCAGTCACTGCAACAACATTTGCTCCAGTGGGTTTGAATTGCTGTGCTGGGGGCTATCCCTTAAAATTGCTCGATGCTGCAGGCCTCTTGCCAGTGTTCCATATGTTCTTCCTGTTCTGTGCCGCATGGTACTGCTCCATGTCAACCTCAGTAGCGGCAGCTCTTCGGACCAGCTTCTCAAACCTTTTGATACCGAGGGGTATCATTCGGGTCCTCAATCTCGGCCTCAAACTCTGCTCGAACTTTCGTGCCTTCTTGGATTCATCAAGAACCATTTCCGGTGCATACCTGGAGAATTGATTGAATGTTGTTTCATACTCTGGCACCGTCATGCCTCCCTGCTGCAAGCCTAAGAACTCCATGGCTTTCTTCTCCTGTACATTCATGGGAAAGTAGTGGCTTCAGAATTCTCCTAGGAACTCCTCCCAGGTGATCTGCACATTGCCCAAGGTTCTCTTCAGTGATTTCCACCAGACTCCTGCATCTTTCTCTAGCTGGATGGTGGCCAGCTTCACCTTACTCGCCTCGGGGGTCTCCAGAACTTCAAAGACCGTCTTCATTATGCTTGATCCAGTCTTCGGCTGCGTCTGGATTGGCCTGGCCCTCGAAAAAAAGCGGCTTCATCCTTTTAAATGACTCCACCAGACTAATTGCTTCAGGGACCTCTACTGTTGGAACCGACCTTGTGTTTCCGATGACACTGGCGGCAAAAGCATTCAAGGTTTGGTACACTCGAGCTAGTTTAGTTTCCAGGTTGATCCCATTGTTCTCACCACTGTGCCCTTCGCCGTTTCGGTTCCTTCGTCCAGCCATTTCTGGGTCATAAAATTTGTCATTAATCACCATAAATAGCACAACTTTACATTCTTTCAACAAAATTTTATTCATTCCAAAGTTAAACTTTTTACAGTAAGAAAGAAAAATTTGCTCCATTACATCCATTACATCACTTTAACATAATGACATCCTAGATCGTACGGTTTCTCTTGGCTTCTTTGAGCACTCCCTGTAGTTCCTTGATCTATTTCTTCATATCCTCGAACTTCTGATGACGCTCCTGCTTTTCCCAATAAGTTATGTGGTCCAGTTTGGCAAAGTGTTGGGCATTCATGTGTCGGAGCTTTTCAAGTTCCCACACTTGGCAACTTAGTTCTTGGATGCGCTTACTGTCTTCTGCCTGCTGTGCTTCTAAGTGGTTTAGTCTCCACTTCTGGGTATCCAACCCCCTCCGAAGAGAAGCAACAACACCACCTTGGCAATCTTGAATAGGTTCTTCGTCTGAGGATTCTTCTGGGGAATCAGATGGAGGTGGAGTAATCTCCCTGGATTCTAGTAGTTCTTCTTAAATTTCTTTCGGGTCTTCTTCTTCCTCTATTGGCTCTTCCTCTTCTTCCTCGAAAGGAATGAACCATTCAACCTCATCGTCTGGGTCATGATGATTTTTCATCTTATAGGGAAAACGGAAGAGAAACATAAGCATATAGAGCAACACAAATGTAAACAACTTACATTTAAATCTCTATAAGCTGAACTCACACTCTAATGTTCATTCTAATGTGTTGTCCTTGTAAATTTGTACTACTTATTGAAGCATGGCTCTGATACCACTCTGTAACCCCCCGAGTATAAAAATACGGTAATTCGTAGCTCAATAGGATCTACACTTCACTTCGTACAATTTTACAAGGAATTTTGAACTTTTTATTACATCAAATTATTTTACATCAACAATGCAGCGGAAAGTAACTGAAGTACAACATGATTTAACTGTACAATTTAAACATCAACAACTTAAAGCGGGAAATAATCTTTAGCATTCAATCATTTTATGTCTTCTTGCAAATCCAAAGCTTGCATTTGAAACTGTGGGCATGTCAGTTGCTTACAACCGATGCAATATTATACATGACATTTCTCACTATGCCGAAATACAACAACTTACTTATTTTAACATACACAAACTTGAATGTAAAAACAAAGTGAGAAAGTGACTATCCTAAACATTTCAGTGTATGCAAGATACCTTAAGGCCTAATGCAGGTGTTTACACAAAATGACACTAATGCTTGTTCGGATTCTATGCATCCCATACTACATAGGTCTGAGGGCAAGCACCTACGTACTCCACATTAAAGGGTTTAATCTCTTGCCATGATAACTACCCGGTAATAAAACAAGTTTTAGACATTCCACGAGTACGGACACCAGTCTTGGAATCCACTGCCCGATTATACAGAATCCTCATCATGCAAACATCCCGCAAGTGTCCCTCCAGCCCCGGTAACGCATATACACTGGATGCGGCCTACCATCCGCCCGACTATTCATGATCCTAGAGTCCACCACCAAACCAATTATAGTCCCGAATTTAATTAAGGCTCGCCTCCATCGCCAGACTGGGTCTATAGTCCCGGAATCCACCACCCAACTATATAGAGGCATTCCACACACGTTTGCCCAAGTTCACTACATCTACACCTAGTGTCTAATTCTTACATTCAAAACATGAATAAATTATACTACCTAGAGTAAGCTTCCCCTCCTACCGGACATAAACAAAAACATCGAGATAGCCAAATCTCAAATCAATCAACTATTTCAACATTTGCCGGTACCCGGGTCTCACTAAACCCGGGTCTCACTAAACCTCTAGATCACAACCTTTCATGTTCCATAATTCATAGGTACTCATATCCTTCAATATTCATGTATTAAATTTCACTTCATTCACGTCTTCAGCTCTATTCATTCACATCTTAATCATTTCATCTTACTCTTGTAACTATCTTTCATGAAAACTCAATTTATTCATTTCCACAAAGCTATTCTTCTTTCATGTTCATTTAACTTCCAACCCAATATTAAAATAAACTAAATATCAACTCTTGAGGTTCATCCTTGGAAATTTATTATTCAAAAACCCATCACATTTTTTTTTACCACAAATCAACTTTTATTATCTTATTTATACATATCATTCTTGTATATAAATCTTATCTATCTTGTGAATATAATTCTTAAATCTCCAAAATGTATTTAAAAAATAGCGAGAAATATTTTTCAATTGTTCCCCAAAAATTAAAAACATGTATAAGAATTTTTTTGGGGATTTAAATACAACTGAAGAACCCAAAGAAATGCAAAGGAACTCAAAAAAGGAAAAAAAACAATCAATATTTGTTTCCCATATTATACTACCTAGAGTTAGCTTCCCCTCCTACCGAGTTTAAACAAAAACACCGAGATAGCCCATATAGCCAAATCTCAAATCAATCAATTATTTGAACATTTGCCGATACCTGGGTCTCACTAAACCTCTAGATCACAACCTTTCATGTTCCATAATTCATGGGTACTCATACCCTTCAATATTCATGTATTAAATTTCACTTTATTCACGTCTTCAACTCTATTCATGATTGACATCTTAATCAATTCATCTTACTCTTGTAACTATCATTCATGAAAACTCAATTTATTCATTTCCACAAAGCTATTCTTCTTTCATGTTCATTTAACTTCCAACCCAATATTAATATAAATTAAATATCAACTCTTCAGGTTCATCCTTGGAAATTTATTATTCAAAAACCTATCACTTTTCTTTTTACCACAAATCAACTTTTATCATCTTAATTGTACATATCCTTCTTGTATATAAATCTTATCTATCTTGTGAATATAATTCTTAAATCTCCAAAATGTATTTTAAAAATAGGGAGAAATATTTTTCAATTGTTCCCCAAAAATTTAAAACATGTATGAGATTGTTTTTTCGGATTTAAATACAACTCAAGAACCCAAAGAAATGCAAAGGAACTCAAAAAAGAAAAAAAAAAAGAAAGATTAGGGCTTGAACCCGAGAATCACCCCTGCCCAGACCGCGCAACGTGGCGCTCAAAGGCACATCGCCCACGCTCTAGCCACTTTGGACATTTTCTTAACTGATGTAAATGTAGTTATAAACTTTAAATACCCACTTTCTTTTTATTTCATTTTTATTATTTTTCAACTATTTTATTTCCCATTCTTCTACCCCAAATTCATATTATAAAAATTACATTCCTAAACTCCAAAATTCTTCACTTACTGGTTTAATTATTTTTAAAGGAATTTATAGCCATTTTTACACAAATTTTCTTTCTACAGCATATATATATATATATACGAAATTTGATTAAAGCTTCTACTTTCTTTTTAACAATAATAAAATTAGTATTCATAAAGCACCAAAAAATAATAACTTATGATTTCAACCCTTTTTATGAGTATTTAATCCTCTTTTCTTAAATTAGACACTTTCCTACATAAGAGAATTTAAAAATGTCGATATAACCATGCAAAATTTGTCTAACTTTCAGTTAATGTGATCATTAACCAACAATACCCATTTTATTTCCCCAATTATTCTTCATTTCTCTACACTAATTATCACATTTCTTATACATAAATTTTGTACATGACAACAATTCATGCAATAAAGAAACTCATTCTTTTTCAATTGTGCCTAGCACTTATCAACATGAATTTTATTTATCCCTTCCTCATTCTTTTATGTCATTCAAATCATAAACTTAAATTTAGCACACAGTGCAACTCATAATGGTAATAAATTTCGTCATTTCAACAAGCATCAAAATTAGCAAGAATCATTAAAACTAGACTAGAATTACCACATAATCCCTAAACATGATTTCTAAGCCTAATTAGAAAATAAATAAGACACCCACCTCTTTTGATGCACAAATGAAATTTTCCTAAGGAAAGCTCCTAGCTCCACTCCACAAGCCTAGCACTCCTCCTCCTAGCAAAGCAATCTCCAAGCCTCCAAGAAATGCTAGACAAAATCTCTAACTCTCTTTCTTTTCTTCTCCCTTAATTTTTCTTTAGTTTTTGGTGCAAATGACATATAATAGGGAGGGGTTTATATAGGGGAATTGTATGGCTAGGATTCACTCCATTACCCCATGATCTCACCCCCACTCTCTCCACTCTCCCACTCCCTCCAATAGTGGCCGGCCTACTCTCCTTGTGTGCATGCACAAATGCACGTGCACGTGTAGTGCACATGCCCACTCTTCTCACATTTATATTTTATTAATTTTTGTGTAGCTACTAGTTGTTACATGACAAGTGTAAGTGTAAAAAAAATGAGTGTAGGTTCTCTTAGTGGGCTTCTCATTGTAGGATTGGTTTATTTTTATTTTATTTATTTTAATGGGCTTAGAGTCTTTTATTAGGCCTATGGGTTCTCATTAAGAAAAGACAATTAAATAAGATAAAATAAATAAAAGAGAACTTATGCATACTAAAAAATATTTTTGAATGAAAGATGAGATGAAATTGCACTTGCGTTGCACGTGCAAAAAAAAGTATTTTTATTAAAAAATTTAATACGGGATGTTACATATGAAGCATGATATTTAGGTTAATATGACGTGTTGAGGCGTTGTAATATATGAAATAGATGGAATATGCTGTAGATGTATAATATTGGCTATATATATGTGATATGCTATTTATATAATGAATGATAATTATATGTATTGATTTAATTATAAATTTTGGGTATATAACCCGATGAAAATGACATATATATATGGTTTGATGTATTGACCTATTTGGTGCATGTGTGTGATATATATGGGTGGTAATGAATTGAAGTATCGTAATCGATGAAATAAATGAGTGAGTGTATGTATAATATAGTGATGTTTAAAGTGAAACTAATGGGCGATCTGATGATCTAATTATCTACTTAGTGTGGCATGTGCCTAAGATATTATAGTGTGAGTAAATAAATACTTTGGTGCGTTTATAATACGTAATAATATGAGGTAATAATCTTATAAATGAAATAATCAGATGTATGTGAACATGTGAGATAATGTGATAATGAATCGCAGTGTTAAAGTTAAAGATGTGGTAAATTATTGAAATGACAGATGAGATGTTGTGTGGTGATAAAATGAGATAAAGTGATGGAATGAAACTATTAATAACAAATAATTTTGGTTGACCAGTACCTACAGAAAACCCTGGGGATTTGGGCTAGACCTCCTAATATCCAAGGACCGGCTTGGGGTGCAGTGTTTATTACCCAAACTATGTTTGGGGTGTGGTGTTTTTATCATCCAAGCTATCGGCTTGAGGCCCAGTTATTACCTAGCTCCGCTGGGGTGCGGTGATATTCCCTCGATGACAGATGTCACAAGGAAGTAACCTAGTGAAACAAGGGGTGCGGTGTTTTCTTTCCCTCGTTGGCTTTGCCACGAGAAAGTAAGCTTCGCTGGGGTGCAGTGTTTTCTTTTCCCTCGCTGGCTTCGACCGGGAGGAAGTACCCAAGTTCTACTTGGGGTGAGGTGTTTCCCTCGGTGTTATAGGCTGGGAGGAAGACGTAGCATCGGACGTGTAAGACTTTGCGCGAGCATCGATCTGCATTTTTTTACTGGGCTATCAGCTTTCAGTATATTGGGATATTGTAGCTCACTGGTAAACAAATCAATAAAATGAATTAATGTGGAATGAAAGAGAAAATGAGAAAGTAAATGAAAGTGAAATGTGAATGATAAAGAGAAGAAAGTAATTGATGTGAAATGAAATGAGAAAGTGAAGTAAGTATCTAAGTGGAAATGAATAAGTAGAATGAAAGAAAATGTGTGTGTGTATATATATATATATGAGGATGAGCATGAAAGAATGTGATTCATGAGTATGCAAATGTAAATGAATGGTAAAAGAAGTGTGTGGTTAAATGAGTATGAAAAACGAGGTATTTGCATTATAAAAATTATAAATGAAACTAAATAGATGGTGATGTGAAGATATTCATGAAATGAAGAGAATTGTGTTATGTGATTAAATATGAGAAGTAAAGAAAGTATATATGTATGTTATAATATTATATGAATGGAAATAAAGTAAAATAATATGTATTATGAGAATGGTTATTAAACGAAAAATATGTTATAATATGAGTTAATGCATCTTGGAATTGTGTCGAGGAACTACCCGCCCGCTATTTTCCTGGGAATAGTGGGAACTAGCTGCCTTGGCACAACTTCCAGGGTGAGTTGGTAGGTTATTGATATAATTGTTGTATTGCGAAATGGAATGGAAAGTAAAGAAAATTGTAAGATGAAAATGAAAATAAAGTAATGTAATATTTCAACTATCAGCTTGAGTTGTGATGGTTATTTCCCAGCTTGTCTGGGGTGCAGTGTTTTCTTTCCCTCGATGACAAGATGTCGTGAGGAAGTACCCAGTTTATCTGGGGTGCAGTGTTTTCCTTCGCTGGTCTAGGCCGGGAGGAGGACGTAGCTTCGGGAGTGTTAGACTCTCTGTGAGCAACTTCCCGCATGTAAATGTTTGTGTATGGAAATGGATATGAGAATGATAAGTTATTGAAGAGAATGAGTGAAATAAAAGATATGGAGATTGTATGGGTTGCGAATGAAAAGAAAGTAGTAAGTGTGTGATGAAATAAGAATGGAGATAATAATGGCTGTTTTAACCGTTATATGATGAAACAGAATGTATTTATACAAAGAGAAGTAAATAAGTTAAGTTATGAAGTACAAAATGTGTTTTGCTTTAAACGAAAAGTGTGATGATAGCTATACGTATATAAAGATCCCATGTGGTGCAAGAATGTGATATTGAACTTTATACTTGATATTATGATAATTATTAGTAACGGAGGGAAGTAATCGATTTTTGGGAATGAAAGTTGTAATTTATATAATTATATATATTGGGAATGTGGTGTGATTAAGAGATAGGAAAAATTGTTTGTTTAATTGAATGAAGGATAATAGTGATATGTGGAGTTTGAGATTCGAACTTTGGAACTACCGCCCGCTATTTCGAGCAAATAGTGGGAACTATCTGTCTGGGTTCGAATCTCACGGTAAAGCAAGGATAGTGAGTTGTATGAGGTGGGTTTGCAATAGCTACATTGTGGGCTAGTTGATAATATGGTTACATTATAATTTCAAATGTACAATTACTCTTGGGCATTTCATTGTTATACTTATTTTTCCACCATGATGGTATTTTCAAAGCTTCTATTTTCTTTTAGTTATTTATTTGAAGTTAAGTTATATTTAATTATACTCACACCAGAAATGGCTAACCCTTTACTATTTGGGGGGTTAGGGGAGTCCCAGGACTACCCTAGATCCCCTACTAGTAGTGTAGAGGTGAGGCATCGAATCTTGTTGAGTGGGTTCTTTTATTTTTACAAATTTCTATATAAGTTTAGTTATATGAATAGTAAGGTTTATGATTTAAATTGTATTTTGGATGTATATGTATGTAGATGATGATGATGAGTATAGTGTGGGTGGTATGATATGTTTTTGATCTGTACCCATCTCGTTGTGGAGTACCGGACCCTGTGGTATGTTTTATAAGTTCTTTTCTAACAATTTTACTACGTTTTCAAAGAAATTCAATGTTTTTATTTGATATGTGATATTCTATTATGAGTTTGGCCCCCAAAGCATAATATTTATATTGCCTGTGTGTTTCTGCTCATTTTGGCGTATGGAGCCGTGAATATATTGCCTGTGTTGTGAGCTACAGAATTTAGAGCATAATTTCGTAAGCTTTTTGTGTTTTGGGGCAGAAATTTCAGGGGAAACTCTGCCAAAATTTTATTTCAAATATAAATATCTTAGATTATGCTTAAAGTGGCATAGAAAATGAAAGAGTTGAATTTGGAGTTGTAGAATAAAAAAAGAAAAAAAGAAAAAAAAATCGGGTGTTACACAAAAGCACCGGGATCCCGATATCTTTCTCTGACAAGGACTTAAAAGGTGTCCGAACACCTCATTGCAATGCATTGGTCATAAACCTTTGCATGGTGAATCATGAGGTACACTGCATTCTGGTGGACAACGACAGCTCAGTAAACACCATTTTCATGAATACTTTCAACGGTCTAAAGCTCTTCCCGAGACCGACTCAAACCAGCCGATTATACAATCCACAGATTCTCCGGTGTACTAGTTCAGATAGAAGGAATTGTCACACTTGATGTGGCAGCAGGAAAAGCTTCCACAACTCAAACAGAAGCATTGGACTTTATGGAAGTTGATGTCATAGCCGCATACAACGCAATATTGAGCCGTCCCGGCCTAGCGGCCTTCCATGCAGTTGCTTCTGCATTCCACATGAAAATGAAGTTCCCAACAACCACATGCGCAGGGCAAGTTGTAGGGAGCCAACAGGCAGCACGAATATACTACACCGCTACAAAGGGGGGCTCGGTTCTCCCCCTCAACGCCATAGAACTACCACCGAAAAACAATCATAGTAAGTCTGTGAACAAGCTTGAAGCCACTGCCACAGAAAATCCTGCCAAAAACTTCTAAACCTATTAAATCATCTCCCACCAGGTCCAAATCCGTTCTCATCAGAATACTAAGACATACTTGAATCCCACGCCCAAAGCCACTCCGCTATTCAACGGAAAGAACTAGTCTTACTAAAACACATTAGTGCATCAGAAGATCTCTCATTCTCTATGCAAAATAATGAGAGACTCGTTCTAAAACATGCAAGTCTAGGCAAGGTCTACCAAGTTATTTGCCTAACGGCTCATCAACTTGAAGACCTGGGGGGCAAGGAGATATCAGCAGGGACTTGGAAAGTAGAAAACCTTGTGAAGGTGAACGAGGACATCTAAAACGTCATCTCTTAGCAGTAGTAGAAAATTTTCTAAATTTGGAATAAAGGCCAGCCACTAGAGCAGCCATTTAGTTTTACTTTTTAGTAAAGGCCACTTTCACTACCGGTCACGACATGTAATAGCAGCCAACCACTAGAGTTGCCGCCTAGTTTTATTTTCCAATAAAACGTAGTATGATTTTTTGCAAAATTCTTGTACAAATCAACAGATGCATACAATGAGTTGAGTGCCAAACCTATTGTAACACCCCGAATTCCAAATAAGCCTGAATTCGAAGTTCCACAGAATCTTCACATTTCACTTCGTACAATTTTACAAGGAAATTTAAATTTTTTTATACAATAATGTTTACATCAACACACCGAAAGCAAATTACAACATGTTACATGAATAAAATGACACTTGAAAACAATTCTTTAAGCAACATTCCTTCTTTAGTCAGTTCATTCAATTTATCATGCATAGAAACTATGGGCACTTAGTTGCATACAACTGATGCTAGGATATAATACATCAATTTCTCTTACTTGGAAAACACTCACTTGTTCACAATCAAAGCTAATAGGGACTATCTTATTGATGTCGTGTGTGAATGTGCACTTAGTTCTTAATGCAGTTATTAATATTTAATGACACTAATGCGCACTTATTCGGATTCTATGCATCCCATACTACATAGGTCCGAGGGCAAGCCCTTAATCGTTCTTCATCTTGTAGGGTTGATTCCCTCGCTATGAGTTAAACTACTATGGTAACTACGGTAAGTGTCCTAGGTGTTCTATGAGTTACGAGTCCATGTCCAGACAGCCTGGAGGGAAATCCCATGTCATGACATGACGCATCAGGTAGACAGATTTTGGACAATTTGCTTCCGTCATGGGACAATGGCACTACGTAGTCACCAAGCAGCCCACAAGCATCGCCATGGTCCCAATAATTCTGGAGATGTATTCACGTCATGACATGACGCATCATGTAGACAACCTGTGAACACTCTCACACCGAAGATTCAAGGTCCTCATACTTGTGTTTTTTTCTTACTTTCATCACATCTTCACTATGTGTCTAATCCTTAGATAATTGAATCATGAGTAAAATTGACATCCTAGAGTTAGCCTTCCCTCTACATCGGTCTTAAACATCAATTGATAACAACGACCCAATCTTGGTCTTTCATTACAACATTTCTCTTCAAAAAATCTCATTCACGACGGTGTAACGGTTTACCTACACTCTAGTTTTTAATTTCTTTTCATGTTCACCAAAATTGAGTGTTCATACTCACAAATTTCCATATTTCATCATGCACTTTTTATTTTTATTTTCCATGCACATTTGCATAATTTGGACAACAATTTCATATTTAACTACTCAAATTTTCTATGTCACAAATCTCATTTTTAATCTCTACACAAAAATTCTTTACATTCAAAATATTTCATTTCTTTAATTAATCAAGTCATAATCTAAAAATATTTATCAAGTTCTTCTTCCCAAAATTACTTCTAATTTTTATTATATGATGTCAAACATTGTAGAAATAATTTTTATGAAGTCTAGGTAATTTTAGAAGAATTCTAGTATTTTTATCTTAATTTTTTATACACTTAAAAATACTAAAAAAATCGAATTAAGTTAAAAAAAAAAACCTAAAACAAAGGCCAGGGTCAGATTCGAACCCAGACCAACACCCCCGCCAATGAACAGTAACCGACCCAAAGCGCACCCAAAGACCAGAAGGTCTTGAGTGACTAACTGATATAAGTGGGACTTAGTTTGTATTTAAGGTCTGGTTTCGGGATTTGATTAAAAATCGAATTTTCAGTAAAACATAGCCCCTTGCACGACTCGAACACATGACCAGTACCCCCCCCCTCGCTCAGCTACAGTAACATACCCAAAACGCACCTGAACACTAGTAGGTCTTGAGTGACTAACTGATATAATGTCTAGTTAAATACTTTTTTTATGGACTGTACTGTATCTAGTTCCTCCTTTAATAAACTCGATTTTTTTTCAATCAATTTGCACTTATAAAAATCTAAATCTTTTTCCAGAATGTATTTCTTTGAAAACAATATATTATATTTTCTTATATTACCAAAATTCTCATTTTTAACCACATAGTAGACTATTTCTCTTATTTCTTTTGAAAAGTGGAACATTAATACATTTTTTGACATTGAAAAATTCCTTTTCTAGATGAAAATTTTTATCTATTTGTTCCCCATTTATTCACAATGTGTTTGTACATTTTTTCTACATTTTAAACATAGTTAAAGCCCTCAAATTAATTTTATCTTTTATAAAACTCACTCATTTCTTATGATTCAAGAGATAACATATTTGACAATCAAGTGAATGTAAATTTACTCATACAATACAATTAAAATCAACACTTAGTGCCACTAATCAATCTATTTCACAATCCATGGATATTATTTTGCATTCTACAATTCATTCATAAGCACAATTTTCAGATAATCATGATTCATCAATTCATATGTATTCTAGCATGCAAATATATTAATAAAGCATCATAACAAGTCTTAATTAACAAATTTCAATTCATTTTACTAACTTTTTACTATAGCCAAACAAGAGTTTTCCCTTTTCCTTAGTAGTCTTTTCAAGCAAGTATATGGCGACTTTTGTATTTGTTTCTAACATATTCACAAATTTAAAATCCTAGCATGGCATCTAAATTAGAAGTTAGAGAAATCACCCACCTTATGAAGAAGAAATGAAAAAACTCCTAAGGAACTCCTTGAAAGCACGATCGTCTCCCTTCTTCTCCTAGTTTGTGCTACACGAACCGAGCCTTCTCCTCCTTGATGTGCTAACCGAGCCTTCTCCTCCTCTTGATGCTAGCCGGCCTCAATAGGAAAGGAACACACACAATCTCTTTCTTTTTCTCACACAAAAAATCTTTTCTCACTCAATCTTTTCCTCACAAATGCTTCTTTTCCTTCTCTTACTCTTTGAAAATTTCTAATGCAAGTAATGAAGAGAGATAAGGGAGGGGTATTTATACATATTTCAAGAGTGAATGGAGGGTTGAGATGAGTTTAGATGAAGGGCTAGGATCCATTTGGACGTTAGAAGAACTACCCCATTATCAAGTAACCACCTCACCACTCTCTCCATCTCTCCCACTCTAAGCTATGGGCCAACCACTCTCTTCTCATTCAATTTACACATTCATGTGCAATGCACGTGCCTCTTTATGCATACTACAAATTAGTTTGTTCATTCAATTGTTAATTTATTTGTTACTTGATCAAGTCTACACTACAAGTTGTATTAATTATTAATAAAATTAACTAGTGTGCTAATTAGGTGAGCTAAAATCCATGGGCTCTCTAATTAATTAATTAATTTATTTAAGATGGGATAGAATTAGACTATTAGGCCTAAAGATTAATAATAGGTTTTAATTTTAAAAGAGAAGAAAATATTTATTCATGACATAAAAATAATTTTTAAAGCTAAATACACATATTAACTTGCACGTGCAAAACACGTGAAACAAATAAAAAACTTTATATTTAATTATTTGAAAATTCAGGATGTTACACTTATACACAAAAATGGCACAAAAAATTCATTAGAATCTCCTTATAAGATGAGTTCGGAGTCCATACCCATGGCTCGAAGTTACTCTAACAATTTGCAATAAAGTAAGTTCATAGTTCGCTTCGCCATTCAATCTGCTCCTGCAACCCGTTAGCGTCTTGACGACAAGTTCAGAATCCATACCCATGACTCGATGTTACTTTAGCAACTTGCGACAAAGTAAGTCAGGAGTTCAACTCACCATTTGATCTGCTCCTGCAGCCTGTTAATACCTAAATTAACAAGTTTGGAATCCATACTCATGGCTCGGAGTTACTTTAGCAACCTACAATTAAGCATGTTAAGGGTTCAACTCGTCATTCGATCTATTCCTGAAACTAGTTAAAATTCCTTAAAGACAGATTAGAGGTCTGAAATCGTGGATTGTAGTTACTCTAATAAAAGTTGCAGAAGCTATATTTGGAGTTCAACTCGCCACTCGATGCGACTCTCACAATTTATTTGAGAATCCATACAACAAGTTTGGATAACAAATCTCCCTCAGAGTTGCTCCTACGACTAGCTGAGTGCAAGATGGATAAGTTCTAAACCCCATCATACACTGCGCACACCATCAATAGTTCGTTAGCTATATACACAACATACTTGAGGCTCTGTTATTTAGCTACAAAGAATCCAGTCGAAGACCCATCAATGTCAACAACAAGTCTCATTACAACTGTAGAATTACAATGAGTCTATGTTTCATGCATAAGAATCCAGTCGAAGACCCATCAATGTCAACAACAAGTCTCATTACAACTGTAGAATTACAATGAGTCTATGTTTCATGCATAAGAATCGGTACAAAAGTCTTGCAAAACACTGTACAAAAAACTATCCTGCAAGTCATTCTTCTAGCTACACACTAGATGGATGCTCCACCTAAGATTCACAAACCTTTTCACTGGTCTCCTGCCAGCTAACAGCTCTCGAGGGCTACCTCAACTCTTGATGATGAAATTCAAGACAAATCTTCCTTAAGCGGGCAAGCTCGGGTTTATCCTACCACCTTCACCTGAGCAAGATCCAACTCCATCTGGCGTGAAGCGCCGTGCAAACGGACGCACCCTAACGCTTTCAAGTGCAGCATATTACGAAGGATATCAAGCTCAATGTAACATGGACCTTATTCGATGTACACAACTACTTGTCAGCAAAAAGAAGAGCTGAATCACCTCAATGCTGAACAAACACAAGTGACTTCACTTCAATATTAAGAAGATTCAGAACACCCACAACTCATTCGCTTCAGAAAATGAGTCCGGTGCTCCGCACGCCACTTGAGTTCCTCTGGCCAACAACTCGTCAACTCCAAACAATGAGTTCAACACTCTGCCCTCCGATCGAGCTCCATCAAGCAACTCGTTGACTTCGAACAATGAGTTCAACGCTCTGCTCACTGCTCGAGCTCCATCAACAACTCGTTGGCTCTAAACAAAGAATTCAATGCTCTACTCACCGCTCGAGCCACACCAACAACTCATTGGATCCAACAACGAGTTCAATGCTCCGCTCTTCGCTCAAGCTCCATCATGCAACTCATTGGCTCCAAACAACGAGCTCATCGCTCCACTCTCTGATCAGGCACCATTAACAACTCGTAGACTCCAAACAATAAGTACAGTGCTTCGCTCTTTGCTTGATTCCTTCCAATGGCCCCTCATCTTCATGCAGTAGGCTCGACATCTAACACCGGCCTAGAATTGTCTCTACAAACTCGCTGGGTGCAAACGACAATTCCAAACGTCAGCTTTTCACCGGGAGTCTCTACAAAACTTGTTGGGCACAAATAGCAATTTCAACGTCCAACTCTGTCTTCAAGTTGTCTTTAGAAACTTGCTGGGTGATAACAGCAAGTTCAATGTGCAACGTCCAACTCCGTCTTCAACTTGTCCCTACAAACTCGCTGAGCGCAAACAGCAAGTCCAAACGCCAGCTCTGTCACCGAGAGTCTCTGCAAAACTTTCTGGGCACAAATAGCAAGTTCAACGTCCAACTCTGTCTTCGAGTTGTCTTTACAAACTTGGTGGTTGAGAACAACATGTTTAACATTCAACTGTGTTTCATAGTTATCTCCACAAAATTTTTTGGGCACAAACAACAAGTTCAACGGTTAACTCCGTCTCAGAGTTGCGTTTCCAAACTTGCAGGGCGCAAACAACAAGTTCAATGATTAACTCGATCTTAGAGTTACCTTTCCAAACTTTCTGAGAGAAAACAACGAGTCCAAACGTCAGCTCTGTCACAAGGATGCCCTTACAAACTTGCTGGGTGCAAATGGCAAGTTCGTCTGAAAGTTTCCTCTGCACGAACTTGCTGGGCACAAACGGCAAGTTCAAATGACCAACTCAGTCTCTGAGTTGTCACCCCATACTTGCTGGTCATAGACAGCAAGTTCAACATTTAACTTCGTCACAGAGTTGTCTCCAAACTTATTGGGAACAAACAACCAGTTTAACATTCGACTCCATCACAGAGTTCTCTACAAGCTTGCTGGGTGCAAACGAAAAGCTCTACATTAACTTGATCAAAGAGTTGTCTCTCAAAACTTGCCAGGATCAAACGACGAGATCTACATCCACTCGATCAAAGAGTTGTCTCTCAAAACTTGCTAGGCGCAAACAACAAGTTCAACAAACCAACTCGGTCTCACAATTGTCTTTATAAACTTGCTGGGTGCAAACAACAAGTTCAAGCATCCGAATCCATCGCAGAGTACTCTACAAGCTTGTTGGGCGCAAACGAAAAACTCTACATCAACTCGATTAAGGAGTTGCCCCAATGAACTTGCTGGGTGCAAATGGTAAGTTCAATGTTCAACCCCGTCGCAGGGTTCTCTCTGAACTTGTTAGGATAAAATATCAAGTTCAACGTTCAACTTTTTCTTGTAGTTGTCTCCAAACTTGCTAGGATCAAACAACAAGTTCTACATCAATTCCGTCTCAGAGTTGTCTCAACAAACTTGCTGGGATCAAATAACAAGTCTGCTACAGCTCTTCTAGGACAGCTACATACACAAGATCCAACGGTAAAAGCATTCAACTCATAGACCAATGGAACACATGTCCAACGGTGAAACGCTCAGTTGACAAAACAAGCGAACAACAGAACATTTGGTCAATGAAAGAGCAGTCCAACGATACAGGTGAACGAAATGGCACTTGGTCTACAACGAGGCACTTATCCCACATAAAGAGTTGACAAGAACAATAAGCCATGATTCATCAAAAAATCCTTGTTGAGTTAAAGCCAATGATTATAAACTAAGCTTTGGGTGTATGTATGCATATACACACACATATATATATAAATACATATGTATAATTTTGTTTATACCCAAAGAAGCAAATTCAAGCTCCAAAATTCCTAAAAAACTCCAACAACAAGAATTGAGGGATTTCGGGTTCAAAAGGAGAAAAGAGGGATTGAATTCAGGCCGGGTCTCCAAAACCAAACCCAAAAAACAAACCAAAAATTCCTAAGTGCTAAACAGGTTTGCGGGTATAGAAAATCCGTACCCAAATTTAATCCAAAACACGAACCCATGGTTCATCTTCTCTGAAGCTTAACCCCACCATTTCGAAGCTTGAAATCGAGAACTCGAGACCCTTAGCTCTGTCAAGAACGATGCTGACTCGAAGACTGAGCAACAAAGGGACTCGTTTGCATTTGCATTGGCTCGAAACTTCGTTAATCTAACCCACGCCTCATCGACGACGTGAAGTTGTAGATCGGCGAGAATGGCGGTGGCTCGACAAAAACTGTAGTTCGATAAGCTCAAAATCCTCATAGCTCGGTGAGGTGACGGAGCTCCATAGTTTGGCAATCAGTCACCCTCATAGCTCGGCGAAAACAGAGCCTAACAAAGCTTGCCACCCAAAATAGAGTTATAAGCTCGACAATTCACCCATAGGTCGACGAATGCTCCAAACGCCATAGCTTGGCGTGGAATAGCTCGATAGCTCGGTGACGGGTTCAAAGCAATAGCTCGGCGACGCTCGAAGAATAATAGCTTGGCGATGCTTAAAAATGCCATAGCTTGGCGAATGCTCCAAATGCCATAACTTGGCGAAGAATAGCTCATCGAATCTTGTACCCCCATAGCACGATGACATTCATAACGCCATAGCTTGGCGATGCTCCAAACGCTATAGCTCGGCGAGAGTTCGTGGCTCATAGGTTGGCGGGGGTAGGTCGGCGAAGCTTATAGCTCAACGAAGCCCCAAAACCCAAGAAAAATGGCCATAGCTTGGCAAAATCGTCGGCCGAGCTAGGCAGTCGCTCGTTGCTTTTGCAAGCCCTTGGATCGCTCCATAATTTGAGCACGAGCGTGATGGACGCGCGAGATTAATCCACATCGCCCTTCTTATTCCTCAGCGCTCCACCTAAAACTCGCCATTCGTTCCCCCCGAAATGCGTGCTAAGCACTTCATCCACGCATGCGGTCGCTCCAACTCATCTTAGATCCATCTCCACCGACCAAACCACTCAGCGGGTGAGCCAAGCTCTGATGAGCGGTTTTGATCATTCCACGTTGTATCTCATCACAGAGGCTCCATCTCAATCGAACGATTTCTTCATCGCGTGAGTAAGCGCTTGATCAACGCTGTTGATAGCGCCACATCACCAGCTCTTCATTACGACCTCTTAGATTCATCAGCGCGCGAGCCCATATGTGATCAACAGTTCAAATCACATAAAAAATTGTGCACAGGTAAGATAATTCATAAACAATCCCTTAAAATCATTTTTAATTTGAAAAATTAATTAAAAAGTCCAAAAATAATTATTTAAATTCAGAAAATTAATTACAATTTCTAAAAAATAATTTAAAATTGGGTTTATTAATTAAAAAATTTAAAAGTGATTTTAAATTGGGAAAATGTTATTAAGATATCCAGAAAAATTCAAAAAAATACGGAAAATTCTAGGAAAATATTCCCCGCCTTCAGAAGTCACTGATAAGTTTCAGGTATCTCTAAGCACCCTGAAAGATAAGATTGTATTCAGAATCCAAAAATAAGGCGAACTACTCTCCGAAAGCGAAGAAAATTGTCTTCCGGGAGTGGGAGGCTTATGATAATGGTAAAAATCACAGCAAATCAGGGTTGTATGATTCCAGCACATATTTCAAATCTTTAATAGGCAGATTAATCATATCAGACCTCTTTAATAGGTCTGGACACTCTCCAGACTCCTCTACAAGACATGAGCCTCTTTCAAGCCCATAAAAAGTAACAGATTCGGCCCACTAAGAGAGATCCAGTCCATGAAGGCTGTTAGTCAAATCTCTTATCCCCAAATAAGAGACTTTTGAGGGGGAGATTCAAACAGGAGATAAGGAATTCATATTGATTCAATGGATTCATGCTGATCTCTTGATATATTTCTCAGGCCTATAAATACATTCCCCCCTCCACAGTTAGAAGGTAATAAACAGTTTCTCTCTTAAACTATCTATATATCTCTCTCACTCTCTCTCTCTATCTGGTCTAACTATATATCGGAGGGTCTGTCATCGGGGTCACCCTAGTGTTTCAGGTTTTTTGTATGTCCATCGGCCGTGTCAACAACTGGCCGATCCATATCACGGTATTCAATTAACAATCCAGATTAATCTTAAGAGTTCTAACCGCATTTCACGACAAAGATCAAAAATCAGATTTTTAGTAGTTTTCATCAAATATTAATTCACTGTCAGTTTGCTTCCACACAAAAATAAGCAGCAACAAGATCCATGACATCAATTTGGTCTCTAATATTGATCAATAGACAACTAACAGAAACTGAGTGCATCTTGATGTTGTAGTCTAATGGTGACATGAAGTGGCAACCTAAAGCTAAACGTAGCATTGCATAGAAATTACTGTTGATTATATGTTTGGTCTGAGCATACTATTTGAGAAATTTCTAGCATCCCGAACCATCCATATACGCCACCAAGATTGCTTCTGTCTCTCACAATTATACTTCCAAGTACTAGTTCAATTAGTTTTTTATCCATATTTTTGTATTAAATAAAGTCAGCAATGGAGGATTACACAAACAACTCTAGGGAAGCGGCAATAGGAAAAGAGATCTTCTGTCACCTTCAACCATCCACATAAGGCGGCTCTGTTTTCGGGCAAAATTGATACCCTTCTTCATTTTGTAGACAGAGACTTTAGTGTGATTTATGTCATAGACCTACTTGTCAGAGTTTCTCCGATACCCGAAATGGTATAAACCGATATATGCCTCTATAACTCATTGTCCGGAGATAATTGAGGGAATCACCCTATTCAGTCATTTCCAATTTGAAACAAGTTTTCTAGAGCTATTGCCAAGGTCAGAGCAGGGAGGCCATCGGAGGTGCATTTAATGCAGGCCCTTGCTGATAAATGGCCAATACAAGCCCATAGAGATTGGGTCGCTAAGAAATTGTGCCACTTACAATTCTTAGTCCCATTCCCTTCACCAGAGAAAGTCGCTGAAGTCGTGAGCCTGGGTACAATCGACTTTGGACATTTCCAAGTCGAATTCAGCGCTTGGACGCCCACTTTCGGAGCAGAGCTCCCTCAGGGGGACAAATATTGGATCTGGATTCATAACGTCCCCCTTCACTTCTGGAAGAGAGAAGCACTGCAAGAGATTGTAGCGGATTTCGAGACGGTGGAAGAGATAGACGAGAAAACGGTGCGCCGATCAGAATTAGTCTCGGCAAGAATACTCATCAGAAGCACCGACATCTCTTTGATGCCGCGCTTCGCAAAAGTGTTCTCCTTCGAAAAATCTTATCTAGTAAGATTCGTGCTCGACAAGAGAGAAGAAGCACAGGGAGAACAGGCGACCATCTCCTCTCCCACGCCTACATCAACACTCAGAGACAACAGATCATACAGGCAGGTGGTATCGCCAACAAAAGACCTGATTAGAGATGGTTCCCACGAAGTAGAAAGGGCTCACCGGGAGATCATCAAGGCGGCAAGAGGGGAGGAGCAGCGCCAAACAGCTACCCCGTACAACGCTGGTAGAGACAGGGATCTCGCCGTAAGATCCAAGGGTCAAAAGTCATCAAGAACCTCCAACTCATCAGATCGAACGGTGGATCTGTTCAACCACCTTGATTTGGAAAGGAACTATAGCGCCCCGAATTTCTAATATGATATCTTAGAAAATACGTGGCACAATTTCCAGCATCTACTTCAATGTAATATTAAACCCAATTTAACACCAATAAAATTTTTCAAATTTCATTACAATAATCGTTTACATAGCACAGCGAAATACAATACATCTTAAATCAAAATTCTCTTTTCTTTACAACACTTTTCATTTTACATATGTCACTAAATCACTCGAACTCAAGTATCCAAATCCGAGGCTTAAGAAATCACCTGTAAAATATGAGGCTAGAGATGATCCCTAACCCCCAAAACTAAAGGGGTCAGCCATAAAGGTGTGAGTGACATAAAACAAACGACATAAGTAAAGCATGGATTCATAAACAACATGTGATAAATAATAATACATAAAATATGACATAGCAAGGAAACATGTAAACCTCAAGTGAAGCTAAACTAAGTGTCAAGTGTAGAAAACAGGAAAACACATGCGTGAAATCAAATCAAGAAAACACAAATCTATATGCTGACTCTCTAATGCATACTTGTCGGAGTCTATGCATCCCACTCTACATAGGTCCGGTGCAAGCCCTTAACGTCTCCACATTATAGGGTTCAATCCCCGATATGTAACTAATCCTAACACGATGACTACTACGAGATAAAGATAAACTGTGAATATTAGCCCATGCCCCGATAATTCCGGAGGTCAAACTCTATCCATAGATAATTCCGGAGACTATTTCACTCACACCTGGGAATCTTCGAGAATATCCCACACCGCAAGCAGTGGAACCTCATCACACGAATACCACATGTGCGTCGCCTCGACTCCGATAATTTCGGAGATCAATCCCACACCACAGGTAATTCCGGAGACTATTTCACTCACACCTGGATAATTCCGGGGATTATCTCACACCGCAAGCCATATTGAGGTCCATAACCCATGTTCTCGTTTATCATATCACCACTAGTGTCTGTCCTTATCATTTAGGTTATTTAATTACTTAACGAATCTCCTAGAGTTGGTGTACCCTACCAGACTTAACTCAAACATCTGAACAACTAAAATGCCTCAACAGGCCCAAACATAAATAATTCATCCGCCGGTATACTAGGGTCACACACACCCTCTAGAGACTCAAACTCAATATCCAAACCAACCATCCAACATAAATTGCTCAACTTAACATCTTAAAATATATGCGCAATAGAAGATAAAGTATAGAATAATACGTTATCGATCAAAACATTTAAAGAATAGATCGTTTGAAAGATCATTCAAAATTATAAGAATACATCAGTATCAGTCGACTAATAACAAGAGTAAGTCGACTGTCCAGAAAGAGAATTTCATGGTCTTAAGAAAAATAAACTAAGTCTTATAAGTCGACTTGTAAAAGTCATAGGTCGACTGTCCAGAAGGAAATTTTGAGAAAACTAAAGAACATAGCAGCCGGATCGTATCAGTCGACTGAGAATTCACGACAGTCGACTGTCGGCCTTCAGTCTACAGTATTTTGGTTGTGCACAATTCAACCGATACATAGTTTTACTTTATGAAAACGATTTTGATAAAAACTTATTTCTTATATAACCAAATACAACTGGTAGGACATATAATAGTCCACAAAACTATATCAAATTGCTTGAATTCATGAAAATAGAGATTTGTTGATTCTTTCAATTAATACATGGATTGTGCATATAATAAAAATTAGAGTTTCTTACAAAATTCATTGTCCACTGAAATAGTTCGTATTCAGATCCAAACCATACAAATATCAAAATCTCAAAGAATCCCCAATTTGGGTATATCCCTTAACTCAACTAATTTCTCAAATTTCAATTTTTCATGATATGATCTCTTGATTCATAACTCTTCTATTCAAATTTCTCAAAAACTGAATTTCTACCACAACTCATAACCATAATCAAATTTGTAATCACATACCACTAGGGTTTCTCAAGATCAAATCGTTCATCCATCTAATCCATTATTTTCATAGTCATACTCATACCCTAATCATGCTTTCTAGCAATAAAGTTCAATATCCAAGATCCATTAAACATTCATAGATCAAACAACCAATTTTATCACTCACATAAATAAACAATCAACCAATCAATTACTCACATACAACATTCAAAGAACAAACAAAACAATTATATCACTCACATACATAAAACAAACAACAGACAATTTACATCACTCACATTAAATGAAGAAATCCCTTGATAAGAAGCCTTTCCTTCGCGAGATCCAAAATCTTCTCCCAAATCCTCCAAAAATAAGAAAACTCAATGTTGTGCAGCGAATGACGGCTGCATTTCTTTTAAATACCCGAAAAAGATGTTTTAGGGTTTCTAGACACTTTTGCAAAATAGCCCCTTTAAAATATAACTTTACATAAATACATTCCTATACTTGGAATTTGATAAAATAAATTAAATTGAGATTTAAAAGTAAAATAACCTCCATATTTCCAGTCGGCACTATTTTAAAAGTCTAGAAAGATAGTTTTGCACTTTCACCCCTCAAAATGACAATTTTGCAAAAAGATCCTTCTTTTTCATAAAATTTGCAAATAGATAAGGATTTTCCATGAAGAAATTTTAGCTTTTGAACTTCTCAAGAAAATATTTGCACGTGTTTTGCACGTGTAAAAAGATAAATTTCCAGGAAAATATTTATTAAATCTCCAAAAATTATTTTAATTCATTATAAACATTTAAAAATAATATTTAAAAATACGGGGTACTACAGGAACACTGCTCAAGGAGAAAACTTGGAAGAGATAGAGACCAATCACGCAAAAGCGGGCAATTTTTTTCCCAAAATGGTGGTCAAGCTTTGCGCGCTAGAGAGGAGGAGCGCGCTGTGGCTCAGAGGGGAGGGTCAGGGTATGCAGACCCTAAAAATGGAAAAGCTCCACTCTGCAACAACATGCAGGCTACAAGACTGGGGTTGGTGAAGGAAACCAACAATCTGGGGAAGAAGACAAGCAAAAGTGCACTTTCCACCAGAGAGTGGGTAACCAAGCACTGGTTCTCACCAGAGAAAGAAAAAGAAGATGCTTTGGAGCAAGGGCGACAAGAGACAGAGCCCAGGCTGGGGAAAGCAACTAGCTCAGATCTGCTCAGCCACTGCGAAAAGTAATCAAAGGCGAGCGAGAGTGTCGCTGAGGGAGTGGGTAGCAAAGCAGAGCTTTTGAGGAAAGGCAAATATGGTAAAGAAGACAACGGATGAGAAGTTGGAAAGGCTCTATCTGGCTTAATGAGGAAGGAAGATGGAAACTTCAACGCTTCGTCTTTTACAACGAAAGCTTTGAATCCCACACCCTCTGAGCCAGCCGCTCCCCCTTCCTATCAGATGGCACCAGCTGGCAGGGGGGTAAATTTACCGCTCAATTAAAACAAGTGGACATCGCAGGAACCAAGAGCAGCAGTATGATGGAACGCAGAGAAGCATTCTGCTATTCCGCAAAAGAAAATGAGAATGGTGGGTCGGTGGGTATGATACTTATAGATGTTAATGGGCCCAAAGAGGGGTCCAAAATACAGTTAATTGTCTCTGGGACTAGTAATTCTACAATTTCGAACAATCAAACACAATGTGGGCCCATCGAGGGGTCCACAGAGGAAAGTTCCGCTATCATTATTGAGTCACCAGTATGTGGGCTCAATGAGGAGTCCGTAATGACAGAACCTACCCTACAACGGGAAGTTCAGCAAATAGATAGTGATGAGGACCTGGAAGGACGACTAAATCTAGACGAAGAATTCTCTTTCACTGATGAAGAGTCAGAGGACCTAGAGTTCATCGCTAACACATAAAGGGAGATATCGCTAGAGAGGGTCTTGTCCACACTTCCAGATTCAGTACCTGGAGATAGTACTGGAGCTTCGAGCAAGGCGGTTGGGTTTAGAGTTCAGCGATCGCCCAAGAGGGCTCACGTGGAGTCCTTGGATGACTATCTCGAGGTAGCAGCGGCAGCCAAAGCTGCAAAATTTGACAACGGAGGTACGAAAAGTTTTTTAGCTACTATATTAAATTTTATGTCAGACTCTGAAGTTTTTTTCCTAGCTAAAACATGTGGGTTAGAGGTGTGTGACAAAGAGCGTAATGCTTTACTACTTAATAAAATTAGGGGTTGGGAAACTAAAAGGGTTAAGACTTATGAGACCGCTCTAGGAAATAGCACTGGGTCGACAGACATCCTCAAGGATGAAGCCGGCCCCACACCCACACCAACGATCACCCCTAACACAGTCCCCCAATGAATACACTATTCTGGAATATTAGGGGGTTGGGGGGTAGGGAAAAGAGAGACATGGTTAGGGACATTATTAGCCACTCCATGGCAGAAGTGGTAGGGCTGCAGGAGACCAAACTTCAGCACGGGCTCAAACTCAAAAGAATCGGGGGTAACAGAATCAAGGAATGGGTGTTACACTCATCAGCAGAAGCCTCTAGAGGGATTGCTATCGGGTTCAACTCGGATATTCTCACCTGCACCGAGGTATACAGTGGAACGTTCTCCCTGATTACTCGATTGAAACGACAGTCTGATGATTAGGGACAGACAGTGACTTGTCATTTACGGACCGAATGTGGCTTCAGATCGAGATGCCTTTTGGCAAGAGCTTGTCAATATCCGACAGCGCTGTTCTGGGGCTTGGATTGTTGAGAGGGATTTCAATATCACCAGATTTGCTTTCGAGCATAAAGGTCGAGGCTCCAGTGACAGATACAGAGAGGAGTTCAATAGGGTGATAATGAAACTAGAGCTGATCGATATCCCAATTAATAACAGACTATTCATATGGTCTAATATGCAAGCGACTCCAGTTATGGCCAAGTTGGACAGGATACTAGTATCGATGGAATGGGAAGCTCAATTTCCATTAGCTACAGCTAGATTGATTCCTAGGCCCACGTCAGACCATACCCCGATCCTGGTCGATGTGGGGGTACGCGGAGCGCAGTGGACATGGAAATTTAGATTCGAGAAGGCCTGGCTGGAAATTCAGGGGTTTCATCACATGATAATGGAAAATTTGCTGGCAGGGATGCTGCATCTCGATGGTGTGAAAAAATTTGCAGATTGAGAAAGCGGTTGCACAGATGGAATCGGTCTAGGTTCTCGACCATTTGGCGTTCCAAAGAGGCATTCTTGGAAGGAATCGATGAGCTAGAAAGGGTGGAAGAGACGAGAGTCTTGTCACTGGAAGAAAGAAACAGGCTATTAGAGCTCCGAAAAAATGTCGCCAATCTTTATAAGTTGGAAGAGATCAAATGGCAACAAAGGTCCAGGATTTCGTGGCTCAAAGAGGGAGACGCGAATACGGCCTACTTCCACCGAGTGGCCAGTGCAAGACGTAGATCCAATCTCATCTTATCAATACAGACGGAGACGGGAACGTCGCAAGAAGAAAATGTGATTTCCACAACCTTTCAAAATTATTACAAGGGCCTCTTTAGAAGGAAGAATGATTTCAGGATCCCTTTGAGGAAAGATTACTGGCTAGCAGTCCAGAATGATTCAGCGCAAAGTTTCTCCACCTTGGAGGAACCTTTTTCGAAAATGGAAGTGAAAAAGGCCATCAACCAAATGGGAGCAGACAAGTCACCTGGGCCAGACGGCTTTCCAATGATGTTCTTCCAAGTGTTCTGGGAAGAAATTAAAGGGGACATTATGGCACTGATGGAGGAATTTTACCACAACAATCTCAGATTGGGCATGTTCAATTTTGCAAAAGTTGTCCTGATACCCAAACGGGAGGAATCTAAGCGCGTGGGGGATTTCAGACCAATTAGCCTTATTAATTGCTCGGTGAAGATCATCACAAAGGTCCTGGCCATCCGTCTGGGAAGTATAATGGATAGTATTATCAGCAAAACCCAGACGGGCTTCATCAAGGGCAGATGTATCCTAGATTGTGTGGCCACTGCTGAACAAGTTATCCACCACTGCCATTCGAGCAATTCTAAGAACTTCCTCCTAAAACTGGATTTTGAGAAAGCATACGACTCTGTCGACTGGGAGTGTTTGCTGGAAGCTCTCAGAGGGAGAGGATTTGGGGTCAAATGGATAAGGTGGATCAAACAATGTTTACAGACTAGTAAAACGGCAATATCAGTGAATGGGCAGCCAGGTACGCCGTTCCCTTCCAAGAAGGGAATCTGGAAAGGGAACCCGTTATCCCCACTTCTATTCACTATTGTAGTAGATGTGCTAAGGGGAATGATAGAAAACTGTCGGAGAAAAGGTTTGATTACGTCCGTGGCCAGCAGCACCTCTAATCAAGGGTGCACGATTCTCCAGTATGCTGATGATACCCTACTGTTTGGGAATGGGACCACATCAGAAACAGTCTGCTTTAAAGGGACTCTCTAATGTTTTGAAGCCTGGTCAGGTCTCAGGATAAATTTTCATAAGAGTGCACTGATTCCCATTTCTTTCTCTGATGGAGAAGCTCGGAAACATGCAACTATACTAAACTGTATGACAAATGAGTTCCCAATCAAATATTTAGGGCTCCTACTCAGCCTAGGGAAACTCACTAAATCGGATTGGCTGCCAAAATAGATAGGTTGGAGGACAGACTGTCGGGTTGGAAAAGAAAATCGCTGTCACTAGGAGGCAGAGTGGTACTCATTAACTCGGTATTGTCTAATCTGCCCATTTACTACATGTCTTTTTTTGAGCTTCCAAAATGGGTTATCCAAAGGATTGACCGAATCCGAAAAAGATTTCTTTGGAAAGGGGCAGATTCGAATAGGGGAGGTTACCACCTGATCAAATGGAGTATTGCTTGCATGAAGAAGAAGCATGGAGGACTAGGCATCATTGATCTTAGAGATATGAACCTTGCCCTTTTGGAGAAATGGTGGTGGAAGGTTTTTCACCACGGTAGGGAAGGTTGGCAGGATTTCATTCAACCATACCTTTGGGGAAAAGGTACGAGAAGTCTAGGCTTTCGAGTAGGGGCTAAGGTCTCCCATTCTGGAAAGGAATTACCAAGCAAGCGGACCGTTCAACTCAACAGTGATGTCGACTATCGGTAATGGACGGTCCACCAGATTTTGGTCGGATAAGTGGTGTGGTGCTCATACACTGAAGGAAACTTTCCCAGAGATGTTTGCCAAAACGAATCGACCCAATATCTCTGTGGCAGAGACTTGGAAGAGGAGAAATTGGAGGCCGTCGTTCCGAGGAGCTCTTACCACAGGATTACTTCAGCAACTGCTCGAATTGCAAACACACATCACATGGTCCGGGACGATGTGTGAACAAGGACCAGACCAGATGCGATGGGGATTAGAGACCAAGGGAGCTTTCACGATCAGATCCCTGTATCATCGAATTTACTTCTGGGGATGCAGACCCAACTGGGCACGGGTGTTATGGAAGGCAAAAACACCACTGAAAGTCAGAGTCTTCCTCTGGCTGGTGCTCAATAATGCAATCCTCACTAGAGAGAACCTGGCCAAAAGACAACCCCAGATTGCGACTGACTGTGGGTTCTGTAACATGCATACGAGACTTTGAACCACCTTTTTATTCTCTGCCCAAGGAGTAAGGCAACTATGGTAGAGGTTTTAAGAGCCCTAGGAATAAGTGACTACCCCAATGAATATGAGGATTTGTGGATCGGCCCCAAATTCGCAACAATTCGCCACGAAATGAAGGATGCGTGGTACATTGCCATTGCGGCGACTACATGGGTGTTATGGCTAGACAGAAACAACTTTTATTTTCGTGCTTCATGTAGTAGTATTTCTGGTAACCTTACTCATATCATGCATCTTATTTCTTTTTGGGCTACAGCTGCCGCCACAGGAGCGAGAGGGAGGATTGCCAAAGTCTTCCAGGTGGAGGATTTTGATGATGAGGAGGTAGAGTTTGGGCCGACATTGGACTGAGGGGCAGCACCATCCATACTCATCAGAGTTTCAATAGCTGCAGTCTCTGCTAGTTTATTTTGACCCACTGTAATTTTGGTTGTTTTTGATGTATGGAGGATTAGACCCACCCTCTAGGGTTTTGTTGGGGGTTTATATTTTATTTCCTGCACTGTTTTTATTTCCTGCTCTATACTTTTGTAGCTCTCCCGGTACACCGGGATTATTTTATTAATTTCTTATTAATGAAACAGGGTGGCTTTATTCCACCTTTTACCTAAAAAAAAAAAGTTTTCTAGCGGATGCGGTCCTTTAGCGTTTTCCTAGTTCCATGCCAAGAATTAGGTGTAGCACCAATCCCTTCATGAATCAAAATTTGAAGCACCCATCCCTTCACCTACTTCTTCCTACCTAATCCACACAACCCCCACCAAACCCTCTCCTAATTGTGATTAGGGAGGCTTATAAATAGCCTTGTTCTCCCATCATTCCATCAACCCATCCAAGAGAAAGAGAGAGTTGAGAAAAATTGGGTTGAGTATTTTTAATTGTTGTAAACACTTTGTAAAGAGAGAATTTTGAGAGAAAAAATTCTTTGGGTTTTGGGTTGTGAGTTTTTTTGAGTGTGGTAAACACCTTTTACAATTTTTTCTTTTAGAGTGAAGATCTGCACTAGTTCCGAAGCAAAATTTGTGCCGAACTCTTTATCAATTTGAGTGTGTTATTTTTCCACTTATATTTCACATTCTCACTAATCTGGTTCATGGAAAAATTCTGCAACAAAATTTTTCGCAACAACAAATTTTTCCAACAACAAAATTTTCCAACAACTGATATCAGAGCTCTGGTTGTGGTTTCTGTTGATGAATAGTCAGAAATGATATAGGGGAAGCCTGATTTGAGTGTGAGCAAAGGCCGCAGATGAGGGGAAGGTGAAAATTGTGTGGACTTTGGCTTTTGGAAAATGCAGATTGAAGATTATCTGTAACAGATAAAGCTGTATCGACCTTTCTCAGGGAAAAAAAAGAGAAGGCATGCAGGATGAAGACTGGGCTCTTCTCGACAGACAAGCTCTTGGAGTTATCTTATTGACATTATCACACAATGTTGCTTTCAACATAGTGAAGAAAAAGACCACGATGGATTTTATGGCGGTTCTCTCCACTATGTACGAGAAGTCATCGATCTCAAGCAAAATTCACTTGATGAGGCGGTTATTTGCGGATGAAGGAAGAAGCATCAGTGGCTCAACATCTGAATGAACTCAACACAATCACAACCCAGTTGAGTTCAGTGGAAATTTAGTTCGATGATGAAATTTGAGCTTTGGTTATCATATCCTCTCTACCAGAACGTTTGAATGCTACTGTTACAGTAGTTAGTAGTTTGTCAAAAATAGTAAATTGAAGTTCGACAATGTTCAAGATCAGGGATTGACTGAAGAAATTCGGCAGAGAGAATCATGTGAAAGTATCAATCTCCTTAGCTTTGCACATAGAGTTAATAGGGAGACTTCAGAAAGAACCTCTTATCGCAAAAGATCAAAATCTAGACGGGGGTAAATCTAGATCGGGAAAGAATGCTTTCACCGCTACAGTTGCAGCAAGAGGGGTCACTTTTAATGTGACTACCAAGCACTGAAGAAAGATACCGACTCACGGGAATCCTGCCAACGTGACCGAGGAAGCAGGTGACACTATGATTCTAAGCGTCAACAGTCCGATTGAATTGTGGATCTTAGATTCATGTGCATCTTCCACTCCACCCCATGCAGAGAAATCATGGAGTCTGTGGTGATTTCGGGAAGGTTCATCTAGTCGATGATGAAAGCTTGAAGATCGCGAGAAAGGGAGACATCTAAGTAAAGTTGCCGAACCAGACAACATGGAAGCTGCAAGGAGTGAGACATATTCCTGGTCTTAAAAGGAATTTGATCTTAGTGAGATAGCTTAATGGAGAAGGTTGTACAACCTTTTCATGTTGTAAATGGAAGATTACCAAAGAAGCACTCCTAATTGCTCGTGGTAAGAAGATTGGTATTCTCCATGTAACCTCAAATTTTGAGATTATTATTATAAGCGCAGATACTGATGGAAAATCAAACCTATGACACCAAAGGCTTGGTCATATGAGCGAGAAAGGGATGTAGACACTTATGTAAGCTACCAGATCTGAAGAGCATAGATTTTGACCTATGTGAGGATTGTATCTTCGGCAAAAAGAAGGTCTACTTTGCAAAGATTGACTAGTCACCCAAGCCAAAAAAGTTAGACTTGGTTCATACCAATGTATGGGGACCATCTCCTATTCAATCTCTATCAGGCTCGCTATATTATATCACCGTCATTGATGGTTCTACAAGGAAGGTGTGAGTTTATTTTTTGAAGAAGAAATCAGAAGTTTTTGATACCTTCAGAAAATGGAAAGCCATGGTGCAAAATGAAATTGGTTTGAAAGCAAGCAGTTGAGGTTTGACAAAGGTGGAGAGTACATAGATTGTAGATTTAGAGAATTCTGTGCAAACAATGACATCAAGATGGAGAAAACGATTCCCATGACACTGCAGCAGAATGACGTATGAGAGTGCATGAACAGAACACTGAATGAACATGTCTGAAGTATGAAGATATATGCCGGCTTACCCAAGATGTTATGGATTGAAGTCGTCAACACCGCAGCCTACCCAGATCAACAGTGGGCCCTCAGTACCGTTGCATGGTGGAATAACAGAGAAAGTTTGGAGCAGAAAAGAGGTAAACCTTTCACACTTGAAAGTGTTTGGTTGTATTTCTTATGTGCATATTGATTATGCTGAAAAAAGTAAATTTGATCCAAAATCTAATTAATTTGTTTTTATTGGATATGGTGGTGACGAGTTCAGCTACCGATTTTAGGATTATAAAAATTGGAAGATCATCAGAAGCTGAGATGTCATATTCAGTGAGAATGTGATGTACAAAGATATGTCAACTGCATAATCTAGCAGCTCCAGTACAGATATTGAAACAAAGGAATTCATAGATATTGAGGAGATTTCTGGAAATGATGTCCAGATTAGTCATGAAGCAATTCAAGAAGAACCTGGTACGCAAGTGAGATGCTCCTCTAGAATTTCTAAACCAATATAGTGCTATTCGCCTTCTTTGCACTACTTGTTACTGATTGACAGTGGAGAACTAGAGTATTATGATGAA